>CM053576.1:123231013-123337228 GCA_028646485.1 Cryptoprocta ferox | reverse complement strand
AAGAATGAAATCTGGCCATTCGTAGCAACGTGGATGGACCTCGAGGGTGTCATGCTAAGCAAAATAAGTCAGGCGGAGAAGGACAGATACCATATGTTTGCACTCATAGGTCTAACAGGAGAAACCCAACAGAGGACCATGGGGAGGGGAAGGAGGAAAAAGAGTTAGGGAGAGGGAGGGAGACAAAACACGAGAGACTGTTGAATACTGAAAAAAACAAACTGAGGGCGGAAGGGGAAGGGGGAAAGGTAATGGGGGGTGATGGTCTTGGTGGAGGTCACTTGTGGGGAAGAGCACTGGGTGTCATATGGAAACCAACCTGACAATAAACTATAAAGTTTAATAAAAAGAAAAAAAAAAGAAAGTGTTTTAAAAAATAGTATTTTAAAACATCAGATATCTAGGAATCAATCTAAGAGAAGACTTGAAGAACCTTTCTGCTTTTTATGAATCCCATATCCCGTACTTTCATCAATACTATAAAATATCACAGAAATTAATAGAATCTTAAACAAATACATGCAAGTTTATGTCATTTTCATAGATTGAAATGCTCAATGCTTTTAAAATGTCAATTGTATCCAAACTGATCTGTAGATTGGCAGCAGATTCACCTCTGTACAACAGGTTATCGCCTACTGCTAATATCTGTCATTCACTGTCTGAGCCACGATTTTCCTACTCTGTATAGAAAACTTGAGATATTTTTATTCTAAATATGGGGAATAAAAGTGAATCCCTCAGCCTATTTCTCTACCTTATCCAGGTAAGTTGCCTTACCCTTTGGTAACTTTAGATAATAATTAAAAGCGTCGATAGAAGGTGATGAGATATCATCTTCACTGTATTTTTTCCCGTTTCAAAAGAGAGGTTCAGAAGATGACTAACTGCTATCTCTCAAAAGGGGACTACCTTTCTAACCAGCCTGCTTGATAGTAGAATGTTGCTTCACCCATCTTACAGTGCTGGTTTTAGCACTATTTCAACCTAATAAATAACCTATTTATTTCAACCTAATAAATACCCAACACCTAATAAATAAACCTAATAAATAACCCAACACCAAAATGAAAATAACTCACTAATATGAGGAAAAGTAATGATTTGTAATGTGTGATATGCTTTTAATCAGAAATAGGGGGAGGAGGGAGGCATATTCTACATATTAACTTGTTTTTTTTTCCCCCAAGCTGTGATCCCTGAGAGAGAAATTACTCTTTAAAATTGGATACACTTAGGTCAAAAATACTCCAGTGCACACCTGGGAGTTGGGAGTGGAATTCAGGATGCAAGAAAGTCAATGATCTATTACTCTTTTTATATAAAACAGCAAGTCTTGATGCGATGGAGAAAGAATCATTGGTAAGGATTCAGGATTCTACACTTGGGAGGCCCCACACAGCTATTTCTTACTACATGTACACGGCTACATTCCAGAAGATACCTGCACAGTGGGTAAAACCAAACAATCCTACTACTATAGTTTTAAATATGTTGGACATTATGTTCTGGTAAGCTGAACTGGACCAGGGAGAATCTACAAGGGCCTATTTTGTTCCTTTGGCCAAAAACAAATTAAAATTAGGTCCTTTTATCTCTTTTATCTTTCCTTTTGGCTAGTAATAATCCAGGGGGTATGAATGTGAAACACCGGAGAGCTTGTTAAAATACATGGGTCAACTTTATCCCATCACACTATGAGATGAGGCCAGGAATTTTGAATTGTAATAAGCACTTTGGGAAACAAAAATTGTTACAATACTTATAATAGCAGCTAATGTTTATTGAGCACTCATTTTATATGCATCATCTTATGTGTTAGAACACCACTAACCAGATGTAATTATTGCAGTCATCAATGCTATTTTACAGATATTTTACAGCTAGAGTTTCCATAGCGATGGAGCCCACCTAATAAATGGTCCGTTTCAAAAAACTCTGAGTGTTCATTGAGAAACACCATCTCAAATTTTCTCTAGCTAAGGGCATCTTCCAGAGGTAAGAGATCACTTCAGGATGGTCTTCTAAGAATGAGGTAAGCCAAGTGAACAAAAATTGAGAGGCATATAGAAGTAAAAAAAAAAAAAAAAAAAAAAAAAAAAGCCGGTCTCCCCTTGTTTTTCTCATCATTTAGTTGCCTGGGATGGATCCTGTCTTATAGGTGCCTGGGTATTGGGTTTGATGTGGTTGAGCCTCACCTGATCGGTTCATTGTTTCCTTGTGGCAGTTATACTGACATATTTTAAAGGAACGCTGTACCATTGATGATCCTAGTCCAGTGCCCCTTCACTTCACAGATGGAAAAGCAGAACAGATAAAGAGCAACAGAGTGGCTTCTATTAAAATTCACAATTACTCATCACAAAATAGACAGAACCCCAGCTTCCTGTCTACACTGTGCTCCTGGTCTTTTCTCTGGCCCTTGAAGTCTGCCCACTTCTGGATCCTTGGGTTGCACTTTTAGAAGTTTTAAAAATTCTAACACAACTTCATGTATCTACAGAAAGAACGTAGCATTAGAGTAGGCTTATATTAAAAAATAGAGTAAATAATTCAGCAAGTGTAAAGTTTTACATGCAAAACCCCATAATTTTCCTAGGTTATAGAAATCATTTCAGCACCTTGACTTTGCTATAAGCCAGAAACATTGGCTTATAAATGCTGTGATTTGGAATACCAACATATTTTCAGTTTCCAAATAAGTTTCTAATTTTAGGTGCAGATTTTAATTATTAGAATCAATAGCACTGCTGGGATTCTAAAAGCATTTTGCTCAGATGGTTTCTGAAAATTTGTTCCTTTAATGTTCAAATGAATGAAAGTCAAAACTGTTGTAAAACAGAATATTCACAGAGGACCCCTGAAAGAGTATAATTAGAGCTGACTTCAAAGAATATCATAGGAATTTACCTGACAGAATTCAGTTTATAATCCCATGGACAGAATTTATTCTATTTTTACTTATGATTCACCCAGAAAAAAAATATGTAAGAGTTATTTTCCTCAAAGGCCCTGTTTGTAATGAATGTGTCAATGTAAATGAGGTTTGGTTTCCATAGTTTTTCACTTTCCTGTGACAGTCTTTGTCATTTTTTAACTAGTTGGAGACACATTTTAAGTAACGCCCCCTGGACACAAATATTAGGCAGAGATTTGGAACAATTATGAGTACTTATTTTAAGACAAAATAATTCAAGGCCATTGTTCCTTTATCTTGTCCTTATAAGATTTCTAACTGAATACAGAGAAAGACAAGGCAATTTCAAGATATTCTCTGTCTTCCTTGCCACTGTATGCATGCGAGTGTGTGTGTGTGTGTGTGTACGCACGTGTGTGTTTTCTATCTTCTCTCTGCTACCATCTTTACCAGGTGTATAATGCACAATTAAGGAATCATATTAATCAAGAGTAACCTGGGGAAACTATTAAACTTAAAACATAAATATGGATCATTCTTTGTGCATATGTGAAGACAGGGACAAAAACCATTTTTAGGCATTTATCGTATGCCATGAACTTGTATGGTTATGTTTTATGTTTACTCACTCTTAATAACAAAATGGTCACATAGAATGCATGCTGCAATGCCAAGAAATTGAAGTTCAAATATAATAGCATACCTTAGTGTTGAGAATAGATGGTGTAGCTTATAGTATTAACAAAAAACAAAAGAGAAAAAATAAGTTATTAGAATTGAAAAGAAAAGTTGATCTGCCACTATTCCCAGAAAATACTTTTTTTCCGAACAACACCATAAGGAAAACTACAATTATGAAATAAATGAAAGGGCTGACCAACTTTTTCAGATATATGATATTACGGAGAAAAAATAAATTGCATTTCTATTTACCAGCAATAGACATAAAATGTGTTATTTAAAAAGAATGCTATTTTCAATAGCAATAAAAAATAAGATCCCCTTGAATAAAAAAAAATAATGATATGCAAGGTCCTTAGAGAAAAAATTATAACATTTATTTTACAGCCAATGAAGGTAACTAAATAAACAAAGAGGTATATCAAAGTCATGAATAGTAGCACCCACAATCATAAAAATGGTAACCCCAACAAAATATTATATAAATTACAATTCCAATAAACTCAGAACAGACTTTTTTCTTGTGAGCATAAGTGGAAATTTACAAGCCAAATTTTTCCTTTAATAGCCAAGAATCAGTATTTACTAATGCTCTAAAAAAGGAAAATTATAAGGCTTCTGTACCAGATAGCAAAAAAAAAAAGTTAAAAATATTGCATAGGTATGCATATATTTATGATCAAATCCTAAGGAAATCAAGAAAATATTAAGGAGTATATATTTTTTTTCTGAGTTGGACAAGGGGTCTATAATTACTGAGAAGCTCACTGGATTATATTCAGTTATTGGGAATTTTTCATTTTTAAAGTTGGTTCGTGTGTATATAAGTATTCATTTCATTAGCATTAGTAACTAAACTGTAGACACATATTTTGCATGTTTGTGTGCATGTTATATTCCATAGTATAAAAGGGATTATAAGAAATATGCCTTTTGACAAATATCCTAGAAGTGAAGCTTTTGCAGAAAAAAATCATATGCATAAAAGGCTTATGATAGGATTCCATTTATATGTAGCGAGCAAAGGGTAAAACTAAACGGTAAAGAAGATCTGGAGAACTATTACTAAAATATTCAGGGTAGTGGTTTTCTTTGTGCGAGAGGGAAAATGAGGATCCAGGAAGATCTTTCTTAGGCTGGATAATAGTTTCCTATCACCATTTTGTCTTAATTCTTTAATTCTACATGCATATTATATATACTTTAATGTATGCATTTCATAATACAAATTTTAAAATAAAATAATGGGGGGGGGGTGCCTGGGTGGCTCAGTTGGTTAAACATTAGACTTTGGCTCAGGTCACGATCTCACAGTTCATAAATTCAAGCCCAGCACTGGGCTGGCTGCTGTCAGCACGGAGCCTGCTTCAAATCCTCTGTCTCCCTCTCTCGCTGTTCCTCTCTCACTCTCTCTCTCAAAAATAAAAAAAAAATTAAAAATAAACAAATAAAAATAAAATAAAGTAATAGGAAAGAAAAAAGGAAAATCCAAGTTTTTTTGCCCTCAAAATAGTAATAGGTCACTCAGGATACCCACACAATAATAATCAGTTTCCCAAAATAAATGCAGGTGCATCACCTCTGTACTTTCACACTTCAATGATTTCTCTATCTTACCAGTTTATATTTGAAATTTAATAACCTTGGGAAGGTTTGTGGACTTGAAATCCTGTTTGACGTTATATCCAATAGTAATGCATTCATACTGGTCATTCCACTGCAGGT
This sequence comes from Cryptoprocta ferox, assembly GCA_028646485.1. Taxonomy (NCBI): domain Eukaryota; kingdom Metazoa; phylum Chordata; class Mammalia; order Carnivora; family Eupleridae; genus Cryptoprocta; species Cryptoprocta ferox. The sequence continues at coordinate 123,331,905 of CM053576.1, read as the reverse complement.
TAAGATGATAAATTGGAGGTCAATTTTTAATATCAATAGGCTGCATACACCTTGTCCTTAAACTAAAGCTGGATCAGACTGTGTGTAAGAGGAAGTGAAGTTTCTTGGATTTGTTCCAAAGATCTGGCTTGTACAACAAAATGGCTTGCTACTATAAAGATATAGTGTTTGTAGCTCTAAACAAATCCAATAAAAATGATATCAAATTAACTTCTGTGTAAATAAAGCAATTTCTCTTAATTCCATGTGCTCAACTGCATATTGGGCTTTTCTTCTTGCGCAGGTTTTTCATCTTCAAGTCAACCGACCCTTTCAATTCCTTCTTTACTGTTTGGTGATGACTTTGGATCTACACTTCCCACCTCTGGCTTCCTTCCCATCCAATTCATCTAGGAATTTGCTACCACATTAACTTTCCCAGAACCCGAAGTAGCAGATGGGCTACCCATCACTGTGGGATGAATGAACCAAGTAACTCAATTCACCTTGCTGTAAATATTTACCCTTTTGCTTCTGAACTCAAAAAGCAAATCATCTGCATTTGCCTTCGGGTAATAAGAGTATTCTATCTTATACTGTACCTCTGTTTGCCATCTGAATGTCACTGAACATTTACTGGATTCTGATTTCATATTCATCAAGTAATTTCCTGATTAAAAATATATATTCACAGTGGATGATCTTAACCTAGACTCCATGGATAGACTTCAGATCACTCTTAAGTGCTCTGCAATTCTGTGCAGATGTTCATTTGATTTTGGTAAAGGAAGGTCAACATGTTTTATTAATCCCCAAAGAGGTTGATAACACCATAAAGGGTAAACATCCTTGCCCTACAGAGAGAGACAGTGTCCACACAAGAACATCAACAGCAGTTACTTTCTCACCCCTAAAGCTATATAACTTTCATGTGATTTTCTTTCTTCTCTTAGTCTCTTTCTTAAGTTTGGACTTCCCTTTCATTACTTTACAATCTACACCAGTCTTCTTTTCTTGTTGCTACAACTCTGCGGGGGTAGCCTTCAAACTCTAAAGGCTGCCACAATTTGCATTCCCCCCTTCCTTGTGGGTGATGTGCCCATAGTCTCCATCCTGAAGGTCAATGTTACACTCATACTTCCTTCGAAAGATGAAAATGCATTGTGTAAGATCAGGACATATGGTTGAGATGCTGACATTTCTTAGTCTGTGCCAAGCCCTCCTCAGAAAAAAGAATGTATGGACTTTGGACTCTGTATTTTTTAGTAAGTAATTGTTGAATACCTAGTCTGTATTAGGCAAATCCATATATTGTCTCATTTAATTCTCACAGAAGAAGCAAGAATGACTTCTCATAAATGAAGACAGAGGTAAGTCTCAAAGAAGATCCCCAGATACAGAGAAACTTGCTTGGATCTATTTCAGTTAACACTATTTTTTTATTAAAAGCAAGAGACTGTACGAGGAAACCGATAGCGTTATTACATTAAGCCCTCAAAACAGCTCTTAAAACTGGGATTGTTGTTCTTATTACAAATGAGGAGTGAGATGAGCCAAAAGAGTAAATAACTTGATTAGGCCTCGAGAGGAAATGGCGGAGTGAGAATTCAAGCCAAGCTCATTGTAATTCTAAAACTTGTGCTCTTCTTCTTACAAATGAAATCCTGTCTCCTGACTATTCAATTAACATTTTTTCCCATTACTTAGTTTGCCCTCACATTTAAACATCACACTTTACATGTTGAAGTTTTGCACCTTCACATACAGAAACTGAAGTTAACATATAGTCTAAAAATACAGAACTAATAATAGAAACAAAATAGCCTGATTTTCAATCCAATACTCTTTCCAAAATATAGCAACACTTTCCCTCTAATGAGCAACTATTTTGAAGTAAAATACACTTTGAAGACTATTTTTATAATGCAGTCTGTGCAGTTTCAAATGTTACTTTCACTTTTTCTTAAGTAAAAATTATAGATACGGTCATTTTTTTTTTTCAGAGCACCTCTTAGCAAACTGTATTCCATACTATTTCCACATCTGGCTCTTCTCACAGATGTTTTGAGTAGTAAAAATAGCTGAAGAGAAAGAAGGGTAAGAATACAACAAAAATATGACATTGGAAATATGCTCTATAATTTATTTTCAGTCTATAGTTTTCTATTTAACAGTAGACATGCCAGAAAGATTGTTACCAAGGATTTGGAAATATTTTCCTAACATTCAGAGCAGTGGTTTTCTGAAATTATAATCATACACATGCAGAATATTATGAGTACATTTCAAGAAGTAACAGCCATGGAATTTAGAAGCTCATGGACAGGGTGGTGATTACTTTAACCCTTCACTCATGAAAGGTGGTGTGTTAGGTTCCTATTGATGCCATAACAAATTACCACACACTTGGTGGCTTAAAACAACACGCATTTATCATTTTACAGTTCTGTAGATCAGAAGTTTGACACAGTTCTCATGGGGTTAAGGTCTTGGTGGAGTTCTGTGTGGAGTTCTGTATGGAGTTCTAGGGGAGAATATTTTTCTTTGTTTTTTCCAGCTTCTGGAGGCCATTCACATTCCTTGGATCATGGCTCTATTCCTCCATTTTTAAAGCCAGCAACAGCAGACTGAATTAATCTCATGCCATATCTCTATGTGGAAACATGTTCTGCCTCTACTTCTACTTTTGAGGAATTTGTGATTACATGTGGATAATTCAGAATGATCTCCCTATGCAAAGGTCAGGCAATCAGCAATTTTAAATCTATCTGAATTCTTCATTCCTTTTGCCATGAAACACAATATATTTCGTTTCCAAAGATGAGGGCATGGACATCTTTGGGGGGCTATTAGTCTGCCTACCACATGTGCCAAGCTGTAATTTACTACTCATATCATAGAAACGTTCCCAATTCAATCCAGTCTATTAGAAATGCCTGCTTAGTGGTAGCTACTGAGGAGAGATGGTTCTGAGCTCTTGTTATAGGAATGAAGGTTAACTTTTTAGGTATAAAGTGAGCCTTGTGCACTGAAGATATGATTGATGTCAGTTTCTTTCTCCATTCAATGCTCTTCCCAACCCACGCTAAGCCAATAATCTATTCTCATCAACTTCTCTCAGTTTCCAGCCATATCATTTTTTGATTATAACTTTAAGGTATTTTTCACTCATGGAATACTGTATGCTAATTGTCTTACCTTCATTCAACAACATTTATTGAATACCTACTATGTCTCAGACACATAATGAAACAAACAAATATTTTACTCTCTATGTTGCTTATGTTCTGTTGAGACTATAGGAGAAACAGACAGAAGTTCAATATAAGAACTAATATGGTATATCAGAAGACAATGAATACTTAAAGAAGGAGGATTTATATTTTAAAAATAGAGCATGTTATGGCAGATTCAAAGCTAAGTGTGAGGTGGTCTGTTGAAATTTAAACAGATCCATTACATTTTCAAGAAGGTAATGTTTGAACAAAAATTTGGCACTGAGGAAGTTGTCTATGTAGACAGCTGTCAGAAGAGACTTTTGTGACAAAAATATAGAAAGAGACATCTGAAAATGAAAACAGCCTCTGGAAATACTTGACCAGCTTTTGATTGATTCCCAGTTTTACATTCAAATCATTAGGGCATCTGTGACTGATAACGAACCTGGGGTTTGAGAGGTGGAAGAGATCTAGGGTTCCACCCAAAGGAGAAAGCGGAGAGGAGAAAGGAGGAAAGGGAAAGGAGAGAAGAGGAAGGAAAAAGATCTCAGGAACCAGGAGCAGACAAGTGAGACCAGAGAGTAGGACCACAGGGATCCAGAGTTACTGACCCAAAGGAGAATCATGTAGACACCCAAGTAAGGCACCATGACTGGTCTGGTCATGTCCCAATTATGGCCGGGCATCTGGACAGTGTGCCAGGAACACCAGGAAGAATCCAGACATGATGAAACTCTACCTCCTCTTTTGCTCTGCATTTTAATGAAAATCTACATCTACCACTACCCTAGTATCTCTTCAACTCTCATCCACAACTTTTCTGATCTGCTTTCAAACCTTTCCCTTCCAAATCTGATGCAATTTTTCTGAAATTTAATTCTGTTCACATCTCTCACCATCTTAGAAAATGCCAGGGGCCCTGAATTGCTCTCTGTATTTAATATAAACTTCTTAATATTGGGGCACTTGGGTGGCTCATTCGGTTAAGCGTCTGACTTCGGCTCAGGTCATGATCTCATGGTTCCTGGGTTTGAGCCCCACGTTGGGCTCTGTGCTAAGAGCTCAGAGCCTGGAGCCTACTTCAGATTCTGTGTCTCTCTATCTCTCTCTGCTCCTCCCCTGCTCATGCTCTGTCTGTCTCTCTCTCAAAATGAATAAACATTAAGAAAAAAAATTTTAAATTCCTTAATATTGCATTCAGAGGCCTCCATGATCTAGCACCAATCAACAACTTCTACATTATCTCCACTAACATTTCTATGCACTTTACTCTCTAGTTATTTCACACTACGGGTTTCCAAACTAAGCCACACTTTTCACCTATCTGTGGCTCTGCTCTTCTCATTTTTCCCATCTATCAAAGCACTTCTCTATTTCAAAGTCCATTTAAAATGTGATTTCTTCTGGGATATCACTTTTCATACCTCAGACAAAATTACCTCCAACCTCAGGATGTTTTTATCTCGATTATGACTGCACTTTGTCATTATAAGTACCTTCAAAGCAGGACCCATATTTTACTGCTTTTTATGTCTTTCTAACATCTAGCACAGATGTTAGAGAGTAAGCAATATGAGTTTTCTTTAAATAAAGAATTCAAAGGATAAATGCTGAGAAGAGGTAGAATATTTCCTTCATTATAAATCTAAAATTATGAGTAATTAAAAAACAATAAAGACAAAATCATTCTAATGGTTATAATGTGACAAATCACTCAGTCCAATTTTAAACTGTGTTTTGATCTAAATTAATTTACATGTTTTCAAGAAAATTAAATGGTATTAAATGTTTACTGAACTTTACTACACTTTTATAAATTCTTGTTTAAATAATCTGCTTCTTGTTTACACTCTATTTTATAAATTTTTACTTAACTGCCAGAATTGTTTTAAGTATGTGATATCTTTCATGCCTTCAGATATTATTTGTCTTATAAATTAAAGGAATGAGTAGAAAGTTAAAACAAAAGCATACCTGATTTCCAAATTTCATTTCCTTTGAATATATACCCAGAAGTGGAATTGCTTGAATATGGTGGTTCTATTTTTAATTTTTTGAGGAAACTCCATACTGTTTTTCATAATGATGGCACCAATTTACATTCTCACCAATGGTGTACACACAATAGCCAAGTTGTGAACACAACCCAAGCGTCTGTCACCAGATGAATGAATTAAAAGAACGTGGTATATACAAATCAGCCTTAAGAAAAACACAAATGATAATTCTGCCATTTGCAACAACATGGATGAAAGTAGAAAGCATTATGCTAAGTGAAATAAGCCAGAAAGAGAAAGACCTCACTGATACCTGGAATCTAAAACAGTCAAACTCATAGAAGCAGGGAGTAGAAGGGTATTTGCCAGGGATGGGGTACGGGGAAATGAGGAAATATTTGTCAAAGGGCATAAAGTTTTGGTTATGCAAGATGAATGAGTTCTGGAGATTCAATGTATAGCATGGTGATGATAGTTAACAACCACGTCTTCCATACTTGAGATTTTCAAAGAGGATAGACCTTCAAGTCTACACACACACACACACACACACACACACCAAAATGGTACGAGCAGGTGAGGATACATTTTTTAGCTTGTGATTTTTTTCACAATGTACACATATATCAAAATGTCAGCTGTGTACCTTCAAAATATACTATTTTATGTCAGAGATATTCCCAATAAGGTTGTTAAAAAATACAATTGGTAAAATAGCAGTTTTGTTTCTATATAAACCAAAGAAAGACGATGAATGATAACTATTCCATCGTTTATATTCATCATCAGCAATCCTCTAATTTCTATGTAGATCTGACACTATTAATCTATACTCAGAAGTTGCAGCTCAACAATTAAAATAATGTCTAACTTCACACAGCTTCTAAGAAACAAAAGAAGCTTCTGGCCAGTAGGCTGATGTTTGTTTTTTTCCCTCACTTCTCATCACATAGCTTCTACTTTAGCAAAGGGCACACTGATGTCTAGATGGTCAGGATTTTCCCCATTTCCTATCCTGGCGAATTTACCATGGTCACTTTGCTAACCATTTATGAGAATTTCCATGGATAGAGGGCAAGTAAAAGTACATTTGAATGAATACTGACAGCGAAACAGACTCATTATTAACTTGTTCTAGATGATTTGTGAGATTGTTTTAAATTCCAAGAATGGTTATCGTTAATTATTTGCAGTGAAATCTATCACCATACAATAGGATTCGATTAAACATTGTTCACTTGGTAGCTTTATTTTGGATTAAACATTTTGAAGATTTTTTTTTTTTTTTGCTTATTTCATTGATAAAGCATGGATAGAAGGTAGAGGGAATAAGTACTTCAAAGATTATGCATTCAAGGTCCCTGCAGGCAGACAGGAACTCAAGTGGAGAAATGACCTGCTCAAGGTCAATGCTCTCGCTACTTGCCAGACTGGGCCCAGAGCCGGTTGCCTTCCCCTTCCATGATTCATGGCTCCTTTTCCCCCTGTAGCCCTGCCAGAAACCAGCGACTTATCTAAACTAGTTTAATCCCTAGCAGTGATAGTTAATTCCCTTAATCACTTAAGTAAGTGTGTTGTAAATTCATGCTGGTTTACAAATCTTCTGCAAGCAGGGATTCTCAAACAAGTTCTCTGCCTGCATCCAGTTTTAGGGATTTGTGGTTCCTGCCTCTTCCTTTAATGACAGAATAAGAAATTAGTTTGAACTTTGAGTTATTTATAGTCAGTAACTTCACTCTTCTACACACTAATTATCAAGCCTATTTTCCCCATGGTACCTTCTTTACTATGACATATTTGCAAAATGTATGTTTTTTTCTCCTTTTGTTTTACTTAACAAATATTAATTAGAGATGCTTTCATTTTGTGACTTTTAACGCTTTCTCCCTCAAACATTGTTTATTGAGCACTGATCACTGATGTGTCATTTCTCAGTTTAATTTGTTATTTAAGTATTCTTCACATGATAGAACAGTCAAGAGGGTGGGCTCTGGGGGCAAAGTCCTTGAGTTTCTTTCCCGATTTCAGGAGATGCTAGCTAATGATGAGGCCATACTAAGTGAGTTGATTACTCTGTTTCCTTTCTCTCACAGTTGGAATGAATAGAGTATCTAGCTTAAAGTGTTCTACAAGGATTAATGAGAATCCACATATAGTGCTATGTACCATACCTGGTATTCTGTAAGAACGTCATAATTTTATGATAATTATTATATTAAGTAATTGAAATTGATGACTTAGACTTTTTCCAAAGTTATCACTACCACTGCAGCTTTTAAGGACAAATATTTAATCATGTGTGAAACAATAATAATTGGATGGCAGGTTTAGTTATTACTGGAAGAAATTAATAAAGCATCTTTAAGTGTACAGGAAATGGGTAAATTTTAGCATGCAGTCTTGATGAAGTAACTAGTATAGTATTTGTCTGTCCACCATAAAAACTATAATATTGGGGGGAGGGCCGCCTGGGTGGTTCAGTCAGTTAAGCATCTGACTTCGGCTTAGGTCATGATCTCACGGTTCGTGAGTTTCAGCCCCACATCAGGCTCTGTGCTGACAGCTGGGAGCCTGGAGCTTGCTTCAGATTCTGTGTCTCCCTCTCTCTCTGTCCCTTCCCCCCCATTCTCTCTCTCTCTTTCAAAAATGAATAAACATTTAGAAAACTATAATATACATGAAGACAATGCCATTCATACCTCACATAACAGGCAGCATATCAGTATGATCCCTGAGAGAATGGGAGCATATAGAGGCCCACCTTTGCCTGGTTATCTGACTGTAGACACCTTGCCTACTGTGACACAGGGAAGTAGAACCCAAGGTCAGAATTATGGGAAGAATGGAAGTCACTCAAATTGGAGCTGAAGAGGCTGGGATTTGCAAAGGGTATGAGAAAACAGAGACTTAGCATAGAGGAGCCTTGACCCAAGAAGTGTAGAAGGAAGAAATATTTATTTATTTTTGAGAGAGAGACACACACACAGAGTGAGAGATGGACAACATGAAGTGGTCTAAAGTGTATTTAATGGTTGTCCCAAGAAGATGGAGCGCCTGGGTAGCTCAGTCGGTTAAATGTCCGACTGCCCTTGGTTCCAGCTCTGGTCACAATCTCACAGTTTCATGGGAGACCAGTGACAGGGTCTGCGCTGACAGCACAGAGCCTGCTAGGGATTCTCTCTCCCTCCCTCTCTCTCTTCCCCTCCCCCATTTGCACTGTCTCCGTCTCTCTCAAAAGAAATAAACTTTAAAAAATAAAAAACAAGTAATTGTTGTCCCAAGAGGAAAAGAAGGAAAGAATAGGTCAGAAAAAATATTTGAAGAAATAATTGTAAAAGTTATTCAGTACATGGTAGATGTGACTATTAATTTTAACTACTTGTGGGCTGGGCATTGGCAGTCGTAGAGGAGGGGAAGTATCACATGTCGACAACAGCTCTTGTCCGTGGAACCTGCCAGACCAGATGTAGGAGAAGCTGGAAGTCTTCGGACCAGTAGCCCTCTCATAACAGACTCAGCGCATGTGAAGCGGTGATACAGCAGATCTCCTCCAGCCTTCTTTGAGCCAGTAGTGAGGGGTCCTGCTGCCAGACTTTTGGACCCTTCCCATTTCAAAGGAAATATCTGGGTAGAGATGGGATTCAGTTAAGGAGTAGTTCTCAGCAACGATAGGTTCCCAGAACTTGATGTAGACATTTTGGAAAGGTAAAAGAATGGATAAAAGGTGTTTTTTAAAAAGTATTTGGAGGGATGCCTGGGTGGCTTAGTTGGTTAAGCATCCAACTTCGGCCCAGGTCATGATCTCACGCTTTGTGGGTTCGAGCCCCGCATCGGGTTCTGTACTGACAGCTCAAAGCCTGGAGCCTGGTTTGGATTCTGGGTTTCCCTCTCTCTCTCTCTGCTCCTCCCCCGTTCGATCTCTGTCTCTGTCTCAAAAATAAATAAACTATTCAAAAAACAAGTATTCGGATAGAAGGGGAAGACAAAGACAATTAATTCTTTTTTTTAATTTCTCATGAAAACCCAGTTGTTGTTATGGAAATCAACACTGTATTAACAGGTGCAACTCTGGTGGGTGTGTGTTTGAGTCACCCAGGTGTATCAGCACAGTGCCTTACATAAAAAATTAAGAGTCATAGAAGATAGAACTTATCATATTCCTCTCTTCTTTAAAAAAATAGAAACTCCATTATTTTTAATGTGAGGCTCTCACCTATTAAAAGTCTACAAAAAGGCAAATGGCCAACCAGGGCCTTTCTGCCTATATGGAAGTATTTTCTCTATTTTTAGATTTGGCAATAATTTCTTTTTTATGTCTATTTATTTATTTTGAAAGAGAGAGAGTAAGCTGGGGAGGCAGGATGGAGGAGAAAGAGAGAATCCCAAGCAGCCCAATGCAGGGCTCAATGTCATGAACCGTGAGATCAAGACCTGAGCCAAAATGAAAAGTCCAAGGCCTTACCAACTGAGCCACCCAAGTGCCCCTCCCTTTGGCAGTAATTTCTGACAGTAATAGTTGTGTGGCTAATGAAAAGTGCCCTTTCAATTCTTGCCACAGTCCCCAACCGAGAAAATACTATACATTGACTATTGGTCTATGATCTTATTACAGCCTTCCCCCCTCCCCCACGCCCCGTGCTCACAAGAAGAATGAATGCTGATATTAAAGGTTTTGTCTTTCTAAGTTACACCAACCCTTGATATTAACAAGACATGGCGGTACTTTGGTTTGGTTGATAAGCCAAAATGACTTGTTATTACTCTCATTATGGAATGTGACATAATAATATGTGGACATGAATACCTAATACCTTCAATACCTAATTGATATAAGAGCAATCGTTATCATCCTGGGTACTACCATCCAATCAAGGTAGGTTTTAGCCCATCTTACTATTGAATTGCTCTTTCTCCAGAGTAACCATTGCTTTTGCACCCTCCCACCCCTGCAAACCCCACTACACAGTGTGAGTATGTGTGTGTACGCACGGGTGGGTAAAAGCAAGGAGAAGGAATAGTAAAATGTGATTGTTTTTTAAGCTAAGTGACTTGCGAACACTTAAGTGTCCTAAGGATTTTTATAAACTTAAATTGTTAATATTTATTTAGCCAATATATAGAACGAAAACACACATGTAAATCTACCTCTTTAAGTGATTGTGAAAATGAATAAGGATCGACAGAAATAAAACTTTTCTTTCATTTCCCATTTAAAATTGTTTTCCCAAAATATCACACTAGACTTTTGACTTTTAACACATTTTCTCTACTCCTGCCCTGCTCACACTCTCTCTCTCAAAAATTAAAAAAATGTAAAAATAAATAAATTCTCCCCAAATCTGTTTTTTTAATATTATAAATACCCTGAATATAGATTACACTTTTCATGCAACCAAAAATCTCTACATGTCTACCTTAGAGACACCATTTAAACTTGATCTTTTGTTAAAACAAGATAATGGAACATCCCTGTTTCAGAGAGCTACCTCTATTTTCATTTCTGTTGATGATCAATTTTTTATGAAATGTCTATTGTTCTATGTTCAGAATCACTTTCTCTCCCAGCTTCCTTGTTTTCATCTCATCATATTCTTCTATTTAAACAAAATCCATTTACTAAGATTACTCAGTGTCACACAGAGACATACCCTGAGTACACAGAGTGAGGAGTCAGAGTCACACTTGTCAGAGGCCTGCTTGGAGGCTGTAGAGGGAATGTGTTGTGCTATAATATTTACATGGTGAAAATTTCATCTTATTTAAAATAAGCAATATAGGCTCTACCCTTAGACTTCCACTCGCTGACAATATAATTTCTAACTTAGCATTTGACTTTTTTGAATCTTGTGTTCTGTCCAAGAGAATGATGCTTTGGGCTGCCTGGCTGATTCAGTCAGTAGAGCGTGTGGCTCCTGACCTTGGGGTCATGAGTTCAAGGCCCAGGTTGGTGTAGACCTTCCATGTAAAAAGAAAACAAAAGTGGGGGAAAAAAAAGGAATGATGCCCAGTTCACAAGATCTTATGATGACCATTAACTTGATTAGAAAAGCTAAACAATTATTTAAAAAGATTCTTATTTCATAGGTTTCAAGTGTTAAAGGACTACTCTAAACCATTTATAAATTTGGAAATCATCTTGCAAAGTTCAAACTTTGACACCAGGATACCATGTACCTGAGGAATCTGATTTCAAACACGTGAATCCATGTGATGGTGCATATATTCATAAATAATTCTAAATATCATAGTAATTTCTTTGATGAGGACATGCATATCAATGTCAATTAATAATAACTGAACTTTGTTGGGCTTTATCTGTTAGGTAACAAAAACAACTCAATTGCTCACAGTAGTTTAGCCTTGCTTGAAGGTAGAAATACATCTGTAATGTTTTTCAGCTGCCTAGACAGAGCCCACTGACTAAAGTTCTGTGTTTTGCAAAGAGTGTCTGCCTTTGTTATCCCATTTGAACTCACAAAAACCTATGATTTAGTAGAAAACCTCACCAGCATTATTTAAGTCCTGTGTCCAAGAAACACAGCAAACGTGTTCTTGAGGCCGAACTTGCCATCAGGGCCTCTGAATCTAGATCCAACGTTTCTAAAAACACATCGTGTTGCCTATTTACATAAAACCAACTAAATCCCAATAATGCTCACTAAACCAGAGACTCAGGAGAAAAGTGATGCTAGTTCATGATAGGGGCTTAGCTGGGAAAGAAAACCTTACATTTATTGGACACATTGTGTGTATATTATTATTTTGTTCACCCCCCCACCAAAAAAAAAAAAAAAGAGCAGTGATATTATTCCCTTATTAGGGGATTGAATCTCAAAAAAATTCACATAACCTGCCTAAGATTCCAAAAGATTCTAGAAAAGGCTCAAGCCTGGGTTGGTTCCTAGGTTTGGGTGATTACCAAACCTGTTATTTGCATTTCATATTATCTGTTCTTTCAACTCAAATAGTCGAAAAATTTTTAAAAAGATGGATATATTAATATTTATGAATATTCCACCTCTTTTACTTCCTCTCCAGAGATAGTGTTTCAATCTCAGTCCTTCCAGACTAAAATGTATTCATTTTAAGAAAGTTATCTTTCATAAAATAAGCCATATGATGTCTAACAGAACTTGTCATTCCTGTATTTATAAATCCTTATCAATATATATAAAAGTCTAAACTGGAAGTCTGAAGAACTTAAGAATTATGCTCTTTTCTGCATTAAAGCATAACACAGGAATTTGGGCACTTAACTACAAGTGAGTGACTAAATATTAGAAATCAAATTAGTTCCTAGATGAAAATGAAAATTCAAGTATGACCTCTGATTAAATGCTTGAATTTTAGCTGTTGAATATGGTAATAATTTATTAAAATATGGGAACCAAGGTCACAATAACCTCCCTTAAAGTATAACCATAATAACTTGCATTCATTTATAGAAGTGTAAAGTAATATTTAACCCACTCTTACACATTTATACACATTATGGAGTTTGAACTACTCTGACCCTCTTAAACAAATGGTCCATTACTGAGTGCAGTGTTTGGAAAATGTTTTTGAAATGCATACATCATCAGAAAATCGGAAGGCCAATACTGAGAAAGAGAGAGAAGATAATAGAGTCATAACATCTGTGAGTGTGAAGACTCCTTCCATAGGGAGGTTATATTCAGTTGGATAACTTCATTTGGCTGCAGAAACAGAAAATAACTATGAAGTGTACCATTCCAATTTTTGGTTTCTTATGGAAAAGTATTCTTTAAAGTATCACTACCACAGTGTTTATCTGTTCTCTCCTGTCTTTTTTCTTGCTTAGATGGAATCAGAGTGATTGAGGAACTGGGCATGAAATGGGAATTTCTGAGTCTTATTCTCAGACTGACATAAACTTTATAAGTGATGACTCTAAGTGAAGGAAACATCTCTGAGGTCATTGAAATAACTTTGTCTTAGTTTTTACTCATGCTCCATCATAAACGTTTATCACTTAATATCTAGTGAATAGATCCTCTGATGATTTCAGTGCTCCTCTTCCCGCCAGATGCCTATAGGAGAAATCTGTACATTGAAGTTTCAATTACTCGAACACACTTTAGACTTTGTCATTTCTATGAATTTTTGTCAACAACTCTTCTTTTTTTTAATGTTTATTTATTTTTGAGAGACAGAGGACACAAGTTGGGGAGGGGCAGATAGAAGGAGATACAGAATTGGAAGCAGGCTCCAGGGTTTGAGCTGTCAGCACAGAGCCAGACACAGGGCTCAAACCCATCAACTCTGAGACCATGACCTGAGCCGAAGTCAGATGCTTAACCGACTGAGCCACTCAAGCACCCCCCACAACTCTTCTTTTTAATCTATGAACATTTTTAAACTTTGATTTTGATCCCTTGGCTCTATATTTCATACTATTTTTGGTTCATTTGTTTGAGATTCATTTACATTAATGTTCATGTCAGTATTTCCTTTTTGGGGGAGAAAACCAAATGTGGGGATTGGGCATTTACTCACATACATTTTAATAGTCTTGTCTCTTAATCACCCTCAGATCTAAGTGTAAACTGCAAACTCTCTCAAATACCACAATTTCACTGCTTATGGGGTGAGAGATTATATAACTGACCTCTCCTACTTTTTACCAGAGTGCTCACAAAAATAAAATATTGAATATTTGCATCACCACAAAAAGTTTCTTTAAACACCTTTTTAATAAATCCCAGCCCACATAGGCAGTACTGCCCTAATACCCAACACTACAGATGAGTTTTGTACTTTTATAAACTTTGTATAAATAGAAACAAGTCTTTGCCTAGAATAATATTTATGAGATGCATTCATATTGTTGCGCGTCTCAGCATTTCTTTTGTTTTTAATTGCTGAGTAGTACTTCCCATTATAAATATTTTAAGATATGTATGTCTAACACCCTGATGAACCTCTGAGTTGTTTACAGTTTGGGGCTACTATAAAGAAACCATAAATCACCTAGTACAAGTCTTATCGTGAAATGATATTTCCATTTGTCTCAATTACATACTAGTAGCAGAATTCTTTTCCAAAGTGTCTTATGCCCTGTTCTTCCATACCACTGATCCACAGATATGTGAGCATTTCAGGTTCTGTATCTTCTTTATCATTTGGTGTTGCCAGTATGTATGTATGTACGTATATACGTACATATATAGGTATGTGTATATGTGTGTATTTATGCCATTCTGGTAGGTGTGGAATGGTGGATCACCATATTTGGCCTAACAGCTAGAGTGTGATTATCCCAGTCCTAAAAAATAACTAACATTTTAAGCAGAAATACTAACACCCTATTGTGTGTTTATAGTATATCTAAAATAAAACATACGGCAATATTAGCACAGAGGATGGGAGGGAAACTGTGAATATAGTTGTGTAAGGTCCTTATGGTGCAGGTGCAATGGTTTAGTATCATTGTCTGCACCCTACATCTCTTTCTTGAGATCACCACCAGTCTCTTCCTGAGTATCTCTCCCTGCACTCAGGCCCTCGAAAGACTCTTCATGCAGTAAGCGGGTACAGATGTTGGGCTCATCGCTTTGTTTCCCATCCCTTAGGTGTTGTTGTCATTTCTCACCTAATTTCCATTTCTTGAGAGTCATTTTTGGCCTTTTAGTTATTTCCGATGAGACAGTAAACCTGTCCCCTATTACTCTATCTTGGAAAGCACTGAAAGCCCAACTCTAACTACCAAATACTAATATATGCTAAAAAGCCTTTTATCTTATCTTGGATTTTCCTAGAAGCATAATCTGAAGCAGAAGTTGGCAAGCTGGTGGTTTATTTTGGAAATATCCCAAGGAGCAAGAACAAGAAAAAAGCAGAGTGAAACAGAGGAGAGAACACCAGTGCAAGGATACAACATTGAGTTGACCAGAAATGTAGGCTCGGTGCCTTAGTTCTTAGGAGTCTAATGAAAGAAATTTCAGAATTGTCTCCTAGGGGATGAGTGGCTCCAAACTTCTATTTGCTAAGGGAGACTCCGCTGAAAGAACGCTTCAGGCTGGGCTAACCTGAGTACCGAATCGACACTCACATGCATCCTGCATGAAATTAGAGAAGTCGTACTGCAGGACGCCAGGGGTGACCTGCACAGTTTCCAGGCCAAGTGCTCCCAGGTGGAAACTTTACAGGGATGATTTGAAGCTTGTCATGAACTGATTAGCACATCAATGACTAGCTGAAAAGGTGGGGCAGAGTATTTTAAGTAGAACATATAAAGCTTCTTTTTTCTTTCTTTTTTTTTTTTTAAATGTTTATTTTTGAGAGAGACAGAGCAAGAGCAGGGGAGGGGCAGAGAGAGAGGGAGACACAGAATCCGAAACAGGCTCCAGGCTCTGAGCTGTCAGCCTAGAGCCTGACACGGGGCTCCAACTCACCAACAGCGAGATCAAGACCTTAGCAGAAGTCGGACTTCTGCTTAACTGACTGAGCCACCCAGCCGCCCCTAAAGTTTCTTTTTTTCTTATTAAGACTTTATATTTAAAGGAAATTTATTGTTTTACAGCAAAATTGAGAGAGAGGAAGAAATTTCCCACATATGCCCTTCAAGATTGTGTTGGCTAGTGTTGGGCTTTTGCCTCTCTATATAAACTTTATAATCAGTTTGTCAATATCCAAAAAATATATTGTTAGGATTTTGACTAGGATTACATTGAGTCTATAGATCAAATTGGGGGGAAAAAACTAACATTTTGATAATACTGAGTCTTTTTTTTTTTTTTTTTTCAAAAAAAATTTTAAGTTTATTTGAGAAAGAGAAAAAGTGAGAGCATGGGAGGGGCAGAGAGACAGGGAGGGAGAGAGAACTCCGAGCAGGCTCTGCACTGTGAGCAAGGAGCCCAATGCGGGGCTCGAACTCATGAACCATGAAACCAAGACTTGACCCAAAATCAAGAGTCGGATGCTTAACTGGCTGAGCTACCCAGGCGCCCCGAGTCTTCCTATTAACTCAAATACCTCTTTATTCAGTTCTTCGAGTTAATCAGAATTTTCTAATTTCTTCATATAGATCTTGTATATATTTTGTTAGATTTATACTTCTAAGTATTTCATGGGAGGGGGTGCTATTACAAATGGTATTGTACTTTTAATTTCAAATTCCAGCTGTTCATTGCTCATATGTCGGAAAGTGACTAAATTTTGTATCTTAACACTGTGTCCTGAAACCTTTCTACAATTGCTTATTAGGCCAACAGGTTTTTTTTTAAAATCAATTATTTCAGCTTTTCTACATATGATTGTGTCATTTACAAACAAAAAGTTTTATTTCTTCCTTTCTTATCTATATACTTTCTATTTTAATTTCAAATGCATAAGGTCTCAGAAGTTTTATTTTACATGCCGCTTTACTAAAAAAGACTTGAAAACATTATCCTATTAAGCAACACAGAAATGAAAAAAATAATAAAACAACGTACACATGTGGAAATAAAGATTTAAAGACTTGTTTTAAGATTTAAATCCACACAATTATCAAATTAAATTTAATTCAATGAGCTGATCATGGTCATAAAGCAGAACGCTTACAATATACTTAGGAAGGAGTTTGCACAGTGCACAAATTGAAGATTGACATAAAATAACTATAGCCTACTATTTTTGAGTCTTCCAAGATGCTAAGCAATGTCAGAAGATGTTGAAAAAAATCACAGAAAATACATGAAGTTTCGGGCGTGGTGCAGGAAAATAAAGTCCTCGGTGTATTTGACAAAAAGTAGAGAAAGTAATATTTTCACAAAAGCACGTAGGTTAAATTGGATAGAATGGGTACGTGGTCTTCTAAGATGTGGCTATTTCTGCATCTCAGCCTCGATCTGTTAAATTACTTCCAGGCAGGCAGACTAGTACACAAGCTGCCCAGGTAATTTTATCCGCACAAAAATTGGGTCATACACTTCTCAATAGATGAGTAAGTCAATACGTAACTGAAATGAATAGTAGCCAGTAACAGAGAACTGTGTCATAGAGCTTCTGGGACAGTGCAGCCACCAGGAAATTTCTAGGAAGCACTTTACACTATGAAGCAATTTCTAGCCTTTAAACTAGAGGGGAATAAGGACACACCTGTCTTTATGTGGAATTCAAGAAGTAAAACAAACTTGACAGTTTAGCAAAATCATGGATACATAGAGAAGAGTGGCCTGAAACAGCTTTTCTATTGTCACAACTAATCTTTTCTTTTCCTAAAAAGATTCATCTCATTAGCAACACGAGCTGGTGTGAGTGTGTGAACATTGATGTGAACATCAATGTGTCCAAACACCAAGTTTCTTGACTTTCTTAGCATGTACCCAACCTCTTGCAATGATCTTAGGTTGATAACTGTTTTTTTTTTTATTTTTAATGTTTAGTTACTTTTGAGAGAGAGAGAGAGAGAGAGAGAGAGAGAGAGAGAGAGACAGAATCTGAAGCAGAATCCAGGCTCTGAGCTGTCCGCACAGAGCCCACCACGGGGCTTGAACTCACAAACCATGAGATCATGACCTGAGCTGAAGTCGGACACTCAACCGACTGAGCCACCCAGGCGCCCCGGTAACTGTTTTTAATATTTAGAATATTATTTAATTTTATAGAAACTGTATTATTTTCTTTAGAAAATGTATAAATATAAAATTAACTCATGATTTTGAGGATACTTTTTGAGGGGCTTAATTAGTTCAGTTGGAGAGTATTTGTTTAGTACAACTTTCATTAATGTAAGATACAGAAGGGATGCCAACAATAAGATCCAGTTCCACCTAATTAGCCATGAATTGAACATGCACAATTTGGGTGTTATTGAAATATCCCATATATCATTTCCTTTATGATGGTGGGGCATAAGACTTGGAATATATAATATAATCTGAGAGATTGAATCTCTAGCTTTCTAAATACAATGTATTCTTACTTGCATGTTATCTTTGATGACTAATTGCTAACTTAATAGAATGTACCATAGGAAACGTACATTCTGACTTGTACTCTAAAATGTAGTTCATTTTGACACAAGGAAGCAAATAGCTCTCTCTGGAGAATTAATCCATAAGCAAGGTTGCACGTATCGTTTTCAGAAATGAGTAAATTTCACACTTTATTTATTGGTAATCCCCCGGCATTTTTCATAGATTATATGAGGTAAAGACTGTAAATTCTATAGAAAAGTAAAAGAGGCTAGAATAACAGATGAAGATTCAGAAGCATCATGCAATTTTTAAAATGAGAACAAGAAATATTAATGTTTTACAAACTATAAAATAAATTCTTTTTCTGCACAGGACGTCACTTGTAACTTGTCTCAAAAACCCAATAAAGACCTTACACTGTTCACCAAATTCTTTTCAGTGAAAAGTTTGCAAAGAAAATATAATATGAACACTTAAAGTGTTCATATTAGACACAATAAACACACCAATACTTGGTTCTTATAAAGCAGTAAGTGTTAAATATTCTCTATATTTCATGCTCTAGAGAACTCCAAATGTTTGGCTCATTTACTCATAAAAATGTCTTGAGTCCAACATCTTACTTTATGCAGTAACTGCTTCCCTTAAACTTTCTGAAAGACAAGAATTTTCATTTTCTTTTTTCATAGTTCCTGGATCCTTGTATGATATCAGTTCTCTCCAACACTCAGGACACTCTGTTATTTAATAAAACCTTTATTTTCATTCTGTTTGTTAGTAATTAAAAAAAAATCTTCCCTGCAGCACCTGAGTGGCTAAGTCAGCTAAGCATCTGATGACATTGGCTTAGGTCATGATCTCATGGATCATGAGTTCGAGCCTCACATTGGGCTCTGCCGTCAGCCTGAAGCCTGCTTGGGATCCTCTGTCCCCTTCTCTCTCTGTCCTTCCTCCACTTGTATTCTCTCTCTCTCTCTCTCTCTCTCTCTCTCTGAAATAAACATAAAAAAAATCTTCCCTCCTTTACCTGCTCCCACCAAAAGGAGTAGAAAATAGCCCCCAATGAACTAAGTGAAGGTCAAGAAGCAATGAGTCAACAAGTAAAGCCTGACAAAATGAATGAGGGTTGAATTTGTGGTTGGATGGGGTTCGCATATTAGCAAACTTCATTGATACTTTGTTCAGGTATTGGAGAAAGTGAACTCTCAAAAAGAAAGAAGTCATGGGGTGCCTGGGTGGCTCAGGTTGTTAGGCATCTCTTGATTTGGGCCCAGGGCATGATCTCACAGCTTTGTGATTTCGAGCCCCGCATCGGGATCTGTGCTGACAGTGCAAATCCTGCTTGCGATTCTCTCTCCCTCTGCTGCTCCCCTACTTGTGCTCCCTCTCTCAAAATAAATAAACATTAAAATAAATTTTTTAAAGAAAGAAATCATTAGACTACATTTGGAAAGACTATAATAATTGACTCGTATTATAAAAAAAATCTTTATAAGAAACAAAAGAAAAATTTAAGAAGTGTTTTTGCTTGCAGAAATAAGGCACTGGTGCAATTCATAGCCACGCTCTTTACTCTTGCCTAAGACATAACTACATGCACAGGTTCAAAGAGCATTTGCCCAGAGCTCAAACTATAGCCACGGAATAAACAAAGTGGCCCCCAGAGTCTGAACTGAATAACCATCATATAACTTGGTGTTTTCATCAATTAAGTTAATAGGATTTAATGTTGTCTGTTACAAACCCTATTTTCAGATCTCCAGGCAAGTCTACTAATGATAGACACAACTGAACTTTTACAACGCTTTCCCATTTTGTCATATCTGCTTCTTTTCCTCAATCATTGTTACACAAAGATGGTTATCCATGCCTCTTAGTGAAATGAAAACAGAGTTTGAAGTTATTTCTATGTTATTGGTAATGAGTTTCTTGTTCCTTCAACACAGGTGTCAATTTATTCTGAAATATCCTGATTGCAAAATCAAAATCCTTTGATTTCTTAATCATGTCCTTAATCGTAGAGTGAGGAACTAGATTTGTGAAACTAGCTCTGGCTTAAAAACAAAACAAAACAAAGAAAAAGAAGTAAGTTTTTATCTTTCTCATAACATGGAAAAGATACAAGAAATTTGGTTAATGCAAAGAAGATTAAAATCTATACTTAAGCTAACATATTTTTTTTTTTGATTTATAAAGCATCGTCTCTCTAAGTAATGACATTTTTTCCCGTATATGTGAGAGTATTAAGTCAGCCAGCCAGGTCATATACACACATCATTCAGTTCCAGTACTGTGATATCTGTTCTGAATATTACAAAGATTTCCTTGGAGAATAAACAAGGTCCCTTCATTCACAGTGTTTCTGGTCTGGTGGAACAGAAAAAAGAGTTTCAGATGTTCTCAGAGGGAAAAGTACGAATACTATAGGGGATCTGATGAAGGACCTCTAAGCACACACTTAAGAATCAGAGGTTTTCCTGTGAGACCTTATACCTGAGTTGAATCCTGAGTAGAAGTGTATTAGTTTTCTACCGTTGCCTAACAAATTACCCGCATATTTAGCATCTTGAAACAACACATAGTTATTATCTCACAATTATTTATCTCACCAACTCATCCTGGTTTGCTCAAGACTTTGCCAGATTTTAAAACTGGAAGGCCCACATCCCAGGAAACCTCTCAGCCCCAGGCAAACCAGGATGGATGATTACCCTACTCACAAGGTTTCAATTTAGATACTGATGGGGACCAAAGTCACTGTAGGTTCAACTGGGGTTAAGATCTGCATCCAAACACCCTTATCATTGTTGACAGGACTCAGCTCCTTTGCAGCTACAAGTCTGTGGGCCTCGGTTCCCATAGGCCTTTGGCCAGAGGCTGCCCTCAGCTCCCCTTTCCATCAGAGCCATCATAGGGAGAGAATGTATGCAAGATGAAATCACCATCCTTGGTAACCTAACCAGGAAGAGACATTCTGTCATTTTTGCCAAATTCTATCTTTTAGAAGCAAGTCACCAACTAGATCCAGTTCAACTTCAAGGCAAGGGGCATAAACAAGGGTAGGACTACTAAGAGTTGAGGATCACTGGGAACCATGAGAAAACTTCCTACTCAAATAAATAAATAAATAAAAATTGTGAAAGAATTAAAAAAAAAGAAACAAAAATCAAAAACAAACAAAATAGCCAAAAGAAGGAGCCAGAAAAAGAAATATAATATCATATATTTGACGTTACTATATTTTTTACAGAACAGGCAACATTATTCTAAATGTATCTGATTTTATTAATTGATAAAATACCCAAGAAACTATATACTCAATTTCCTTTTACATTACTTAGTTAGAAATAACAAACATATATAACAATGTGTACTTTTTGCGTATGTGCTCTTGTGTTTATATATGTTGGGGTAGAGGGTGTTGCTTTGAATAGCTTTTTTTCTTAAAAAAATCTGCTTTTTAAAGTTATTTTAAGTTACAAAATTCCAGAAAGAAACAACTGTGTAACTGAAGTTCCAAAAAGGGCATCTCGAAGAATAAATAGTAAATGTCCTTCCATGGCCATGATACTGATGATCCCTATTGGGCTTTCTTGCCTTTGCAAACACTGTGATTCCTCTTGCTGTCTGATATTTTCAATCTTTCCATGTCCTCTTCCACCTTCCAGATCTGCTTTTGCCTGAGATCTCTTTTGTCCAAATTCACCCTTAACTCATTGCTCTTAGAATGCTTGTCATTCCTTTAGACTTTACCCCAGGTTTCATTCTCTCAATATTTTCCCAGTTAATACAATTTCCCTTATTAAGCATTCTCATATTCC
Organism: Cryptoprocta ferox; assembly: GCA_028646485.1. Taxonomy (NCBI): domain Eukaryota; kingdom Metazoa; phylum Chordata; class Mammalia; order Carnivora; family Eupleridae; genus Cryptoprocta; species Cryptoprocta ferox. Next base: position 123,309,967 of record CM053576.1, on the reverse strand, counting down.
ATATTCCATTTTCTGGCATTTTTTTTCACAGTGCTATCTTTTTACATTCATAATATGATTATTTACTTAGTTTGTGTTTATTTCATTTCCTGAAACATTAGCTCCGTGTAGGAATTCACCATGTTTTCCTCAGTCCTACACTAATATCTAGCACACCACAGATTGTATTTAACTATCTTCTGAATGACAATGAATAAATATTTAATAATTGACTTGATGGTGATTTTCCAAATGAATCTTCTTTTCTGAATTGAAAATCTTTTTTTTTAAGTTGGTTAATATATATCGGGTGAAGGAATAATTATGTAGATATATTTTTATACAAAATATAGTTATTTTCTTAACTTTAATATTTTTCACACCAAGCTAGACTTAGTCATCAATATTCCTAGTGAGTAATAAAAAGTCAGCCTACTGAATAAATACATTTAAATACACATTATTTAAAATACATGTCAGAAAAATATAATAATGATAAACCCTTTTATTCTGGTCACTGAGATAATGAAATATTTTAATATAATTTATGCTGTATTCCTATGGAATCGTTTGGGCATAGAAACATCTCCATTTTAAAAATGAGGACAACGAAGCTCGGTGCAATTAAGTAGACAAGCTCAAGGTTATACTGCTTCTGAAAAAAATATGTTTTTAAAGGGCAGATACAGTTTAACTCCTCATAGTTTTACCAAATTTCTCTATTTATTACCCAGCCATTGCTTCAAGTGTTTTAGTGCAGACTCTGTGTTTGGAGCCTAGGGAAGCACCTGTGAGAGGAGGAAAGGGCTGGTCAGGAATTTAATGACACCCAGCCTAACTAGCCGGTACTCATGCTGTTAAATGGATTTGCCACTAGAGGGCACAAGGACTTATCAAAAGATTCACTCTTTTTTGTTTCTTGATTTTTTTGTTTTTGTTTTTTGTTTTTGCTTCAAACTGACCGGAGAAGGGAGCGAGAAACAGGGGTAAGAAAAAAATATGAAGAAATTTAATTCCAAGTATTTTAAATTCCAGAAGAGCAGGGAAGCTGATGGGAAATGTAAAGTAACTTCTGTTTATCAGGTTAGGCAAACCTGTCTTGCACAGATTTGAAATGTTTAGGAAAATTTATCATAAACACCTTTATTAACAAATATTTCATATGCTTTGACACCCAGAAAACATTTTCCCGTGATTATCATGAAGGTATACCTTTTGTCTAGAAGCATCCTGGGATACTCTCCTTTTTTTTTTTTTTTTTTTTTTTCTCTCTCACATACGCTTCGGTGTAAATACAGATCATTTTTCATCTTTTCTGGGGATTCTTCCTTGAGAGGATCAGCCATGAGAACTATTTCCATATTTATGCGCCCTGATAATCATAGTATCCATGTGATCATCTCATTGGTAAGTGTTGCCAGGTGTCAGACATGTGCGGGGTTGGAGCTAGTCATGATCCTTGAAGCAGGGAACTCAGGGACTACAGGGCCGGAGGGAAAAGTAATCTTTACGAACAAAGAAACAAAAAGTGCCCCTAACAACAGTTCTTATCTTACAGATCTTGAGTCACAACAGTTTACTTTTCCCCAAAACACACCAGAGCCAATTGGACTCCAAAGCCAGATAAGATGGATTTAGCTCCAGAACCTTCTGGTAACAGCATAGATGGTTAATACCCTGGCAGCCCTTTCAGGATCATAATAGATCTTCAAGTCACATGCAGTAAATTTGATTTATTCATGTAAAACAAAGCCATTAATTAAAATTCAAAAGGCATTTCTGGCTGCCTACTTTGTGTGGTGAATGATGCTTTGAGAGCAGAGGAGACCCAGTTAAGTCACCGTGGTGATTGGCCACCGGGAGGGTCTCACGGAGGATGTTTGTTAGAACTGTTTTGAAGGCTTTGGAAGAAACTCTTATTGAAAAGGGAGAACAGATCATTCCAAGAAGAAGACCTTGTATGAAAAATGGCAAGGGGAGAACTCAAAAGAAGCAATGGTGTTTTTGGGTAATATGGCTAAGAGGTAATTTATAAAATAGGAAAGTACTTAAGAAGGAGAAGAAAGAAAAAAAAGAGAAGAGTGATTATTCATTTTGCATTTACTTTGATCTAAAATAGATAAAACCTAAATTTTAAAAAAGACAAAAAAATTCCACTCCAGTTGTCTCAAGAAAAAATATGTAAGAACAATATAAACATATATGCTGATAAAGCATATGATTATATATTTTTAGTCAAATTCTTTATATATATATATATATTCATCTGAGTAGTCCATGATTGCTGAATGTAGAAAGTAGGTAGCTCGAAACATTTGTAAAACATTTAATATCCTAAATAAGTATTAGTATTCAGAATCAAGAGAAAATTGAAATTCATCATCCCAAATGGTTGTCTTATTAGCATCATAATTCAGAATGGCAGAGAAATGGCAAGCATGAATGAAAAATAAGTATTATTCAGGAATTTTTTGTATCAAAGATTGGATAGAATTATGGCTAGTTCCATTTATTTTACTGTGTTTTTTTCAAAAAAGAAGTGCTCTCTGAAAATAGATTTCAAAAAATATTAAAATTATAGAAAACATTTAATAAGAACTGTAAATGTGAAGATTGTCCTACCATAGAAAACAGATAGAAAATAGTGTAATAAACAGAAGAATATGAAACCTATAATGTTTTTTTTTTTCAGAGACATCTGATAAAACATTATCATGGTGATAAAGCATATATATGGAAAGATCATAGATATGCTAAAGTATCAGTAAAGGATAAGGATTATCATTGTGCAATATATAGGAATTTGGTAATGTGTGCCTGACTTGTAAAATAATTTAATTCCACGGAATTAAAACTAAATCTCGAGAGAAAGTCTAGCAAAAAACAAAACTTAATAGAATACCTATATTATCATATCCTTTGTTACTTTCTCTATCTTGCCATGGCATAATTAAAAAAAACAGATTCTAAATTTAAATCCATAGATTCATAGTCCTTTAATAAATAGACATACAAAAGCATTTGTAATAGAATTTGGATGTCTTCCTGGCTGATTTGCAAAATTACTGACACTTTAAAGCAATTTTGATTTATCAAAATTCTTAGGGATAAATTAGGTTGTTTTGAAAATCTAGTGTCCCTCTTCCTAAAGTCAGAGAAAAAATTGTTCTCACCTGATAACAATGGATAAGTGAAATTGATATATAAACATAAATTTACATAAAACAAGTTGACTCACAAACCACATAATTCTCATTGAATCAGGAGCCCTAGAGGAGAGAAACCACGTAATACATGACCTAAATTAAAATACAGAAGTAGCAGAAACTCATTATGACTTAGAAGCAAGGGCAGAACCTAAGTTTATCAATATATTCTTGTAGTTTTGAATAAGAAAAAGTATGATTTATCTGCATGCCTACTTATATGCTGCCTTAAATAGTGCAGGGTGAGAGGTATGTTACTTCATTCAAAACCCAAATAGAGATTAAATATGTGATTGTTCTGATTTGTGGCTCAAATGAGTGAAGCAGCAACACAGAGTGAAAGGAATACTAGAATATTAGGAACACACAGTGCACATTTTCAGTATGTGTCCAAATCCATGTTCCAACACGTTCTAGCTGTGTGATACTAAGCAAGAAACTTTCTTTCCAAGTCTCAATGTCTTCATTGTAAAATAGAAAAAAAAAAAAATAGAAAAAAAATCTGCATCACAAATTTTTATGAATGTTATTAAAAGTGCCTAGAATGGATTTAAAGCATCACTCCATCAATCTCAGGTGAATCTGAAAGTAATTTAAATTCTACTATTTGCTTTTATCCTTACACTAATATTTACTTATATCTAAATGCTAATTTTAAACCTTCCCGATATATGGCTGAAGATTCTTAACAGTTAAGTTCTGTCATTTCCAACTTTTGTGCCACGTAGCATAGTTTTGTATTTGATAAATAATGTGTTCCCAGGGTGTTTACTGTATGAATGGCTGCAAATGATGCAGAAAGTTTATAATAGCATTTTATGTTGAATTAGAATGTTCTGGAATTTTTTTTTTGGATCAACTTCGGAGCAATCTGACAGCTATGGTCTACTAATAATGGCTGAATTACTTGTGTCAGACCATTCATCTCACTAAAACATGGAAAATTTAGACTATGAACATGAGGAATCTGTTTGAAAGTATTAGAGAGTTACCAAGACATTGAAAATTTTCCAGGACAGCATCCAGGAAAGAACTAGGAAGAACAGGTGATCCAGCTGTTTGGATGTCCTTTTCCCCAGGAGGAAGTTGTCAACCGTGATAGCAAAAATGGAGAGGCAAGGGGCGCCTGGGTGGCTCAATCAGTTAATAGTTCGACTTTGGCTCAGGTCATGATCTCGCAGTTCGTGAGTTCAAGCCCCGCAACAAGCTCTGCGCTGACAGTTCAGAGCCTGGAGCCTGCTTCGGATTCTGTGTCTCCCCCTCTCTCTGTCCCTCCCCCACTTGCACTCGGTCTCTTCCTGTCTCTCAAAAATGAATAAATGTTAAAAAATAAAAATTAAGAAAAATGGAGCTAAGAGGATGAGGAGGTAGACGGTGTTTTCCCCAGTCTCACAATTGGGGTCAGGGTGAGAAATTGGAGCTCGGAGACTTACAGGGAGCAGATAGTCTGTTCAAAAAAGAAAGAAGGGGAACCTGGTTGGCTCAGTCTGTTGAGCATCTGACTTCAGCTGAGGGCATGAGGCATGAGGTCATGAGTTTGAGGCCTGCATCAGGCTCTCTGTTTTCAGCCTAGAGCCTGCTTCACTTCAGATCCTCTGTCCCCCTTTCTGTCCCTCCCCAACTGATGCTGTCCTTCTCTCTCTAAAAAATAAACATTAAAAAGAAAGGGAGAAAAAAATAAAAAAAACAGGCTCTGGTTTATAGCCCAAAGGGATATACTTTAGGAGGAAAGGTGATGCAAAAATTGACCAGTCTCTCAAGGACATGAACTACTGTTACAAATAATCTCAATCTTTGATAAAAGAAATGACCCTTAAACAAGCTGCTAAAAAATACTAGTAAATTCTTTCTGCTATCCAGGATTTCTGGTGATTTTTACAATTTTTCATGTACAGCATCTGATACTCAATTATAAAAAGAATTCATGAAGAAGAAAAAAAGTGACAGAATACTAAGAAAAAAAGAGAAACAGATCTACATAATATCTAGGTATTGCAGTTATCAGACAGACTTCACAGTGACTATAATTCATATTTTTATATAATTAAATTACAAGATTCAAAAAAGAGAATGGGAAATAATTTTAAAAGAATCAAATGGATTTTATAGAATTAAATCATACACTGGCTGAAACTAAAAACCTAAAGTATGGGTTTAGCAAATTATTAGACACAGATGAAAAGAATATTTATCAGCTAAGAAATAGGTAAGAAAAAATATCAGGACCCAATCAAGAAGAAAGAAAATTATATATAATACAGAAAAGAGCATAAGAAACATACTTGTCATGGTAGAAAGGTCTAAGATATGAGTAACTCGTCTTAGAGAAGCAGAAAAAAGAATATCAAAACAATGTAAATAATTTCATGATTCTCCATGCTTAGGACTTGCTGAGTTAAGAAAATTGATGTGCTGTAAAGATAGAAACAATCTCCTTTCTCCAGAACTCTTTGCTCTTCACATTCTAAGGGTGATAGACCTACAGCTACATATAAACAACCACTTTTGAGCCATGCTGGATGAGGGGCATGAAGAAGAACTGAAAAAGAACCGCTCACAGCCCGGTTGCTTCTCCTCCTCTCTGGTGGCAGTGTGGGGAAGGCAGGAATGAGGCTGACATTACAAAAGCTTACCTCTTAGGAATTGAGAGGTACAGCCTAAAGAGTCCAAGAGACGACACAGCTGGGAGATGTGTTACTCTACATTTAGACTCTAAAATTCTGAGTAGTTAATTTAACATGACCGGAAAATGAACATCTTTTACATTCTCCTGCATACTCTAGGTAAGAATTATATTCGTGGTCATCCCTGACAAAGTTCAATTCCCAGTGTTTGACTCGGAAGCCAGAATTCACAAAAGCAGCAGGTGAATGAGGCAGCACCATGAGTAATTTTGTAGCCTGCATTAAATAAGTGGAATTAGAGACAAGAAATTCTGTATCGTTTCAATATAAACATTTTGAAAAAGTCATGGGATAGCAAATAATAGCCTTGCTTTCTTTTTCTCACAGTGTGACACATGATGTTTGATAATAGCACTGAAGAGATAGTTTCTAGACCTAAACAGAAAGTGATGTCTAGACCCTAAGAAAAATCTTTATACACACTTAGGACAATAAACAAGTACACCTCATATCTCCTCACTATTCTGAATACTAAGTAATAAATAGTAATTATGGGTCCCATACATTTTTACTTATAGATTTTTAAATCTAACTATATAGAGAGGGGCCTTGTAAAAATGATTACACGATAGTTTTGGGGATGGTTCTGTAGGTCTGAGAAGAATAGATATTCCAAAAGTCTTTCAACTTTTCTGTACTTTTTACAAAGTAATAAAAGTATTAATTTATACCTCTGTGGTGACTACCTAATGAATACTAAAGAAATGTACAGCTAACAATAAATAGAGGAAAAAACACACCGATCATTTCTTTTTCTGCTAGCTTTATTGAGATGTAATTGACATATAACATTTTGTTAGTTTAGGTGTACAATATAACGATTTGATATATGTATATATCAGGAAACGGTTACCACAGTAAGGTGAGCACATCCATCACCTCATACAGGGCATAATTCTTAAAATGGAGTCACAAAGGAAAAAGGAGCATGGACTAATGGGTGGATCACATTTCTTTTGTTTTCTAACCAAAGTTAAAGGTAGACTTCAACCTAATACATCAGTAATTATGTTCATTGTGAATGGAATGTATTTCAATTAAAAGATTAATATCTGAAATTTAATAAAAAGGGTACATCAAATAGATTCCTTGGAAAGGATGTACCTTACATATAATTATTTCATTATTATATTTCATTATACCATTGTGCTCCACCCAGATTCTGCTGTTAGGCTTTTGCACCCATTCCCAACTGCTGGGAAGGTACACCCACAGCTGCATCCTGCACTGGAATTTACCCTTGAATGTAGGGAACTGCCTGCCTAAGGTACACCACTTCCCAGAGGCGGCCCTTGGCCAATGGCTACTGGGGATAAAAGTCCTGGCTTCCTCACCTTGATCATGGGGAGCTGGAAAGAGTCATCTCGGCTCCAAAACTTCTTATAGGATCCTCTAAACTCCCTACTATAACCACACTGTAGCTAGTGTCTCTCTCTGATCAACCTTACTTATTTATAGGTAAACCTCTCCACTCCCCAGGAAGTCTGGATGCAACTCTGTCTCATAACCTATTTCTAGGAACCAAGTCTAAGACAATGAGGCAGAAAAGTTGAAAGGGAAAGAATGACAAAATATATGATATAGACATTAACTGAAAGGGTGTTGAATGAGCTATTCTAATACTGGACAAAGAAGGTTTCAGGGCAAGCAGCATGGCCAGAGATAAAAGAGAAAAAAAAGGAACATTTTTAATGATAAAAGTCAATCAACCAGAAAGATGTAAAAAATGTATATATGTATGAATCTAAAAATGTATACTTAAAATATGTAAAGTGAAATTTGACAAAACCTAAGGAGGAAAAAAATCCATAGTCACAGTAGGGATTGAACACATTTTTCTCAGTACCTACAGGACAAGAAGACAAAAAAAATCCATAAGGATCTGGAAATTTTAATCTGCATAATGAATATTGCTCTATTTGATACATTCATAGTAATGCCAACTGAACTTTACACCCAACAACTGAAGAGCACGAAAGTTCTTCAAGTTTACATGAAACTGTTACAAAAAAGAACTATATGTTGGGTAGAGAGCAAGTCTGATCGGATTTTAAAGGCATGGGATTACACAGAGCCGTCCTCTGACCACAGTGTATATTCAGAGTGGTTTGTTTATACCACAAAAAATTTAGGTAATTTAGTACACTATCAGAAGAAAATAATGTGATCAACTTAATATATGAAAGCAAAATGATACTCTGGAACTGAAAGCACTCAATAAATTCTGGACAAAACAGTTCTTATAAGGTGACCATGCAAAAAATGAGGTGTATGGGACAGAGGATATGAAGGTCCCAGGATATGATGCTATCGATTTGAGGGATTATGGGTAGAAATAAAAGCAGGCATTAAAATATCTCAAGCTGAGAAGTAGCGGAATGGGATGAAATCAACATGACTAAGGAGAAGAATTTGGAGACCACCACAGGAGAGCAGGTGAAAGCTAAGGAGGGCACGCATCAGAGCTCTAATGGCAGGAATAATTGTCATTCGCGCTCAATATGATCAATATGTTCTATCTACAAGGTGGAATTTCCTGAATATATTACAGGCTCTATTTGCACCTCCAGGAAGCACTGGTAAATATAATCAATGCCCTGATCAAACAATTGAGAATTCATCACAATTGACTTGAAATATTCTAATTTGGAATTTTTCTTAAATACTGAAAGTTGAAAATAATATTATAACCCATGTGTACTCAGTGATCTAATGCTTTTAAAAAGCATGACCTCACATATTTTAAATAATTTATTGCAAATACCATTGTAATAATCTTAATTTTGTTCCTAGTTCTATACTAATTTATCCCTCCCTAAATTTTTTTCTTATTAATCTGTGTCCTTCCAATTCATTTTTTTGAAACAAAAGCAGACGGAATCATGGGTAGAAGTGTACTAATCCTTCACTGTAATGCTTTTTCTTTCCCAACAGGCACTCCTGCCCCCCAACTCAGACTGTTTGTAGGGGCAGTTCATTGTCATGCTTCATGTCACCACACTCAATACATGTAACACATTGTTTATGTTCATTCTACCACTGATGGGTTATTTGCAGAATTGATGCGTCATGATAATACCAACAAAAATATTCTTTTAAATGCCTTTTTTTGTGAATATGTGAATTTCTTTTAGATATACACCTAGGAGTAAAACTGCAGCAGCCTACAGAATATAGATCTTCAAATAGAGTAAATAATACTAAATTTTTTCTAGGTTGTTTTTAACAATTTACACTCACTACAGGAATTCATTAGGGTTATTTTCATTTCACATTCTTTCCAACCACCAGTTCTTATAAAATTTCTTATAAATTTTATATCTACGCTTTTGTTGGGGAAAGTAGTGTTATCTTGTAGTTGTAATATTAATTTCCCTAATGACTTTAGAGCACATTGTCATATGCTTATTAATTATGTATATATCCTCATTTGCGAAGTGCTGTTGAATTGTCATGTATGTACTTATTTTTTCTTAGTGATTTGAAAGATTTATTTATATATCGTGGATTCAATTTTGTCAATTATATGAATTACAAATATATTCTTTCAGTAAGTGACTGCATTTTATTTCATTAAGGTTTTTCTATCAAAAATATTCTAATATCAAATTTATCAATATTTACATTCTTAATTTTTGTCTTTTAAGAAATATTTTTCTATTCAGAAGTCTAAAAGAATTATCCTGTGTAACCTTTCTGAAGCTTTTTTTTCCCCTTTAACATTCAGATCTACAATTCACTGAAATTGATTTCTGTATAAGCTGTGGATATGGATATGTACGTGAATACCAAATACTCCCAGCACAATTTATTAAAAATACTATTTTCTTGCCCTCTATTCTCTGTGACCACATTTTTCATAAGTTAAATGTCTCTCTCTCTATATATATATACATATATATATATATGTATGTATGTATATATATATATATATGGATGTCTCTCTGAGTTTATCATCTTATTGGTCTAATTGTTTATGCATAAATACCACACTATCTTAATTATAATAACTTTATAACTAATTTATAAAACTCATTTTAGAGTTTCAATTGTGTAAATCTGGTAGAATCTGGACAAAGTCATATTATTATGATACTGAGACTTCTAATATACTAACCTGGTGTATTCCTCTATTTAAGTAAGGCTTTTGGTGGAGGAGGAAACGGATGAGATGGAGACTAGGAAGGAATAAATTCATCCTGTATCCAACAAACATGCTTATAACTCTGATTTATTCTAATAATCATTTATAGATGCTCTTGGATATTCTACATATATATAGGCATGCACATGTGTAGATAATATCTACAAATGGTAGGTTAGTTTATTTTATTGCCTATGTATAATTTTTGTTTTCATTCTTTTAATTCATTAACTAGGATCCCAAATACATATTGAAAAAAACCAGACACTATTACCATCCTTTTCCTGCTCCTGATCTCAGTGAAAGAGCTTTCAACATTCTACCATCAAGCATGATGTATTCCCTTCATTGGTTGTGGCTACCCTGTATCAGAATAAAAATGTTCCTTAATTTAATTATGAATAGACATTTAATGTTATAAACTAACTGACCTGCATCTATTAAGATAATTCTCGAATTTTCTCTATTATTCTATCAAGGTATCAAATTACATTGATTTAAAAATATTCCCAAGGTTATTTTCAAGACTAAACACAACTTGCTCATAATATGTATTTTGCTAGATGTTCTTTGTTAATATTTCTTTAGGCTTTTAAAATTATAAATTTTCCTTTTAAGTCAAGTTTATGGTGACATAAAAAATAAATAAACGAATAGACTGAACTCAGATTGAAAGAGCATTTCCCCCTTTTTTTTTCCCATTTATCTGGGAGAATAAGTTTGGCATCTTTTTTTCCTTAGTAAAAGTTTCTGGTGAAGCTATCTGTGCCTCGAGTTCTTTTTGGAATGATTTACATTAATCATGAATACTACTCCTTTATTTATTTCTAGATTACATGAGTTATCCATTTAAATGCCCTGGCAAATAATAATACTATTTCTATTGCTCACAAAGGAAATACTGCCCTTAAACTAAGCAAAACAAACAAACAAAAAACCCCAAAAAACAAAAGCAAAAGAAAACCCTCTGCCTTCAGTCATGTGCATAAGGAGCAAGTCATTCCCATTTGCTAGACTTTCCTAGTTTCAAATCTTGAAAATCCCTGCATACCAGGAACTCCTCACTCCCAATGCAAACCACAAAATTTGGTCACCCTAAAAGTGTCCATTGGGAAGCTCCAAAGTCTAAGGGGGTTTCTATATATAGGACAATAGAAAACAAAAGGAGGAAAGTAAAAATAACCCCCACATTAATAATAGATAATCAAAACAGGGGAGTGAAACACAAGCTATGCCTACAACAAACCCAAACAATTTATGTTTTTATTTAAAGAGAAAATCTATGAACATGGGTCTAAAGTTAAAAAAAAAAAAAAGTTTTACATCTACATAATTAAGGACACATTGTGTGCTGGGGAAAACCAACCTGAAATGGTTAGCAGTAAAAAAAAAAAAAAAAAAAAATCTTGAATTATTCAATTAAAAAAAGTACTTAGTGTCTTATAGAAAGGTGACGCATCTGTAGAAATCACTTGAGATTTAATGCATTTTCAGTCAAAATCCTAATGGTTATTTTTGAAATTCAAATTGGCAAACGAATTCCAAATTTTACAGGAATGGGCATAAACTAAAAAGAACCAAGACTGTCCTCATAACAGACAAGATGATAACTAACAGGAAACTGTAAAAGATTTAGTACATATTTAACAACAATCAAGTGCAGTAACAGAACAGAATAGAGAACTCAAGACTGGACTTACCCATACATAAGAAGCTTTAATAATAACAAAGTTAACTTGCTGATGAATAGACAAACAATGGGCTCTTAAGTAAATGGTGCTTATAAACAGGAACTACAGCACCTTGGAAAATGTTGATTGCATGCTTAGGGTAGAGTAGGTCCAAGATGACCCTGAAATATTTTTTCATGCCAGGAAGTCAAATGGGAGCATGTTACAAACACATAAGGGACACAGTGAGAAGGCTCCCACAGGCCAAATCTGAGATTTGAGTAGTGAAATAATTATGTTCACTAATGAATTATAAACCATTAAATGTAGGAATACATTATTAACCCATAAATTTAAATAATATTAAATTATACTATTGTTTAATAAAAATTTAATATTTAATAGTAATATTTAATAATAGTAAATTCATTATTTAATAAATAAAAACAGATACATATATAAATACAAAAATCAGGACTGGGAAGAGAAGGCTCTTGCTTATAATAGAATACTGAAACCTATCAATTAAATGTGGAACAGGTTCTGGAGTTGGAAAATCTTTATTCTGCAACCACCATGATAAAGATTAGATCAGGAAAGAATCATCAGTGGATACTAGGATCAGGGAGAAATTTTGATGAGGTTGAGATATTTGCATGATATTAAAGTGTTCTCCCGTTGATTGTTTATTAGTTGAGAAGAAGATTAAAAGCAACAACATTTTGTTTAAGTAAATGAACAACAGAGAATTAGGGCAATACCTTCTTCACCTGCTGATCAATGTTAATATTGCCAGTGGACATCATGTTCTTCCAGATGTGAAACCCTGAGAAATACTGCATATGCATAGCCTCATTGTAGATATGAGAAGACATCAAACATCAATGTGAAATGAAGAATGTTTTCTTGAAAAAAGAAAACAATATATTCTTCAAGTGCATCCACATTATCAAGGATAAAGAAAGGTTTCGGGAGTGTTACAGGCTATTAGACATGACAGATCTGTAATATCTGACCCCAGAGATTGGATTCTGTAGTAGAGGGGAAACGTGCTATAAAGGATGTGATTAGGCCACCTGAGAAAACTGTAATATGGGTGATAAAGTATCGAGTCAATGTAAATTTATTCAATTGATGTTGACTGTGATTACATAATACCTCTACTCTTAGGAAATACACATAGAAGTATTTGGAGGTAAAGAGACATGTTAACTGCAATTTACACACACACACGTACACATCCATTATGTAGACACAGGAATAGCAGGTAAATCTGGGCCAAAGGTACATGAATTTTTTTATACTATTTTTATTTTTGATCAAATTCTATAACCTTCAAATTATTTCCAACTAAATGCTTTTTTTTAAAAATTGAAAACAGTGTGAGAATAAATTCCAAATCCATTTGGAAAAAAAAATGAGCTCTATCCTTATGGCACATAATGCACACAAATTTTATATGGGCTGAAGCCTTATATGTGAAAGGAAAAATCTAAGAAATTTATGTGAAAATATAAACACTGGAGACTATACATTCTTATTGCTGTAAATACTCCATTCTGAGTGATATTGCCTAGAGAAATTCCTGCATGTACTTCAAGAAACATGTAGAAAAATGTGTAAATATTCATACCCACCTGATAATAGTCACATAAATAAAACAAAACTGGAAATAACCCGAAGTCCAACACCAATAAAATGGATAATTTGTAGAATATATATTCAATGGAATAGTAAACTGCATGTGAAATGCTTAAGCTACATGCAATGGTATGAACAAATAATCTTAAAAACACAGGCTAGGGGGAGAAAAGCAAGACACAGAGAAAGGCATTCAGTACTATCTACATTATATGAAACTCACGCCTGCATCCGGGTGTGTGCACAAGCATCCGCCATGAAATGGCATGAAAGCACATGTGGTAAAATTATAAAGAAAAGGACAAAATGCAGGGAAGTGAAGATGTGGGAAGAGAAAAGGGGGTGATACATTCAAAGAAAGGCACACAGGGATTTCAGAGGTAATGGTAGACATTTTGCAGTTGGTAGTTAGAATTCAAAGGAAATGTTATCAGTAGCCTCTATGTCTGAGACGGAATATATTTTCCAAAGATGGACACACCAATATATAGCTCATTCCTCATGCCCAAATTAAAATGTGCTGTTGGCATCCTTCAACTAACAGAGTCTATGTTTCCTTGAACCTGGGGGAGCTTGTTTTTGCTTTTGTTTTATTTTAAGTTTATTTATTTATTTTGAGAGAAAGAGAGAGGGGGGCAGAGAGAGAGAAGGTGAGGGAATCCCAAGCAGGCTCTGCACTGTTAGTGCAGAGCCCGATGCGGGGCTTGATTCTACAAACCGTGAGATCATGACATGAGTTGAAATCAAGATTCCGATGCTTAACCAACTGAGCCACCCAGGCACCCCAAACCTGGGTGGAACTTTGAATCTACTCTGCCAACAGAGTACCATGCTAGGTACTAGCACTAGGTGCTCAGTCCTAATAGGTGATAAGATTTCTCTTGCTCTCTCTCTCTCTTTGGAAGTGCATCTTGGAAGCCCTGAACCACCATAACTATGGCTACCATGAATGTACCAAGCACTAGGCTAGAAAGACCATGGAGAGATAACACATAGAGAAAGATGCACAGAATATCCAGCTGTTTCAGCCCCCCGTTTTTGAGTCTTCCCAGACCAGGTGCCAGATGTGGGGAATATATGAGCTTTCAAATAACACTAGCCCCAGCTTTTGAGTTTTTGAGATGAGGCCCCAGACACCGTAAAACTAGATGACCCATTCCCATGGTACTCTGTTGGAATTTCTGAAACAGAAAGATCGTAAACTAGATACATGGTTGTTTTACATGGTCAAGTTTTGGAGTAATTTGCCCATACATCTATAGCAACTGGAACACTTCCATACATATATTTTCTTTCAAACAATCTTTTGTCTCTATGCAACATAAAAACAAATTTAACAAGGCAATAGGACAATGTGTACAAAATTTCAAGGTCAAAAAATAAAATTCACTATACATTTTATTTTCAACAGAGGTATTGCTTGGATGTGAAAACAAAAGAAAATACAGAATTTTAGGCATAAAGGAGTTCTCTGAAACTTTCATCAACTCACTTATTATAAAGAAAGAAAACATTACTTCTTCATTACTTTGCTTAGATAATCTGCAATATATTGCATGTGTAATTAATTTGTAAATTATTTAAAAATCTAAGCAATTGTTCTGTATTTAGAAACTTAGTACTCTTCAAACATGATGCACTGATCCTCTTTCATCTCTTGAGGAATTATCCTTTTCATAGGGCCTCTACTCTTTACCAATCACAAAGAAGTTATCTGTTGTTGATGTAGGTAATCACCAAAGACAACCACATTTGTCTAACTTCCCCTTCCACATCACACAGTATTTAAAAAAAAAATTTTAATGTTTATTTTTGAGAGAGAGAGAGAGAGAGAGCAAGCACAAATTGGGGGGGGGGCAGCAGAGAGAGAGGGAGACACAGAATCCAAAGCAGGGTTCAGGCTCTGAACAGTCACCCCAGAGCCCAACATGTGGCTCAAATTCATGAACCATGAGATCATGACCTGAGCTGAAGTTGGATGGTGAACCTACTGAGCTACCCAGGTGCACCTACACATCATACAGTTTTAATTTACACCATTTAAAGCATGGACTATTCACGTTAAGGTAGACTATCACTCTCTCACATTCTGTGCTTCGACTTCAATATTCTTGGCTCATGAGATTATGCTGGCCTAGATAACCTAACACCGTCATTCCTTAGTGATGTGCTATTCATCCATCAATTAAACAACTCAAAAAAATTGTTTGTTTTAATGAAGATTTTCTTGCAAATTTTAACTAACCATAGTGTCTTTTTAAAATTGTGATTGGGGGCGCCTGGGTGGCTCAGTCTGTTAAGTTTCTGACTTCAGCTCAGGGCATGATCTCATGGTTTGTGGGTTTGACCCCAAAGCCTGGCTCTGTGCTGACAGCTCAGAGCCTGGAGCCTGCTCTGGATTCTGTCTTCCTCTCTCTCTGCCCCTCTGCCGCTCATGCTCTGTCTCTCAAAAATAAATATTGAGGGGCACCTGGGTGGCTCAGTCAGTTAAGCCTCTGACTTCAGTTCAGGTCATGATCTTGTGGCCCGTGAGTTCAAGCCCCACATCAGGCTCTGTGCTGACAGCTAAGAGGCTGGAGTCTGATTAAGATTCTGTATCTTCCTCTCTCTCTGCCCCTCCCCAACATACACTCTGTCTCTGTCTCTCAAGAGTAAAAATAAATAAATAAATAAATAAATATTAAAAAATAATTAAAAAAATAAATAATAAAATTGTGTTTGAACATAATTAAGCTAATTTGTGTCTGGTCAGATTCTCTAAATGTCAGACAAAATATAGACTCATACATTTACTATGCTATACACATTTATAGTGTATCCTCAAGTAAAATGCAAAATTTTCAAGATATTAATAATGGTACTAATAAAGAGTTCCCAAAGATGTAGAAAATTATTATGCTATAAGGTTTAACATCAAAAGCAGACATAAAATTTAATGTACAATAGAATATCCACTGTGTAAAATACTGCATCATAAAGACTGCAGGGAAATACATTAAAGAACTGAGTGTAGTCGCCTGTGAACGTTGGGATTATAGGTGCTGGCATTTTGTACTTATACTGTTTTCTTGTCTTGCCTATTTTGCCATGATCATCTATGATAAAATGTTTTATTAAAATATTAATTTTTATTTTTCCCAAAGTTAAAAGGGCTCCTTCCTTCTCTTTAACTAGGGACTTAATTTTAGGCTAAAATAGGCTAATTAATGGCATAATTATAATTTTCATATATGTAATATCAATTTAAGTTTTACTTATATTCTGAGAGTTTTCTGGGAAAGAGAATATTCTATAGTGTAAGAATTTTGCTGTTTATATTTTTGCTAGTTCAAACCTTTACTGAATTTAGCTCCTAATACCTTGGAAAATGGAATTGAACAATCATAACAAAGATGCCAATATAATAAAACTGAAATATTGGGTATTAATTTTGTGGTAGTCACAGAGAGCATTGAGTATTTTGTGTGTATACTCAGGTTATTATTCAAGAATACTTTTGTGACACGGAGACCATTTTTATCACATTTTGGGAGATGAAGAGACTGAGATTAAAAGAGTTAAGCATCTCCTCCATGATCAGTCATTAGGAAGTGATAGAACAGGATTCAAACACAAGATTGAGTGGGTCCAGAAACCAAACTCTGGAACATTCTACCATATGACCTCCTTTGTATGCTTTGTATCTCCTCACTGTGTCTAACACTGAGTTCTGCACATAGTAGATACTTTATTAATAAACACAGGATGACTGATGGGATGATTTTACAATTCCAAAATGAGGGATAGGTTTTGATTTATGTTCCTAAGTCTATGTTTTGCATCGCTCAACAGAGTGTAAAATATTCCAGAAATGATCTCAGTCAATAGAGAAAATGATGCCCCTCCTCACTGCAGTTAGCCCCTCTTTGCATTCTACATTGGACAGACTGTGCTCTCCGTTTTATGAGTTAGGGCACCACTAAAAACAGTTTTTAAACATTTCCATTTTAAATCTATTTCCATTTTCTGCTCAAACAACACAGTCTCTCTGGAAAATAATTAAACCCATTTGCTAGAACAACAACAACAAAATGACAGATAAACAAGGTAAGACAACAAAGCAGAAAACAAATACTACTGTAGATATTATATACACCAAAGCATTCAAATTCTAAATTACTCATAAGTGGCAGCTTTCCTAGCCATGGGTAATGAGATGAGTAACCTTCTCATTTAAACCCAACACGTGATGCTTTTCTGTGTAAACATGCGCACTGATGAGACTCCAGACTTTTCTGTGGGCTTTCTCCATGGAGTGTTCTCTACTTTTTGTTTTGGGCAAATTGTAGTGTTTTTTTTTCACTTCATGTACAAAAGAAAATTTAAATCTGTACACCAGTAAATAAAACTGCCTTTAATGGCATCAGATTTCATTTAGTAATTTCATTATCACTTGTTTGTATTTAGGCAGAAGCTAGAGTATGTCGTCTGAAGCCGCCATACTATAGGTGACATTATTTACATGTACTGTGAACAAAAAGGAGTCTTGGAGGTTGTGGGGAGAATATGGAATTCAATGTGATGGAAAAGCAGCTATATATATATATATATATATATGCAGGAGCAGCATGGTGTGTGACAAGGAGACTGGCGTCAGGTGCACTGAAGGTAGAATTGAAGCCGTGGATTGGTTATGCCATAGGTGAGCTGAGTCGTGGACAATGGGAGTGCCGTCAACAGGCTGATGTACTCTATTGTGTCTGACGTTGAGTATTTGGTGGGCTGTTACTCCAGGGGCCAACTTTATGGCTAATCTGATTTTCCAAGGGGAATAGCTTCCTCAGCTATGACATACTGCTAGAGTTCCATAAATATTAAGCGTACATTTTTCAAGCATTCAATTTTCTCTGAATTTCTAGACATAGTGGGAGACAGCTTCACAGACTATAATACTCAACACAAAAATGCTATTCAACTCAATTGCTTCATGATAGGGGTTAATTTTTTTGCATTAGTATCCAATTTATAGAAGTTCTCCATGTCAGAAGCAAAAGGCTATTAAGAACATACTTTAAAAGTAATAAGCAAGTTGAATAAAGATGCCATCTTCTATCCAGAATGATTTTTGAGTGATACACTGGCTGCTTAAAATTCATAATCCATGACCTTGGTTTCTGAACTAAAGATGGAGGAATGATACTATTTTCATTTCTCTTTAAGGTTTCACTCTCTTATTGCAAAAGTTTAACTTGAATGTGTATTTTGAGTGTCAAGTGATCTCATCTGAAATGGGACAAGTGTATATACAATGTATCTATGAAGCAGAATGGGGTAAAAGCTAAAGAAATTTTACTGCTGGTGACCACAGAGAGTTGCTCTTTCTTAATATATCAGTTGACATTTTGTGTGCAGAATTCATGCATTTCTAATAGTCCCCATAAAATGTCAGCTTGTTCAGGAACAGTAAGCTGCCTGACAACCGTCTCCAGCAGCCTATATGGTGGCCCAGAGCTGCCCTTCTGCTGAGCCATTGCCCCGATGATGTGTCGCATGCAACTTCTCTGAATAAGTGCAAATGGACTCTAAATGCCATCCATGATTCTGCTCTCCACCCTTTCCCCCAAATTGAATGTGAAGGTCTATTTTGTTTTCTCAAAATCTCTGTACCATAGTGACAAAGTAAAGAGAAAGTTAAATTTTGAATTCTATTATTTGAATTTAATGAGACTTGTAAAGCTGCGATTGAATAAATCCATTTCATTATCAATTAAGAACTCATTTGCCTGTAAAATTTTCTTCCTTCTCTCCCTCACACCCTAATCTTTGATACACACAGCTGTTCCATAAACTGTAAAGGGTTTTTTTAACAGGAAAGAAAAGACAAACCCGAACAAAACTATGACCTTTGTTTAGAAAGAACAAACCCAAGATTAATCATTTGGTTTTGTTTTAAACATCAGTTTGTATGTTAAATCTTGAATAGCCCTAAGAAACTATCCTGGTTTCCGTGACTGGCTCCAGGCCTTCTGATGGTTGAGTGGCAACATAGAATATGGCTTGAAGGTAGAGATTCAAGAGCCACACTGCCTGGGCTAAACCCTAGTTCTGTTTTTTTTACAAGCTGTGTGACTTTGACCCGTCGTTTAATCTCTCTGTGATTTAGTTCCCTTTTCTGAAAAAATGTGAATGATAATATTAGTGTATAACTGATGAGTTGGTTGTAAAGATTAAATGAGTTTCTAGATTTGTCTGGCCCATAGTTAGAAAACATAAGTCTATGCTATTATTAATATCACCTATGCTTTCTCTCTGGACTTTTAGGTGACCTGAACTTACCATTTTCTATTTTTTTTACAGGCTTAACTGCATTATATTTAGTTACTAATATTGGAAGTAAAGGGACAGCATCTTAGTCTTAGATTTTGGGAGTTTCACAGTACTTGACATTGATTCAAGCATACTAGGTCCTAACTTGAAACCCCCAAACTCACTATAACAACGTAGAATTTAACGGCATACACCTGCCAAATCAGAAAATTTGTTCAGTTTAGCTGATTCATATGTGTATGACAGTTTCTATAATGATGCTTTAAAAATGTGACTAGAATCCAAAAACCAAAGAGAGAGAAATCTATCAGATGAACATCACGGAAGGATTTAGCACAGAAGAACTATCTAGCACAGAAGAACTAAATTTGACATTGCCCTCCTACATATCCAATAGAAAAGTATAGTACCTTCTATCTGTGCACCATGTAAATTAACAGGAATATTTACTCTTGATAGGAAGACAAAGCTGTTCTTTCTTCCCTGCTCTTACATTCCGAAGGCAAATTTATGATATGGAGAAAAAAATCAGTGGTGAAAGTACAAGTTATTTGACTCTGCTGTTACAAAACACTGTAAGCTATTTATTGTAGGTTTGTGTATTGGATTCCAATAAAAGGCCAGAGAACAATATGGGTTTGTCACTTAGTGAATATTTTGCAAAGGACTTTTAAGCATCCATGGATGTGTAGTTTTCTGTTTTGCTGATCCAGCTTGGTTTCAGTTTAGAACTTTGATAACGCAGATAAAGGAAGAGTCTTAAACCATCACACTCAATGCCAATCTTCTCAAGTATAAATTTGGCAAGATCTGAACAACTAAGGCAAGATTCAGCTGTTTTGCAAGGCTTCTTCTCAGACAACTATCCCATGGTGCTGACTGAAGAGGAACCCAAAGTTCCTGACACGACAGTAGGGTGATAGTCTGTAATGAAATTCACAAAACTATTCTGATGCCATTGGCTAGGCTCTGAGTATTTTTCCCTCAAAATAACACAAATCCATTTAAGTGCCCAATACATAATATGATATAAAAGGAAAGAAAAAAAACAAAAACAAAAACTAAAGTGACAACAACAGCACCACACCAGGGTTTAGAGAGAACCAAGCTTCTCACAGGGGCCCTGCACCAACAGGCCTGAGCTAGCTTGAAACACCCCAAGGCTCAGCTTTCCTGATTTGCAGAAGTGCTTGTAGGAATAATAAATGAAATAACAGAGTTTAAACCTCAGTCCTTTATTCAATATCTGACACATGGTAGAGCCTAAGAAAAATTAATTATTTCCTCTTGTCCCAAATTTCCTATTGTTTATTATGAAAAAGCCAAGTAATGCTTACTGGAAAGCAAAGTCTGTAGACTATCATACAGGATACCCTGATGATAATAATAATAATATATAATTATGTAATATATAGGATTATTATATAATTATATGACAATTATATAATATATATTATATAGTAATATAATTATATAATTATATATTTACATTATATTTATATATGTAATTATATAATATAAATATATAATTATATACTACTACTACTAATTATTATTATATTATTATTGGCACATCCATTGTTCATTTAAATACCAGGAGTTTTCAATGCTGGGAACTTAAAGAGATAACGCTTAGTTCAGTGGAAGTAAATATTTGATTTGCCGGTACCATGTTTTATGCAGCCACTGGAGAATCAATTGTGTACACTCCTGCGCCACTAGATTTCCAAAAAGAGAAGGAATCAGGGGCCAGAGAGAGCCTTTTCAAATTGCAGCCATAAGCAACATGATTGATATCTTAGGCAAAAGGAGAATATCCTCCTAGTCATTAAGGCTAAATAAGAGGGCATCCATCAGAATTGACCTCAGAACTACAATAGAACATAAATACATTGAATGGGGGATCAATATGGCCAGAAAGAAGGGAAAGGCGCACTAGTTGAGCTATTCCTCAACCATTCTGACAAGGTAACTTCATGCTTTTATTTAAGGAGATTGAAATGTAAATGACTGGATGCATTAGCTTCTTGGTTCTCAAGAGGGGTGGGCATTTGCATTTGGTAGCAGACTGAAGAAGCTGTCTCACTCTCCATTTTAAAGGGATGTAGGTTGATCCCAAGGTCTACTTGTTGAAAGCTGGTTAACATCCTGGGTTCCATTAAGCATAGTTTTGTTCAGCGGTGTATTAATTTCTCTACCTGTTAACAGTGATGGCTGAGCTGCGTAATGAGTCCTTGCCCTCTAAGGATACTGCAGGGGACCATGGAAGGGACACATTATCCATCTATAAACATGATGCAAAGCTGAGTTCCATGGAACACGTGCTGTTCTGTGACAACCATGGAATCATGCTTGTCCAGGTAATTTTTTTTTTATATAGGGTTCAGTACATTGGTTTCTGGAAACCCTGAAAATGTCACGGGTCACACAATTCATGTTATTATCACATGACCAATGTAACAGTGAGGAGAACTTTGCCCCCGGGGCGTGCTGTAGTTTGGGTCAATGTGAACCCTGGTCTAGCTTTTAGTTATTGTGATCCTGAAATTCGGTGTTTGAGTTTAAACAGACCCTAGTTTGGTATTGAGCTGGTATTTAATAGCATATTGAGGCGGGACAGAAAAGCTGCCTAACAGATTTATTTACTCGAAAGTGCAATTATAAGTTCTGAGCATCTAGTGAGTTTACATAGTCTGCTGAAATCAGTCTCTTCCCAGAGCAAATGCTTGGGAATAAAATTTCTGAGTCAGAGGGTTTCTTGAGAAGCAGAAAATTAGAAAACAGGGAAGAAGCATGCTGAATTCTCCTTAAGGATCCCCCCGTGTCTGAGAGAGACAGAGACAGAGACAGAGAGACAGAGACACCCCTAATACGGCTTTAGTAAAGGCTTGTTATACTGGGCCAAAAAAGAAACATGACACACACACACATTCTTACAGCAGAATAATTACAGAGGTTGTTACTTGCAGTATAGTAGTTAGAGCCTGGGGTGATCTGCCAACACCCATGTGACTCCAAGATTTTGCTTAATCTCTCAACTTCAGTTTCCACAGTATACATGCTAATTTTTCCATCACGAAGTTACTATAAGGCCAATAATGTCCTGGTTTTAAAGTGCTCTGTGAATGGTGATAAATTTTCCTAATTCACAATATCATCATCAATATATCATCCTCTCATAACATATTTGCCCACATTTGACAGAAACACATGCTTTAAAATGAGTGCAATTTTAAGGCACAGAGAAACCTTCCTTGGCTTCCAAAACAAACAGCTTGCAATTAATGGCACTTAACAATTTTTTATGACCGGTACTTAGAAGAAAATTCCGTTTCCTTACACAACCCCATCTATAGAAGTGCTTACTGTGGAAATCTGGTGCATAAATATTCAGCGAACACTTTTCAAAAGCTACCTAAATTGTCTTCCTAAAACATAAATACATGTGAGAGGAGAAACTCACTACTCATATGGATCGCTGTCTTTGTGCTCTCTAACAATAAGCCTCTACAAAGTGGGATAATGAGGTTTTATATTTGCCCAGCACCTGTTTAAGCAAGCTCAGCCTGGGAAGGAAATGAACGTGCGCCCACCTCCTGGGCCAGGAGGTACCAAGGACAATTTGAAAAGTTTGCTTTTTAAGTAGCTGAACCAGCTTCAAGGCCCACTTTCAGAAATATGCTATTTATTTTTTTATGTTCATTGGGTTTACTTACAGTAAACACAGAACACATTACAAGTTTGAGTTTGTTTTTTGTTTCCTATTGCTGACTAAGGAGGTTAACAGACACAATTTTTTCCTATTCTTTAACCAACTTTGGTGCAATTCTTCCCAGACTATGTTTAGTCATTTCACCAATTGTGAGGTTATTTTTTTAAAATACATTGGAAAGATTTGAAATTGCTTATTCTTTGAAAGCATCCTGTCACAGATACAATCACAGTAGCTACTGGAGATCAGCAACATTTTGTAGCATTTTTTTTTTAGGAAAAACAAAACAACAACAACAAAACACCAGCTACTTAACTGCTCATAGATTTCCTTCTCTTTCTGCTGAAACTGAGAGCTTTCCTCAGCTTTCCTATGGAAACTTTTATTAAGCAAATGTCACATTTGTGGTTAACAAGTACTATATATATATATATATATATATATATATATATATATATATATTTATGAGTATCTGACTTTTCACTGGTCAAAGTAGTTGTATTTCATCTTTCTGCAGTTTTATCTGTTGGTGCTCTAAAAAAATTGTTTTAAAGTATGAGCTAATGCCATTTATATAAGCTGACCTTAAAAATTAATTTGACCTTAAAATTAATCCGAATTAATTTTAAGGTAAAAATGCTTTGTACTTTACACTTGTCTTTAAGACAATGGGACTCAAAAAGTAGAGACATTCTCCAGAGGAAATACAAGAATTTAAATATTAACTAGCCCTGTCTTTGGGTCTGCTCTTTTGAGCTGTGAAAATGTAAAAACGTCATATCACCTCTTTGTGCTTTTTTTCTCCTCACCTGTAAAACAGACAAAAAAAAAAATGCTTACCTTTTAAATTATGAGAATCAGATAAGATAGTTGACCTTAACACTTGGCAAGAAGAATTTGTTCACTATATTATTTCTCTTCCTATCACCCAATTCTCCAGTAGGTTAAATAGATATATAGATACATAGGTAGAGGTGTAGATATCTATATATCTCCTACTAGCTTTTAACTGGAAATAATTATTTTTTTTAAGTTTTTATTTATTTATATTGAGAGAGAGAGACAAAGATTGCACAAGTAGGGGAGGGGAAGAGAGAGAGAAAGGAGACAGAGAATCCCAAGCAGGCTCTGCACTGTCAGCATGGACCCCGATGTGGGGCTCAGACCCACAAAACCATGAGATCATGACCTGAGCTGAAGCCAAGAGTTGGATGCTTAATTGACTGAGCCATCCAGGAGCCCCTGGAAATAATTATTTTTAATATCAATTCAGCCAGTGTAAAAGTGTCCTATAGAAATTTACTCAACAATTTAACCATGAAGAAATGTCTTATACTAAGAAGACTATTTGTATTAAAGCCAATGAGTTAATTATCATTACTCAGTTGGTTATGCTGGGTTTATGGATCTAGTACATAAGAACTTCTAATTATTAGATGCTCAAAGTATTAATTAGAGGTTTTAGTCCATATCCCTCAATAGATGGTTAGACTTTAACTCTGATTTTCTGATGGACCAAGACTCTGTACTTTTAACAAATTTCCAAATGATCTTGATACAGATGGCCAATAAACCATGTTCTGAGAAACACTCAAATATGTCACAGATAATTCCCAACTAAACATAAGGTGGCACTAAAACATGCAGTGACATTCATTTGAAGTGTGAAAGAATCTGTGGATTTAATAAATCATTAAGTCACCATTCTAGGGAAGGCAGTCTGTCAAGTAAAATCAAAGATAAAGAGATATCTAAGAAACTGCGCTAAACTTATGCTAACTGGGAACACAGGAAACTGAATAAGACGTTGCTAAATAATATATTTTTCATTGTTGACTATGAAATTGTCACGTAGGTTAATGCCATTTTGCCCCATTTTAATAGCATGTGTTAATGCGGATTTCACTTGCTCCAAGAAAGAGTACAGACAATGCCATCCTAACCAGAAGGAGACGCGTTTTTCATACACCCATCAGTGTGTTACTAAAAAATCATCTCTTCCTAATACAAATGTGTTTTCTTGAATATGGAAACTTGAATTTTGAAAACACTCACTTTGTAAAGTTTAGATATGGTGATGAATATAACATTGACATCTGTTCAAACACCAAAAAGATTATGTTTGGGTTCTTCCTTCTTCCATGAAAATTCTTCAGTTCTTCATTTGTTCTGTAACTTTGAGAAGCCCAACATTTTTTGTTGCATTCTTTCCAGATTTCTCAGGTGGAAACGATTGGGCCAAATTTATTGCCAAGATGATCCAATCAGTTGACCCTCCTTCTGCCAGACCCAGGCAGGTGACATGCAAGAGGTCTTTCCCCTGAGGTAGCTAACGCGTACAGTATTTAAGTGCTGTGACTGAGATCACATGGATCATAACTAGAAAAACCTGGGTGTGGACCTCAGTCTGTGAACTCCAAATTCTGCTTTCTCGAGACATCGTCAGAAGTTGTGGAATGGGGACATCACTCGGTTTTATGAAAACTGAAATGAGGCTAATACCAGCCAGAAATTTTTCTTGTAATTATACATTCAATAACAGAATTAATGCAGTGTATTAAGAATTGTAAAATTAGGTTTTAAAGTCATGATTAAATTTCATGAGAGCAAAAAGAAATGAAGATAACATTATCATAATGACATCTTACTGAGGTTTTAACTTCTGATTGAAGAAGGTCTACCAGATAAGAACATTAGGGAAGACAATATTCCTCTGGTCCTAAGGCTCTATGGCTCTGTTTTACAAGATTTGATGTACTTTAAATAAACTCTTGTCTCAAACTATCAAAAATTCTCTGCAGGCCTCTACCTTCTAGATTAATAAACTATCAAAAAATACGTGGGTATGACGGCATAAACCAATTTCAAAAATCATTTTACTATTTCAGGAACTTTGTTCTCCAAAAGGAGCTGAAGATCTACTGCAATTCACTCACTCAGCACTTTAAAATAGCATTAGTTCTTTTGGATGCTGAATATAAAACTTGAGAAATACTCTGTATTCCTACCAGTTCAAATTTTTCTCTCTGAATCGACAGATAAGTAGATAATTATGTGTCAAATACTGACTCAGATGTCAGTCCCAAGTATCATAAGATTATAGAGAAAAGGAATCTAGACCCCAGAACTGACTGCCAAGTTCAAATCCTGGCTCTACCACTTGCTTGACATATGATTTTGGAAACTAACGTTAACTCTGTGTGCCTCATTATCCTTATTTATAAAACAGAGGGTTATGGGAGAACTGAATTTAAAAATATATTTAAATTCTTTAAACAGGATCTCTCCCCCCTCAAAAATAAATACACATTTAAAAAATGGGGTGCCTCAGTCAGTTAAGCATCGACTTCAGCTCAGGTCATGATTTTACAGTTCATGGGTTCGAGCCATATCAGGCTCTGTGCTGACAGCTCAGAGCCTGGAGCCTGCTTTGGATTCTGTGTCCTCCTCCCCCTCTGTCCCCGCCCTCAAAAATAAATAAACATTAAAAAAAAAAAAAAAAACAGTGCCGGGAACATGGTTATGCCATATGAAACAAGTCAAATTCTACATACAAAAGACTTTTTAAAAACCTTCAGAGAACCAAATATGCAAGCAGTCTGAAATGATGAATGGGTGTTTACTAAGAACTAAAATGGTCAAAGTTCTCTGAAATGGGCAAAAGCATGGCAAAGCAAGAGTAATGCTAGAGAACTGGAACCCCTTTGTATGGAGCAAGCACAGCAAAGCTAGTAAATGTGAAGAGGCATCAAGGAAGGTTCAGGAGAGGACTGAAAAGACTTCACCTACCCTTCAAAAATGTTGTAACTTCAAGGATGGAATCACCCTTTCAATTTATTTCAGCAACAAAATTAGGTTCTTGGGAGCATTTCCATACATGTGTTTTCATATCAACCCAGGTGCTAGAAAATACCAACTGTATTTATACTGAAAACTGCCATATCTTCTCAGTGTTTCAAGACCTCGTTCTGGCTGCATGAAGGAGGACAGATTGGAGGGCAAGAGACTGAAGGCAGCGGAGACAAACTTGAAATGATCCGGGTGAAAGTTAGTAAGAGCCTCACCTAAGCCAGTGAACACAGACATGAAAAGAATGAGGACAGATGTGAGACAGAATTTGGATGGATAATAAATATGATTTTTTTGTTACTGACCAGATATGAAAGGAAAGAATCCGACATAGTTCCTAAGTTTTGGGCTTTAGTAATGAAGGCAATTATTATGCTATAAAGAAAGGGATACAGTTTTACAAGATTGATATGAATTCCTTTGAAATCGAGGTGCTTTTTCAGTTACAAAGTTTTTTTTTTTAAAGAAATGTTTGTTTTATAAATATCGTTGTCATTATGATGGAACCATTATTATCTAAACTTTGTTTCCCAATGTCACCATTACCATGGCTACCATTCGGTTGTCTTTATTTACTGCATTAGACTCGTAACCATGGTGATGCAGGTCCCCAAGGCTTGAATCACCCAATGGCATTTTCATTTGTTGGTTGGTTGGCTTTTGATCAAAGGCAGATTACTAAGATGATCCAAAGATCCGATGGCATCCCAGGTCTTGATGATTTGGTTACTGAACTGGTTGTTTTGAATGATGCCATTTGTTCCCCAGGAAACTTTGGGCAGGGTTTCAAGCTGATTTTACTTTGTGTTCATGCCAACTGCTGGTTTTCTGCAGCTGGGCTGGTAGGAAAACACTTGGCAGATACTCAGTTCTGTCAGTGTTCTCCAAGGAAATGATTCTGATGACGAGAAAAGGTAAAATACACTCCCCTCCCTTGCGAGTAGCTGGTAACTATAAACTACGTGGGTTTTTTTTCCTTTTATTTATTTGTTTGCTTGTTTCCTTTGCAGGGCAAGTCTGTTGTGAACATGATTTATGTAAATCTAACACCTGTATATCCTAGTGCCTACTTTCATACTTGGCACATTATTTATTGAACAAAAGAATAAGACAAGGGATGATTAAATGCAATTTATTTAATAAAAATTAAACAGATATTAAATATTACAGATGATTATAAAGAGAAATATTTTCTCAAATTCATTTGAATCAATTCTGTTGAGAGTGGGAGATGAGATGTTCCCCAAAGTATGGGGAGTCTGTGCTTATGTTATCATTCTTCGATCCAGACACTGTAAAATTTATCTCTGGATTGATCCAGGAGTTCAGAAAACATATTTTTAAATACATTGGTGGAGACCCTGTTAAGCCATTTTTACTAATTTCTTTCAAGTTTCTACCACCAGCTTACTTCAAAGGACATTACCGGAAAGAGCTTTTGGAAACTCGAAGTTGTATTTACTAGAAGAACAGTAAGGTGTTATTTGTGCCGCATGCTGTACAATGACTTCTCTATGAGAATTCACAGCAGACATCCGGCTCTCTACACCCAGAACAGGTGTGGTTCTCTAAAGAAAAAAACTTGCATTTGCCCTCCTCACTCTGATGGACATAATTATGTGTACTTGGGCTCAGAATTCTTAGAGTCAAATTTGTGGTCCTTAGAGCATGCATACCAGACCTACAGAATATGTTTTTATTTTTCTGGTTTTCTTTTCTTTTTAGGTCCATTTTCCTAACTTAAAATAATGTATCACCTTAGCTAATTTTCCTTAAATCCCTTCTGGAAAATATACATTATGGATTAATATATCTAATATATAGGGAATGATCTTTATGTGTTAGGAATTGTCCTCTGAGTTTTACTTATATATATAAGTAAAACTTATATAAATAACACTCAAATAAATATAAATGTCTTCCTTACATGAGATACAACTGCACAGAGGCCAGTTTCTTGCTCAAGGTCACTGAATGGTGACCACTCAGTTGGAGAACTAAGTTATGAATCTATATAGTCTTTGAGCTTTGAACCACCTCACTGTATTTCCTTTGCAAGTGCAGCACATTTGAAGATGTTTCATAATCTTGTATTTACCATCAACCGACCATTGATACAGACTGTCTAGCTACTGAGCCTAGGACTGAGGTGGATTAAAAGAAAATAAACATAATCCCCTCCCATTTAGTAAAAACAAACAAAAAAAACCCCCAAAAAACAAAAACAGTATTCCAATGGTACAGATTAAACATATTATAATTAACTATAATAAAAAATGTAAATATCATTTGCAAGGTGCATACAGAGACCTGTAGATACACAGTGGTTTTGTGTATGTGTGTTGGGGAACATTTGAATGTGTTGCTGTCATCCATGGAAGAAGCAATCTTGTTGAGGCTTTTATGTGGAAAGGAGGAAGTGTGATACAAGTAATATTTGTTTGCATTCCTTCCTCTCCCTCCTAGAGCTTATTCTCATGCTTGGAATTTATGTCTAAAAATAGAAGTTTATTGATCACTCAATATACCCCTATATCTGTGAGCACCTAATATCTCACTTATCCCCCAAAGAATTTCCCCAGTAGCTTTGGTTTTTTTTCATAAGCGCTTTCATGATTTAAATAATAATAAAGATTTACTTCTGACTTGTTTTTATAGAATTTGAATGATACTCTACTTTGAACTGACCAGTAGGATGTTGGGTATGAAAACTAGATGAAACTTTCAATGTCATCTAAATATTTTTAAATAAAATAGTTTAGTCTCCTTTGAGATAATTCTGCCCCATTTTTCTTTTCTCTTTTGGTGGTTTGGATATATTCCTGTCTTTTTGTTTACCTAAGACAGCATTATTAAATACAAACAAAGTAGCCCAACATACACTTTTTGCTAATCCTTTAAAATCTCACCCCTTATTTCAACTCCAGTTCTACCTTGTAAAACCTTTAGTTTTCTAGCCTTTTCTCCTAAGATTTTAAGAGATTTAGGAGAGAAAAGTTCAGAGAATGCATTTCTTCAATGCAGGTAAAGGTTCACACAGCAATATGCATTGGAAACCAACACATATATATCAAATGTAAAAGCGTAGATATTTCCCATTTTGTTAAGTGAAACTAATTATAGCAAAATAGTATTATAACTATCTGTTACCTGCTGTCCATATCTAGAATCATTGTGAACTTAGTGAGTACTTAATATTAATGATTAACTATTCCTTAATATGGACAATCAAGTTTTATGTAAATCTCTGGACATTGCTCAATTTAAAACTTGAAGGTCAGCCATAATCAAGGTCTATTTTGTGAAGTTTATCAATAGAGTTGTAAACAGTATTTGGCTTCTCTGGCAGGTCTCCTTGGTCCAGTATGTTTCTTCAATAGTACAGATGTCTTCTTAGAATAGAATATCTAAGCCTCGTCACTTAGCCCAGAATATCTACCTCATTCATACATTATGGCGAAAAGCCTCTCTGTGCTTATAGACTACCTTCAAAGACTAGCATCTCTATCGAGTCTTTATTTCTCAACCTGAGATGCTGAATAATATGGATGTTGACAACACACGTGAACCCTGTCAAATAGAACATCGTTTCAAATAGGAAATCGCTTTAAAATTCAGATACCCACAAGGGTGTGGATTTATTTACTCAATGATATTGCTTTATTCATTTCCTTAACTTAATTGAAGGAATGGAGCTGTGACTACAGAAATAGAAGAGAGCAGAGAAGAATAGAGAACATGAAAATCTTTGGAAGAAAGGAGGTAAGGTTTGTCAGTCAAAAGTTGCTGAGCCGTTAGGCAAGTAAGTATTAGGACCAGAATTTACTGAGTCTGAATTGTTGCCAAGAGTTCTCAATACAGAGCATCTCCTAAGCCTTTTGTCCTGTGGGGGCTATGAACATACACCCTAACAATATTAACCTGAACTGTGCAGTTCCCATTTTGTAGATACAGTGGTCATTTCATATGGTTCAAACTTATAGAATATTTACTGGGAAGCAGTTGAATACATGGCTTGTACTTGTGATAGGAAATGCCAAAGTCAACTTAAACTGTCTTAAAGCAATTAGGGACAGCTGGTGGCTCAGTCAGTTAAGTGTCCGACTCTTGATTTGGGAGTCATATGATCTCACGGCTCATGAGTTCGAGCCCCGCACTGGCGGGCTCCACATTGATGCAGAGACTGCTTGGGTTTCTCTGTTTCCCTCTCTCTCTCTCTACTCCTCAGCTGCTCAGGTTCTTTCTTCCTCTGTCCCTGCCCCCCCCCCCCATGCCTGCCCATGTTGTCTCTCTCTCTCTTTCTCTCTCTCTCAAAAATAAATAAACTTAAAAAAAAAACTTAAACAATTAATTGACCACTAGACTTGAGTCTGCCCATTTAAAATTACTGGATTTAGGAATTATATAGAATTACATTTTATAATTATTTGCAAAATAAATAAAATATGTAATTTCATATTCCTCGAATATATACATTTTAAAGGAAATTATTTCAAAGATGAATGAGCCAAATGCCACTCTTTAAGGTTTCGAGATGAGGAACTGTATTACTGTTTTTCAAATAGCATTTTTTTAGTTCAATAAATCTACTTAAGGGGCTGCAATTTCATCGTTTTCAATAAAGAGACAAGCAAGCATAAGATCATTAAAATCTGGTCTTGCAAACCTTGAAGGAAGAGTTGCTTTGAAACACCTGAATGTTCATAAGCATCAATATGATAAACAATAAGGATTTATTAATGTTCTTTCAATTTCATAAAAAATTGAAAAAATACTGTTACTTCCAACCTATTCCACTTCTTCTTTGGGGTAACTTCTTCATGGCAGCTTTTCTGGTTTTCCCCTTTCTCAGACACACTTGGAAGTGCTAAACTTTTGGACACAAAGCCAGGGGCTGGACTGGAATATGAGTCTTCAGGCTTCAGACTCACCTATTTCTGTCTCATGGCATGAGGGATGCGGCAGGGTTAAAAAAGGTGTGGGGAACAAAACTGAATATGAAAAGAGAGGTTTGACTTAGAAAGCCTGGTCTTCAGTACTAAGATTCAGAATGCAGGGACTGCTTTGAGTTTTCTCATGTTGTTCCTGGTGTGAGTCTCAGGGATAAACAGGGAGTAAAGTCTGACAAGTGTTTGTGAATTGTCAGCAATACAATGATAGAGTTTTCTGGGATGAGTGCAACAAAGTGTGATATAAAAATAGATAAGACATGTCCCAACTCAGGGGTATCAATTGACTGTAGGACCCTCTGTAAGCCTGGGCACTCTGGGACTCCAGTCCTATCAGTGGCTTCATCCTTGACATTTACTAGCTGTGTTACATTGGGCAGCTGGCTTAGCCTCTCTGGGCCTCAGTATCATCATTTGAAATATGGATGATAATAGTGCCAAATTTAGAAGGTTGTTATGAATGTCCGATTATTTCGCACGTGCCTGACATTAAAAACAGTGCCTAGCACCCAGTAAATAATTCACTTACTATTATTTATTATTATGTACATGGAGCCTTTAGACTTTTTGGTCTAAAAAGAAGTAGGCAGTACTTCTGGGGCACCTGGGTGGCTTAGTAGTTAAGCATCCGACTTCGGCTCAGGTCATGATCTCAGGGTTCGTGGGTTCGAGCCCTGCATCAGGCTCTGTGATGACAGATCAGAGCCTGGAGCCTGCTTCAGATTCCGTGTCTCCCTCTCTCTCTGCCTCTCCACTTTTCGTGCTCTCTCTCTCTTTCTCTCTCTCAAAAATAAACATTAAAATTTTTTTTAAGAAGGAAAAAGTAATAGGCAGCACTTTTGTAGAGGGGCCCTAGAGTCATGGGATAGCTGTCACAATGTCATAGGACTCAAAGGACCGAGGAGCAGACAATATCACATAAATCAAAGCTTGTAAGGAACTGATAGAAAAATGATGCATTTTATCTGATAACTGGGATGGCTGTCTGCATCCATACTCAAAGCAGTGTGTAGTTCTTTTCTAAAAATAATTTGTGAATTAGGCACTGGTAGGAGCCTATGTTTTGTTCCTTTTAAATGGGCTGTAGGCTCTGTGCTAGTGTTTCAAGTCAGAAACAGAGAAATATGATCTTGTGTCTCTGTGATAGTCCGGAAGTAGTTAATGACATCTTCTTGTGTTTGATTCCCAGACATGCTGCTTCCTCTTATGTGATCACAGGCAACCTAAATGATTCTTCTTAATCTCTGGGCTTGGTTTTCTCATCAGAAAAGGGCCAAGAATCATGAGAATTTAACTATTATGCTTGTTGACGTTTAAATGAATATATGAATTGAGTTCTGAGTAACGATCATAGCTCCAGAAACACAGTAGGCATTCAATAAATGATTATTATGAGGAAATGACAGCAAATGAATGACATTAGGGTGGGGTAGCCTTGCAAGCAACTATTATTCATAAGGAAATCCTCTTTAAAATGATATGGGGGGTGTGCCTGGGTGGCTCAGTCACTTAAGGATCTGACTCATGGTTTCTGCTCAGGTCATGATCTCACTGTTCATGAGTTCGAGCCCCTGCATTGGGCTCTGCCTTGACAGCACAAAGCCTGCCTGGGATCCTCTCTCTCCCTGCCCCTTCCTCACTCCCTCCCCCCATCTCTTTAAATAAGCTTAAAAAATGATACTGGGTATCATGATGCTGCTTATAACACACTGAGATATACACAGACCAGATACACTGATTTATAATTTATTTTTTAAATTTTTATTTATTTTTGAGAGAGTACACATGGGGGAGGGGCAGAGGATGACAGAGGATTCGAAGCAGGCATTGCGCTGACAGCAGCAAGCCCAATATGGAGCTTGAACTCATGAACTGTGAGATCATAACCTGAGCCAGAGTCAGACACTCAACTGACTGAGCCACTCAGGCACCCCTACATAGATTTATAATTTAAAAAGAGCAATATCAATCATTTAGGAGTTCACAGAAGGGTAAGGGAGACAGATATGACCAACATGTAGTACACAGCAGAATGTGAATACACACACGTGTGCATGTGCGTGCACACACACACACACGCACACGTAGAACTGAGGTACCTTATCAGCACTGGAAGGAGCAAAGATGAATTCTATGGAATAAATTCTCTGAAGCTGGATGACAATGAGGTGTGCATTTAAGAGTAAATGTAATTCTTCCAGGTAGTTACGGTCTTTGGACAAAGCTAAGATTTTCAGAGTTTCAAAACTCCTAGTTCCAAGTTTCTAGAACCATTGCCTTGCCTTGTCCTAAATTGGGTTGTCAGATAAAATACAGATGTCCAGTGAAATCTGAATTTGAAATACGCAAGCATCAATAATTTTTAGTACAAGCATGACCTAATACTGCATGGGGCTAATATTAAACAATAATTCTAAAATCAAATATAATTGGGCATCTTGGATTTGTATTTGTTAAACATGGCAGCCCTAGGCAGTTACAGCATGGAGAGAAAGAATATTCAGTTGCAGACATTAAAGAATGTTTTGTTAAGCAGAAGCTACTGCTACTTCTTTGAATGTGCTCAGATCAATCCCCTCCTGTCTCTGCACGTCAGTTTCTACATCTGACATAGATTACGAGATGGTCAAGGGATGATCTCTATGTCCTTCCACAGCCCCTATGCTCTGTGGATATAACTATGATGCTTGCAATGTGGGGTTAACTGTTTTTAATCTATGACTAATATTTATACTGATGATGAACATTCACTATGTCTCATACACAGCATTCATTACTTCTTACATTTTATCTCTAATTCAGAAAACAAGTTCATTTTCAAATGTACAACCTGAGGGTCAGATATTAACTAGTTTGGCTGGAACTAAAAGTTGATACATAGGGAAGTCAGGATTTTATCTCTCTTCTTTCAAACTCTTACCACCCTTGTCACTCTTGACATCCTTGAGCTTTCTTTGAATTTTCGTTTGGTATTTAAAACGAGTTGTTGGTAGAGAATAATAAAGTAGATAAATGTAAAATTTGATATTATATGTTACTTAAAGAGTAATTGTTGAAATGTAATTATAAATTCTCATTAGAGGCGACACTAATGGAAGGCATTTTTATCTCTTTTTTTCAGTATGATTGCTATGATTCTGCTTCTAAAATAGGGTTTCAAGGTTTCCTAGGGAAGTAAATTGGTGTCAGAATCTCCAATAAAAGCTTGATTGTGTGATAGATGACCTGTTCACATAGTGATGTATAGTTTCCAATAATTTTAAAAGCACATCCAGCCCTCATTCCACTGTATATATTACATAGATTTTATTTGAAATTTTGCAAAAGTGCTACCCAATCACTCTTTGTACTTAAGCTGAAGGGGAAAGCTGTAAGTTTCACTAAAGCATGACACTTCCAAGCACATATTCACAATATATATATTTTTTTCACATTTTTCCTTGAACACTTAACAGGTCAGTAGGCAAGATATTATAGAACTGGAGTACTTTAGTGTAATGTAAGTGTTTTAGAAGCAGATTGGTGTCTGTCCTCATAAATTATGAAGTAGGCAATGACAAAAAACAGCACTGCAGTGACATTTTGTTTTCAATTAAGAGCTAGAAGATGACAGACAGCATAATGTCCACGGATATCAAGAAACTTCATGGTGCACTATTGGGGGTGCAGTTAAATAGCATGATCATGGACATCATGGCTTTGGTTGGGTCTCGAGTGGGGTAAAGCAGAGGAGCCCGGTCCTCTTTCCAACTGCAAACACCTAAAGAGGGAAGTAACTGCAAGGAAGTAGTGCCTTGACGTCAAAGAGAAACAACTTTCCTTTTCCCAGTTGTTCAGTCTTCTCATTGGAGTGAGTTATAGAAACACAGGTAATGGAGGTCACCAATTTGTTCTGTGGTCAAAGAAAGGTAAGGTTCAGAACAACCTTGGAGGACACAAGTCACAGCTCTGAGAAGGGCTGTAGTATGCTTCTCCAAATATTCAGCGAGGTGGTGGGCTAAGACATACACGGTGCTGTAGAGACAGTGTGCATGGTTCATTCCATACAGGAAACCAGGGAAGGGCATGCCACAGCCCTCAGGTCATATCCTCCGCTGCCAGCTCTATAGAGCTTGTGAGCTAAAAATACTTTTTACATTTCTATATACCTAAGAAGAATGAAAATAATAACTACTTGAGATGCAAATTTCACCTGCCCTAAATAAAGTTTTCTTGAAACAGCCACACTCATCCACTTACATGCTTCCGGCTGCTGCTACCCTCTAGTGGCAGAGGTGGTTAAGTGCAAAGAGACCACAAATGGCCCACAAGGTCTAAAAACATTTAAGATCAGACCTTTACAGAACAAAGTCTACCACTTCTGGGCTAAATGTCGAATGAAAGTGGTTTTATGATCATTGCAAATAACACACCCTGTAGATTTATCACTTTTCTGTTTTTCAGGCATTCTCAGGAATTCGGGGGACAGTGGATAAAGAAAGAAAAGTGACATGAAACAGATAACCCACACAATGACTTGTGTTTACTTAAATAAGGATTTAGTTGTGTGACAGGCAAGCGGAAACATCCCAGTTTGGAGGACTGAGGTAACAGAGAATCTGTCTCGGATGGCCCCAGGGGGCAGGTTGTCTCTAGAGTGAGAATCAGAGAAGGGGTAGAAAGTGGTTGTTCCTAACTGCATTCAATCCATGCCCTTCTCAGTGTTATCTCCATTCTTATAATTGTCAATCAACCTCTCTCAAAGGTATGCCTGATTGTATCCTCACATCAGTTACAACCCACGGTCACATGCCTCCCTGATGTTACTGGAGCCTTCCACAATGATCACGAGGATGATTATTTGCCACAGCTAGCACAGATGCCGGAGAATTAACATTTGCTTTAAAGTTATTTTTGTTGGGTCAGGTGAAGATACATGAGGTATATATAGCACTTACCATGTAAGCTATAACACTCAAAGGTTTGTTTACTTATTTCGTTTTTTAACCAATACTATCTCTCATAGTCTTATAACAGCTTTAAGAGGTGAGTAGTATAATCCTATATTACAGATAAGAAAACTGAGTCACAATATATAAGGCTCTATAGGTAGTGAGGATTGCAGTGTGGACACTGACCCTCTGACACTGGAGCTTCACTCTCAACTACCCTGTTTACGTTTGTTTCTGGACATAATCTAGACTCACGATGGATAGTCTGGTGGGGAAAATGCCAATGACATTTGCAAACCTTTCTGGCATCTTCTCACTGGTACTAGAGGTCCCTCTTCCTTTCCCCCTCCTCCTTTTCTTCTAGAAGCCTCTCACTAGAAAACTAGGGGCTTTTCTGATGAATAAGTAAGACATGGAATCTATGTGAGGATGGATCCAAAAGGCTCTGGCCTGCCCTGGTTTGTCCCCGGGAAAGCAGTGAGTCAAGTGCAGAAGAGGATATTGTAGAGAGGCCATCACATACTCAGCAGGGCTCAGACCAGCTACTGTGTCCCCTGGAGCTTGAAGCTGGGCATGGCTTAAATCACCAGCCCTGCTGCTGCAGTGCTAAGAATTGAGAGTTGCCTCATGGCACACAAAGCACACAGACAGTGCTGTCCTTTGGCAGAATTCAATCCTGACCGTGTTTCAGTCCCAGAACACGTATAAAAGGAGCTCACTCATCTTTTTCTCTAGGTCACATCAGTCTTGTCATAAAATCAAATAAGTTTTTCTTCCTCCATTTCCCGTGAAAATGCCAACACCCCCATCTCCATCTAAATGCGTATTTGTGCTCAAAGAGGAAAGGGTAAACCTTGTAATGATTTGTAAAATGACATCTTGATATTCCCTTGTCCTTTCTTGGCACAGATCCCTACAAACGGCTTCAGATACAACAAATCAATCTAAGGGAAAAGTGCCCCTTGTACTCCACACAGTGTTTTTGTCTTAATAGTCTTACACTCACTCACCCTGCTGCCCAGTGACATCACATAAATATATGAAATAATGAATTACTTTTTACATTGCTTGTTCTTACCTCTATAGATGCCGGGCATAGTGATTGTTATGTATATTCTAGGCTGAGGGCGGGCTATTTCTTCCACCATCCTTCTAGAAAGCTCTGTCCTCCATCCTTCATGGAGAATCCACTCTACCCCCACACTTAGCCTTCTGTTTTTCCATAAGCATTATCTTTCCTCTACTCTTCTGGCCAGAATTTCCTGCCTCTATCAGCAAATACATGCCATAAAAAAACTTTTTTTGTGATGTTCAGTACATATACTATCTTTTAAAATCTTAGTTTGAGGTTAATTTACATACCATAAAATTTGCCCAATTTACAGTTCAATTAAAGCTTTAATGAATTTATATAGTGAAAGCATCACCACAATCCTGTTTTGGAACCATCTCATTATCCACAAATGTTTCCTCATCCCTATTTTTCAATTTCCCTTTTCTATCCATGGCCCAGACCCCCACTCATATGCTTTCTGATGCTATGGTTTTGAAGTTCCAAGAAAAAAAAATGCATAAAATCTCACACTAAGTAGTCTTTTCTGTGACCTATTTTATCATTTTATTTATTTACCTTTGACTGATTCCCCCCTGCTGATGCATGAATTATGATGCAGTATCATGGATAATACTGTTAATAGCATAGAACTCTTTGTGTGGACGTATGTTTTCATTTGTTTTAGGTAAATAATCATTAGAAGATCTGTGATATATGATAAGTAGTAAGGAACAGCCAACTGATTTCCAAAGTGGCCGTACAATTTTACATTTACGAATGTCACCAGCAATATGGGAGGTTTCTCCAAATCTTCAGCATTCTAGTGGACACGTTATGGTATGTTACTTACTAGCTAATGATGCTAACCCCCTTCTCTTGTGCTTACTAGTTATTTGCATATTTTCTTTGGAGGCGTTTTAATCACCTGCTCACTTTAAGTGTGTTTTTTGTCTTCTCATTTTTGAACTGTTATTGTATTTTATATACCCTAGACACAAAGTTTCTACTACGTATGTTTTGCAAATATATTTTTCAAATCCCTGGTTTGCATTTTAAATTTCCAATAGTGTCTCCTGAAGAAAAAGTTTTTAAATTTGGTGAAGTCAATTTATCATTTATCATTTTTTTCGTGGTTTATGCTTTGGTGCTTTATATAAGAATATTTTGCCTCCCCCAAAGTTACAAAGATTTTCTCCTATGTGTCTTTTATATATTTTATGATTTTAGGTTTACTTTTTGGGTTACTTTTAGGCCTATGCTACATTTTTATTTATTTTTGAGGATATGTTGTATCTAATTGTTTCAACACTGTCGAGAAAACCGGCATTTTCTCATTGAATTTTCCTGGCATTTTTGATGAATATCAGTTGATCCATATACATGTGGGTTTATTTCTGAATTCTAAGACATTAACATATACGTATGTATTCATGCTAATGCCAGTACTAAGCTGTCTTTTTTCATTGTAACTTTATAGTTTGTCTTGAAATTAGGCAGTGGACATTCTACAATGTTTTTCTTTTTAATCATTTTGGCTATTCTGGACCCTTTGCATTTTTCTTCAAATTTTAAATTTACGCAAAAAACCTGGCGGGGTTTTGATAAAGACTGCATGGGATTTACAGGTTAATTGAGTAGAAATGCCATTTTAGCAACATTGTGTCTTCCAATCCATGCATATGGTGATCTCCCAATTAATTTTTCATAGCAGTTTTTTGTAGTTAAATTTCTCCTAAGTATTCTACATTTTGATGATACTGTAAAGGTTTTAAACTGAATTTTTGGATTGCTACTAGAATGCACCATCCAAGTCATTTTTGTATATTAATGTTTTTATTTTGCCACCTTGTAAAATGTACTTATTGGCTCTAGGAACTATTTTTGTAGGTTTTGTAGGGTTGATTTTTATGTGAGTCATGCTGCCTGCAAATATAACAACTTTACTTCCTTCTTACTGATCTATGTGTCATAGTACTTCCAGTACTATGTTGAACGGAAGTCATGAAAGTGGACATTATTGCCTTCTTGATAATCTTAAAGAACATTCAGTCTATTATCAAATAAGATTATAGCATTTCCAGGTTTCTTACAGATACCCTTTGTCAGTTTGATGAATTTGCCTTCTGTTCTTACTCTGCTGAGAGTTATCACGCGTATGTATGGAATTTTAGTAAATGCTTTTTATTCAGCTATTGACATGACAATATGGCTTTATCCTTTGTTTACATAGTGATTTATATTGATTTTCAGCTCTGAAATCACCCTTTCCTTCCTAGGAGAAGCCCTCCATGGTAGTGGTGCATTATTCTTTTTATGTATTGCTATTCCGCAATCCATTAAAGTATTTTAAAGGATTTTTGTGTTTGTTACTGAGAGATTTTGTCTGCAGCCTTTATAAATTAAACTTTATAATAAGTTGAGACATGTTCACTGCTCCTCTAGTATATGAAAATGTTTATGCAGGATTGGTATCATTTCTCCCTTTAGTAGTTGATGTAATTCCATCAACTGAACCTGGAATTTCCTTATTGGGAATATATTTAACGATCAAATCACTGTCTTTGCTTGATATAGGTCTATTCAGATTTTCTACTCCCTTTTGAATACGTGTCATTCATTTGTAACATTATATTTATCCAATTCACCTCGGTTGTCTATTTTTTGGGCATACTTCGTGTATAATATTCCCGTATAATCTTTGTAGCTTCTTCAGTAATGTCCCTCTTTCTCTCCTGATATTGGTAATTTGTATCTTATCTCCCTTTATTCTTGGCAAATCCAGTACACTGAGGTCGTAGCCTCAGGCGAGTTAAACTGCAAGTTGACCAGTTTTCTGAACCAAGTTTATACTCTTTTATCTACACAACTTGCCAGTTTTCATGGGTCAGCCCTCTTCTGTCACCTCTTGCTACCAGGGAAGTTGTGATTTTATCATCAGAGCTGAGGCAGTGGGAGCACCCCCAGCTGAGGAGGCCAGCGCCTTACTACCATTCTTACCTGATGCAAAAGCAATTCTTCAGGACTAAATTTTGTCAACTGGCTATCTGCCTTTGATAATTTTCCAGTGACTGAAATGATTGCTTTTGATTTTATCAGTTTTTATACTTGTTTCTTGTGGAGAGGAAGTGTCCGATTTCCTCATGCCTCCATTAGCTAAATTCATTTTCTACATGATCATTAAAAAATAATATACTTTAAATATATTATTAATACTGTGAATACTGTGAATAACATTTATTATACGTGTAAGTAATAGGATTGGAGGAAGGTAACACAACTCTGTGCTTTTGGGAGAGAGTATCCCAGGAGTGAGGCATCATGTCATGAAAGGAATGTTTCATGAAATCTTTGTGAAACTGGTATTAATGATCCACACGGAGTTCTGAAAAGTTCTGATTCTGTCCATTTTCCCTCTTGATTATATCATTTGTTTTTTAATTTTTTTAACGTTTATTTATTTTTGAGAGAGAGAGAGACACAGAGTGTGAGCACAGGAGGGTCAGAGAGAGAGGGAGACACAGAATCCGAAGCAGGCTCCACACTCTGAGCTGTCAGCACAGAGCCCGATGTGGGGCTCGAACCCACGAACTGTGAGATCATGACCTGAGCCAAAGTCGGCCGCCCAACAGACTGAGCCACCCAGGTGCCTCTCCTCTTGATTATATCATTCTTAACAAGGAAGAGATTTAATTTTTTTTTTTTTTTGCCAAAACCTATTCTCAATTTATCAATTTTACCTGTAGATCCGAGTTTTAGTTTACTATAGTGTGTTCAGATAGACATTACATTTTTTCAGCTTCATTGGCTATTAGGTCTGACCTACCATGTTTGGATCAAAGGTAATGTGAAAAAGTACAATTCACTGTTTTGAGTTAATTTCCTTAAAAACAAAGCCATTCTTCCCCCTCAAAACTCTTTTTCCCTCTCCCAGTTGTTTAGAAAGTAGAGCTGTTTGGAGAAGCAGCCTTATCCAGAAAAGAAAGCCACATCTTAAGGCTCTTAGAGATTTATTATCACACGGGGCCCCTGGATGACCTACCTCACAGAGCAGAATCTTTTTTTTTCTTATTTACATTGTTACTTTATGAGAAAAAAAAATAAACTTCTATCTGGTTGAGCCATTCCATTTTGGGAACTATTTAAAACTGCAGCACAGCCAACAGTCTTATGAATAAACTCACCCTACACCAGACATACACACACATGCACACACCACTCACTACACATATAAACAATTGTAAACTCCTAAAAACCAGATTTTTAGCATTGTTACCAAAATGCATGAAACTAAGAATCTTATACATAACAGTAATTTAGCAATAGGATCACATAATCACATCATGTACTTTAAACTGATGTTATATGCCAATCATATCTCAATAAAGCTGGAAAAAGAAATATTCCTCTGCATATCTTTTAAATATTTTGTTTCTTAAGTCATTTTCTGTTTTCACATACATCTTTGCTTTCATTACTCATCAATGCAAATACCTCTGCTGTATTTGAGACACATATCTCTGCTTACTGTTTTGCTACCTT
This sequence comes from Cryptoprocta ferox, assembly GCA_028646485.1. Taxonomy (NCBI): domain Eukaryota; kingdom Metazoa; phylum Chordata; class Mammalia; order Carnivora; family Eupleridae; genus Cryptoprocta; species Cryptoprocta ferox. The sequence continues at coordinate 123,267,303 of CM053576.1, read as the reverse complement.
TAATTTTCATTGACATCTTCAAAATCACTATTTGCAAAACTCAACATTTCTTTTCCGAACGGACTTATGTCCCTGTATTCCTTACCTCAACAAGAGAAACCATCTTTCAATTGTTATAATGTCAGAAATCATGGAGACAGCTTAGTCTTTCCTTTCTCTTGAACCAGATAATCACCACGTCCATGGAGTCGACTCTCCAAGATCCCTCAGATCCCAACTTCCTCTCCACACTGATTGACTTCTACCTCAGGTTCATCTTTCAGTTGGACCATTTGAAATTGTTCTGATTTTTTAAACTTTATTTCCTTCAGCAGCAGTTGACTTTGCACAGAGCTATTAGTGACTTTTATAAAAATATTCAGAATGGTACTGCTTTTATAAAAACCCTTCAGTGGTTTCCCAGGGCCTATAAATTACCACGAAATTCCATTTTCACAGCATACTGGGAAGGGCTATCTACTCTGGCAGATCTATCTAGTCCGTCTGTCTTCACATCCTACGTACACTCTATCCTTCGAAACACTGAGGTAGATTCCCTCACCTGGGGTTACATTTTTCATACATCTTTCTTTTGCCAAAACTCCTGCTTCTTTCTAGAACATTCTCCCTCTTTTGTCTACTTTACAAAGTCTCATTCCGCAGATCTCACCTTAAGTGTCTCCGCTACTAAAATATCCTTTGCTGCAATCCAGGAAGGATGATCTCATGTCTTGTGCTCCCATAACACTTTGCAATCAGGCACTTGCTGTACAGAAATTACTTATGTGACCCTCTTTCTCAGCATGCCATAACATCTTTGAGGATAAGTTCTAGATCTTACTGTATTTACTTCCTGAATACAGCATGTAGTGTCTGACATATAACTGATATTCAGTAAGTGCTTCATAAAAGGGGTAAAACACTAATAAAACGTGAAATCCCTTTCTTCAACATGGTGTAAGTTGTATGATGAGAAAATATAGGAGGGGTTGTGGTATTTCTTCGTATGCAACCTACAGTCTCATTGCAAAGATACATATAATTCATATCAGTTAGAAATATCTTGGAGAAAAGAAAAGTGGGTTCTGGATGACATGCCCATGTACCAGATCTCAGCTATGGTAACCAGGGTCCAGATTACTCACGAAGGAAACTAGTCTTCTATCTCCTCCCCCAGATATAGAATCTATGTAAATTTTAGCATTCGGACTGTCGTCAGATATCTGACAGCCTATTACGTACAAGAAGAATTTGGGTTTGTTCTTTTTTAAAATATATTTTTAAAATTTTTATTTTATTTTAGAGAAAGCGAGTGCATGAGCAGAGGAGAGGAACAGAAGGGGAGAGAGACAGAGACAGAGAGAGAGAGAGAGAGAGAGAAAGAGAGAGAGAAAGAGAGAGAGAGAGAGAGAGTCTTAAGAAGCAGGCTCCACACACAGCCTGGAGCCTTGTGGGGCTCCATCCCACGACCCTGGGATCATGACCTGGGCCGAAATCAAGGGTCAGATGGTCAACCGACTGAGCCACCCATGTGCCCCCGGTTTTGTTCTTTAAAACACCAAGTAATATCTAGAACCAGTGTTGGAAACTGAGAACAAAAAGTTACCCAGAAAATTTTAATCATCCCAGCCGGACACATTTGAACTAGATTCCTTCAGAAAGCAGTGAAGGGTTCAGAAGAGTCTGAGTGAGCATCTTACTAGTCAGGAATAGGGTAGAATGGAAGCATCGGATGGGTCACTGAACAATATGAAACTTAAAACAATCTAAGAAGAACAGGCACCTTAAAAACATCAAATGGACTTTTCAAAGGAAAAACATCTTTATAATGGCTAAATGACAAAGAATCCACATATATAACTACTATTCATGAAGGTGCCCACTGAAGTATAAAGGCACTTTTTTTTTCTTTTAATGCACAGGTATGTAGGGCTACCCATAAACTTGAAAATGTCGTTCAGGTCAGTGCCACGCAATCATTTTAAGTGATGCTCTGTTATAAGACTTAATGTAACAACCAAGCAGGATAAAATATAATCTTATTACAAGATACACATATATTCTGTTGTGATAAAAATACATCATTGGAATTCAATTGCGCACCAATCACAGGTGTGTTTATGCTAGAATAGCTCAATTTCTTTTGGTCATTTTGGCACCTTGGATTTGCACCATTAACTGTTGTCTTAAATATGAAAAATTTAGTGTCATCCATCATTTATTATGTCTGTTCTCCTGTTTGATGATGCTTTATAAAATATTATGTTGAGTGCGAGGAAATTGACTGCTGTCAGGCTAGACTAGCTCGGGCTTTTTATACGACCTGAGTATACTAAAAACCAAGATCCAAACTAGTAATTTTTCTTTGTTGGCTAAAATCTTAACTATGATCCAATTCAGGATTCACCTGTTTGGTGAGGCCTTTTTGAACACTTCCCCTATTCTCAGAATGAAATGTCCCCTTCTCTAAGAACCCCCAATGCACTACTAACTTGTTAAAATTAATAACCTTTAATTTTTAGAGGGATCAAGTCACAGCATGACCTAGCAATGGACATGCAGGTCCTGCAAAGAGAAAAAGAGACTACCCAGGCATTGTAGGACCTAGCCAAGGTGTAGTAGTGACAGGAGCCAGTTGAGTACGCACGGGAGACTTGGAAAAGAGAGACCATGTTAATATGGGGATGGTCTCCCTTAGCAAACACAGTATTTAGCACCCTGGCTGGGCCCTAAGGAGGCTGCACGACAAGGCACTGCTAAATGGCTTTCGGAAGCTTAAGGAAGCCATCACCAGACGTAGAAATGACAGAGCCAGGAAAGTAGACTGTGGAAGAGAAGATCAAAGGTTTCCACCCATGGAGAATTAACTGCCACAGAAATTGCCCTCAGTGACACATTCTATGAAAGGACTTTTTTTTTTTTTTTTCCCCCCCTGAGCCCTGATGCCTAAGGAGCCAGGAGCCAAGGACTTTGGTCCCTGAGAGGAAAGAAACAAATGCACCCGCTCATTGCTTGGAGACTATTTCCAGGCTGCAGTAAGAAGGAAAAACCCAAACAGAGGCCCGCAGTCTCTCCGAGTTGCAGAGAGAGAGATGTGCAACTGCAAACACAGAGGGAGCTACGTTTTCTGGCACACTGCTGCCATGGAGGGTGCTGTACAGAAAGCTCCAGAGAACCTGTAGAGGATCCCCCTAAGTTTTGGTGAGGATCCTATCTGCACATAGGAAATAACATTAAAACAGAGGCAGCCAGACAACTCACAGGGTGAGAGGGGAAAATCGCAATGTATTCTGGTAAGGTCTCTTAGACAGTGGGTTTAGAGGTATATTATTTCAAGTAAAGATGTAAATTATACACCCAAGAATAGTTCCTATTCATTCCCTGTAAAGTGTCTGCCCTCTCACATTTTTATTATGTTCTCCTTACTCTATTGTCCTAATTGCAGGCATACTTCACAGCTTTATGTAGACATAAAAAATAAGGTAGGCGTTAAGGTCATCTGGTATGTTTATGCCTGGATGGAGGCGGTACATTGTACTGCTTTCTCAGCAAAAGATCTTTCTCTCTCTGGACCATAATTTTTCACTGCACTTAAATTTCTTAACAATAGTTAATCTCCTGAAATATTACCATAAAGAGAAATGAGAAACTGAAAGTTAATTCTATTTCAGCAGTCCATTATTTTTCAAATGCATCTCGTACATTTTACAGGAGATGATCAACAGACTTTAATTTCTTTTTCTTTTAAACAACAGCAGCCTGTTGGTATTCAGATGGAAAGGTTGAATCATTGAATTTCATTAGAGATCTCGCTGATAAATCTGACTGATGAGTAACAATCATATTCAAAATAACAAACTGTGTTCATATTTTATACTATTAAAATTATTCTAAATTACTATTATAATATATTAAAATTTTTCAAAATTATTTTCAGGTTTTTCCTTTTGCAAAGTTAACACTTACTCATTATGGCATAGGATTAGAAAGCACAAGGTCCAGAGCCAGACTTCTCTATAAAAATCCTTGCTGTATCACTTCTTCCTATTTCCCTCAGTAACTCTGTAACTAAAATTCCTCATCTAAACAAGTGAACAAATAATTGTATCTAATTTATGGAGTTGTTTGAGAAATACATTGTGTAATAGACAAATATAAAGGGCTTATAATTTCCAGGTATATTTTAAGCACTCAATATTTTTACTTTTATTTATTATTTATTTATTTAATCATTAGTTTTGAGTGGGGAAGGAACAGAGAGAGAGAGAGGGAGACAGAGAATCCAAAGCAGGCTCCAGGCTCCGAGCTGTCAGCACAGAGCCCGATACAGGGCTCAAACTAACTCATGAACTGTGAGATCATGACCTGAGCTGAAGTCTGATGCTTAATCAACTGGACCACCCAGGTGCCCCTTTAAAATAAAAATGTTTATTTATTTTTGAGAGAGAGACAGAGACACAGAGACAGAGACAGCATGAGTGGGGAGGGGCAGACAGGGAGATACAGAATCTGAGAAAATTTTTAAGTTTTCTTAAGAAGAGTAAGAAAGGGGATGAGGAGGATTTTGTGGGGACAGAGTACTCCTTTTCACTGAGAGTTCTCTGTATTATTTTATTTCTGGCACATCATGTAGTCATTTGAAAAGAATACAACTTTAATTTGCCATTTTATACATGCTAATGCTCCTTAGATTGTTTCTCTTACAAATGTTGCAATTGTAGACCATATACTTATTTTAATGGACACTGAATTTGGTGTTGGTCAACATATCGGGCAGGTATGCTTCTGGAAACCCAAGAAGAAGAAATCTAATGAAAATTCAGTTTGATTAAATTACAAAGTCAAAACTGACATTTCCCTCTCCATCTCTCTGAGCTTTCTCCTTTCTGTGAACTTTTATTACATTTTCCTCTCTTTCATTCTGGTCTGTTTTTTTGTTTTGTTTTGTTTTGTTTTGTTTTTCAAACAAAGTTACAGTAACCTTGACTTATATGGCCTTTAGTTTTAAGTGTTGAAAGGAATTTGTGTTTTAATATGACTCACACAGTTGTTCTCCATTCGAGGAGTTTCACTGTGATTTTTAATTTCTTTGACAATGTGAATACTATCTTGATTTATTAGATAATCTCCTTGAAAATTGACTTGACATTTTTTATTTTAGTGGATGAAATTGTTCAGTGAGGGATAGTGTTTTTAAAATGAGCTCTTTCAAATTTAAAATATCATTTCATTGAATAGTAATTGTTAGAGCATCTCGGGTTACCTTTCCTAAACACTGATCTATTCGGTGGAATCTTTCTGAAAGATCTCTCAAAAAGATCTCTCTCAAAAAGTTGACCTAAATTATTGTGTCCAGTGTTCACTATAACTGCCAGATAATGGTTTCAATACACTGACTCAGCTGTATATCACACAGGACTATGAATAATGCATCTCTTGAGTGATCCTTGGATGGAGCCTATGGAACAATATATGTTATTGGATTTGGAGGTCTCTGATTGTAATAACTACGAAGAAATTTTACCTTGGAAATTACTTTTGTATGACCAATGCCTAAATTTCACATCAGATAGTTTATCTAGCAAAGATCATTTTTATAATGGGCCATGAAAAACATACCAAAGCTAGTATGATACATGAACAGAGGAAAGGTCTAAAATATGTCAATTTATGCTTTACTAAATGTAATTATACATGTTTTTAAGGTTGTTTAAGAGGTTAAAGTTATTCCATCTCACTTCTGTTTGTATAGCATTCAGTTGGATAACTGCCTTTGTATTGCCTCCTAGCCTCAATATTATGAGTAAAACTAAAATCATTAATTAAATTCATATTTGAGACTTCCAGGCTCAAGACCATAGCAGTTTATGCCTAGGTCCCCTGAAAAACAATACAAAATAACAAGAAGGGAAAAGTAAAACTGCACAACTCCAAATATTACATGTAAAAAAGAAAAAGAAAACCTATAGTTCTGTCATTCTAAATAGTCCCCATTTCCTATCAGTATCATTTTCCTTCTAACCTGGAGTTCTCCTTTAGCATTTCTTTAAAAGAAAGGGCAATTTTGTGGGAATGAACCCTTGACCTGTGGGATCTGATGCTACCTCTATAGTGGCAAAATTGAATTAAATATGTGAAACATTTGGTTGGTATCAGAGAATCACTTGGTGGTGTGAAAAACCACACATACTGAGATTGTTGTTAGACTTGTACACATTTAAAAGTACAGAAATTATTTCTAATAATACTATTTATATATAGTCAGGATAGTACATTATTAAAAAATATTGATATTTTACATTCTGCTTTCACATTGTGTCTATAAATTCAGACTCATCACATTTCAAGTGGTCAACAGCCATGTGTGGCTGGTGGAAACCACAGTGGAAATTCTATATGGAGACTACTCATATCTCCCCTTTGAGAAACTGAGTGCTGTATTTTGCCCCCAAATTTCTCTTTTTTTATTTATTATTATTATTTTACATTTATTTATTTTTGAGAGACAGAGAGAGGCAGAGCACATGTGGTGGAGGGGCAGAGAGAGAAAGACACAGATTTTGAAGCAGGCTCCAGGCTCTGAGCTGTCAGCACAGAGCTAGATGTGGGGCTCCAACTCACAAACCGTGAGATCATGACCTGAGCCAAAGCCCAACACTTAACCGACTGAGCCACCCAGCTGCCCCCCCCATTCTCATCTTAAATCAACATATTCCAAATAATCTCTGAGCTTGAATGACTACAGAATGTTTATCTATAGCCAACATTATGCTATCTTGTACCTCAAAAGAGCCCTGTGCACAACAGATGCTCAAAATGCTTTTTTAAAATAAATAGATGAATGAATAAAAAAAATGGCACGCTTGCAACATATACTAGTAGTTTTCCTTCACTTAAAAATGTCTACATTTCATGAATTCATGAATGATATTTTCACTGAATATAGAATTTTGGATTGGCAGGTTCTTTCCTTTTGTGCTTGAAATATGTTGCGCCATTTCCTTTTGGCTTCAATGGTTTCTGATGAGAAATCTGTAGTAATTTGAGTCATCACTTTTCTATATTTACAAAAAATATGTCATTTTTCTCTGCTTGCAAGTGTTTTTCTTTTTCATTAGCTTTCAATTTAATTTTGCCATGTCTAGATGTTTATTTCTTTGGGTTTATCTTGTTTGGAGTCTGCTGAGTTTCTTCACGTTGTAGGTTTATATCTTTTTAAAATGAGATTCTTTCTCCTCTCTGTCTGGGATTCCATTGAGACAAATGTTGTGTATTTTGTTTTGTCCTGGAAGACCAAGATTCTACTTATTTGTCTAATCTTATCTTTTCTCTTTTTTGGTCATACTGAATAATTTCTCTTTATTTTTTCTTGCAGTGCACAGACTTCTTTTTTGATACCTCCACTTTGTTGTTGAGCCCATCCAATGCATTTTTAATGTTTATTTATTTGAGAGAGAGAGAGAGAGAGAGAGAGAGAGAGAGAGGGAGAGAGGGGGGGAGAGAGGGAGGGAGAGAGAGAATGGACAGAGGATCTGAAGCGGGCTCAGCACTGACAGCAGAAAGCCCGATGCAGGGCTTGAACTCATGAACTGTGAGATTATGACCAGAGCTGAAGATGAACACTTAACCAACTGAGCCACTCAGGGGCCCCAGCTAGTGGGTTTTTTTTAAAATCGTTCATTCTTTTAGTAATGATTTTATTTCATTAATATATTTCACGACTTACTGGAGCATTTGTAGAGTAGCTGCTTTAACGTTTTTGTCACAAAAATCCCAACATCTGTGTCATCTCTGTGTTGGTATCTATTGATTTACTTTCCCCATGCAAGCTGGAATTTTCTGCATTCTTCATATCCAGAGATATTCTGGATTGTTCAGGCTGGTTTCACAGTTATTCCAGCCTTCTCAGCTTGCATAACATAATACCACAGACTAGGGGGCTTAAACAACAGAAATAGATTTTTCACTGTCCTGGAGGCTGGAAATCAAAGATGAGGGTGTTGGCAAGGATGATTTCTTTTTTTTTTTCCCTTAAAATTTTTTTTAGTCTTTATTTTTGAGAGAGAGAAAGAGAGAGAGAGCAAGCGAGCAGGGAAAGAACAGAGAGAGAGGGAGACACAGGATCTGAAGCAGGCTCCAGGCTCTGAGCTGTCAGCACAGAGTCCGATGCAGGGCTTCAACTTATGAACTGCTAGATCATGACCTGAGCCAAAGTTGGACACTTAACTGACTGAGCCACCCAGGTGCCCCAGGCAGGGCTGATTTCTGATGAGGCCTCTCACCTTGGCTTGCAGATGGCCATCTTCTTGCTGTGTCCTAGCATGGCCATTTCTCTGCACATCCACTCCTGTGTCTCTTCCTCCTTTTATAAGGACACCAGACCTATTGGATTAGGATCTCACCCTTAAGACGTCTTTAACCTCAGTTACTTCCTGAAAGGCGTTATATCCAAATACAGTTGCACTGGGGTTTAGGACTTCAACATATGAATTTTGGGGAAACAAATCAGTCTATAAAAGTAGTATTCAGAATTCTGGTTTCACCTCAAATATTCTTATTACTATTTAAAAAAATTTTTAAGTTCATTTATTTATTTTGAGAGCGAGCGAGAGAGAGAGAGAGAGAGAGAGAGAGAGAGAGAGTGCGTGCGATCGAGCTATAAGGGGAGGGGCAGAGAGAGAGGGAGAGAAAATCCCAGAGCTTGAACTCATGAACCGTGAGATCATGATCTGAGCCAAAACCAAGAGTCAGACAGTTAACTGACTGAGCCACTCAGGCGCCCCACTGTTTACTTTTTAGAGTCCTCAAATACCTCACCCATTCATTCTATCCAGGCGTTATAGTCGTGTTTAACAAGACAGCCAGGGTGGAGTGTACTTATCAAGAACAAAACCTACTCTCTCTTCCGTTTTAAAAGTGCTTTTATAATAGAAGGGATTAGCCCTACATCTGTGATATAGGTTATAAATATTTACTTCTATTTTTTTGTGACAATAAAAAAACTGTTATGAAAGAGAGCATTAGGTGTGATATGATTAAAAATCACTTATGTAGGTGACCCATTCAACATCCTGCTATCTCAGTTGCTGGGGCTGTTGGCTTTCATCATCTTTCCCTTCGAGCCCATGTACGCCATATAGTTCCACTGCCGTGTCCTGGAACTGTAGGGTACGCCCTCCAAACTTGTGATCTTGAACGTGTCCCTTGATGAACATCAGTGCCTGTAGCCTCCTGTTCTTCTTGTAATACTTCATACTCCTCTATCAATTTGCGATATTCAATCGAGATATTCTATCTATTCTATTGAGGTGCTCTCTCAATTGAGATATTCATTCCTTTACCTATCACTAGTTTATTGTTTTAAAAAATTAATCACCTGCCCTCATGTCATCACTTACTCCCTCTCCTGACTTAAATCGATAGCTCAGCACTGTAATCATCAATCCCTCCCAGTCTCGACTCCCTTGCCTTCCCCCGCGCCACGCCCACCAACGCAAGAACTCTGCTGAAAGCTCTCCGCTTCACCTATATGAGTTTCACTTCCTACTTAAAACCAAAGGTGTCACACCATCATGCATCATGACCAGAGAACCTTCTTATAGGTCCAGGACACTTGTTTCATTCCCCAAGATGATCATTCCATTCTTACACTCCTTTCCTCAAAACCTCAGTAACACTTCCCCAACTCTCAGTGTCTGTTGAAGACTTGGCCTCCTCGTTTGTAGAGGAAACAGTCATGAGCACTTTCAAACACCTTCCTGCTATCGCCAGTAACTCTATTCTGCTACCCTCATCTGCATATGCATGCCCTTCTTTCCCCCTTGTTACAGGGGACACATGTCTACTCCACCTAAAACAAACCCTCCATCTGAACTATAGAAACCCTACCTCTTCCCAAAGCCTAGTATGTTTTTCTACATTATAAACCTCTCTGTGTCTAGAGTCTTTATAAATTTAAGGAAAAAACTCTTAATATCATCTATAAAATGCAAAACATCAATGAAGCTAAAACCCTCCCTTTACTCTTTACCTGTTTATCTTCACAGAAAATTTTTATTAAAAAGGATACTGGAGGGCCTGGGTGGCTCAGTCAGTTAAGTGTCCAACTTCGGCTCAGGTCATGATCTCACGGTTAGTGGGCTCAAGCCCCGCATTGGGCTCTGTGCTGACAGCTGAGAGCCTGGAGCCTGCTTTGGATTCTGTGTCTCCCTCGCTCTCTGCCTCTCCTCTGCTCATGCTCTGTCTCTCCTCTGCTCATGCTCTGTCTCTCTCTCTCTCTCTCAAAAATGAGTAAACATAAAAAATTTTTTTTCAAGGATACTTATTTTTACTGTGTCCTCATCCTAAGTGAGGGGGAGGGCTAAGGCTCACACTGACGACAACAATGCAGTTTTCATTTATGTCAAACAAATTATTATTCTCATTTTTCCTGCAAATGTTGGATTTACCCACACATTTGATGTTATTTTGATCAGAGACACAGGACAGCAACTGTATAAATATGTGGAATATCTTCCCTAATCTACTTAATTTACCACATATCCTAAGCCCTTAATTTTCATTACTGTCCCAAAGCAGCTCTGATTGGGTTACCAACTGCAGACATCATGCTAAACGCAATGGTCAATTCTCTACCACATGTTACTCGACCTATTTACTCAACATTACATTAAATAAAACATCCCGGGGTTGTCTTTTATTCCCAGTTTGTATTGGGATGCTTGGCCCATTATAATCCTTCATTTTATTATTTTATTTTATTATTTTTATTTATTTATTTATTTAAATTCAAGTTAGTTAACATACAGTGGAGTATTGGTTTCAGGAGTAGAACCCAGTGATTCATCACTTACATATAACCCTCAGTGTTCATCCCAACAAGGGCCCTCCTTAATGCCCATCACCCATCTAGCTCATCCCCCAACCCACCTCCTCTCCAGCAACCCTCAGTTTGTTCTCCATGTTTAAGAGTCTCTTATGGTTTGCCTCCCTCTGTGTTTTTGTCTTATTTTTCCTTCCCTTCCTTTATGTTCAACTCTAGTGTTTTTTAACTTCCACATATGAGTGAAATGACATGATACTTGTCTTTCTCAAACTGACTTATTTCCCTTAGCATAATATCCTCTAGTTCCATCCACGTTGCAAATGGCAAGATTTCATTCTTTTTGATCACCAAGTAATATTCGATTGTATATATGCCACACCTTCTTTATCCATCTTCAGTTGATGGACATTTGGGCTCTTTCCATAATTTGGCTATTGTTGATAGCACTGTTATAAACATTGGGGTGCATGTGCCCCTTCGAATCAACATTTTTATATCCTTTGGATAAATACCTAGTAGTACAATTGCTGGGTCATAGGGTAGCTCTATTTTTTAAATCAAGGAGTGAAATGGGTAATCAGCAACATTTGACATGAATTGATCTTTCTCATTTTCTTTAACTTTTAAGGTTTCTCTGATCTTATATTTTCTTGTATGTTTTCTACTATACATTCATTGGCTCTTCCTTTGTCTTTTACAGGCTTGCCTGTTAGACCTTTCCGATATACATATTTAACTTATGTACAATTGGCAAGTCTTGTTTTCCAATAGCTTATGCCCTATGTTAAAGCCTTACAGAAATATACTTCAATTTTGACTATCACATTAAATGTTATAAACATACAATTCACTGTTCTTATTTTTGTTTCAAAATATCTTTTTAAAAGATTCAAAATGAAAATAATGTCTTTCAACATTTACCTGTTTATTTAGCATTTTTGGTAATTTTCATTTTTATCAGTGTATATCTACATTTCCCTTTGGCATAATTTTTCTTCTTGAAGAGTTTCCTTCTTTTATTTTATTGATAATCTAGAAATGTTCACAATTATCTTAACTTATTAATCTAAAAATGTTTTAATTTTTCTTTCAATTTTGGAAGACATTTTCTCTGAGTATAGTTGGGCACTTTTAAATCTTTATTTTGAAGAATTTAAAGATGTCTTTCCAATTTATTCTGACTTTCTTGATTCTGAAAATAAGTCTGCTGAATGAATTCTGAAAAAAATTTGAATATTTTTGCCTTTGACATAATATATCCCTTATTACCTGGAATGAATATATTTATATATAATCTATTTATCTATATATATACATATATAGATATATACATACATATATATTCATCACTAGTTTTCAAAAGTGTTTTTTTGAGAGAGAGAATCTTAAGCAGGCTTCATGCACAATGTGGAGCCCAATGTGGGGCTCGACCTCATGACCTTGAGATGATAACCCGAAGTGAAATTAAGGATCAGACACTTAACAAATGGAGCCACCCAGATATCCCAGAAATTTTATTAATAAAAGTCTTATTGTAATATTTTTTCATATCTTCTCTTAGACTTAAGTTTCTTAGAACTTGGGGTTTTATTTTTCCATCATATTTGGGAAACAAAATGGTCTATTCTTTCAATAATTTTCTGCTCCTACTGCTTGATACTCCAGTTTCATGTATAATGTATTACTCTATATTTTTCCATCAATATCCAATGCTCCCTTGTTTTTTTCCATCTTTTTCCTTTATTTTTGAATTTTATTTTAAATGGTTTATCTAGTCAGATTTTCAAAAATACTAATATTTCTTTGGCAGCATCTCATCTGCCATTACTGCCATTTGGGATATTTTTCATCTCAGATGTTGTGTTTTTCACTTATATAAGTTAAATTTCAATCTTTTTATATTGTCCATTCATGTTTTCTCTATATGCTTGATTTGCACGTTTTAGAAAAGGTGTTTTATGGCTTAATTTCTATCATTTCTCCATCTATTGATCAAGTTTATTCTGAACATGGATCATATTCTCTTGTCTCATTGCATGGTTGGTAATTTTTGATGGGATTCCAAATGTGAATTTGATGTTGTTAGATGCTGGACTTTGTTGTATTTCTTTAAATATAACTTTGTCATCTAACAAAGTGATTTTTGATACTTGGATCATTTTCATATTTTCCCTTAAGATTTGGTAGGATGACTACTAATGGGATGCCCTCCTGATGTGTGTGGATTGCACGATCTCTCCATGTGGGCTAGTGGGGACAGGAATATTTACAGTCCTTTGTAGAGCTCTGGGAATTTATGACTTGCTACATTCTAGCAATTCTTTGCCCGCCCTCATACAGTTTCACCTCCTATGGGCAGATCATGACGTTCAGCCCAGGTCTCAAGGACTTTTCTGCAGAATCTAGAGCTCTCTTTCTGAAATGCTCTCTTCTCTAGTCCTCAGCTCTGCAAATGCTAGCTGACTCTGTTTCCCTGAAATCCAAACTCTACTCTCAATTTAGCAGGATTCCCAGGCTCTGTCTGAATTCCCCTCCTATGAACAGCCTGACAACTGCCCTCAGGTGGTAAGCTTGGGCAAACTATAGGGTTCAGTTCACTGATTTCCCTCTTGGTGGGGATTACATCCTTGCAATTAGGCATTGCCTTTTGTGCAATGTCTGAAATAGTTTTGTATGTTTTATTCAGTTTTCTAGTGATATATTGGCAGGGTAGCAATGTCTGCAACAGTTAATCCTTCATGGGCAGAAGTGGAAGTCCTCCTAGTAATCTTTAAAGGCTGATATGCCCCAGAGCTATGCACTTAGTTTTCTTTGCTTTCTTTTTATACTCTTTCTCCTAAATGATCTTATACAGCCCAGTCACTTTGAGTATTATTTATATATGACTCAAGTGTATATTTCAAGAGCCAGACTCTTCTCTCTGCTACATTATATTCAACTGCCTATTTGACATCTCATCTATTAGCCCTTTCAGGATTATTCTGACCAAAACAGAACTATTGATTCTTTGGCCTACGCTACATTGAATCACCATTCATACAGATATTAAGGCCAAAAACCTAAGAGTCACCTTGATTTCTCTTTTGAACTCTCATGTCCAATCCATCAATAAATTCTGACACCTCTGTCTCCAAAACATATATTCTTTTTTTACATTTCTCTTTTCATTGCTATTGATTTAGATCAAGCCTACAAAATTAATCAGAGAATGTCACTCCCCTCCTTAAAACGCTCTAGATACGATTAAATCAAACATTTTTATGGTCTTTAAGGTCTTCTGTGATCACCATATTCTGTTCCCTATTCTCCCATTTACCATGATCAAGACACATTGGTCTACTTCCTGTTTCCTGAACAAAAAGTTGCTCCCACCTCAGAGACTTCACACTGAACCTTCCTCCCTTTCAAAGCCTCTTCTAGATTTTTGCATGACAACACTTAGGGGACAGTTTATATACATATCTTTCCTCTGCAGAGACCAAAAGAAACCATACCTGCCACTTTCCAAAAACAATAACACTTTTATATTCTATATTTTTACTGCATTTATCAATGCTTCCTTTTGTGTTCATTTGTGAATTTATTTTCTCTTTTCTTCAACTAGAATGAAAATTCCTCAAGTGCTGAGATGATTTATTTTATGAATCAATAAATTATCAGTGCTTACAAGAGTGCCTGGTACATAGGAGGATCTAAATCATACTTACTGAATACATGAAGACATAATTATATTTATTGTAAAATTACAATATATTGATGCATAAAGCACTTTGATATAAAAAAAAATCTGCCCATTGTGGGGGTAAGAGTTGTGTCAGGAATTTTCTGTTGATACACAAAATAATTTTTTTGAAGATGTTATTTTGGCTTTAGATTAGAACTGAGCAGGATATGAAAAGGCCTTGTTCCAGTCAGTCTTGTGGAAAGACTATTATTCATGATATTCTCATATTTAAAATGTAAAGAAAGGTATTTAAATACCCAGTATTTATTTTCCTTTCATTATTTCCTGCCCTACTGCATAATTATAGAGACTAAAGAATAAAAACCTCTTGGGAGTGTTTTAAAAAGAATATTTGTTCACATCTTTTACACAGTAATCCCAAATTATAACAATTTGAGAGAGAAGTGCTTTTATAACTTGCTTTTATAACCTATGTAATTATTATTAACTTGTGTACTTTTCCTCTATTCCCATATCTTTAAGACTGAGTTTGTCATTAGTTTGGCTTGTATGGCTCTGTTTCTTATTCTGACTTTAACATGTTTCTTTAATTGGCTGAACTGTCTTCTCTTTGTTCAAGCCCAGGGAACACCGCAGGGCTGAGCAAAGTGGGAAGCTTCTCTGCTTGACCCTTTTATGATTTTGAGAAGTTTCTGGATATTTCTAGCAGGCATGCTTATTTGCAGGCAACTTCGAGTGAAATGAGCAAGCCCCAAACAACTGAAATATGTCACGTGGACTCTCATTCTCTTCAAACAAGATCATTTGTCAAATAGTGCAGAGAGAATAAGAGGAGGAATTTGGAGGAATATTTTTTCCACAAATGGACAACTTCAACTATTGTTACCGTATGTCTTGAAATAGGACCCATTACAGTAGAAAGAACAGAGACTTCGGAGTTAGAGAAAATTAGGATAAGAAATGGGAATTTGCTATCTTTACAAATTACACAATTAAGTTGTGTAATTTCTTTGAGCCTCACTTAATCAATCTGTAAACAGTAAGACAGTCTCTAGTTCATTGTGTGGTCATGAAGATGAAATGAGTAATGAAAAGCAATCAAAAGGCAGCCTGACATGCAGTTAAATAATCAGTAGTTATCTATATTATCACTATTCTCCATCAAAAATTAGTTTTAAAAATCTACCTTTTAATACTGTTGTGTGAATAACATAGAAGCATATATTACTGGATATATAGTAACACTTTAGTAAAATACATCAATTTTTATGATACTAGTAAGAGTAGAAGAAGTATTAGAATAAAAAGTGTTACAGGCTAGAAAATTTGACTTTCTCTGGCCTAAAATTTTACTGTTTTTCCTTGTTGCCTAACAATAAAGGTTTTTGTACTATATCTGGTAAGGGCTGACATCTTAGGGCATTCTAAGAATATTCATTCAACACATGTTTATTAAATACTTATTGCCCAGGAAGATTTGTTTATATATCCATTATCCAGTCATCTATCTATCCATTCTTTCTTTCAACACATACTCATTTAGTAATTTATGCCAGGAACTGGGAGGGGCTAGAACTGCCATGAAGAACAAAAAGTAAATGTCCTTGCTTTCTGACTTTTATATTCCTCAGTAAGAAACAAGTTTTATCTCTTTCTGGTATTGAATGACAAATGACTGGGAACGCCACTTTGGGTAAGATAGTCAGGAAAGGCCTTTCTGGGACAGTGACACACACATGATAACCCAAATTAAGTGAAAGAGATAAATGGAACATAGTTTCAGCTTCTGGTCTGGTGCAAAACACAAGCATGTGTGACAATAATCATCACACAATTACTGTGACAAAATGTTAAATGGAAAGTTTCGACTGAGGTGCCAAGATACGATAGATATCAGATATCAAATGAGTTCTGAAATGGATCGAAATGCAATTTTTAAGGGAAATATCTATCAACAAATTGCAGAAGTCCTTAAATCTCTCACTCATCCCAAGGATGGGGACAGTTTTAAAAAATGTTATCAGGATGATTTTAGAAAGAGGCATTTCATAGAATGTTATGGAGTTTCTAGCTAAGAACTTGGGAGAAAGTTTCACAAACTGGACACTGAAGGATAAACAGTTTTTGTTGTTGTTGTTGGTTTTTTGTTTGTTTTTGTAGGAAAGCCTGGAGCAAGGAGAGAAAGGGCATTTCAAGCAGATTTAATATGTTATATAAACCCAGTCATATGTCAGCACTAGGTTATGGTGCAACATAATAAACAGGTGTGACATCCAGAGCATTAGCAACTGAGGCCTAAATGGGAGACTGGAACCAAATCTCAAAGAGAAGTCTCAGGAAATTGTATCTACAGGTTATGGGAAGCCAGTAAGGGTTAGTCATGTGAGTGATGGAAAATGTCAGGATACATAGCACACACCTTCAAAATGGCGCCATGAACATAAACGTCCACAGAGCTTAAATATTCACTCTAAATCAAACATACTGCCACCTTCTGCCCTCATATAACTGGTTTTTTCTTTTTTTATGTTTATTTATTATTGAGACAGAGAGAAACAGAACATGAGTGGGGGAGGAGCAGAGAGAGAGGGAGACCCAGAATCCGAAGCAGGCTCCCCGGCTCTGAGCTGTCAGCACAGAACCCAAAATGGGGCTCAAACCCACAAACTGTGAGACCATGACCTGAGCCGAAGTCGAACGCTTAACCGACTGAGCCACCCAGGCATCCCATTGTTTTGTTATTCAGTCATATTGACCTAAGGCTGGCTTTACAGATTTGGAGAAGTTGTAGGCCTCCTCATGGAACTTGCAGGATGAATCTACTAATGCAACAGACTTCAGTAAACATGCTAAAACAGGTTTCTGTGATGGTTATTACTTGCTTTGTTGCACCTTGCCTTCTACTGAAGGCACAATAATTTTCTCCATATCCCTCATTTAAAATACAGCAACATTAAACTGTACATGACCACACGGGTGGGTGAGGTAACTTGAGGGTTAGGGTAATATTCTAATGAGGAATTGCATAGGTTTTTGTCAGGTGCCTGGCACTAATATTCAAGGGCATTCTTAATCCATGTTGAGAGACAGGTACTTTAAAGTTTCAAGGCAGTCTGTGCATGTTTCCGTCTCTGGTTCATCCTTCCTTTGGGGAAAATTTAGCTGGTTCCACCTCATGTAAAAAGGGCTCTCTAGGGCTAGTCCCCAAACCTTAGGGGTCCTGAACACCGATCCCTGAGCCCTTAACCTGGAGAGACTTTAACAACATGGGTCTCAGACTCTAGACTCTCAGGTTCCTATGCTAGAACTGGCTTTGGGGACAAAAACAGACCCTCCAACTTGGTTCCACTCTGCTATAGACTGAATGTTTGTGTTTCCCCTAAGATTAATTTATTGCAATTGTAACCCCCATATGATGGGATTAGGAGGTGGAGCCTTTAGGTGATAAGGTTATAAAAGGAGAGCCCTCATGAAAGAAATTAGTGCCTTTATAAAGCAGACCCCAAGGAGCTCCCAGCACTTTCAACCATGAGAGGACAGAGCAAGAGGATGGCTGTCTAGAAACCAGGAAGCAGGTATTCACCAGAACTTGACTAAGCTGGCACCCGGATCTCATAGTTCTGGCCTCCAGAACTGTGAGAAATAAATTTCTGTTGTTATAAGCCACTCAATCTGTGGAACTTTGTTATAGGAGCCTGAACAGATTAAGACAAATGGGACTCTGGGTTGAGAATTCTATTCCAGGAATTCTTGACACCCTTATTAGCTCTTCAGCCCACAAGCAGGCAGTTTTTGAGTTTTGTCCAGCTGTTCCAGTTGACCAGCTTATTAGGATTGGTGCATATGCACCCTGCTTGTTCCATAAGCCGCATTATCCCTAGATACCTTATGTCAAATGCAAATATGAGCAGGAGGCTTCCTTGCTTAAATTTATCCAATTATTGGGGTGCCTGGACGGTTCAGTCAGTTAAGTGTCTAATGCTTGGTTTTGGCTCAGGTCATGATCTCACGGTTTGTGAGTTCGAGCCCCGCATCAGGATCAGTGCTGTCAGTGTTGAGCCTGCTTGGGATTCTCTCCCTCTCTCTCTGTCCCTTCCCCACTGGTGCTCTCTCTCAACATAAATAAACTTTAAAAATTCTACCCAATTATTGTCTTTTAGTTTTCAAAAAAGATGAAACATTTAGATCTATATAGCTTTTCACGTTCTGTACATGTGAGTCTCACTTGCACTCACAGTGGCTGTACTTTATGCCCCTGTCTCACTGTGTGGTTGAGAAACACACGTCATCTTCCAAGTTGTTGGAATAACTATTATTCCTAGGGCTAGGGCATGCACATGCTGGCCCCTATGCCTGAGATGCTAATCTCTTTTTCTCTATGTAGTTTGGTATTTATCCTTCAGATGTCAGATTAAACGATTTCCCCAAAGAAGCCTAACCTCACTCCCCAGATATCCTTTATTATATCCTCTCAAACAACGGTGTGTTTTGTTTCAGAGCACTTTTCACTGTGGAATTCTGTCTACAATACACGTCTTCCTCCCTGGAGGAATGCTCTGAACCCATATATATTTTTTTTTAAATTTTTTTATGTTTATTTAATATTGAGACTGAGAGAAACAGAGCATGAGTGGGGAAGGGTCAGAGAGAGAGGGAGACACAGAATCTGAAGCAGGCTCCAGGCTCTGAGCTGTCAGCACAGAGCCCAATGCAGGGCTTGAACCTACAAACTGTGAGATCATGACCCAAGCCGAAGCTTGACGCTTAACCAACTGAGCCATCCAGGCACCCCTATATGTATATTTTTTGACTATCATGTCCAAAGCTTTGTAAAATACCTGTCCTTAGCCAATGATCAGTTCGTATTTGCTTGATGAATAAGGGAACAAAATGCCCAAGGTCAACAGAATTTTGACGAAATCTAGTAGTAATAAGTGAGAACTGAAGGCTATTTTGGTGATATTTTCCACATTTTATAACTTATTTATAACATCGTGTCAGTATACAGTGCCCGTTTATCTAGCAAGCACTTTAGAGCCCCCTCCCTGATTCAGAACCCCAGCTCCACACTTCAGGAGCTTTGGGGTGCTGGGCAGGTTGGCAAATCCCCCTTTCATCTCAAATTTATCACCTGGAAACTCGGGATAATCATACAGTTCTCGCAGCAAATTCAATGTAAGTTAAACCGGGTAAAGTGCTTTTTAGAATAGTGCCTGGCATAAAGTAACAATTGCTATTTAAGATCATTTATGGTTTTCTTACTAAGTTGGTGATATCATATTTCTCAAATTTTCCAGGGTTAAATTATTCTTACAATTTTTTTTCTTTTGGGATATTCTTAAGGGATATTCAAATACTTTTTCAACCTCAGAATTATTACATTTAAAGTACTGACCTTTTATGCCAGTAATAATCCATTCTAAAGTATTTCCTCAGAAGTCTACTTAGAGTAATGATTTTTGCACAGTATGGTTCATCTCAGTATTTATAACTTATTAGTGATCTATTGTAACATACCAATATTATCAAAAATTTGGCATGTACTTATTATGTCACAGCCCTGTCAGCCAGAAGTCTGGGCACGGGTTAGCTGGAACTCTCGTAAGGCTGCAATCAAGGCTTTGGCCAGGGCTGGGGTCTTATCTGAGGCTCGGCTGGGGAAAGCTCTGCCTGGAAGCAACATAGTCAGCAGCATCTAGCTCATTGCAGCCTGCCAGACTGTGGGTGCCGATTTCTCAATGACTGTCGGCCGGAGACCACCCTCAGTTCCTTGCCATGTGTTGCTGGAGTGCTCATAGCATGGCAGTTTGCTGTTTCAAAGGCAGCAACAGAGAATTTTCTAGCAAGACAGCAGGTACAATCTTTATGCTGTCTGCTACTGATTAGAAGTACGTCCCAGGTCCTGTGCCCGCATTGTAGGGAAGGAGAGTACTCAGAAGTGTGAAATGGCATCAATGGGGACCACGTTAGAGTCTGTCCACCACACAGTGATGATTTCAACCCAGAGGTTGAAATACTGGTTTAACAAATTATGACACAAGCACCCTCATTAAGGTTTAAGAATTAAGAATTAAAATGAACATCTGAATACATATGAATAATAGTCATGATTCTATGTGAAGTTAAACAAAAGATAAAAGTACATATTGAGAGTGATTCCTATTAGATAATATATTTTATGCTAAAAGCATTTTGGAAGTGAAACATTAGGTTTTGGTTCACAGTTCCATTTCTTATTTGCTTCCTTGGTAATATTTTTCCCATTTTCCAGCTAATATAGGATGCGTTATTTGCACTATTTCAAAAATATAAATTTTACCAAAAAAAAAAAAAAAAAGCCCATACTGGCTTTCTCTAGAACTCTCCTTTATTTCTTCCTTTTCTGGATGGCAGAAGATTGACAGAGATCCCAAAACCCATGAGTCAGCAAGTCTTTCACCTGTGCTTGTCAAAAGACCAGAAAAGCTGAGTACTGGAAAGAAACTCAGTGACCCTTGACAGCCCCCTGCCTCTGCAGTGAAATCTCAGCAGGACTGAGAGAAACCTAACTGGGACAGACATCTCATTTCCATAGCAATTAAAAGCATTGAATTCAGAACCAAAACGTCTTTCAGGGGAAAAACTCCACCCCGGTACAGGTTCAAGAAATTACTGACTTTTTCTGAGGGTCCATCCCGTGGATACACTTGAAGCATCTAGTTTCAATTGCTTCCCTATTTAACATGGGTCTGAAAGACATGCATAAATTCATTAGTTGTAAGCTGAGTTACTCATTTTAACGAATATAAAAGCACACAAAAGGGACTTCTCTAAAATAAAGACGTGCGTAGGATTGCAAGAGTTACAATTCATTTTAACTAACAATTATTCTCAAAGTAGGTAAGAATGCTGAGCACCTGAATATTACTGAGGTCATTTTACGATGCCGTGAAATACTGGTATACCTAATTCTCCCACAGATTGACTAGACTTATGTATTTTAGATTGTAAGTTGCTTAGACATAGTAAGTGAATCAAATTTACACACAACATGTATTATGAAATAACCTAAAAACTTTGGAAGTCACTGGTCAGACATTTCCAGTCTGTTCTTTGGAATGTTCATGTGTATGTATATATATGGCTGGTAGTTTTCTTTTATAACTTCCAGGTTCATTAATTTTTTTCTTGAGACTGAAGAAATCTCTACCAGTTTTCACTTAATGTTAATAAAAGTTGGGGAAGTTGGATGGACAGAATGTGCATCTCATCCATCTTTTCTGATCAATGAGAGAGAGAATCACCAAGCAGATCCATGGAGGCTTAATCAGATGCATCATCTTTATGATGTAAAGGCTCAGTCTGAGAATACACATTTTATCAGGCTCCACCTGCCACCATTTGCCACAGTTCAATGTGCTAAATTTCAGGCTGAAAACTGGTGTCTACTGGTGATTTGGGGTGGGGAAAGTTTTTGCTCACAGAAATTGATTTTGATTATAGTCAAAGGTAAAGAACTGATCATTTTCTCCTCAGAGCCTCTTATTCCATAGCACCATGAGAAAAGTCAGGAAACAGAGAAGAGAAATAATTTCTATCTGACTTGCCGTGCAATACATAAGTAAATTCTCAGCAATAAAAAATACTCTAATTTGTTTCATAAGGAAGATGAAAATTACTGTTCATATTTAGTAAGTGGCCATTTCCTTGTTCCTGAACTGAAATACATGACCTTGAATATTATTCAGGGAGGAAGTTGAGTTTACCATTTCCTGCTTTTACTCCGTCTTGCCAATTTTGTTTCATGATCTCGATACACTCAACGGTAGCAATCCTAGTATGTTACATAAAATTCTAATTAAACTGATTAAGTTCATAACTTTAAAACTGTTCCACTCTGTTTATAACCAGTTAACATTTTCTGTTTTTAATTGGTCTTTATGTTGCAAAGGATTATCCACACATGGATATTTCTCTTAACGAAGAGATGTTCCTCCAAATACGGTTTGGCTCACTGCAGCCATGGAAAAGCAGCACAAATTCCCTGAGCATCATATCCAGAAGAGGGAATTACCATTATCTTTATTTTACATGTGTGGCTTTGAAGAGTACTTAACGGGAGTAGATGTTCACTACAATTTAATAACTAATATTTGATGAGCGCCTATGTTTTCCCACGTACTCTGATAGGCTATTAGAGGTTTTATTTAACCACCAAGGCAACCCCTAAGGTGGTTGTTACATGCTGTAATTACACAGTGGGTGGATGGGAACTTAGAGAAGTCACAGAGTTGCAAGTGGTAAGAATGAGATTCAAATCTGTGTATGTCTGACTTCAAGGCACCAGACTAGAATTTTTAGATTCTACAGGGTATCTAGAAGAATCTCTCAAAGAAAAATTTTGTTGATTGAAGTGCTCTATGCACTAATAAAGCATCTTTTTTAAAAATGTTTATTTATTTTTGAGGGAGAAAGAACAGGGGAGGGGCAGAGAGAGAGAGGGGGACAGAGGACCTGAAGTAGGCTCTGCACTGACAGCAGCAAGCCTGATGGAGGGCTTGAACTCATGAACCATGAGAACATGACCTGAGCTGGAGTTGGATGCTCAACCGACTGAGCCACCCAGGCACCCCTGAAGCTTCTTTTTATAAACCTTCCACACTATGTTGGTTATTTAACCTTTGCCTCCCACCCATCTATATTCATTTAACAAAACTAAAATGTGCCTCACTTCTACAAACCACTGATAGCATCCTATATTGTGAATATTTGGACAGATTATTCATCAAACCAATTACTAAAATTCTGCATTGAAGTATTATATATTATGCATCTGGTTCAATAGCTTTATGGCAAAAGAAGTCAAAAGCTGTAATAAATTTTTTTAATGTTTATTTACTTTTGAGAAAGAGAGAGAGCATGAGCAGCGAAGGGGCAGAGAGAGAGATGGAGACACAGAATCTGAAGCAGGCTCCAGGCTCTGAGCTGTCAGCACAGAGCCCGACGTGGGGCTCAAACTCACGAACTGTGAGACCATAACCTGAGCCAAAGTCAGGTACTCAACCAACTGAGTCACCACCCAGGCACTCCTAAATGCTGTCATAGTAGCCTGATCGCTTCCTTGGAGTAAATAAACAAAAAAGCAACTATGTTTATAGGAAACCAGATTTATAAAATTTGTCCTGAATATGGTGGCATTCAAATTTGGCATCTGTCCTTACATTAAATAAATGAAGAAATTATATTAACAAGGGAATTTACATAAAGTAAAGAGTCAGCCTCTAAGATCATTCTAACTTCAAATACCTCCTCTGTTGGCTGACACTGGTTGGAAGAATAATGCTAAAGGTAGAGAAAGCGTTTCTGGGAGAGTTGGATCTTAGATAGAGTCTTGACTCTGGATAGAAGCGAAACATATAGCCACACTTTAGTGTTATTCCACGGAGAGTCATAATTCATTTACAGCACTGAATAACAGTAACAATCATTTACTGACCACTGTTTTGTATGTCAGTAACTTTCTCTGCAACAGAGAAATGGAATGGATTAAGGGATGCTTTCTTCCACATAGTAGTATATAACCTACCTGGAGAGCAAAGTATCTAAATATTTAAATGAAAGTAAAGCATATAAATAGTTTCCCACTCAATTCTTGTCACATTGTAGCAACACAATAAATAATTATAAATATTTAATACGTAAATTATTGAATGACTCCATAAATGATTATCTCTTTTGAGATGGGTCAAAAGCATATGTCACTGGCTACCTTGAATTCCATTATCTAGCTCCATTATTGAATGTCTCATCAGGAGAAATTCTATCAGTTGTTTCAAGGGAAAATATGTGATAAAAAAGTTCCTGACGATTGGATGCACATCCTGATTAAACCACTAATTCACACCAGTTATGTCTCATTGCTTCTCTGTACATTTTCCCATTTTCAGGATGAGGTCCAATCCCTATCCTGATTATTCCTTAGTGTCATTTTGTCACTGAGTTTCTTATCACAAAGGAAGTTAAAATCTATGCCATGAAAAGTATGTTTTTCCTTGGAAAATAAATAACTTTGTCTCAATAAAGAGACCAGAGTTCAGTGAAAAAGTATAAAGAAATAACTACTTGCAGAAATCTCTCAAATCAGTCAGAAAGGTTGGTCAGCTTTTAGGATGTCAGCTAATGAGCTCAGAATAAAATATTCTTGTTTTAAGAATTCTTGTTTTAAACAATTTTGTTGCCAATCTAGCAATGAAAATCAGCTTGTAAAAGTTAAAATTTGACACTGAATTTTGTTGTCAAATTGTTACAAAAGCTTTGTGTCCCAGTGGACACTGTTTGTCTTTCTGTATGTGCGTATGTGTTGTGCTTCTGTATGTATATGTGAAGAGAAAATACATGTAAGCATTAGTGTACAGATGAAGAACAATTTTCCTTTTGTAAATGAAAAGAGACCAAAAAATTAGACCATAAAGTATAAACCAGATCATATAGTTAGTAGCAACTTTGGGGGGGGATTATTATTCTAACATAGGGACTTTGAGGCTTTATAATTACATGGAGAAAGAAGACAAAATCTGAACCTACTTGAGGAATGGAATTGGAAGTAAGACCCTACATTAATCGCAGATATTCAAACATTTTAAACCGGATGAAGATTTTTTTTAATTTTTTTGTCTTTTATTATTTTTTATTATTTTTTAATGTTTTATTTATTTTTGAGAGAGAGAGAGAGAGACAGCATGAGCAGGGGAGGGTCAGAGAGAGAGGGAGACACAGAATCCGAAGACAGGCTCCAGACTCTGAGATGTCAGCACATTTCCTGCCACAGGGCTTGAACCCACTAACCGAGAGATCATGACCTGAGCCTAAGTCAGACACTTAACCAACTGAGCACCCAGGTGCCCCCCAGATGAAGATCCTAAGAGGGAAAAACTATTCACTCTATCTCTACTCAATGGTACAGAGAAAAACCTTTCTTTTTTTTTTCTTTTTTTTTTTTGGTTTTACCTGGACTCTGTTAAAAAAAAAATGTCAAAACTACTAAATATTTCTATCAATAGGTCTGTACTCTTATGGGCTAGAAAACTGAAACTGATATATACTGAGAAGGTCTATATTGTTTATTATTGTTGCTGTTATTACTACTTGTGGACAGATAACTAAGTAGTTGTTACTTACTGGGGCTGTTTTACATAACTCCAGAAAAATAACTGTGTCTGTTTTGCATATGCAGAAACTTAGCCTCCAGAGGTTGGTAAGCGGGCATCATCAGGGTAGGTGAGCCCACCATTTGTGAGACCAAAAGTTTGCATTCGATCTTGTCCACACCAGATGTTAGTGTGAACCTGGGCAAGCACCTTACCTCTGTAAGCTCGTATCTCCTCCACTGTAAAATGTGAATGAGAATACCTGGCTCCTGTGACTGCATGGTACCTGGTTGCCTATGGTTACCAACAGCAAAGGGCATGGAGGTAAAAATCTAAAGCAGCTCTCCTTTGGAAACACTACCAGCATTCATCCTATGAACAGCTGCGTATTAACAGTGATTCATATGGCCAGAAAATTCCATGAGGGAGATGATCAGAGAATGAATTTGGTATAAAATTCAAATAAGCAAGGCCAAAGTCCTATGCTTTAAATATATTTAGCTATAGATATCAAACTGCAATAATGACATTCTTGGAGTCATGTTCTGAAAAACATTTATAATATACCTAGAAAAGTTCCAGTGGAAATTAATAGTATGTGAGTCACTCCATAAATACATGCTAAGTAGGTGTAGTGAAATATCATTCTTTCATTAACAAGATGTTTAGATATGAAAATGTGCTGGAACTACTGTATTGAAATATCTATTGTATATTTGTCATATATACTATGGAAGTTAACCTATTACAAATATATAAAATTATAAAAAGGAAATAGATCCAAGTACTCACAATATATTTATACATTTTTTCCTATCTCTTAAAGTAGCAGATATTATTTTTCATTTTGTAATCAAATATATGATTTTTCAGTTTGTAAAATTACAGAGTGGGATTTTTGTATATTACAGTATACTTTAAGTAAACATTATTTTAATGGGTACATATTTGGATGGATATACTTTATATTTGTATACCACTTTAAGTTAGTCTTGCTTTTTCTGTTTAATGTTTTATTATTACCTATTATATTTAAAGAAAATATTTGTATATAAAAATTGTTAGGTGTTTCAGATTACTTTCTCAGGATAAGTTTGAAGAGTTGAAAACTCAGGTAGGTTGAAGTGTATGAACATCCTTAATACACAGTATGAAATTGAAAAGTTCTATCTGAACCAACAATCAGCAACAAAGTTCACTATTAAATATCAGACACTTAGATAATTTGCTTAATCACTTGACCATAGTTTCTTTTCAAGTAAATTAAGGGGATCAGATTTGTATAGTGGCTCATACGGTCCACATTTAAGTCTTACCTAATATGCTTTTTAATTTTTATCACATTTTAAAAACATATCTAACGGCAAATCTAAAATGCCCAGAATGAGGTCATTAGAACGACTATGCAGAATTAACGTAAATATAGTTCATATATAGTTAAGTATATCTTTAACCCAGGTATATCTGTCTTATATTAGGAGTGTTAATATATAATTTTATTTAGGGTTTTGGTTTGTGGGACATGACTCTTAAATCTAGTTCATACTTCTGCAGACACTTAGGAACTATGAACCCTCTGTTGGTACTTGTTAGACTACATAACTCTAAACTTTCTTCCAGAAACATAATTCTGTAGCACGAAGAAAAGAGCAAAATAAAATAACCATGGAAAAGAATGATTTTACACAGCTGTAAAAGGTCAGAGGAAATGCCAAATATAAGAGAAATTCATTGGATCTTAACTCTTGTTATTTTGACCAAATTCAAAAACTGCCTTTTAAATTGTTACGGAGACTAATGCAAATTATATATGCTGTAAAGAAATAAGAATCTATTACAAATCATCAGGAAATCATTTAAAAACTGGAACGGAATAATCTTTGATAAATAGTAAGGAGTATTCCATCTTTAAAAGAGTTAGCTTATGAATTTGATTTTAGTGCTAGTGCTTATAAACATTAATTTCATTATGAAAGGCTGTAATTTACTTTCCCCCTAGGGAAGAAAACTCTGTTTGTCTTGGATTATATTTGCATTTCTTTTTTAATAGCCTCATTTCGTTTTTGACATGTAAAATATTTATAGTGCTGGGAGGTCTGGTATTTTTGTGCTGGCTTAGTAACAGCTTTGAAATCACATCTTACTGATGTTCATACCCAGGAACACAGTGGCCCGCGCAGTGTCCCTGGATCAATTATGATGATTGGCTAGTGATACTATAACTAAACTTTCCCACAGATACTGCCTTTTCTCCCAAATGTACTAATTCTAAGAAGGAGTTAGTACCTTTTATTGGGAGAGAGAGGTTTTTTTTTTTTTTTTTTTAACTTTTATAGAATTCTCACTCAAATTGGAAGCATCTCAAATTGTCATTTTGATCCTAGATTGGCTTGTTCTGGAGTTTTGTCCGCTTTTCTATTTTTTAAATTTAATTTACTTAATTTATTTTGAGAGAGAGAAGAGTACGAGTAGGGGAGGAGCAGAGAGAAAGGGAAAGAGAGAGAATCCCAAGAAGGCTCTGCACTGTCAACACAGAGCCCGACTTGAGGCTCAATCTCAGGAATTGTGAGATCATGACCTGAGCCGAAACCAAGAGTCGGATGCTTAACCTAATGAGCCAACCCAGGCACGCCAGTCCCCTCTTCTCATTTACTGTTCCTGCTGCCCTACCTTGGGTCTGATTATCTCTTGTCTGGTCTATTGCAATTCTGGCTAGCTGGTTCCCAATATCCCGACCTCCCTATCCTCTCCCACATCTGTACTCTTCAGCTATTGTCACAATAAGGTGGTGTAAATAATCACCCAAAACTGCAGCGGCTCAAACTACAATCTATTATCACTCCTCTGACAATGTTACGCAGTTTATATCACCTCCTCAATGCAACCTGTTCTTCCTGGCCCCCACCTCGTGCCACCTGCCAATTCTCCTCATGTGCTCCTCCAGCACCCCTGGTGTGCATGTGTCTTTCATGGTATATATTAATTCAAAATATTTATTCAATGCCTGCTGGAATAGGCATTGGGATAAACTGATAAATAGAACAAATATTCCTGCTCATTGTTTTATTTAGTGAATTTTCTGATTCTCTTCTACTGTTGCACTAAAAAACTCCTGAGACTATTTGCTGACCTTTGTATCTGCAGAGCCTACCACCATGCTTGGCATGTCTTTGGGTCTAGTGATTAGATGAATGAATGAATGAATACATGTGTAAACAAGTTAATATGCTATGGGGTCTTGAACAAACCCTTCAGCCAAGTCCCTTTGAATAGTTTTTCAGTAACCCATCTATGCTGTGATATACCTCACGCATTTGACGCTGGGGTGGATCACTTTTTAACCCTTTATTATATATGAGAAAATTATTTTCTGTAATTATTCCCAAAAAGATAATCAGTAAAATACATATTACAGAACGGCCAGAAGAGCATGTGATTCTTGACCTCGGAGTTGTGAGTTTGAGCCCCACCTGAGCATTGAGATTATTTAAAAATAAACAAACCTGGGGTGCCTGGGTGGCTCAGTCGGTTAAGAGTCTGACTTCAGGTCAGGTCATGATCCCATGGTTTATGAGTCGGAGCCCCATGTCAGGCTCCTTGCTGACAGCTTGGAGCCTGGAGCCTGGATTCTGCTTCAGATTCTGTGTCTCCCTCTCTCTCTGTCCCTCCCCCACTCATACTGTATCTGTCTCTCTCTCTCTTTCTTCCCTCTCAAAAATAAACATTAAAATTTTTTTAAAAATAAACTTAAAAAATATATATTATAATTTATATATCTATATATACATATATAAAGAAAACAAAGCGGAAAAACTAATAAACTGAGACTTAAATTGTATTAATTTTTCAAAAGAATGTGTATATTTAATGGTCTGTCACAATGATGAATATGACAATAGAACTTCTACTTATTTTCCCCTAAGTTTTAAAACATGCAGTTAATTAAAAAAAAAAAACAAGAACTAATTTTCTACTTAAAAGGTATTGTTCCAATTCAGTCAAATATTTTGCAAGGTAAAAATTGCACTTAGCAAAGAAGTATGCCACACAACTTGCATAGAACACTATTGTAAATTATGGACACAATTATAAATTTTCAAATTGCTTGTATTATGGCTTTAGAATTATCTAGGGACAACATACTGATTGTGTCCAGCTGGAGCAGACCACGCCCACCACCTCTGCTCTCCGGGTGTGTCACTGTGCCTATGTAAGAATGGAAAACATTGTGTATGCACACACAATTATAGGTTCTACTCTAGTCAGGGAATGGAGAAGTGATAAAGACCCTTCTAGAATAATGAAACAAAGTTATCCTCTGAAAATAAAACTGAACAAATCACCATAAAAAGGAAAAAAAGGAAAGATCCTATAGGGAGACGGTGCATTCCAAAGGATGAACTGTCAAGCCCGGAGGAGAATAACCACTCCCTTTTCCACAGAGTCCAGGGAAACTCTTATCTTCTTAATGAGTCAATGGGATCCGGTTCTTCTTTGCATGAGGTTCTTTGAGGGTGATTGACAGAAAAGGGAGCTGACAAATAAGGGCTTGATACCATTTATTAAGCATGATCAAAATACCTTGATGAAACATCATTAGAGTCAGAAAAGGAAATTTGTTCAACTGCCTCCCTTGTTAAACATACCCATCTTAAAGCTTTCAGTTGATTGCCCATCAAAGGGGAACTCACACAAGGCAGGTTTCTGTGAGGCTGTCTAAGTGGAGAACATTCACAAAACAAATGGATCAAATGTGTGTGTGTTAGAGGGCGGACCCCCTGTGTAGTGAGGAGTGAATCAAAGGCACGGGTTTAAGGAGGCACAAAGCAACATTTGAAAAATCAGGAGGATGAGAGATGGTAGCTTGTTCTTATGGAGTTGTTTGGTGATGCAGTGTAGGGAGGTGATGTGAGAATGTGGAAGAGGTCCTGGATAAGCAGGTGCTGAATAGGCACAAGCTGAATATGCAGGAACCCCATGTGACAGGCCAAAAAGTGTGGATTCTGCCCTAATGCTACTGGAAAGCAGTGGGTGGTTTTGGCCAGAAATGACATGATGAGATTTGTTTTCCTCAGCGAAGTGCATCTCCGACTTGTAAATCAACTGGCATTCTAGTTTGTAAGTGAGTAAGCACTGACAATGTGTGGCATGACTCAGTCACTCAGGACCTAGCTCATGTCTGGGTTAGCAGGGGAAAAAGCCATCTTTCTGATTATCCTCCCCAAGGCATTACCTGTCTTTGACATTTCTGTAGCTGTAAATATATATATATATATATATATATATATATATATATATATATATATTTCAAAATCATTCAGTTGTGTCAAGAATTTCTGAATTACCATGGCTGAGATACAGCTATTTACTAAAATGATGTATGAGGGGCCTTAATGCTGACTTTATCTGTGCAAAGTCTTAGTTACCATAAGGATTTTTTCTTCTAAATACTTGGTGGTCACACCTATGTAAATAGATTTTGAGATCAATATATATGTGAAAAGAACCTTACTTGTAGTTCATTGGCCAACTCTAAACAGAGTTTACTATGGAAAGTCAGAGGTGAGGAGAAGTTCATAGAAAGATGTTTGTTTTGTTTACAGAAATGAATGTATAAGTGAGTTGAACAACATTCTTTTTTTGCGTTTTCAGATAATTCTATAGTTGGACAATTTCTTTATGCCTTACTACCAAATGAAAAAATCCTGGACCTAACATGCTCAGGAATTAGCCCTCTTCCAGCATTGCCAGTATAATTTGTCTAGGTCCTGCAGACCCTTGGAATATATTTCCTTTCTTCCCGTAGTAGGCTTAGCAGAAGCCTTGTCAGATGATGTTGTGATTTGATCATAGTCATTGATCTGGTTGCCAGAAAAGATCACAATGGGGTCGCATGTTGCCTTGTATTGCCCTGGTCTCTACATCATCTCCATGAAATAGATATGTGTTAGTCTCCTGCCAGAAAGAAATGGGCCACTCTTGCAGGAATAGAGGATCTAGAGAGAATTCAGGTTTTAAGGTTTATCATTCCAGGCATCCCAATTTCAAGTCTCAGATCTGCCCCTTCCCAACTAGGACCCTAAACTTGACATTACAGACTTGGCTACGACTGAGAATTCACTTTCTATGGAAAGTAATATGCTGCTATTGATATAATTACGGTTTGGAGCTCACCTTCAGCTTTTCCTGCTCTCTGAAATGAGATATAGTCTCTGTTTATCTTCTACTAGGGAGCCCCTCTGTCTTTCACACTTTGCCTTCAACTGTTGAATAAGCATTCTTAGTTTTGCTTTTTTCTTTCTGCAGTATATTAATGGAATTCAGTAATAACCATCAGATTCCATTTTCCTTATAATTAGTACTTTCCCTTAATCTCCCAAAAGCCTCAGATATTCCATTGGCCAGTTCATCACGGATAAAGATGTTAACAAATGCAATGCTGAAGAATGTCAGGGACCATCAATGCTCCTCATACCAGAGGTTTAGGGGGCCCCAGTACAAACTGGCTGGTAGGTGATCAGCTCTAAAACATCCGTTTAGAGTCTGCTTCCTTAGACATATTCTGGAGCCAACCAGCTTAGGTTGGATCCCCTGGGTAACAAACTCAGGTTGAGATTGTGCACTGTGGTCTGTTCATGGTGTAAAAGTAAAAGAAGTAGGATCACAGAGAGAAGCTGAACTAAAAGGCATTTACAAACTAGGCCACGGCTGATTGCAGGAAAGCATTAGAGCAGTGATGAACCTTCAAGTTGCTCCACTTTGAGCAAGGGGATATTCTTTTATACTCTCATCCCTCTCCATCATGGATGAGTCAATGGGGTTAGTATGTCCTCAGGAAGGGAACTCAGTCTTGGGTGAGGTGGTATATTGGGGAACAATGACTCCCAGGGCAGGTTTCAGCTGAGAGCCCTCAGCCAGTTAACATCCCCAGAAACCGAGAGAATGAGTGTCTCAGTCTTGAAATGGATCTTCTATTGGTTCACCACAGCATCCCCTTAGACTGTGGAACAACTTAACCCACTTTGATAAACCTTTCAGTAAACAAAGGGGGGAATTGAAGTCTATGAAACTCTGGTAATATGTAGTAGGAAGTCAATTATTTAGAATGAGTTAATGTTTCCTTTCTGGAGTTTTTTGAAAGAGATTATCAATTCTGAAACTAGGAAAAAAACAAATTTCTGAAGGGAGATGGATGGATAATAGATAGATACCTAGTTATTTCTTTCAGTCAATATCATTGACTTTAGAGAATTGGTTTTCCAAATTCGAGGCCTCTGTGAGTTTTCGTCATGAGGATGTAATTTTCGAAGTTAGTCATTTTGTCAACAATTAGCTTTCAATGGTGTCTACTTACCCCTTAAAAACCCCATTTTTTAGAAGTGTTCAAAAATGTTGCCTTCTATATGCATTAAATGGCACCTTAAAATGATTAACATTTTCAGTACTCAACAGAAGGCAGTGGTTTCTGTATTTCCTGAATCTATCACTATTAACACGTAAAATAAAACTACCTCTTCTTAACAGTCCTCTCAGTCACAAATCCTAACCAGGACAGCTTTAAGTTCTCTTCAGATTGATTAACTTTAGACCTGCCTTCTTTGTGCCTCTGGGCCACTGACCTCCCTTCTCACCCCCTGCTCCTATGGATTCCACCCAGTTTTAAGCACAGAGATCCCTCCTCTCCCTTTTCCTGGATCTTTTAGAAAACATAGAATTGAAAATTCTCTGTCCCTTTGAGATGCAAATCTCTTAAAAGCTCTCTTGCCAGTTTTGTGACTCGAAGTCTGTCTGTCTCAAGGGCCTGAGAGCCATCTCCTTAAAATGTAGTCATCACAGAAGGTAGCTCCCTTGTCTCCTTGTCTTGGAGACTTGCTTGACTTGTACAACAACCTCCTATCATGAAAATATGAAAAAGTTTACTTTTCCTTTGAATAACACCAATAAGCAAACAAAGGTGACCTATGATCCCCTCACCCCCACCCCACCTCTTAAAAACTCCCCCCACCCCTTTGTTCCAGCTGAATTGAGGTAAGACTACATTCTGGTCTGTCTCCCCTATTGTCACAGCCTCAAATAAAGTCCCTTCTGTCTTTTTAACTTTGTCCAATGCAAGTTTTGCTTTGGCAATTTATGAAATTTCCTAATTCTTCCCATAATTTCTTATGCCGTATCTACATTTCTTATTTCTCTGTTTGTTTCACTCTTACAAAAGTCAACATTATTAAACTATCTTTGGATGATTAATCATATTCATTTCCCTTTTAAATGGATAGCAATGTTAATAAGTGTTTATGCAATAGATTCAAGCACATTCATAGATATTAATGTAATTTTAATGAAAGTTCCTTCAATTCCCTTTTAATTTAATTCACTAATCATCCTATCCATCAAACCATACCTGTGAACTTTTTTATACTTACACAGGAATATTAACAGATTGTTTTATATTCCTTTATTTAGACACTTCTATTCAGATCATGATGAAAAAAGACTAGAGGTAGCTAGAACTACTAATTAACTACTGGAAAAAACAGCAATAACATGCAAAATGCCAGATACTAAGGTTGACTAAACTAGAGCTAAAAACAATTAAAATCATGTGTTTTAATTTTAAAAGAATTTGAGAAATCTGCTGAAAGCCTATCATCTTCATTTTGCAGATAAGACAAGCCAAAATTAAGATAATATAAATATGAGTATTCTGATATCAACAAATTCATGATCCTGATAGGGACAAACCTGACTGTGAAATGTGTGATCTTTGCACTACACAATTTCCATGAATTTTCTTTTCTCCCAATGCATATCTAATGAGGCAGCTTTAATAAAAATAATAAAAATACACATTTTTCTAAAACCTTCAAACCTCAGGACTAAATTAGGACCAATCGAGACATCAAAACACAAAATTATTGTTCTCACTGTTCATTCTGTGACTTCAACCAATGTAATGGAGGACACATCTTGACATAATTTCCATTGCCTCTCTCAGGCAAAGACATCTGGGAAATCTCCACCTGTATCTTACCTCTATAACTTCCCTCTTTCATCAATCCTTGGCATTATATTGAAAAAGGAGTTTCTTCTTTTTCTTGCATGTGTATCACATGCCATTGTGATACATTATTACATGCAAAGCACTCTACTAAATGCTACATCTAAAAGGGTGAATTAGGGGCACCTGGGTGGCTCAGTTGGTTAAGCATCTGACTTTGGCTCAGGTCATGATCTCACCGTTCCTGGGTTCAAGCCCCGCATCAGGCTCTGTGCTGACAGCTAGCTCAGAGCCTGGAGCCTGTCTTTGAATTCTGTGTCTCCCTCTCTGACCGCCCCCTGCTCACACTGTTTCTCTCTCTCTCTCAAAAATAAATAAAACATTTAAAAAAACCTCTTAATTCCTTCTCTCACTCCAAAGCAGCATTTTTCAAATTTTTTCCCATCTCAGGAAAGGCCAATTTCATCCTACCTGTTGCTCAAGTGAAATCTCTTGTGGTCATCATAATGTGTTTTCCCCTCTTATTAAAGACATCAAAAAGTCCTGTCAGCTCTAACTTCCAAACATATTAAGAATCCTACAACTTCTCCACGTTACTACTGCTGTCTATGCCTCTCTCCTGACTGGTTTTCACACTATTCTTCTTAATAGTCTTCCCCTGAATCCTAGTGAATCCTAGAGGAATGCAGGTCAAATACTAACAGCAACTACATAACATTCTTCCTTTCGTCCTTCCAGTCATATTACCTATTGTCAGAGGTTTACTGATTTGCTCATATTAAAGTCAGTAACTTAGCTCATTTTAAAGTTAGTAACAGGGACAAGACTGGAAAGAGAGTCTTATTTTTTGTCTCTAGTTTTGTGGACTTTGAACTTTATCATATTCCCATTAAAAAAAAAAACCTGGCCACATTAATGGTGAATCCTAGACAGAGCAATACTAAATGAAACTTTTGCTTCATGCTTATTTTTCAATTTAATGAAATTCAATAGTGAAGAATTATTATCTCCCTCTCTAACTTTTCTTTCTCATTTGGCTCTACCATTTAGTCAGTTTAAGTGACCTATTAGGTCTTTGCCATTTATTATAGTTTTCAGTAAGTATTTCCCAACTTCATGCAATCCATTTGGCTTTAAAATTATTGATTAAAATAGTCCAAATTAATGTGGCATGCAAATTAATGTAGCAGTATTCAAATTTTATAAAATGTTCCTAGACTTCAAAAGAGATATTTTTACTATTAAATACTTAGATATATTTAGGATCTAAGAGGATGTAAATGTGGGGAAATGATTTTTTTCTCACAATTATGAGAGCAAAGAATAATTATAACATGATATCTTCTGTCTTTATGCTACCTGATCCCTGATGCCCATGGTCTTCTAAATCTTGAAAGTAAGATTTAAATGATTAAGGGTAAATTTTTATGGGAATGTAGAGTTGAATGAATCACATATTTCCAGGATCATGATTATAGATTAAGAATATAGGTTTTTAAGGGGCGTCTGAGTGGCTCTGTCAGTTAAGTGTCTGACTATAGATTTTGGCTCAGGTCATGATCCTGCAGTTCGTGAGCGTGAGCTCTGCATGGGGGTCTGTGCTGATGGTACAGAGACTGCTAAGGATTCTTTCTCTCTCCCTCTCTCTTCCCCCCACCCCCTTACACTTTCTCTCTCAAA
>CM053576.1:123140092-123230513 GCA_028646485.1 Cryptoprocta ferox | reverse complement strand
AAGAATATAGGTTTTTAAGGGGCGTCTGAGTGGCTCTGTCAGTTAAGTGTCTGACTATAGATTTTGGCTCAGGTCATGATCCTGCAGTTCGTGAGCGTGAGCTCTGCATGGGGGTCTGTGCTGATGGTACAGAGACTGCTAAGGATTCTTTCTCTCTCCCTCTCTCTTCCCCCCACCCCCTTACACTTTCTCTCTCAAAAAATAAATATTTAGAAAAAAGAACAGGTTTTAAGCCTGACAGTTTTTAGCTCTTTTGTTTACAAACCATAGTACTTAGCAAAATTTAATTTCGAAGCCGAAGATTCCTTTTCTGTAGAATCTATATCCTAAAGTGTTTTGTGAATTAATGAGACACTATATGCAAATTGCATTGCACAGTGTCACGCACCAAGTTATTTCTCAAATGTGCTAATTATTAGTAGTAGTAGTATTTGGAGGTAAATCAAACTGAACCTTTCTTGAAGAAAAATATCGAAAGGTTCTGCTATGCAGCAGAAATTATAATAAAGGCAATAGGGAAAATGTCAGTTTTCCCCTTCACCTAAATACTAATTGTGATTAC
Organism: Cryptoprocta ferox; assembly: GCA_028646485.1. Taxonomy (NCBI): domain Eukaryota; kingdom Metazoa; phylum Chordata; class Mammalia; order Carnivora; family Eupleridae; genus Cryptoprocta; species Cryptoprocta ferox. The sequence goes on along the minus strand of CM053576.1, from coordinate 123,229,951 downwards.
TAAGAATATATGTGGCATTTTTTCATGCCTTTAGCCCAATTAGATTATGAATTCCTGCAGATCAAGAACATAGTGTGCTTCATTTTTATACTACCATTTGCATTCCCCCCAACTTCCCACGGAAAGCTTCCCATAATAAGCACTGAGTAAATATCTGTGAAAGAAAAAGAAAAAGGAAAATAACAAGCAAATGCAGGAAATAAGGTAGTCAGTATGTTTCAAATTTTGTTCTGAAAACTTCTAATCTCACACCAAGCCTCCTGGCAGGGAGATGGGGTATAGAAACAATTGTCAGACACTTTATGAAAGCATTCCGCATTGTATTCTTGGTTTCAGTATTCACCATAGGCATTAACAAACTAAGGATTCGGAGAAATATTCTGTTGAAGGACCTAGCATTGCCTTCATGTATTTGATTGCTGACCCTTTTTCATTTAATATGTTGATATAACTACATTTGACAAACATACACATTTTTATTAAAAATATCCTTTAACCTGGTTTATTTTCATACTGAGTACATAGTCACAAGATATGAAAATCAGAAACGATGCCATTCTGTTAGCAAATTTGAAAGATATATATGAGCAATTGTATATGTGTATGTATTCAACTACATGTGCATCTGTGGATATATATATGTACCTATGATACATGTGCATGCATGTTTCACATATGTATATTATATAAACTCTTCACTTGTGAAAAACATAGAATAGCACACTCTGGATTGGTACGATAAAGTAACTACGTAGTTTGAAACAAGACTAAAGCTCAGATAAGCTATCCTTCCGGATGTGATATTCTGATAGAGCACTTTAGTCTTAAATGTCTACTTTGCAATCATTAGGGGTTTCCTGGATTTCATTTAATCACATATTTGTTTACTGAACATTATAGCATTTTAAGTTGACTTAAATTTTATTCTGGTTCTAAACTGTACTGTCTAAAATGTAAGGAAAATAGTGGCGCCTGGGTGGTTCAGTGCATTATGTATATGACTCTTGAGTTGGGCTCAGGTCATGACCTCACTGTTCATGAGATCGAGACCCCCTATTGGGTTCTGTGCTGACAGTGGGGACCCTGCTATGGATACTCTTTCTCCCTCTGCCCCTTCCCTACTCATGCTCCTCATGTACTCTCTGTCTCTACAATAAATAAACATAATAAATTAAAATAAAAGTAAAATAAATAATAAAATAAAATAAAATGTAAGGAAAATAAATACTCGGAATGATATCTTACAAAGAGCACTGATCTGGAAGACAGAAGACCATAGTTGTAAGTTCAGTCACTAACCTGTTATGCGGACTTTGCCAGCCCCCTCATTCAGAAATAGCAAGTACTATAGCAACAGCAGTATTACTAAAACTGAATGTCATTGTTCCAATTCTAACCTCTTTCCTTCAAAAACCATGCACATACCACAGCTTAGTTGATGCCCCTCAAAGACTGCCAGGAACACAGCTATACATAGTCCAATAAAGTTGGGTTTATTGGCTCATGGCAATGAAGGGGAGGGTTTTTATCATTGGAAAAGTAGGCTTCTTGGTAAAAGAAAGCTAAATTCGGGGGAGGGTTTCAGAAAAGTTTTGCTCTTAAGTGAGTATGTTCTGGAATCAGGGGTTACTTTATACTTATTCATCTTTGTTAATCTTATCTTAAAAGCAGGAGGAATAAAACAAGTCTAAAGCTATCATCATTAAAAAACAAGCAAAGAGCAGTAATTGCTCATATTACGCGTGAAAGGGAATGTTTGGTCATTTAGGGGTTTTGAATTGTGTTCCTGCTTTTGTCCTTATTCAGAAATGATTATAGAATAATCTTGTTTTTGTCTTATCATCATACCACAGGGTGGTCTTGTTTGATGTCACTGTTCTATCAATCTATTCAGATACAACAGAAGAAAAGTATGGCTGAGTTGAGAGGCCGGTCAGATTCTAGCAATACCAATATCTGTGCCAAACCAGATGTCTCTGTGGTCAGGGGCTGCTTTTCCCTTCTCTGTTTTTCTCTTGTAACACATCGTACTACATTGTGTCTTCCATTAAAACTGAATGATATGCTTGTTTCTTTCACTGAATTTTGAGATCCTAGAGCACCACTATTAATTTTTATTCTCCTTTATATCACCCATAACCTATAGTATTGGACCTTCCAGATAACTGGTGTTAAGAAATTAGTGATTTGCATAGGAGTGAATTCAAAGATGGCTCTTTCTAACATGGTCCTGCAAAAGTTTAAGCCAACCACGAGAACTGGCCAAGTACAGAGTTCCGAGGGACCACCGTAGTCCATAGAAGACCACTCTCACTTCTGAAACCAACTGCAAGTTCAAAAGTTTCACAAAACTACTGTTGGGTTTGATAATTCACTCCAAAGACTCATAGGACTCATGGAAAGTAATTATAGCTACAGTTATGTTTATTATAAGAGAAGGATACAGATTAAGATCAGCCAAAGAAAGAGACTGATGGAGCAGAGTCCCGAAGTACTGAACAGAAAACTTCCATTATCATCTCTGGTTACTCGCCTGGCACTGATGTGTGAGGAGATAGAGTTTTGACAACTAGGGAAGCTCACCTGAGCCTCGTTTTCAGAATCTTTACCGTGACACCATTATGTAGGCATGATTGACTGGATATCAATGTGACTGATCTCAATTTCTAGATTGACTAATAATTCATTACTCAAAGTCCCCACCCTAAATCTTACTGTTGGTCTTTCTGGTATATCTACCTCTTCAACTCTAAAATTTTTTAATGTTTATTTATTTGTGTGTGTGTGTGTGTGTGTGTGTGTGAGAGAGAGAGAGAGAGAGAGAGAACACAAGTGGGGCAGGGTAAAGAGAAAGGGAGACACAGAATCTGAAGCAGGTTCCAGGATCCAAGCTGTTAGCACAGAGGCTGACACGGGGCTTGAATCCACGAACTGCGAGATCATGACCTGAGCTGAAGTTAGAGGCTTAATGAACTGAGCCACCCAGGTGCGCCACCCCCCCCCCCCAATTCTAAACCACACTGTTACTATCTGTCCACTGCAAGGCTCCCAGGCAAACAAGGAGACAAGCACAAAGGCCAGATCTCTTTTGGGGCAAGATTAACGTCTTTACTGCAGAGGCTCTCATATCAAGTACTTAACATGAAAATTATTCTACCAGAGTAGATCTTCCTATATCCCGAAGTACTCCCATCCTGAAAACACCACAAGGATGGCTAATTTCAACACAAATCATTGCTTTATAGGAAAAGCAGATCAGAAATAGATCTGAGAAATATACAACAGATAAGGAAAGTACAATCCCCAGAGATGAAGCCCATCATTACAACCAGTTTGAGGATTTCCACTATATTTCATTCATTCCTTGTCAGTTTGACAAGGTTTTCATTTTCCTCCTATGCACTTACTCTCAATTTTTAGCCATTCTTCTTTCTTGAGTTACCCATTAAGAGTAGGCTTGTTCTGTTATCAATAGTGCCCATCTTTCTTGAGAGTAATGCTTTTTGAAAAATGTGATCATTCATAACATTAAAAGAGTCCAAGTATGTTCTTAGATTTTCCTTAGTCCTCATCATACATATTTTTCTAGGTTAACACGAGATTGAAGTATAGCTTTATGGATGTTCCCTGATTTCTCTGTACACCTCCACTGGGCATTTTTAATAGCATATGGGGATTGCTTATTTAGCTAAACTACATATAAACTTTTAGATAAATCTGTGCATTGTGTATTGGCTTTCACTGATTCAATTGGGTAATATTGTGTTTGAGAGGGAATGTACATATAGGGAGTAGAATGGAAAAGTGGCTACTCCAGAAACATAATAGTATGTCATCTTCATTAAGCATTTTCAATATCTACCAATTGCCACATGGTGTGGTCCTACTGTAGTTGCTATAAAAATATGAGACATTTCTTTTTACTCCAAGTTCAGGATACAAAGGTTACACATCTACATTTTGAAAGTACATTATTTATTGTTTTAAAAATATTAATATTTTTGAGAGAGAGAGGGAGGAAGGGAGGGAGGGAGGGAGAGAATGTGCACAGTGGGGGAAAGTCAGACAGAGAGAGGGAGAGAGAGAATCCCAAGCAGGCTCCCCGCTGCCAGCAGAGAACCTGATGCAGGGCTCGAACTCACGAACCGCAAGATCATGCCCTGAGCTGAAGTCGGACGCTTAACCAACTGAGCCACCCAGGTGCCTTGGAAGTGCATTATTTATTTAGAACCAAGTTTATCAGTCATTTTTCTTGCAGGAAAAATTATAATGTTATGATTAAATAAACTTTTTACATGTTGTTTTTGAAATTAATAGAATTTGAATGAAAGGTGAAAGAACTAGGCAGTGGGTTCCCAAACTCTCTTTCCTGAGCTGTTCTGTATTTTTCTTGAAAAGCAGGACAGATTTTCAGATGAACTGCTTTCCTTAGGCCAATCCAGAGGGTCTCTTGTTTGGACCCAGAATTTCTTAGTGTTGCATATGAATGGCAATTCCTCTCAAATTTTTCTCAATTTCTCACTGAAATTCTGCTACACTTTGCTGATTTTAGAACTCCAATATGTACTTCATGTCAAATTATATCAATGCAATGAAGTTAGACACATTCATCAAAAGTTTTAGGAATATCAACACAGTAAAATAAGTCATGAATTTAAATTTGTGATTAAATATTATCAGAGGAGCCAAATGGTATTTCCAGTTAATAATCATCTGTAATAATTCCCAATGGACAAGTTGTCTCTACTAAGGGGCTGAATGATGAATGAAAAGAACAGAATATAGAACTTGGGTTGGTTCAAGTTTAAGGTCCAATACTTATTGACTATATGAATTAGGTAAATGATTTACTATACTTTCAAAGTTACCTACAATAGGAAGCAATTCTTTTCGTAATACTCATAGGATTATAGTAAGGCACATAATAAAAATGAATAAATGTTTGTGCAGTACTTTGAAGATGCTAAATATTCTATTTCTATTTTAATTATTTCAGTTCAATTTTCCTTGATTTCACAATTATGAGTCCTAGGAATGAATGTGGTTTTAAATTGGGTAGGGCAGTCTAACTGGCTTAGTTAGAATAGGGTTATCATGCCTCATAAGACTAATAATATTAAATATTCATTGAATGAAATGATGAACAATGAAGGTGTTCTTAAAGTACTATAAGTGGCTAGTTTAATTTTTCAGTACCTTTGACCAGAAAGAAGTATATCAAAAATAATTGCATGAAGCATTAATTTTGGCTTTAGTTAAATATTGATGATGCAGAAATTTCATTGTAAATCATCACATCCTAATTTTTAAAGAGAGTTGCCATGCATGGTCTTACAGAGCAGAAGAGGTAAGATTAGGGAAGGTAAGGGGAGTAGGAGAACAGGCTTCCAGTTATGGAATGAATAAGTCATAGGAATGAAAGACACAGTCAATGATATTGTAAGAGCATAATGACATTGTAATAGTCTTGTATCAGGACAGATGGGTAGCTAGCTACACTTGTGGAGAACATAGGTACCAACTTGTTGAATCACTATATTGTACACCTGAAACTAATGTAACATTGTGTGTAGACTATATTCAAAAAAGTATAGTCTACACACTATAACAGGATAACAGGAGGCAGAAAGTTGACCTTTTCTCATGAATCTCACATTGAAAAGCATTTCAGTTAGGGGGCTGGGCTTAAAAAGACCAGTCATCACCAAAAGAATAGTTGGAGTGCTCTACTCCATTTAAACAGTGGTCTACTCCAGATCAGTACTGGTCATTGGGTAAAGAATGAAGTAGAAAGGGACACAGAATGAAAAAAGAGTTAGAAGGATAAAAAACAGGTTAGTGGGACAGAGTTTGACTATAAAAAGAGTCTTCTGAAATGATCTCTCTCCTGAAATGATCTCCTTTACACCTGTATCTTAAGTTAATTAACTGCTTAATGTTAATGACCCCATAGCTCCAGTCCAGTTATCTCAGGACCTCTTCATTGAGGCATAGAAGCATGTGCTGGACACACATAGAGCCACAGACACTTCATAGATTTCCAAAATTGACATCTATCAAGCTCTCATAAATCGACTCTCCATCCTCTATTATCCAGATCTGTACATTTCACCACTGATTCATTCAACAAGCATTTATTGATCAACTAATATATTCTAGGCACTCTGGTGAGCTTATAGATAGAACACTAGGATGACGGTGTGCCTAGGTGGCTCAGTCGGTTGAGTGTCCAGCTTCGGCTCAGGTCATGATCTCACAGTTGTTGGGTTTGAGCCCCGTGTTGGGCTCTGTGCTGATCGCTAGCTCAGAGCCTGGAGGTTGTCTTCAGATTCTGTGTCTCCCTCTCTCTCTGACCCTCCCCTGCTCATGCTGTATCTCTCTCTCTCTCTCTCAAAAATAAATAAAACATTTAAAAAAAAGAACTGTAGGATGAATGCCTTCACAAGTACAACATAATGTAATAAGGGCATTGGGATGCTATAGGACAATCAGAAGTCAGGAAGTAATTTTATTTGCCTTATTTTCTTAATTCCCAGCATCCAATTAGACAATATTGGCTCATTTAAAACACACACAAAGCTCTGGTATTAGAGGTATGTATATTCCTAGTCCATTTATCACCATTTCCTTCTGGATGCCATTGACTCTCATCTAGGTTACTGCAAATATCTCAAAACCAATCACTCTGGTTTTAATTCATACATCTTCCAAATACCTGTTACCAAATTTCCTGTTGAAATCATCTTTCGATCATGCAAATATCAACACTGCCTAACGTTATGACATGGCTCTCCCTTATCAGGATCAAGCCTTAAATTCAATGGTTTGACAAATAGCTATTTTGCTTACCTACTTAGTACTAACTCTTGCCACTTAACTCCCAATCTGTATCTTACAGCAATAACATCCTACTTGTTCAAAAACATAATAGTATTTCTCACACAGCTTAGATTTTTCTTATGTTTTTCCCTCTGCTCAGAATTCCATCTTCAAGTTAGTAAATCTGAGAAAAGAATTTTTCAACTTTTTAAATTTAATGTTTATTTATTTTTGAGAGAGAGAGAGAGAAACAGAGACACAGAGTGTGAGCAGGGGAGGGGCAGAGAGAGAGGGAGACACAGAATCCAAAGCAGGCTCCAGGCTCTGAGCCGTCAGCACAGAGCCCAGTGTGGGGCTCAAACTCACAAACTATGAGATCATGACCTGAGCTGAAGTCGAATGCTAACCAACTGAGCCACTCAGGTGCCCCAAGAATTTTTCAACTTTTAAGCCTCAGATCAAAAATTCTTTGAATTCTGAAGTCCTCCCATATTCTGCCAGACAAATTATTTAATTGTTTCCTCTCTGTTATCATTGCTTTTTCTATACCTAAGGGAAAAAATATTGTTTTATCTATTAACCAGTCTGTATCATGATTCATTTATTTTATCTATACCTACTTCTGCTATTGTCCACACATTATTGGAGGTAACTTCCATATCTCTTGAGGTCAAGAATTATATAATTGTTGTATCTCCACAGTGCTTGATGGATACAGGGTACAAATAAACATTTCTGAAAGGAGATTGAAAAGGCTGGAAAACAACCAGAAAAGAAAAGCAAAAAATGCCTCAGCTTAAAAAGAGTCAGGAATGCTGTAAATATATCAATAACCTAAAGGATAACAATTACTGAGTGTTTATTACATAATTTTCTTCGATAGCAACTGAGATCATAGTGCAAGTAACCATTAGATATTAGAGTGAGGATTTGCATAAAAGCAGCTTAATCTGAGAAAGATGAGTGACAGATATTAATATGCATATATAATTGCTTACACACACATACACACACACACACACACACACACACACTAGATGTATTATATAAAATCTAAAGTAGCCTTTATTTGGTCTTCTCTGTTTTCCTTTGTCATCAGTCTGGTTTCCTTGGAAGGAATAAGCTATATAAGTAACAAATCCTCAATGTTTATCCTTGATTTAAAAAAAAAAAAAAAGCAATGGAAGGGAATCTTCATGTACTGTGAACTGTAATTTTCTAGGCACATTCCCATTTGCCTTGCATTTGTAATTTCAATTCATCTTTTTAATAAATCTGTGAGGGAGAAATCACAAGTCCCATTTCACAGATGGAGCATGGCTGAGACCTGAATAAGGATTCTGCACTAGCACGGACAGATGTTCCATGGACCAGAGAATACATATTGGCCTAAGGCCTCAGGGCATACGAAAAAGTAATCATTCTGAAGTGAATTAAGCAGGCTGTGGTGATAGAGGAGACACCATTTTAGGAAATGTTCACAGGGGAAGGACTAAGGACTACAGAACCATCTGACGGCCTTTAGTATGTTTCAATTTCTTCCCCAGTGAAAAGAATCAGAGTTCAACAAATGAAGCATTTTGATTGGTCACACATTCCTGGATGATTTAGAAGTATCTCTGAAGAAATAGTATGGAATGTTTCTGAATCACATGTTTCATCTTGATCACCTAATTGATTCTTCCAAGAAGGAATAAAAATGGCCGTAATAAGCGGGCTACCCAATGCAACAATAAATCCCAGGCCTAGCCATAATGCAGCACCAACAAATGAAGCATCATTCTTTATACCCTAAAAATATTAAAATGGGAAAAGAACATTATTTTTTCCTCTCTAATGTGGCCCAGCAAGAAATGAGTGTGACAAGATCTACTGCCTTAGTGCTTTAGAAACCGATAGGTTATCTAGTCAATGAATATTTACGGACTCTTTTGTGCCAAAACCAGGGCGAAAATCTGGGGGCCCAGGAGCAAATGAACAATGTTCCTTCCCTCTGAAGAGGCTCACAGTTTAGTGATAGAGAAAGGAAGTTAGACAAGGAAACAAAATTAAATATTAAATGTTAAATATCGTAATGGAGGCAAGTCAAAGCATTGTGAAAACAAAGATTAATAAGCCAGTGACCGCCTTACCTTATCACTCACAAGGTACCGTGCCTTACACGGCGTCTTGCATTGACCTATTCTAATGCTCATGGTAAAATTTCACAAGGTGAGTATAGTTACCCTGATGTAGAGATAAGGTAACAGAGACTTGATGTAAGCAGCTGGCACAAAGTTACAGGGACCAACACGGAGGAGCTAGAGTTTGAAACTTCTTGTAGGTGGTCTCAAGAATTGAATTTTAGGGGCACACTGCCTCTCAAGAGCGGCTCATGAATCTTCCATGCTTTACAATGTGCTTTCCCCCATATGACAATAGTGTCTCTTAATTTTAATGCTGGAGCCACTTACTTTTATTTATTTTTTTACATTTATTTATTTTTGAGAGACAGAGACAGAGCATGAACAGGAGAGGGGCAGAGAATGAGACACAGAATCTGAAGCAGGCTCCAGGCTCTGAGCTAGCGGTCAGCACAGAGCCCGACGCGGGGCTTGAACCCACCAACTGTGAGATCATGACCTGAGCCGAAGCCGGACACTCAACCGACTGAGCCACCCAGGTGCCCCTGCTGGAGCCATTTTAATACCAACTCTTCCATGCCACAGTTTGTACCTGTGCCCATGTAACTAAACATCTCTGTGCTTCAGTCTCCGTGTGTGTAAAATGTATTACCTCATGGTAAGGTGTTCTCGTATGGAATAAACAGGCTACGTGCTATAGAGGTTGGCAAGAGTTTTCTGTAAAGAGCCAGATAGTAAATACTTTCTTATTAGGAAATACTGATATTAATGAGGGCGAGGCCATATCTGAAATGACTACTCAAATCTGTTGCCATAACATGAAAACAGCAATAGATCATAGAAAATTAATGTGTTTCTATGAGTAAAAAATATATACATATTAAAAAAAAAAGACTGCAAGATTCAGTCTTGGTTTGCCAACTCCTGCTATGAAATGTGTGTTGAATGAGTATTAGTTAATATTACTGGTAGTAGCATTTCCTTTAAGCTAGAAAAAATTTGGCTGCTAAGTGCCTTATTCAGGGTCAAACATATAGTATATTTATTGGGACTGAAGCTTGGATTCAATTTTCTAAATTTAAATCCAGTGGTTTCTGAAAGGGTGACTTGAATAACTCCAGTGACCTTTCTGATTGGGTTATTAAGAGCGTCCCGTCATTATAGTATGTTGCATGAGAAAGAAATGCACCTTTTCCATTTCAGGCTCCAACTGCTTACTCACTGAGGCAGAAAAAGAGGGTTTTAGATGGAAAAACTCTCATAAGTTGATACAAATGTAAGATCACTCATTTTTGCTGACTCATGATTTCTATACAGAGAAAAAGCATAAAAGCAAAATTATTGCCATAGCTTTGGCTGCAATTTTCAATTAAACCTCACATAATATGTCATCAAGTAAGCCATCACTTGAACATTGTGATCTGTCCCACTTCTATGCCTCTAAATCCTGTGGGAAATGTTTGAAATTTCCCCCCGATCTTTAGTTATCCTACCCGACTTTCAAGCTGTATTTCAAAGCCCAGCATTGCTGGTATGTCTGGCCATTCCTAGGAGTACTCTTGCCCATCATTGCCCTTATCATTGATAACACCTCATATTTCTTATTTAGTTTTGCTATTTACAAAGACCTTAAGGCCTTTCAAGTACTTGGGTGGTTAGACAGCAGTCACACTATTGAGGTTAATTATTTTATGATCAACTCTTCTCCAGCTGGAAGAGTCCATGATGCCTGGCCCTATGAGATGGGATGGGATGGACTAGGTACTGGATTTGCCTCTACCAACCCAGGTTTGAATCCAGCCTCTGCTTGGAATTAGCTCTGTGACTCTAAGCAAGTTATATGAATCCTCTGATTTTGCATCTTTGTAGAATTGAAATAAAATCTGTGTCTTAGTATTATTTTAAGAATCTAGAAGATAAATGCTACGACTCTTGCTCTGTGCCTGTGACCTCATTTTTTTCTCGCAGTCTATCTATCCCCTTTTCTCTACTTTATTTTCTTGTTGCCTCGCAGAAAGTAGGCCCTTCAAATATGTTAATTGTTTGATAAATGCACTATTAGAGATTTGACCATTTGTTGTACATTTATTCATAAAAATCACTTCCTAAAAAAAATCTCTCCATAGTCTATCTATCTTAATCAAAATAATGGTAACATGGTAGCTATCATAGGGAGATACTCAGAGCGGTAGATGTAGCATTATGTGTCCTTTAAGATGCATTTTAAAATTCATTCTATTTTGTTCAAACCACACAATTTTCACCCACATCATTTTATTCAGAGCAAAACTGCATTCTTTTGGTCTTTATGACTAAATAAATAGATTCCCTAGGTTTATCTACTCTCTTTCTTATTGCACATTTTTCAAAGTAATTTCACTTCTGTCTTCATAAAAACTCACTGAAATAAGCAGGGAAAGGATTTATCAATCTGATTTCCACACAAGAAACATGCTGATGGAATTACAGTGGCTACAGAAATGTGTACAATGAAAACAGAACTTGGATCTTCTGACTCCCGGTTCTTAAAATAGGTACCGCTATCCGGGGCCACAGCAGGTGCAAGTCAAGGAAAACCTAGAGAAGGTAGAGTAGAAAATGTGTTTGTGAAGATAAGACCTGGACTAAACACATAGATACAGCTCTTCCTTCAAGCAACCCATATACTGAGCTGCTTTCACTCTCTGGGGTGATCAGTTTGGAGGAGGTAAAAAATGCAAATATTTGAAGCAGGTACAATGAAGAAAAACAAATTGTTGGATCATTTCCTTTCATTTTTACTACAAATTATATCATCGTTTCACCACCATCAATTTCTCCTGGTATCTGAGAGCTGCTCCTAATATTAGCAAATATTTATAAAACATGAACTGTCAACATTGTCTTATCCAAAGGGGTAGAATTTATCCCCATTTTACAGATAATAAAATTGAGACACAAGCTGGTTCAATGACTAACCCAATATTATAGCTGGTAGTAAATATACCCAAGATTTGAACCTAGGAATACTATCTGGGGCCTACAATAATATTTTGACTCTCTAAAAATGTCTTTTATTATTCAGAATCCCCAAACTAATTCTCGGTTGCTAGATTTTTGACTTAGGATCTTACTGTGTCAACGATCAGTCTCTGCACTGTGGTCTCCCTCCCAAATAGCCGAGAGCCTCCTCCTGGTTTATCCCAGTTTCTGTGTGAAAATGGTGTCCTCTTACAGCGGAAATAGTGTGGATGGAATTAAACCAGAATTCATCAGTTTGAGGGAAAATGGCCATATCATACCTATGTCCTTTCTTCTAAACATCATCAAACTACTCGAAAGCATATGCCTGAAGGTACCGACAGAGAAATAACAGATGGAAAGACTACCCTATTTCATGAGGCAAGGCCTTCAGAAAGAGTCTACATCGTGCCTTCAGTCTTAGACCCAACCCGAGTACTGAGAAAAAAATTGGGGGTATGGAAGGGAGTTGCATGGTGGATTCTCCCCTGTTCCAACTCTTTTTCTTTCAGTTCTAAAAATGTTGAAATAACGAGAGTTTATGTCTCCAGCTGTAGAATGGGGCTGATAATGGAGTGTTAGTTAGAATTAATAGAAGAAAGTTGTCTATTACTGTGGCAGGCATTTGTTAAGTGGCTAATAATGGTCTATATATTTGCAAAGATATAAACACAAATTCTCAAGCTTCACCAGTAGGTAGAAAATGCTTCACTCAACTTTTTCTGGGGAAGCAACAAAGGATTATGATTAAAAACAAGAACGCTAGCATTAGAGAAATTTGGGTTTGGAACGTGGCTCTCCCATGGCTTGATTGTTTGCCTTGGGCAAGTTACTCATCTACTCTCCTTGTGAAATGAGGAAATTAATATCACTTACCTTCGTGAACATCAACGAGAATGTCTAAGGACTTGAAATTTTGCATTATGCACAGTAGCGAAGTATGTGACTTCTCTTATCCCCCACAATATAACAATTTTTGAAATTCACATTTTTTATTTTTTTTTTAATTTTTAAGGTTTATTTTGAGAGAGAGAAAGATAGAGTGCTAGCAAGAGAGGGGCAGAGAGAAGGAAACACAGAATCGGAAGCAGGCTCCAGGTTCTGAGCTGTCACCACAGAGCCCAACACAGGACTCAAACTCAGAAACTATCAGATCGTGACCTGAGCCGAAGTCAGATGCTTAACCAACTGAGCCACCCAGGTGCCCCCCCCCGCCCCCCCTTTTTTTTTAAGTTTATTTATTTATTTTAAGAGAGAGAGAAAGCATGAGTGGGGTTGGGGTGGAGAGAGAGGAGAAACAGAGAATCTCAAGCAGGATCTGCAATGCCAGTGCAGAGCCCAACGTGAGGCTCAAACTCATGAACTGTGAGATCATGACCTGAGCCGAAGTGAGACAAACTGACTGAGCCACCCAGGTGCCCCTAAAATTCACATTTTAGAGTTGTGAGCTCCCATTTTTTGATTTGTATGTTCCATGTATTCCTCTCCCAAACATTTCTCAAAATACCCAGATGTCCTGGGTAAAATTAAATTACCTTTAGAAACGTGTAGGACCAGGAGGGGACAGAGGCAGGGTAAAGCGTTTCTCATGGAGAATCAACATTTCCAGGCTGATTGGCACCTTCTCTGCTTTGCTCCCTCTTGCTTGAGGAGTTCAGTTCTAATGACTATCTGATTCTGTTGCTTTCATTAATTTTCTTTAGACTCTGCTTATCCCTGGGTTATTTAAGGCCCTTGTCTGTGCCACTGCTGATTTAATTTTTCCTCTGCTCTAGGGCAGAACTTCACAAATATCTGTGATAATGGACTAGTGACTGTATTGTTTTACTTTTTAAATTCATAGCTATATTAGTTTCCTTTACTGTCCTACAGTTATGGAGGCTAGAAGTCCAAAATCAAGGTGTTGGGAAGGAGAGAGGAATTCTGTAGAGAGGAATTCTCCCTGGTCTCCTGTAGCTCCAATCTCCCTATGTGAGTTTGCCTTCCGATGGCATTCTCTGTTTACAGCTGTGTTCAGTTTTACCTCTTCTTGTAAGGACACCAATCACATTAAAGTAGGGCCCATTTAATTAAGATGAAGCCTAGTAATAACTTCATCTTCATTCAATCTGCAAAAATGTAGGTATGGATACTGAGGTAAAGACTTGACATATCTTTTTGGGGTGGGGTGGGAGGGGCACAATTCAACCTATGACAACAGCCTATGTATCATTTTTGTCAATATCCGATTCAAGGAGACAAGACCACTGATCAGGTGCTTGAATATCACAGCCATGCAGTTATTAAAATCTTAAACATTACTGATTTCTGACTTTTCATCACTATCCATTAACAGTTCATAGACTGACACCCCAACCACATGTTGAAAGCACTGTTGAGCGACAAACTGAGGGGCAAAAACACTAGTTGGTGAATTGTGCATCAGAGCAATGAAGTTGGATGTGCTTAAGAGGAGCCCGTTCAAGCATGTCAGCAGGACAGATGGGGCTGACAAATCCACGTACCATACAGTCCCATCTCTGACTGTTCTTCCCCTCATTTTCATGTGGGTAACTCTTGCTCATCTTTTATAACTTGAAACTGGACTGAGCAAGTCTAAGTTAGATAGGTCTCCACTGTATTCCTAGGGTAGCCTGGTATACTTCTATGCTACCACTGTAATTATTGGTCAACTTGCTCCTCTTCCCCTCAAGAATTAGGCCCTTTGGAGGCAAGACTCAGGTCTTATTCTGGTTCTCCCTGATTCCTTTTTGTGCCTGGCTCATAACATGTGTGTTATTTACATGAATACACAGACAAATGCATTCAGTTCCTTTCCTGGGAAAAGTGCTGCCCATCAGACTGGGCACATTATCATCAGATGTTGGAGCCATCATAGACAACACCAAACTCAGAATGGGCACAAGTCTTCCATGAAAACAATAATGACCACTGAAGACCTTCCAAATTATGTTTAAGTAGATCCTTTTTCTCCATACGAATTATCTTCCTGGCCTGGAAGATACCATGGTGTTCAGATTGGAGAGATATGGTGCACCCAGTTGTTTACTTCCAATTACATATCTAACATATCTATGCTACTAACCTCTTGTTTCATGTATTTTATTTAGTAATTAAACAGTCACCATAGCAAAAAAAAAAAAAAAAAAAAAAAAGGATTGATTTATTTGTCCTCAAATTTGGAGAATAGATTACTGGATATTGGAGAGTACCTGCTGGAGTTTTTCACTTTGGGTACACTGACTACAAGTACTTTTTACCTTTATCCTAGGGAGTAGACCTCAACACTGAAATTGGTTTCAGATATGATGGTTTCTCATATCAGTGACTCGTAACCCCAAGTCCATGGTGAATTGTCCATGGGTTCAGGGAACTTGAGCATCTGTATGCTGAAAACAGTTGGCATTCAATATTTGCAGAGCTGTGTTGAACTGAATGTAATAGACTTGCCTACACTCTCATTAGACTTTTCCTTTTCTAAAATCAATTTGTCATCATTTCTTATAAAGCAGTTCACTTCAGGAAGCTGCATTCTAAATTTGTGTATTGCCAAAATTATTCCATTCATTCTTCTCAACGGGCAATTATGAGCCATTAAGAGACTAAAGAATGTCCTATTAATCAAGTCAGGAATTGGTTGATTTATCATTGTGAGCTTCAGGTGCACATTTATCAAGCTTTTCCTCCAAAGGTCATTGGAAAAGGTGAGTGCCCTTCTCTCTTCCATGGTGCTGCGGTTCTAAGAGGCACAATAAAACCTCTGCTTAGGGATCAAGGAGGAATTAACTTCTGCTGATTGGTTTCCTCCCAGCAGGACAAATGATGGACATGCCTGAGTGTCAGCATACATTCTGCAGGCTCTAGTGTTCCTCTCAGTCCTGTCTGATAACCTTGATCCCCACTCTGACTTCCTCCTCCCTCTGATTTTATCGACTGCCTTGTCAATTGTTCCTGGCAACAGTTTATTTCAACAGAAGACAGTGATTAGAGAAAAAGAGACTTAATACAGGAGGGAGAAAAATAAATTATGTTTCTTTTCTTAAGAAGCTTGCCATTTCTGGTCAAGTTAATCGTTCTGTTTTGCTTTCCATGAATGTCTTGCTTTGCTACTCTTTATTTTATATAATAATCATGTCAAAAAATCATTTGAAACTTACAGCAACTTTAGCTTACTTTTCTATACTAATTCCGTTCATAAATTACTTTGAAAAGAAATTTTTTAATTGATAAATACAAGTTTCTAAATCACAGGGTAAATTATTGGTGGCCATTTTCTGAATTTTCATAAATATTTTTGTTTTTAATGTTTATTTATTTTGGAGAGACAGAGAGAGACAGAGCACCAGAGGGGAAGAGAGAAAGGAAGACACAGAATCTGAAGCAGGCTCCAGGCTGAGCTGACAGCCTAGAGCCCGATGGGGGGTGGGGGGTGGCGGGGCTGGAAATCATAAACCTTGAGATCATAACCTGAGCTGAAGTCTGACACTTAACCGACTGAGCCACCCAGGCTCCACCTCATAAATTCTTTACATATGCAATATTCTCCCCCCCCCCCGCCTTCATCTGCAAGTCTGAATCCTAAATACTCTTGTTTTCAATGGTATATGTAGTGCCAGGGCAATATTATTCTGGTGAGTAGCAGGGGATCATTTTGCAATCCACTTAGCTCTGGGTTAAGAGGATTTCAAGAAAGCAATCATAATAAGAGAGATGCAGTGCTGTTAAACCTTTCTCTCTCTCTCCACTGCTAAAATGCTCCTCAAAGAGCTAATCATCTCTCATTTCCAATACTGCAACCTTTGCTTTGCTAGCCTGTCTTCCTGTCAATTCTATCTCTCCTGTCACTTGAAAATTGCCATGTGAAAATTGACTTTTATTGATGCCAATTCACAATTTGTGTGGTGTATGTCTGTGTGAGTATGCCTTTTTTGAGTGCGGCTTTTTTGTAAGCTAATGCTATCCCTTTATGCCTACACATTGCTACCCATCCCCTCTATCTGCTTCCATTGGAATAGAGAAGGTCTTATCAATGGAAGCTTTAGACCCAGTGAGTCCTGGACAACTCATGAAACTATCCAGGTGATGGCTTCTACAAGAGGGCTTGGTCATGAGGGTGAAGGGGACCTATCCAAATCCAACCCATGTGTCTCTTGTCAAGTGTTTCCCTGGGATGTTTTGGCAAGAGTGTGTCCATGTCTGAACATACCCGCTCAAAATAGGTACTCTTATGTTCTATGTTATGCCAAGACACCATATAAGCTAGCAGTTACCTTCAGTAGGGGCCTAAGATGGAATTCTAGATAGAACAAGTTAAAAAGTTAAATTATTTCAAAGTTCCCTGGTTCTATTTGCATAGTGATCCAGAGAGCCTGTCCTTGTATCCTACTGATAGATCTTTGTCATGATGGAAATGCATTCATTCTTATTAGTTAATAACCTCATGTAATTCATAGTTTCATTTGATTTGCATTATTTATATGTTTCAACATAGACTATTAGAATCTAGTAAACAGATTTCATTAGCTAGAATAAACAAGCAGCTCTCTGTGTGACCCGCATGTAATTAGGGCATTGTTCAGTTTTCATTTACCAAGATACTCCTCCTCTTCCAACGTCACCAAATGTAAGGATTACTTTAACTACAATTCCAGATATACTTGAAAAGAGCAAAGATTCAATCTGTCCTCTCTAAATATTTGATAGTATTCATCCCAAAGGATTCTATAGAAAACATCTTCAAAATGATCTCTTAAATAGACAAATATTTGAGTTCTGATGTTATAAGTTTATAAATAAACAAAGATAAGTTTTTAAATCCAAAATTATACATGTATCACATAGATATGACTCATTCTAAGAGGTGTTTTTTTTTTTCTGAATGAGTTTAAAATCCCTAGCTCTTTTAGCTTACTAAAAATCATCTTCCTTCAACCTTGCCTCAGCAAGATGGCAGAACAGGAAGTTTCCTCTTGTATCTGCCATCACCAACAATTTGGGAGCCATCCACAGACAAAAGCACCTTTGAAAGAGATTTGGCATCCAGGTAGGAGATTATGAAACCCTGGCAGGGAGTTCAAAACTTAGGAGGGCTGTTTTGAGAAGGCAGTCTCATGCCCAGGTAGTTGACTCAATGCCACTGGTCCCAGCGACAGCCCCAGAAACCCCTCTGTACCCATAAACTTGGCTACAGCACCATTGGTCCTTGGTCCAACCAGCAGCACCATTCACCAAGGGACCCAAGAGGAGTCACACCTGAAAATAACTTGTAATAGGCACACAGACCTCAGTCCCAGCTGTGGACCCTAAAGTGGACTGTGACCCTGTCCCTTGGTCCCTTGTTGACTGTGGTCTGGGAGCTCCTGGAGGCAAGCCTGCCAAAATCAAGCTGACTACAGATTCTAAAACAGCCCCGTAACTGGGGACTGTAGTCCACAAGTTGTACTGGTGGCTCACAGTCCCAGTAGGAGACATACCATCATTGTCCCCAGAGATCCTGAAATACCCCTATCCCTGACAGTAGCCACTAAGTTGTAGTCCATAAGCAGTCCTGCAAGCCCAGGATCTCTTCAGGAGACACGCCTTCAATGCTCCGGGGACCAAACTTTGTCTGTTAGCAGATTCCAAAATGTATCTGCTACTCAGCTCCAATGCCTTCCACGAGCAGTGCTGCCCACCCCTAGATCCATCAGAAGACACAGCGATCTGTGCCCCCGAAGGTAAGCCTACCAAAGTTGATCTAAGAGCAAATCCTGAAACAACCCTATAATTCAGCCCTAGCCCTTCATATCCATAGTCAGGGAGCATTGCTGGTCAAGCCAGAGACCTGGCAGGAAACACCCATCCATGCCTCAAGAGTCAGGTCTCTAGACCTCAAACTAGACTGGGGACCCTAAAGCAGCCCTAAGATTCAGTTCTAGTCCTTCTCAGCCACGTTCTTGGACTAGTCCTGCCCACACAGGGATATATACCCAGTGACCTAGAAGCAGTCCTTTGAGGGTTTAGTGGGAGTCACACCTATTCATGAACCTGGGGACAGGCCTACTATCTGAAGACCCAACTGTGGAACCTAAAGTAGACCTTTGTCCTAGTACTACCCTATAGAACAAGGTCAATACTTTCCACCCAATAACCAAAGAGGAATCATGCTCGCCTGAGGCCCTGGCCCTGACCACAAACCTAACTCCAGGCTCAGCAATAGGTTCATGACCAGGCTCCATGCAAACACAACTTTCATCCTGAAGATGATCTCATTAGTACAGTAATTGCCCAAAGAAAGCTTTTACTTGCCAAAACTGGCCTGTGAACACTGAAAGAGGTTTGCTCCTTCATATGCATAGACAATTAGAAGTATACATGGAGTACAAAGAATCAGGCAAATATGACGCCAACAAAGGAACCTAAGGAAGTCCCAGTAACTGACCTCAAAGATATGTTGATCTATGAACGACCCGACACAGAATTCAAAATAACCAACTTAAAGCAGCTTAATGAAATGCAGGAGACATATAAACACCTTAATGAAATTAGGAAAACAATGAACAAAAACAGAAGTTTAATAAATAAACACAATCATAAAAAAACAGACGGAAATCCTAGAAATGAAGAACGCAGTGACAGAACTGGAAAATTCAATAAGGAACTTGAACAGCAGACTCAATTATGCAGAAGAAAGAGTTAGCACACTTGAAGAAAAACCATTTGAAATTAGTCAGAAGAATGAACAGAAGTATAAAAAAGAGTAAATAAAGCTTTGTGAATTACTTGTAAATTACAGAAAAACATCAAGTGAATAAACATTCACATAAGAGTCCCAAAAGAAAGGGAGAGAGAGAGAAGGGAGAAGAAATCTTATTTAAGAAATAATAGCTGAATTCCTTAACCTTGGAGAAGATATAAACATCCTTTACATGAAGCTCAAAGGACCTTAAGAACAACCCCAAAAAAGATGACCACAAAATACCTTGTAGTCAAGATGTTAAAAATCAAAGACAAAGAGAGAAGTTTGAAAACAGCAAGAAAAAAAATGACTTGTCATGTACAAAGGGCCCTCATCCATAAGGCTCTCAGTCTGTTTCTCAGCAAAAGCTTTGTAAGCCAAGAGGCAGTGAGAAGATACATTCAAAGCACTGCAAAAGGAAAAGAAAAACCCTGCCAACTAAGAATGCCATACCTGGAAAAATTGTCCTTCAGAAATAGAAAGAAAAATTCCCATGAATTTCTGAAAAGAAAAGCTAAGGGAGTTAGAAAGTTCATCACCTTATAAAAAATGCTAAAGGAAGTTCTTCAAATTAAAATGAATTGGCAGTAAAACATAAAAACATATAAGAAGTATAAATTTACTGGTAGAGATAAATAAAAGTCAAATACAGAAAAGTCTAATACTCTAATGGTGGTGAGTGAATCACTTACTTCTCGTATAAAAGTTAAAAGACAACAGCACTAAAAATAACTAGCTACAATAGCTTGTTAATGGTTGCAAAACCCAAAAAGACGTCAGGTATGATGTCAATAGAATAAAATATAAATGGAAGAAAAGTAGAAGGCCAGAGTTTTATGTATTGAAGGTAAATTGTTATCAGTTTAAAACAAGACTATTATAAGATGTTTTATGCAACTTTCATGGTAACTACAAACAAAAGAAAACAAAACCTCTCTGAGATACATAAAACATAATGGGAAATTGAAGCATACCACTTCAAAATGGATTCTAAAGGAAGACAACAGGAAAAGAAAGAAAAGGACTAGAAAAAAACCAACAAAATGGCAATCACAAGTCCCTAACTATTACTAATTACATTAAGAACAAAGCTCATTAACTTAATTAAAAAACAAAACAAAACCAAATCCAACAATATGGTACCTATAATAGACCCATGTTAGCTCTAAGGACAAACAGAGTGAAAACTAAGGAGAGGAGAATAGCTTCCATGTAAATGGCAGTAAAAAAAAAAAAAAAAAAAAAAGTACGTATTTCAGGCAAATAGACTCAGTGAAAACTGGTTATAAGAGACAAAGAATGTTACTATATAATGGATAAATTTATGGAAAAACACAAAAATTATAAATATATATGCATCCAACATTAGAGCACTTAAATATACATGGCAAATAAAACTGAAGGGAGAAATTGACAGCAATTCAATAATAGTAGGGAGTTTAATACCACAAGTTCATCAACAGATAAATTATCAAGAACCCCCGTCTCTCCCTCCAAAAAAATCCCAAAAACAAATTAATAAAGAAACGCTGGACCTGAATTATATTTTAGACCAAATGAACCCAACAGACAAATACAGAATATTGCTTCCAACAACAGAATACACTTTCTCAAGTGCACATGGAACATTCTCCAAGACAGATCATATAGTGAGACACAAAACAAGTCTTAACAAATTTGAGAAGATTTAAATCATATCAAGCATCTTTTCTGACCATAGTGGTATCAAACTTATAAATACAGGAGAAAAAGTGGAAAATTCACAAATATGTCAAAATTAAACAACACATTTATGAACAGTCAATGGGTCAAAAAAGCAATCAAAAGGGAAATTAAAAAATATCTTAAGAAAACAAAAATGGAAATACAGCCTAACAAAAATTACGGGATGCAGTAAAAAGCAGTTCTAAGAGGGAATTTTATGGTTATAAATGCTTACATTGAGAAAGAAGAAAGATCTTCAAAAATAACACTATACCCCAAGGAAATATAAAAAGAAAAAATAAGGCTCAAGTTTAGGAGAAAGGAAAAAATATAGGTAAGAGTAGGAGTAAATGGAATGGAGAGTAAAAAGGGAATAGAAAAAGTCAACAAAAGAGTGGGTGTTTTGAAAAAATAAAAATTGACAAACTCAGGTAAACAAAGAAAAAAGAACTCAATGAAATTATAAAAGAAAGACACACAAAAAGAAGAGAAAGACATTATAGCTGAAACCATACAAAAAATCATAAAAAGACTACTATAAAAATGCTGTGCCAAATTGGATAACCTAGATTAGAGGATAAATTCCTAAAAGCATGCAACCTGCAAACACTGAATCAAGAAGAAATAGAAAATATGAACAGACCAATAATGAGTAAGGTAATGGAAGGAGAGATAAAACCCTCCCAACAAAGAAAATTCCAAAACCAAATGGTTTCACTGGTGAATTCTACCAAATACTTATAGAAGAATTAATGCCAATCCTTCTCAAAGGCTTTCAAAAATTGAAGAGGAGGCAACACACCTAAACCTTTTTTTTTTTTTTTAACAAGGTCAGTATTACCCTCATACCCAAGGCAGATAAAGATACTTATATGGGGGAAAAAAAATCACATGCCAATCTCCCTGACAGACATAGATGTGAAAATCCTCAACATAATGTTATCAAAACAAACGCAACAGCACCTTACAAAGGCTCATACATCATGATCAAATGGGATTTATCTTTGGATGCAAAGAGGATTCCACATCTGCAAATTAATAAAAAGAATGCATCACATTAAAAAAGTGAAGAATAAAAGTCATAGGATCATCTCAACAGATGCAGAAAAATCATCTGTCAAAATTCAACATTCTTACATCCTAAAAATTCTCAGTGAATTAGGTATGGAAGGAATGTACCTCAACATAATAAAGGCCACATATGATAAGCCCACAGCTAACATCATAGATAATGGTGAAAGGTTAAGGGCTTTTCCTCTAAGATTAGGAAGAAGGCAAGGGTGACCATCATGGTACTAGCAGTCCTAGCCAGAGCAACAAAATGAAAAGGCAACCTAGGTAATGGGAAAAAAATATATATTTGCAAACCATGTATCTAATAAGAGGTTAATAGCCAAAATATATAACAAACTCATACAACTCAATAATAATAATAATAATAATAATATTAATTAAGTGAGCAAAGAACCTGAATAGATATTTTTCCAAAGAACATACAAATGGCCACCAGGTACATGAAAAGGTACTCAATATCACCAATCTTCAGGGAAATGCAAATGAAAACCACAATGAGAGATCACCTCACATTCGTTAGGATGTCTGTTGTTAAAAAGAAAAGAGGGGAGCCTGGGTGGCTCAGTCAGTTAAGCTTCCAACTTCGGCTCAGGTCACGATCTCGTGGATTGTGAACCCTGAATCAGGCATCAGTTCGAGCCCTGCATCAGGTTCTGAGCTGTCGGCACAGTCTGTGAGCCTGGAGCCTGCTTCAGATTCTGTATCTCCTTCTCTCTCTCTCTCTCTCTCTCTCTTTCAGAAATGAATAAACATTAAAAAAAATTTTAAAACATAAATATAAAGAAAAAAAAAGAAGAGAGATAACAAATGGTGAAGACATGGACAAAAAGGAGCCCTTGTACACTGTTGGTGGGAATGTTGGTGGAAATGTAAGTTAGTTTGTCAATTATGAAGAAGGAAATTTCTTCAAAAAATTAAAAACAGAACTACCGTACAATCTCACTAGATCCAAAGGAAATACAATCAACATCTTAAGAAGATATTTGCACTCCTATGTTTATTGCAGCATTATTCACAATAGTCAAGATACAGAGGTAATCTAAGTGCTAGGTGTCTGTCAGTAGATTAATGGATAAAGAAAATGTGGTGTATATGTTTACATATACACAGGAATATTACTCAGCTGTAAATAGAGGAAATCCTGCCATTTGTGACAACGGGGATAAACCTAGAAGAAAGTATGCTAAGTGAAATAAGTCAGACAAAGATAAATATTGTATCATCTGACTGATCTGTGGAATCTATAAAAGTCAAATTCATAGAACCAGAAAGTAAACGGATGGTTCCCAGGGTCTGGGAAATGAGGAAAATGGGTAGGTGTCAGTCAAAGGGTGTAAACGTTTGGTTATATAAGATGAACAAATTCTAGGGAGCTAATATACAGCGCAGTGACTATAGTTAATGCTACTGCATCGAAGACTTCAAATTTGCTAAGAGGGTAGAGCAAATTTGTAGTTCGAACTACACCAAAAAAAAAAAAAAACAAAACAAAACAAAACAAAAAAAAACAAAAAAACCAAAGGGCAACTAGGTGAGGTGATAGGTGTTAATTAGCTTGATCGGGGTCATCATTTCACAATGAATATGCATATTAAGCCATCATCTGGTAAACTTTAAACACATATGATTTTTGTCAATTATACCTCAATAAAACTAGAAAAATTTTTAATTAAAATTCAGTTTAATCTATAACAAACCTTGCCTCACAGACTTCAGTTCCCATTCAAGTTCCGCCTTTTGCTAGTCTTGTACTGTGGCTTATTTAACCTGGCCAAACCTGCTTTTTATCATTTAGTAAATGGAGTTTAAAACATACTTCCTACGTGATGCTGAGAATTATATAACATAATGAACACGACTGTCTGCCACACATCACAGTAGATGCCTAATAAATGAAGCTATTAATTTTGAAAGTTTTTCTTTTCCAAAACCTAGTTTACATTTAAGGTTGACAGATTTAGCAAGTAAATATCGAACATATCCAGTTAGATTGAAAAACCAAGATACACAACAAACTTTTAGTACAAGTCCATGATTGTGGTATGGAACACATCTGTACTAAAACAGCATTCATTTTATTTGAATTCATTTGATTTGCATTTTTCATGCCTCCTGTATTTTATCTGGCAACGCTCCATGAACTCTTTCAAATACAAAATTAATGAATTTGACGATATTAATTCCTCTTTCTTCCCTTTTGGCTATACTTGCACTTACTCAAAACATTTTATGGTGCTTTGCATAAGAGCATAGGTAGGTCTACCTCCTTGTTTATTTTGTGAATCAATGAGGGATAAGTTTTATGCCTTATTCATTACTATCCCCTCTCAGAATGAGCAGTTTCCCTTAACGCTACCTGCTCAGACCGCTGTGAGTGACGCTAAAGTAATGAATTAACATTCATTCCTCTTTCCTGCATAAGTGAATTACTTTTTTAAATAGATTCTGGAAAGATACTCATTTTTGAGTACTGACACTCTGACTCTGCTAGTTAGAAACTTCCTAAATCTGAGTTTACAAAACACATGAGTTGTAATTTGCACTCCAAAAGGATTCTTTCTATTATAAAAACATTCCTTTAAAATGCTATTCCCTGTTGATTTAAGACTGTTCAGTTTATTAAAATTCACTATGCTCTCACTTCCCAAGTTGAGAATAAAGGGAAGTATAGCTAGAAATACTTTCCTTTGCCCAACAATAATTTATTTGCAACATCCAGTAAAAAAAAAAAAAAAAAAAAAAAAAAAAATCTAGATGCTTTTCAGTCAAAACAAACCCAAAAAGGTCTCTAAAGATTTTTTAGAGAAAAAAAAAAAAAACCCTTGATATATAAGGATGCTTCTCTGAGGTATATTTTTAATTTTTTTTTTTTTTGAATTCCTTAGGATGTCCTTCTCTTAACATTTTTTAAGAAAAAATGTCAGGCAACACATTCCTGTCATAATTCCTCAACAGTCTGACCCCGTTCTCTTCCTTTTCTGCCTGCACAGACTGCATTTATCTCTCCAGGTACAGAAGTTAAGCAATGCCCTGCAATAATTCCCTATTGCCTATCCTAAGCTCCTCAAGGCCAAAAGAGAGTAGGATGACCTTACAATTTTTTCTCAAAACTAAGACATCTTGAGAAAGAAAAGGGTAATATAAACAATTAAAATGACATACTGTACTTACTAAAACACTATGCTGTATATCCCACGTTATGCCAACTATATCTCAATTTTTAAAATGATTCCATTATTAATTATTGATAAACTAGTGTTATTTTTTGAACATAAAAAAAGCTTTCTTCAAGTAGTATTTTTAAATCAACTTTAAAAAAATGTATCCACAATAAAGCAGATTAAACAAATAAACTTTCCATTATTTAGATATTATAGTAATACAAGAGTAATAATCTTGGAACATATTTGACATACTATAATCAGTTTCTTAGTCATATCTGTCATTATTAATTGCACATTATTGGCATCTTACTGAGAAAGGCACATCTTTTTCCTATACAGTTTTAGTATTGTAAGCATTTCTCATAACATTGCATTCTTCTTGCAAGTTGCACTTAATTGAAAAAATAGTATTTTTTCCTCCTTCAGCTTAATCTCCTCTGCAGACCAAATTCCTAATTGAGAAAATATTATTTATGTAAGTATTTAGATAATTGGTAAGTTCAAAGAGGATTGTATTAAAAGAAGATAATCTCAGTTCTATGACTTTGTAAGAAATGTGTTCACAAGATACTTTTGCTTTTATTCAGTGTATCTTTGAAATATATTTTTATCAAACAAAGCTTGTCGAATTAGTTGTATCTGTGAGTTTTTAAACATCTTACCAAATTATATGTTGAAAAATCATTGGCTTTTTCAATTTCATTTTACACCTATACAGAATATAAACTTAACTATTCTATTAAGAATTAGAGTTCTGTCGGATGATTCTTTCTAAAAGTCAATACATTTCAAAATGCAATTATAGAATTCCAAAATGAAACCCTCCATATCATTTTGGCTCACAAAATTAAATTTATTCAACTTATTACTTGCTTTTGTAAAGAGAGTTTTCAATGTCTTCTTGTTTGCAAGCTTTATTTTCAATAATTAGAATTTAATGAAACCATAAAAACTGGTTTTTGGATCTTGAGGTTATGTAATTGCTTCTTTAGAACAAAACTAAACAGACAAACAAACAAACAAAACCCACCTTGGTTGTTCTCTCCCAATATTTTAGTGCTCATGAATCACTTTGTTGTTACTGTTTTAAAGGCTCTTCAAATCAACGCTCTAAACTTTATCTTAAAGACTCATATAGTTGAGGTGCCTGGGTGACTCAGTTGGTTAAGCATCCGACTCTTGATTTCAGCTCAGATCATGATCTCATAGTTTGTGAGTTCCAGCCCTGCATTAGGCTCTGAACTGACAGCAGGGAGCCTGCTTGAGATTCTCTCCCCTTCTCTCTGCCCCTCTCCCTCTGCCTTTTATCTCTACTTCTCCCTCTCTCTCTCTCTCTCTCTCTCTCAAAAGAAACAAACTTAAAAAAGAAAAAGACTTATAAATATAAGAAACAAATATGTATGATTTCAATGACTGATATAGTGAAAATAACTGGAAAGTATTTATGCTGCCTGACTTTCACAAATATAAATATGTTAAAGTTCTTTTCCCCCCACGAATTTCCTAATGTTCCTCTATAAGCCAATGAATGCAATTAAGTAACAGAATTATAACGTCTATCCATTTTTTTGGTCTGAGGAATTTCGGGAATTGAGTAAAATTGAAATATTTTTGTATGCATATAGATGAGAATGAGACTTGAATAACATTCACAATTCCACACTATGTTTAAAGCTGAAATTAATCATAGATATCATGCAAACCCACATTTTATAGATGAGGATGAGAATTGAATAGCTTAACGGAGTTGATTCCTTTCTACCAACAAAATAACGTTGGAAGGCCCGTTTAAGGCCCTGGTCTCGCAGGTCAAGGAATGAACAATGTTCTGCTCATCTCTACTTTCTCCATTCATTTTTATGGGCTCCATCCCATCACCTAAGCCACTCAAACTCTTAAAACTGTAAAAACTCTGATCTCCTCTTCCTTTATTTTCCAACTTCAAATACTATATTTGTGTTTTAATGTGATTAAAACCTTTTGCCCTATACTGCTTCCTCAATTTCCTCTTGCTGGAGGTCCATGCCTAATGTGCTTAGCTGACAAGGATTATTCGAAGGGGTCTATGCTATGACTGCATATCCAGCGACTTACCATTTTTTAAATCACAAATTTTCTTGAGACTCCTTACTCACAGAATAAGGACCTTTCGTCCACAGAGTAGATCAGAGCTTGTGCACAGCTTGCCTTTTTTTTTTTTCTTTATAGCTCTGTGAGTTGACATATTCCAACCCGTATTCTAGCCAGTATGTCTTCATGTCTTACAGTTGCTCTCACTTTCCCTTGTTTTTTGTTTTGTTACTTTCCTTTTTGTTTCCCCTTCACCTAAAATACCTAAAATATTCTCTCTACCCCACAGATCCCTCAGTAGTAGGCATCTCAAGAAAAAAAAATGTATAATACCACTGATTATTGCCATTAAAAGCCCATGGTCTTTCTCAAACACTGACAGACTCCCACAGTCTGGCTTTTTTTCTTTTCGGTTAAGTTTGCTCTTCTGTTCCCTCAACCTACTTCTTCAAATTATGTAATCTCTACAAATGTCCTACCCAGCATTCTCCCTTTCTTAAATCAAGTAGACTTCTCTCTGATTTCTTTACACCTAGCAGAGATTTGCATCTGGCCCGCCCTTTTATCCTGGCATAGGGAGGGAGATCTATTCTTCCCCCAGAGACCTGTGCTCTGGGTCATCTATTACCTCACCTTCACACACAAAAAAACCTTACCTTACCCATTATCTGCTCTATTAGCTGCTACTTTCTGCCTTCCATTGTCCATTGTTCCTTCTCATAGACCCATAAAGATCTTTTCCTTCGGAAAACAGGAAGCAGAGAAACAACTACCATGATATTCTGGTTCAGTGCCCTACTTCAGCTCCTGCCCACTCCCCACTTCACAAATTCTTAAATTTCTAGTGAAACTCTTCTGTCCAGCTATCATAATAAGCTCCTTTATTTAAAATCCTTATCATTTGTTCCCTCAATGGCATCTCACGGGTTGACCACCAACCTTTCCTATAAATCTCACTTTGTTTCCCATGAAGCCACCGACTCCAGGCCTTTCCATTTGAAATCCTTGCATGTATCCGTAACTAATATCTCAATAAAGCCCATATTCTCATCTCTCTCATCACCTTACTCTAAGATTAAGAGTCTGTCTCAAATAAGAGTGCATTTTCTCTAAGGACAGCAACACAGCTTACTTACCTATGTCTTGGGAACTAGCAGACTGTCTTATACATTATAAGTGTTCAATTAATGAGTGTTCACTCAGGGTACGATGAAGGAACCACATTTACTACTTCTCTGAAAAATTCCTTAAACATCTGTAGGTTTCTCCACCTGTAACATTATTTGGACTGTTTAAATCTTTTCACATTTGTTATGGGGTTTCAGTAAAATTACGCATGCGTGTAGTGTGCCTGGCAATGACAAGATGCATAACTAAACCTTTTCAGTGTGAGCAATTCCTTTACTCACAACTATGAGAGGCACAGCCCCATGACATCCAGCTTTGTACATTTACGGGTCCACATAAGGAGAAGGAACTATGCGGGGAAGACGGGGTCATCCCTAAAGTCTAAGGAGGGTGAAAATTCTTCGACGCTGTCATCTCGATGTGTTTGCAGAAAAACCAAACCCACCCATACAAAACTAAAGGATCTATCGTTTGGTTTGGACACGTATTGAACAACTTTTTTTTATAAAACCTCGCCTGTTTTATGGAGCAATCTGGAAAGGACATTAACTATTGATGAGGTATTTAGAGAGCCAGGAAAGTGAATAAGATAAGCTGTTGCTGATAAAAGGTAGCAGCTGAGTACAATGGGTCTCTCCTTCGAGTCAATAAAAAAGCTCAATCACAGAACAACTCAAAAATCCAGATTGATTGGAACCAGATTCAATTTTACGAAAAACAACCTCAGTAGCCTGAGCAGCTGTTTGCTGTGTATCTTCTTATGAAGGAAGGGAGAGGAGAGGAAATAGCACTGCCCTGGAGGTGAGGAAATCGTCCCCTTGATTTCTCTGGGTCTGTCTCCTATTATGTAAAACACTGCGATTATAGCACACAATTCCAAAGACCCCTTACAGCTCTGAAATCCTAACAGTATTACTACAATTAATCCCTTCCCAAAGTGAAACTCTTAATAAGATTACTGTGATACTCCCTGTCACCTTACATCATTATCAAGGAAATCAATTACACGGATGTATGTTTTGCTTAATATCAGAAATAAGAACCTCATTATAAACACCTAGAAATACAGCTTCTACTTTACACTCATACCAATGAACTGAACATAGGAACCAGTTCTCCCCATATTTCTAATAACACAATAATGTATTTTATACTTGGAATTTGCTAAGAGGGTAGATCTCAAGATCTCACAACATACAAAAACATTGATTAATATTATATTTATGGTAATCAATGTATACCTATATCAAAACATTGCATTGTTTATATATAATTTCTGTTAACCATACTCAAAAAAGCTGAAAAAAAAAAAACAAAACAAAGAATGGACTGCACCCAGGGACGTATCCCCCCTTCTCATAAAGTTGTGCTTATAAACCAATGCTTCACATAAGGTTTCAAGGGCCTTATCCAACTTTCTATCAGGCTGGTAGGTTCTGTGTAGTATGTTTTGTGATATAACCAGTAGAATCCAAGTTATGGGCCCACTCCCTCACCTCTGTGGCTATAGAATACATCTTTGGACTAATGTGATATTATGTGGGCTCACACACAATTGGAAAAAAAAAAAGGCTCTATTAAGTACTTAGATAGTGGTGTTGAGGCCCTGAGGATAAGAAAGGCAAAACCATGCCCAGAATATAGAAAATGCTGGTTCTTCTAAGATAGAAAATACCTTATATGAATAACTTGCTGGAAACGTGTTGGTCTTTTTGAAAGATAATACCATAGCGGGTACTCAGAGTTGTTCTCTGCAGGAAGTTTGGGTATTTGGTGACATCGGTAAGCTAATCAGTCTTAGTAAGTGGGAGCTCATATTCCTGGACCCATATAGAGCCTCTGCCTCTATGGCTACTTAATTTATAAGTGCATTGTACTAACACTGGGTGGTAAAGACAGACAGACTGAAATCCAGTAGCTGTGTCATTTTATCTAGCTGGTTGTTGGGATCCCCCGATCTTATGACTTGGCTGGTCTCACGCAATCCTGTCTATGATGGGCATTTACATCTGCATGGTCATTTGATGACTCATGTTCAGACTCTTACTGATAGCATGAGCCTGACTGCATACCAAGAGCTATTTTTCAAATGTGTATAATCCCTGATACACTTGTCATGGTCTTATTCCAAAACCTCAGTAGTGCACATTATCATTCTCCCATCAGTGCTTATGATAAACTATTCAAAACATCATTTACCATGAATGGTGTTTGTAATATCATAGCATCTGCTGGATCACATGGGTCAAGCATCAGGGCTATTTATACCACAGCCTGAATCTACTGCAAACTTTTTCCTCCTCTGAGCTCCTTTCAAAGCTGGCAAATGTTGTAACCCAGTATGCAGAACAAAACCGTATTCCCAGAGGTGAAATGTAATATTCTGCCTCAGAAACTGAGAGTAACAGTGTCTCCTTCCTCCTTGTGAGATGTACAAGGTACAACTAGTTGTCTTTGGAGGTTATTCTAGCATGTTCCTGGCCCCTGAACTCCCTTAAGATTTTATTTATGTAGTAGGCCCTTAAGTCTTTTACCTCTCTTTTACATCTCACCCTCTGGAGAAATGGTTTCCCAAAACTTCCAAAATGCTAGGCATTTCCCGCTCATTTTTTCCAAATATATGATTTCACTGATAAACCCCACCCCTTTGTTAAGGAATTATCAGAGTCCAGATCTCTTGGGACTACATTGTGAGAGAACTCAGGATGCTTAGAAAACGTCTGCAGCAAAATTTAAAATGTATACAACTGCCAGTTTCATGGGAATGCAAACAGCTTTTAATCTTTTCTGACAGGGATGGAACTCTTTGCTACATCAATATCTGCAGTGCATGTATCAAAGGTCATTTTAACCCTCTCCAGCTAGGATGCTACATCTGACAGAGGAGCAGTAATTGGAGCTACTAACTACTCGTTTCCCTCTTTTCTTTTCCCCCAAGTATTTTTTTTCTTTAATTTTTAAAATGTCTTCATTTTTGAGAGACAGAGAGAGACGGCACGGGCAGGGGAGGGTCAGAGAGAGAGGGAGATACAGAATCCAAAGACAGGTTCCAGGCTCTGAGCTAACTGTCAGCACAGAGCCCGATGCGGGGCTCAAACCCACAAACAGCGAGATCCTGACCTGAGCTGAAGTTGGATGCTTAACCGACTGAGCCACCCAGGCGCCCCTCTTTTCCCCCAAGTAGTGTTGAAATTCATGGAGATATAAAACAACTCTTGAATCTGTGAGATCTTTAAAGGTGATACAAATCCCTCCCATTAAACATGCGATGTGAGGTTGCTTTTCATTTTTTATCGTGCTTAAAATAGAGAAGACCAGTGTAGACACTTCCACTTGGTCTTTTCTAATATCTCAGCTCTAATCCCAGAGACGAAGGAATGACTTTGGTGCTTGTGCTAGCGAACAAGCATGTCAATTTGGAGATTGTACAAATGACCGAAGGGTGGGCCTAGAGTTCAAATGGACCCACTATGAGCCAAACATGGGCAAGGACTTCATTTATGACTTGACCCAAAAACGCTCCCTCTCTAATAGACCCTGACGATATTTTGGTCAACTTTCTTCCTGTTTCAACAATGCTGACAAGTTTGGAGTATTCCTCTTCACCTAGTGCCCAGTTAATCAAATAAAAGGCCATATTCCCTGTAGGCAAGGACTAGGAAGCAATGTCATGTACACCTGCAATGTTTTAGGCTCTCTCCTCCAGGTGACTTAGTCTCTTTAATGGAGTCTGAAAGGTCAAATTTTGACACTGAAAAAGGAATATTAACTTTTTATTGGGGTGATGGCCTTTGGCCTCTTGACTATCTACCCTTGATTTGACTGTAGAGCTTGACTTATATTTTTTGATTGCCCATGTATTTTGTACCATATTTTATTAACCATCTCTAACTCTTTGAAGGTCAAGCCACTCAGCTGCCCCTCCAATTCTGCCACTCATTGTGATAACTGTGACCACCTGCCTTCTGATGATGAGTGATATGTCCTTGTCCTCTATTGCTGTCATGGTCCTGTCACACCCACTGCCAATAGTTGTTCTATGGAAGAATCTCCTACCATCAGTCCTGGTATACAGAGCAGAACCACCACTGAACTTCTAAGTGATTCTACTCTCCCTCTTACCAGAGCATTGGACAGAGTCCCAAGTAAACTGGGATTACATTATTTTCAGGAGAATGTCCCTGATGTGTCCAACTTGTATGTCAAGATTCCGTTCCATCTTAACCAGCTTCTTGACTTTGGCATAGCAAACTGGCCTGTATTAACCAACTTCTTTGGAGCTCACCTATTCTTAAGTTCTGGTCCCCAAGCTTTTTCTGTCCTATCACCACAGGAGATGAGGACTCCTTTTACATGATTGAAGGGAGGCTTCCGAGTTTAACATTTAGCTTTGAATTGCCACTTAACTGATCAACTTTTCATTATCTTTTCTTTCCCCCTTAGCAATAGTCATCCTCCATTGTAACTGTAGTTACTATTTCATCCATATTTCTCAAATCCTTGAGAAATCATAGCAGCCAATGGGTTTCTTTCCATTGTTATAGCATCTCAGTTCCCCGGTGGAGAAATTCAACAGTTGCATTGCCACTGTGTGCCAAAGACAACATGTGCTTTACTTACCACTTGCAGTGTGGTCCTCCTTAACAGCTGGTGGCAAATGATCGAGCTCCAAATTCCATCCCTGTGGCTGCTTTCTTATATCCCTCTTAGTTCAAATCATCAAAATTTGGATTCCCTGGAAAAGAGAACTCTTGCATTTTAGAATGAAAGGGTGCCTTAGTCTGCTTGAGCTGTCACAACAATACCAAACCTAGGTAGACTGAACAATGGATGTATGGTCTTATAGTTCTACAGACTGAAAAGTCAAAGATCAAGTTTCCAGCAAGTTTCAGTTTCTAGTGAGAGTGCTCTTCCTGCCTCTAAGAAATCTACCTCCTCGCTTTGTCCTCATATGGCAGAGAAAGGGTTGGGTCTGGTGTTTCTATTTTATGAGGACGCCAGTTGTACTAGATCAGGCCTTTGTCCTTATGACCTCATTTAACCTCATTAACAACCTCCTTACAGGCCCCATCTCCAATACAGATATATGGAGAGTTAAGGCTTTAGTACATACATTGGGTAGTAGACAATTCCATAGCAAAGGGTCAGGTTTTTATACCCCCACATCAGGGGGTGTAGGCCAATGGAATGTATCCTGGCCTTGGACACGTTGGTCCTCTTCAGCTGAGGTGATTTCTAAGGAAAGCTGGCAACTGAGGGCTACCGGCCACTGACACTCTGAGCATCTCCAGTCATTGGCTCCCTCAGGGTAACTGCCCTCCATGGAGAACAACCTCACAAAGGCCGTGATTCTTTCCTTTCTTGAGACAGCCTACATTCAATGACTGGTTGAGAGTGATATAAAAGGCCAGTCACCTTGTCCCAATTCAGCAAAATTCTGCAAGGCTCTCTTAGCTCTAGAGTTCCTGTAAGCTTTCCTGAATCCTTGCTGTTACTGCCTCACAGAACCCTTCTCTTTTTGCCAAGAAAGAGTAGAACCCTTTCCCTCCCTACTGCAGCTGCTAATCCCTAGAGTATTCCCCAGTAGACTCTCTGCACATTAATCTCCATCTTGAGGTTTGTTCCCTGAGGAACCTACCCGTGACATTGAAAGTCAATAAATATATTTTAAAAATTGAGTTCTGAAGCAAGGAAGTTTTCTTGGTTTCACGTAGTCTTTGCATAGCAGAAAATTGCATAAAACACTATAAAAATAGTAGTCATAAGAAACATGTCCACAAAATATGTATTATGCTGGCAACTAAAATGGCCTAAATATATAATTATAATCACTGTTTAATATGTATTGTGCAATGGTATCATTTATGCAACAGTCTTTTTTTTATGAACCAGCACTTTGAACTTGAAAATGCAAAGTCAGTGAATTGCAATTCAGTGAATCACAAGCTTAAAGATTGAAATTCAAATTAAGTAACTTCTTTATTCATAGCCATATATCATGATGAAAATCATCTATTTTTATTAGAAAACAACTTAAGAAACACTTAGAAAATTGTTTAATATTTGCAAATGTATATATATATATATATATATATATATATATATTTTAAGGTTTATTTAATTTTGAGGGGGGTGGTAAGGGCAGAAAGAGAGGGAGAGACAGAATCCAAAGCAGGCCCCAGTCTCCGAGCTGTCAACACAAAGCCCGATGCGGGGCTTGAACCCACAAACCACAAGATCATGACCTGAGCCAAAGTCGGACGTTTAACTGAGCCACCCAGGCATCCCTGCAAATGTATATTTCTTATTAAATTTATATTCAGCTATATCTCTCTGTGACTATAGTCACAGTAAAGCTCTTTTATATGCCTTCCTAAACCTACTGATGAATATGATGTTAAAAATTGATTAGACAAGATATTCTTTCACAGCTTCCAAATTCCAGAAGTTTATTGCACACTATGAAAATATTTGAGTCTTAAAATCTTCCCATTACACAAGAAGAAATACAAATAACAATCAGGTCACTGAAAAGCAGTGTCATCTATATGAGACTTATATTCTAGTTTAATTCAATAAAGTTTTTTCAGCAAATAGTATTGTTTGGTGCTTATGAACTCAGAAATGTCATAAATAAGATGTTGAATTTTGGCTTGCCACTTTCCGGTAACCTCCAGTGACTAATTTAATCTCTCTCAGACTATTATCAGAGTGATGATAATAATGCCTCTATCAAAGAGATGTTTTTAGAATAAAATGAGGCAATGGATGCAAGGGTATTAGCACAGTGCCTATCTTGTAGCAAGTAATCAAGAAAAGTGAGCTGTTGCTATCTTGCCTTTCATTGAACCTTTTATAAATTAGGTATTATATATGAAAAGAGCTTCAGAAACTATAAACAGTAAGGATTTGTTAAACTATGACCACCCAAGTCATAGCTCCATGACTAATAATGAAAGCCAGTCTGTCACTGTGCCAAGGACCAATCTAATGATTAATAATCTTCATAACAGCCTTAAAATTAGGCTCCATTTTCTCCTATGTATGAGAGATTTGAAAATTGGAGGGGTAAATGATTTGTCCAAACATCTGGTACATAACAGAAGCAAGTGCCAAATGTATATTGTTTTGAATTCAGCTTGTAGTTCCTTCCTTATGCTGCATTAGCTTTCTAAAGAAAATGGTGAGAATAAAGGCAATTAATTGCATTAGTTTACTCCCTAAAAACTCTTTCAATGTCAATATTCAAAGATGTTTTAATTGGTGAGTCTCTCATGTCTTACATTCTCACTTCATCTCAGAAATTTTCTACAAGGGGAAGTTATAACTCATTGGCTTTGTGAGTTTTTATGCAGTCCGATTTATAATGGCCATGGTTTTCATCTCAAAATTACTGGCAATCGTATGGCTCATAATAAGACATGACACTATCGACTGGCAAAATACCAAAAGTGATGAAATGTGGGTATTCACGGGTCTCTGTTTTCAACATAGACACGTGACATGGTTTGCTGGTAAAATAAAATTTTTTAAATGGTCAAAGGGAAGAAGAACTTTCATAGTCTTATTTTTTCTCCTTTTCACAATGAAGTCATTGACTAGGGAGGAGGAACTGATAAATCAAATATAACTTTTTTTTTTTTTAAAGAGGTAGAGATAGGAAAGTAAGAACAACAAACTTTTAAAATATTATGTAGAAGTCAGGCACAGGTGATTTGCCATAGGGTACCTGTCATCTTCCTAACTGTTGTAGGCTTTTAGTCCAGCTGCCAAACACGGGTCTCACAAGAGTATGCATGCACATGTTACAGACAGTTTATATCTACCTATTATCTATCGATCCCACACCAACTCAGTGAGCTAGGTGGTAGTACGTTTGGTTTCTATTTTGTTTTTAATGAACATAAGGATAAAAGAGGTTTATTCATTTTTGGTCACAAAAATAAGGAGTTAGAACAGGTCCATCTCTGTCTTCTCCCCTCCTGGCCCCAGGTGATTTTCTGGATAAACCTGTTTCCTAAA
The DNA here is from genome assembly GCA_028646485.1 of Cryptoprocta ferox. Lineage (NCBI taxonomy): Eukaryota > Metazoa > Chordata > Mammalia > Carnivora > Eupleridae > Cryptoprocta > Cryptoprocta ferox. The sequence continues at coordinate 123,193,130 of CM053576.1, read as the reverse complement.
AATAGGAACTGTTTCTCTGAATATAATGGCAGGGAGGATGGAACAATCCAGCCTTTCATGTATTTGTATATTTACTTATCCTTATTTGAGACAGTCCTTGAAAACTCTGAAACCAACTTTATCTAGATTCCTTATATCCCCTTAAAATTTATGTTTTATCTGCTTCTTAGCTCTGGATATACTAGAGAAAGAAATAACACTAGAATAAAGCATAATTAACAACAATTATATATGTTTGGTATGATGTTAACTGTTAATTACTCTTCACTAAGTACTAGGGCATTGGTGAAAGTCTTACCTGTGAGCATTCCATTATGTTTTTCTTGACTTTCATTCAAAAACACTTAGGGGAATCTGGGTGGCTCAGTCAGTTAAGTGTCCAACTTTGGCTCAGGTCATGATCTCGTGTTTTGTGAGTTTGAGCCCCACTTCAGGCTCTATGCTGACAGCTCAGAGACTGGAGCCTGCTTTGGATTCTGTGTCTCCGTCTCTCTTCTGCTTATAGTCTCTGAAATTATTAGTCCACATCTACAAGCTGAATCTTTTACTTTAGTCCAATAACTGTATTACCAGATCCTACCTTTTCCAGCTATTTCCGCTGAAATCAGTATCTTTTGGGTTAAGCTCCATTCAGCTCCTGAATCATTCGTGACTAAGGCAACCAGTATATGAAGTAAAATATTCCACAGTGGCTGGATTTCAAATTATTGTTGTCTTCTTAAGATGGAAAACATGTACCCTCTGTCTTTATCCCTCTCCTGCACATCACTCTTTATGTATAATGGTTACATGCACAGTCAGTCATTGCTTTCTTGGAAGGTATTATTTCATGTTAGGGCCGACGCCTCATTCCTGGCTTAGGTTTGTCCCTATAACCTAGAAACGGTTTTATAATCTCAATTAACATTGGCACTTTTGCTCCCAAGTGATCCTTCACCCAGAGCCACCAGGCAATTAATCTGTGTGAGCCTGAATATCCACCGCTCTCTATATTTGTGCCATCTCACCCTTCCTCATACAATCCACAGAATAGAGCATTTATTTTTCAATGTCAGGTCAGATCATGGTTACACCAGCATTTTGGACACCAACATTAGGTTTCTGGTTCTCATTGTGGTACTAATCACAAAAGCATGTTAAAGTTCACATTCAAATTCTTTCTATTCGTCCCAACTCCCTTCCTGGCCTCGAAGTTCAGGAATTCGAACGAAGCTGCATAAAAGTTTACAAACTTCTCTTGAATAATTTTAATACCAAGTCCAATTTAATCGTGGAGCAGAGGAATCTGCTTTGCCCTTGTTCCCTGTACGGTCTCCAAAACCCATCTGGTTGCCTAATTCATACTGCTCTTTGGTGAAAAGATAGAGAGATGATGATAGTAGACATACAGCCATAGACAAAATTGTTTTCTCTGTGCTTGTTAGAAAATCAGTTCAGAAAACATAAATAAATGAAGTTTCTGTCTGCCCTTTGTAACTTCCAAAAAAGTCACCCTTTTATACCATAAACTCAATGGATGTTCTTTATCATTTCACTTTGCCTGTGGAGCATAGCAAAGATTCTTCTAAGGAATGATTGTCAGAACTTTGAAATTCTCCTGGAGAAATTCAAACCAAAGTATTAAGAATGCAAATATAAGACTTACCCCATTTTCAGGGAACTTAAGATCTATTGGGGTAGACATAAACAGTATACCTCCAATGCCAGGTATACTTCAAATTTTTGTAAACTTTATTTCATCTACTCTTAAATTGATGCCTATTATCTTGTCTTTATCACACAAGGTTCAGGATAGATGTGACAAGGGCCCCCTACAAAAGGAAGGTCCATAAGAAAACTCTATAGCGTGAGGTGTTTATTTAAAGTAGCCAGAAAAAATAAGACAATAAAAACAGAATACAATCTGAGTCCCTAGAGACAGAGGAGAGTCAAACTGTGGAAAGTGAGAACATCTTCTGAAATCCAAGTTGTAAGTATCTAAATGAGAGGCAATGAAAAGATTTGTAAGAAAGGAAACATTTTAATAGACTGAATAGTGTATGTGAAAGGTAGAAAAAAAAATAAAACCAAAAGAGAAGAAAAGGAAGGAAAAGAGAAGAAAAGGAAGGAAAAGAGAAGAAATGAAAAGAAAAGAAAGGAAATGAAAAAGGGCTCCAAGAAAATTATCTCCACAAAAGTCAGAGTGCCTCAAGTTTCTTTAACCAGCTATTGGTTTCTCTTCTAAGACTACAGGTCAAAATTGTGCTTCTCCTTTCTCCACACATCTTTGTCTTACATTTACCAAGAAAACTAATATAGAAATCTGTCATATCCATGCCCAGAACACTGGAAGGTAATTTCCAGATGATTTAGAACCATCATGTGTTGAAAGTTTAGGAAACTCTCAGGATTTAACTTGAATGTGACCCAATCTACTCCCATACTATAGATATATTCCTATCTTGCATTTTGTGGATGGATATGGGGAAAAAAGAAATGGTGAAATCTCTTATCTTTAAACTCACAGAATGTCAGAGTTAGAAAGGGACCTAAAACACTTATAAATTTGGTCCTTTATAAAGGACTTTATAAAGGTCCTTTATAAAGGACTTGGATATATGATTCTGACTGACTTTTGGTTATCCAACTTCTATTTGCCTGTCTTGAGTAACAGGGACAGCTCACCACTCTTTACAATATCATATCAATATTTGCTTCCTAGAATCTCTTCGTGTGAAATTTAAAGAATGACATAACACACAGTATTTTCTTAACCACGGGACAGCCAGAGATTTGAAAATATATTTAATATCTCCCATGGGTCAACAATCTACCCAAATATTCCAGGTCTTTCTATGATTCTACCTATAGGAGGGCTTCTCAATAATTTCTCCATCCTAGGCATTCCCTGGTAGTTTTTCAGTGTCTCTGCTCTGAAAGCATGTCACTACTCATTCATGTCTAAGATTTAATCACCAAGACAGATATTCAAGATCATACACATTCTTTTTTCGAGTGTTTGTTTTGATAGTGTAAGGAAACATGGAAACATTTGTTCTTGGGAGATAATGTCAGAATTAGATCTGTATGCCTTTCTCCAGATGGGCTCATCTTTATAATCCAACTCATTTATTATACGGAGCATAGAGAGGTAGAAAAATAAAAGTCTAACAATTGTTGAAAAGATGATGCTATCTCAAAGTGAAGATAATTTGCTTTAGCTTTAGCATACAATATGAGAAGAAACTACTGAGAATTAGTGAATTGGGTCACAAACTGCACTTACACTTAAGGCTATCTACCTAATAGTACTTTATATTTTGTTGAGATGCAGGAACAGTCTCTGGCCTTTAAGGGCAGAGTAATGAGAACAGTACGAATTGCATAGCCCGGTGACATTGAATCTGAGTTTCTATGACAGCATTTTTTGGCTGCATGACATCAGAAAAATTAATGTTTTCATTTTTTAAGTTTTTTTTTATTTGTTGTGAGAGAGGGAGAGCAAGCACGAGCAGGGGAGGGACAGAGAGAGAGAGGGAGAGAGAGAATCCCAAGAACCCTAAGCAGACTCTGCAATGTCAGCTCAGTCCCTGATGCATGGCTCCATCTCATAGATTGTGAGATAATGACCTGAGCCAAAATCAAGAGTCGGACACTTAACCGACTGAGCCACCCAGCCGCCTGTGTCTCTGAGATTCACAAATCTAAAACAGAAAGATAACACTTTCCCAAGAAGATCGAAATGTATTAATAGAGTTAATGTTTAAACATGTCATACACAGAAAATGGCAAATAGGGTGCTACCATATCTGATAATATCACAATGTTTATTTAGTATTTATTTGCATGTTTGATATGCCTTTGGCCATTCATATACATGAGTATATACAGATAGATATGAACAGTTATTCGTCATGCAGTGAACGTAGTGAACAGCAGACACACATAAAGGTAATAAAAATCTAAAAATCCAGATTTTGTTTATAACTTCTAAAAAGTGGTTAAAAACCCTTTCCTTTAGAAATTTGGAATATATTAATTCACTACTCATTACAATCTAAATAATTTAAAAGCAGCAGCCATAACCATAGTGGGGAAATGGAGTTATACAAGTGATGGGATTATTCAGTTATAATTTGATGGCATTCAATAAAGGGATATAATATACTAAGGATGGGAAATGAGGAAGTGAGAAAAGTATGGTACAATGTAATAAATACAAGGCTTAGAAGTAAATTTCCTTGATCAAAGGAGTGTTTCCTGCTTTTAAGAGCTAATCACACTTTTAAATAGTTTTACATTAAGATAGAAACCACTTCATCAACCAGATTAGGGGAATTGAGTGCAGAGATTAATGGAGTAACAAATGTCTCAGTCAAAGCTCTTTCATATGAATTATATTCCCAATTCAGTCACTTAATTCAGTATAATCTTGGACAAGAAATTAACTGTGATGATCCTTAATTTCCTCAGCTATTTTAAGAAGAAGATAAACTTACTAGGACAACACCTCACTTAAATGTACTAAAAGAATATAATGGAATAATATAGGAGTATTGTGGATTTAAATTGGCTATAAAATATCAGGTGCCAGTGTAATTAGAACAGAATATTCAATAAACGTGGTCTGATGATTGCTTATTCATAGGGAAAAATCATCTTAAGATTCCTGCCTCACATCATTAAGAAAAATTAATCTTAAGAAGGTTAAAACTTGAGGAAAAAGGGAAAAAAAACTTTAAAATTTCAGTATACTGAAAGGATTGTAGACTTCCACTTCCAGGCAAGATGAAGATAACAGTGATCTAATGTAACCACTTAGAAAAACACACAAAGACAAAAATATAGGACACAATAGTTTTCAAGATGCTGGCAAATGAGCATCATTTGTACAGAACACTGATTCTCCCTGTAAGATGGGAAACAAAGGAAGTCAGGCTTATAAACACCTTAGCTTATGGCCTTAAGAGAGTTCTCAAAGCACAGAGAAGACCATAGCACAGAGAAGAGGAACCCAGGCAGAATTCACCGGACTGTCAGAGTTGAATAAATCAAGTCCAAGAGTGAATCGCACTGGCTAGATTTTGACAATCTCAAGAATTTTCATAGGCTGCAAAAAATCCAGAATTCTATTTACAATGCATAATTTATAATATATGTATGTATCCAGTTAAATTATTACCAGGCAGGCAAAAAAGGTAGGAAAATGTGAATTATAATAAGGAGAAAAATCAATTGATTGATGGTCCCATATCTAACACATGTTAGGCATACTGGACAAAGAAATCAAAACCGTTATTATAACTGTATTCCATATGTTTAAGAAGTTAAGTAGACATAGAAATGTTATAGAAAGCAGAAAAGATAAAAATTATACTTCTAGAGATGAAAACTATACTGTGTGAGATTAATAAAAATGGGTGGGATTAGAAGTAGCCTAGACATCACAGAAAAAGAAATAAATGAAGGTAAGACAATCTAAACTATATAGAAGGAAAAAAAGGTAAAAAAAAAAAAAAAAAAGACCAGTGAGCAATGGAAAATCTTCAAGCATTCTAGAAAAGACAAGTGAAGGAAAGAAAATATTTTTTAAAATAATGGCTAAACATGTATTAAAGAAAAAAAAAAGAAAAAACATTCCATGCTCATGGACTGGAAGAACAAATATTGTTAAAATGTCAGTACTATCCAAAGCAATCTACATATTCAATGCAATCCCAATCAAAATTGCACTGGCATTCTTCTCAAAGCTAGAGGAAACTAAACTAACTAAACTAAACTAAAACTTGTATGGAACCACAAAAGACCCCAAATAGCCAAAGTTATGTTGAAAAAGAAAACCAAAGCGGGGGGCATCACAATCCCAGACTTTAGCCTTTACTACAAAGCTGTCATCATCAAGACAGTATGGCACTGGCACAAGAACAGACATATAGACCAATGGAATAGAATACAGAACCCAGAATTAGACCCACAAATATATGGCCAACTAATCTTTGACAAATCAGGAAAGAGTACCCAGTGGAAAAAAGTCTCTTTAGCAAATGGTGCTGGGAAAACTGGACAGCAACATGCAGAAGAATGAACCTGGACCACTTTCTTACACCATACACGAAAATAAACTCAAAATGGATGAAAGACCTGAATGTGAGACAGGCAACCATCAAAACCCTATAGGAGAAAACAGGCAACAACCTCTTTGACCTCAGCCACAGCAATTTCTTTCTCAACATGTCACCAAACACAAGGGAAATAAAAACAAAAATGAACTATTTGGACCTCATCAAGATAAAAATCTTGACAAACTTGACAATGAATTATATATTTAAAAAATTCATTTAAAAAACTATGTGTGCTTTCATTCAAGACAATCAATGATTTCCAAATATAAGAAACCTCCACAACATGCTCAATGTTAAAGAGGTATCATGATATTAGTTTATAAAACTGCATATAAAAATTTTCTCATGTCCTTTAAACTCTTCAAAAGTTAATCAAGTTTAAAAAAATAATTTTTAATGTTTATTTGTTTTTGAGAGAGATAGAGTGTGAGCAGGGGAGGGGCAGAGAGAGAGAGAGAGACACAGAATCCAAAGCAGGCTCCAGGTTCTGAGCTGTCAGCACAGAACACAATGTGGGGCTTGAACTCACAAACTGTGGGATCATGACCTGAGCCAAAGTCGGACGCTTAACTGACTGAGCCACCCAGGTACCTCCAAAATAATAATTCTTAAGTGAGGGATATATAACATATGCAAAAGTTAAGTGAATGTCAACAATAGCAAAAAGGCTAGACTGAAGGGAAATATATTATTAGAAGTTTCTTACACTATAAGTGAACATATACATCATTTGAACATAGGCTGGCATAAGTAAAATATAAGTTAAACCTCAAACAACTATCTAAAAAAAATCAGTAACAAAACACAAAACTAAGGGATTATAGTCAATAAGCCAAAAATAAAAGATAAAATGAAATAATAAAAACACATCATTAATTCAAAGGTAAGCAGAAAGAGGAAACATTGAAATAAGGACATATGGGCTCAAGCGAAAACAAAGAGCAAGCTGATAGATTTAAACAAAGCCATATCAATCATCACAGGAAACGTTAATGGTCTAAACACCTCAATTAAAAGATTTTCACTTAATTATAAAACAGACAAAAATAAAAGAGACCCACTCTATACATTATAAAGCATAACCACTTTAAATATAAAGTCACGCATCATTTGAAAGGAAGGGTTAAAATGTACCATAGTAAGAGAGGCAGTATTTTAAACATCCCCCACCCACCCATGAATACCACCCTCTAATTATTCAAATACCGATCTAGATGCTGCCATGGGAGACTTGCTAATCAGCAGGCCTTGAAACAGAGAGATACCCTGGATAGGAGTGTGGGCCCAAGGCAGTCCTGTGAGTCCTTGTGTGAACAGAGAAGAGAGAGAGAGGAAGAAGGAAAGAGGTAAGGTGTGGAAGTGGGGGGTCAGAGAGACTTGAGGCAGAGAACTCCACTTTCAACTATTGGAAAGTTCTTTTAAGATGGAAGAAGAAAGCCACAACCCCTCCCCCCCAAAAGCCGGCACTTCTAGGGGACAGAACAACCCATCAACAACTGGAATGGAAAAAGGGCCTAAGTTTGACTGAGCTTAGAAGCAGACTCATCTCCAGAATCTTTAAAAAAGAAACACAGTTCTATCTTTAATATATTTAATATTTTCTTTATCTATTTTTAATATATCTTTAATTATCTTTTAATTATCTTTAATATATTCTTTATTAATATATGTTAATACACATATTAACACAAGTCAAGAGAAAGCTGGAGTTCTCTTTACTGATAGCACACACACACAAGATTTTTTTTAATGTTTATTTTTTGAGAGAGCGTGAGCATGTTCAGGGGAGGGGCAGAGAGAGCGGGACAGAAGATTCCAAGCGGGATCCGCACTGACAGCAGAGAGCACAATGCAAGTCTCAAACTCATGAACCCTGAGATCATGAGCTGAGCCTAACTCTGACACTTAACTGACTGAGCCACTCAGGTGCCCCTAAGTGTTTTTGGATGGCAGTTCTGAATAAACTCTGCTTGCCATCAGAATAATTTTTTTCTAACCATGTAGGCATGTATCCCTTGCCCTACATCTTATGCTTACAATCGACTCACAACTCAACTCAAGGGGGGCCTGCCAAATAGACACGTGGACACTTACTAGGGGACTGAGCACTGCAGTTATGTCTCCAAGAACTCATCATATATGTATCTGTGGTTAGTTACCTCACTCCCGAGACCAAGAATTTCTGGATTAGAGGGGATCTAAGTGACACAGAATTGTTAGTCAGGGGGTAAATGGAGAAGCACGGTAACAGTGTCCATTCTTTTACTATTTAATCCATGGCCAGGTTAATAGGCCAATTTTCTTGGCTGAATGCTTGGTATAAAAAGAATTAGGCTGAAACATGAACGAGGCCAAATACAGATTGTCCATTTGAAAGTTAGACGTACCTTCCAACTTATCTAACCAAGAATCTAGAAATTCAGCTTCATCAGTATCGCCACAGAGAACAGCAACGTACTTGGCTAATTGCAGTGCAGTTTCCCAAGGTTCCTCAAAGTCCCTAATGGAACTGTACAACTGGTATTAGTCCATTCTGCGCAAGGGTGATCTTGCTGATTCCGACATGCTTAATGTTTGCCGTGCCACCGTCCTGTTATGCTTTGGCTTATATCATCATTCAGGAAGGATTTAATCCAGCTAACTACGCACTTAGTTTTTCTATTTAAGGAAATATGTACAAATGGCCAATATCAACATCAGGAAAGTCCTATTCTTGGCTCAAGTAAAAGGCAGTCACTAATCTGACAGATCCAAATCTAATTAGCTATTGGCTGTTTCCTGCAATATTGATTTTCTGCTACCCTGTCTCCTATTACATTGACTGGAGAGCCTGGGAACATTTGACAAAGCTGGTCAGTCTAAAACTGAAATTTTGCACTGACTTCAGTAGGTACCACTAAAAGAAGATATATACACACAATTAAATAAAAACAGTAAAGCAATGATATACCAGGTAAAACCAAACAGTAACGTTCAGGTGGTAATATTTATATCCATAAAAATACAAGTAAAAGAATATGAAATAGCATGAACTGGGTCAATCTATGTTATATTGACAACTTATCTAATATACAACTGATATCTGAGCAATATTCAGGAGTTGTTTGCAAAATCTAGTAAAAGGTAAGAAGAAACTTGCAGGGGCACCTGGGTGTCTCAGTCTGTTGAGTGTCTGACTTGGGCTCAGGTCATGATCTCACGGTTCGTGTGTTCGAGCCCTGCGTCGGGCTCTGTGCTAACAGAGCCTGGAGCCTGCTTCAGATTCTGTGTCTTCCTCTTTCTCTGCCTCTCTTCAGCTCACGCGCTGTCTCTCTCTCTCAAAAAATAAACATTAAAAAATTAAAAAAAAAAAAAGAAACTTCCAAGCACCCAGCTGATTTTGTAAATATGAACATGTTCCTCTTAGCTGTTGATATTTCAAACAGAAAGAAAATGCACAGATTTTTTTAAGTTTATTTATTTACTTTGAGGGAGAGAGAGAAAAAGCATGAATGGGGGAGGGAGGGGAGGGAAGGAGAGGGGGGAGAGAGAGAGAGAGAGAGAGAATCCCAAGCAGGCTCCACACTGTTAGTGCAGAGCCCAGTGCAGGGCTTACCCACTCAGAACTCTGAGATCATGACCTGAGCCTAAGTCAGATGTTCAACTGACTAAGCCACCGAGGCACCCCTCATAGATTTTTCTTTTTTAATGGAGAGACTCTTCCTTGTAAAAATCAAACAAATAACAACAACAACAACAAAAACACCACAAAGACTATCTTGACATCAAGAAACTGCAAGCATCACGAGACTATATATATAAAGGATGAAAAATTTGTCATAAAATTAGATGCCAGATTTTAGCAATATATATATAGAGAGAGATTTAAAAGAAAAATTGTGTTCTAAGAATTTGACACCCTGCCTAGTTGTCAGTCACTTGTGCGAAGGCAACAAAAAGTCACTTGTCACTGTCTGCTTTTTAAATGATAGAACACATGCTAGATTTGCTCATCTCTAACCAAAAGCCAGAAAAATAACAGAAAAGTTATTTTACATGTAAGTTACTGAATATTAAGTATCAAATACAGAAAAAAGAAAGCAGCTATCAAATACAGAAAAGAGAATTTCTGGGGTCAAGATGCATTATGCAAACCCAGAAGAACTATCAAAGTAATATACCAAGGATCCATACGATGGTACTTGGGAAGCCAGATTTCACTGGCCATTAAAAAGGAGCAATAAGAAAAGCAAAATATTTATATTGTCTGGAAATTATATTTTTAATTAACTTATACTGTCTTGAAATTAAATTCAAATGTTTGAACAATGGTGACAAAAAAGGAAATCGAAAAATATTTAAAACTAAACAATACTGATAATCTACATCTCAACATTATGGAATAAATACAAAATGGTATATACCTAGAGTATCAAGGAAAAATGTATCTACTTCAGTGAAGTTACCAGAAAGTAATACACTGGGGCCAGAATTACACATATCAGTTCACATGTATAAAAAGATAGCTTTCAGGGTGACTAGGTGGCTCAGTTGAATAAGCATCTGACTCCTGATTTTGGCTCAGGTCATGATCTCGCATTTCTGAGTCTGAACTCCAGGTTGGACTCTGACAGCATAGAGCCTGCTTGGGACTCTCTCTCTCCTTTTCTCTCTGCTCCTCCTCTGTTCATACACACTCTTTCTCAAAATAAACACACTTTAAATAACAAAAAAAAAAAAAAAAAAACTAGCTTTCTTGGTTTTCTCTGTCTTCCTGTGTAGCCAGATCCTCTCTGCGGTAGTTAAGAATTGGACTTGGGAGCCATCTGTCCAACTTTGTACCCAAGCTCTGCCATTTCCTAATTGTGTGAATCGAGAAACTTCCCTGTGACTCAGTTTCCTCATTTGCAAACATGGATAATTTCAGTTACCTATCGTCTGTGGTAATTGTTGGGATGGATGAGTTATAGCATAGGTAATAATTAGAATCATATTGGGTCCATAAAAAGTGCTATGTAATTGTTAGCTACTATTTTCTACAGTGGAGGCCAACTATTCTGAAATTTTCCAATTAAATATAGGGAAAAAGCCTTTTTGTTTTAAGAAATTGTCTTTGGGACAATTATATGGCTGCTTCAAAGATCACATTCCCTATTAAAATTATTCTATCACCTTGAGGTTTAGGTGTCAATGTATACATTTTTCAAGGACACAAACATTCAGACCATAGCTGTTCACCAGTGAGAACTTCTGACTCTCAGGCTTCCTTTTTTTGGAAGGCTCTTAATTACTGATTCATATATATATATATGTTTTCAAACCAAATAATCTATTTCTCTTGATATGAATTTCAGTAGTATCTCAAATAATTGATTGATTTCCTCTACATAAGTTATGAGCTTAAATTTGTTCATAGTATTCCTTCATTCTCTTGTTATTTTTATGATTCATTTAATACCTATGGAATCAACAATAATGCCCGGTCTTTCATTTCGGATATCTGTCATCCTTGGGGGGTGGATGCGGGGGAGGGAGAAGGGCCTAGAGATTTATCACTTTTGGTGATATTTTCAACGAAGCAGATTTTGTTTCCATCGTTTATTTCTTCTGTATTGCTTTCCCATTATACCATTCAGATACTAAAATTTTATAAAAATATCTTTTCATTTCTAAATCTGCATACGGTTGTTTTTAAAAGCCCATTTGTTATTTTCAATAGATTTCTTGCATTCTCACATTTTCATCTTTGTATTTTATGTAACTGTTTTAATTATTATTTTAATCAGTTTCAGATTATTCCTAACTATTGCCCTTTGCTTACTAAAACTATTGGTCCTTCGGTTTTAATTATGTTTTGTTTTTATTCCTCTAAAAATACCCTTGCCTGTTTTAACAAGTTATTCAATATAAATTTAAACATAAGGTCTATTTATCTAATGTGGGGACAACACTGTCACATTGAATTAAAACATTTTCTTTTCCAGTGTCCCTGGATTCATTTGGGATTTTCAGATACAATCCTTATAATTTACAGCTGTCTAAAGGCTTAGTTTACAGATTATAATGCTAATAATAAGCATTGTTTCAGCCAAACTCCCTAATCTCATACGTGCTCACTCCTCATTTCAGTTTCAACTTGGTTATTTTTGTTGCTAAAGATTCCCTTTATAGTTTTCAAGCTTAAAAAAAAAGTATTGAAAAATATGTGTGTAGGGTACCTCAAATAATTTTTTCTTCCATATTTCCATAATCAAAATTTCCCTTAAAAAAAACATAAACTGCAGGGGCACCTGGGTGGCTCAGTCAGTTAAGCGTCTGACTTTGGCTCAGGTCATGATCTCATGGTTCATGAAATCAAGTCCAGAGTTGCTCTGTGCTGAGAGGGTGGATCCTGCTTGGGATTGTCCCTGTCTCTCCTTCCCTTTCTCTCTGCTCCCTCCCTGACTCATACTTTCACTCTCTCAACATAAACAAACTTTATAAACAAATATAAAAAAAAATTTAACTGCAGAAAATAAAGGTAAAAATAATAGGTTGAGAGACTAAACAGACTTAGAAAACCAATAGAACAGAGAGAATAATTTACAAAGATGGCATGTTTACTAGATGTGTGTCACACATTTTTTTTATCTATACTCAACAAATTGCTAAAATATAGATGATAGATTTTATAATTGCAGTTCACAAACCAGACGTTACTTCTCAAATGGAAACGATTTTAAACACAAATATAACTTAATTGCTACTATAATGTAATTCAAAAATGAGACCTAAGCTCTGAATTTTGCTTTGTTGTTGCTCTTACATATTCTCTTCCATTTCTGAGGATATATTCAATAAGACCATGCAAACTAGGAGCCAAAATAAATTAAGCTCAGGTCATTTCTATTTGGCCTAATACCACAAAGAATCAGTCTGTATTATACACACATACAGATTATTTACTTATATACATTTTGTTGACAAATGACTGAATTTTTGAGGATGGAGAGACTATGTCTGTTTCCTTGGTTATACTCTATGACAGTGACCTGCACATAAAAGGATCTTAAAATTATTAATAAAGAAACAAATGCCATAACATGTTTTATTGCTCTAGAAATTGAGCAGAATGTACTGTCATAATTTCTCATTTTCTTTTGTTTGCTTGTTTCAATTAGTTGAAGAGAGTGGCCAAAAAAAAAAAATCAAGAAAAATTAAGTATGTCTTCCTGTACTGTAACCATTGATGTGCAAATTCTTTAGTGTGATCAATGTGTAGTATGTGTCATGCAGTGATGTCAGGTAGCTTTCTAAGATTAAGGGCATTTATGTAAAATATCAAGACAATATGAAAAGTGGAGATTTTCTGCACAGTAAAATTTAAATGAAAACATATTATCAAATTATTAAAGAGGCTGGTATTTATATGATAAATAATCCCAATAATAACCTTTCAACAATTAAGAAACTGATAACATTTGTATTCTGTGTGATATCAAAATTATTACAAAAAATAAGAAGACCTTCAATGAAAGTCATTTTCCCAATTTCAAAGTAAAGTATGGAATTTATAGGTTAAAGGATTTACATGTATTGAATTACATGTGTGGAAAAAAAGAATCTTTTATAAAAAATCTAGATCTCAAATAAATTTAAGATATTTTCACTGAAAATTTGATAGAAGTGGTGTTATTTTATAAAAAAAAAAATGGCAGCTAATACCAAAGTGGATTCCAACTTGGTGTTGTATCCTATTTTTTTTCAATAAATGATCTAAATTAGAGGAAAAGAATGAGCTGTAGAGTGGGGAGCCCTCCATAATTCTAGGATCAATCATCTTTGTCAGTGGGGAAAAATTGTTTGTAGGATGTATATCACTTTACAAAAAAATAATTGCCATTCAATATGTTATATAATATATTTTCATGAAAATAGAGCTTTGCCCTCCATGTTTCCTGGGGTAAGAAAATATGCTAACATATGTGAGTCTAACTTCCTCATTGGTAGCATGTGATCAACCATATATGTATACATTTATAAATTATTACAAGTGTTTCTAAAATTCTATTACACTGATTTCTTCTCAAAGTTTACTTTTTAAAAAGATTTTAACCAAAATTTGTATGTTTGTTTTTAAAAAGAGACATCATAATAAGATTGAGAAAGTCTAGGATGGCTAGGGAGGCATTAAAGGTCCACAGTTTTATGTGCCATAATGATATTTTGGGCCAGTAAACTATGAACCAAGAGCTCAGTAGATTACTGTATGATGTTCATTGCTTTGTCACTTTGTTTCATTGTGAAACTCCCTGAGCCATTGTTTTTCTTTAGTAGCTGCAGAAAAATGTACTACATGGATTGATCTCCAGGATCTGTTTCAGCTCTAATAGTTTATGACTCTCCTTTAAAATTAACCTTTTCCCATCCAATAGTTTATATTAAATTTTGCAGAGAAAGAATATTAACATGGATTTTAGGTTTGTTTGAAGGCACCTATATTTATGCTAAGTAATTTTGTGGATAAGAAGTCTAAAATAATGTGGTAATACCAAAGTTAATTACACATTAACTTTAAAATTATGAAATGGGGGTGCCTGGGTGGCTCTGTTGGTTGAGCATCTGACTTCGGCTCAGGTCGTGATCCTGCAGTTCGTGAATCATTGGGCTCTGTGCTATCAGCACAGATCCTCTGTCCCCCTCTCTCTCTGCCCCCCCACTCTTTCAAAAATAAATAAAACATTAAAAATATAAAATTATGAAGCCATTTTAAGCTAACATTTTTGTAGATTTTTATCATACTATATAATCACTTTTTTTTTTTTTTTTGAGAACAGTTCAAGATGGTGACGAAAGAAGATTCTGAACTTACCTCCTCCTCCTTGGTACACTGTGCATCCATAGCTACACATTAAACAATTTCCTCTTAATAGGAAAAACAAAAAACCTAAAGGCTTGCTGAGTGATGACCACATATTAGGCAAACAAGAAGAAACCACATCAAAGCAGGTAGAAGAGACTGGGATAAACCCCACCCCCAGTGCAGCAACCCACAGTTGAGAGGGAACTCAAAATCCAGAGCCTCTCTATAAGAAATTAAAGGTTTAGACCTCACATCAGGCACCCCAACTTTTAAGACCTGCACCTGAGATACAAGCCCCCAAAACACTTAATTTTGAAAACAAACAGGGCTCATGTCCTGAGACCCACAAGACTGTAGTGATCTGAGAAACTACCCTTTAAGCATTGTACATTCAGACCCACCTGTCCCAGGGCCAGGCTCAGAAGCACCCAGTAGCACCCAGACTTAATGTGAAAAAAGGTACACCTGCTTACATTACAGTGTTTGTTAGCCTGAGAGACAGGCATCTAATTTAACACATTCCCCAAGGAACTGCTTGAGCACTGTCCAGGAATAGGGGTTTGCTTCATCAGCCACATAGAAACCAACACAGAGAGTCAAACAAAATGAGGACACAAAGGAATAGGTTACAAATGAAAGAACAAGATAAAATCTCAGAGAGGGGTATCTTAACGAAACAAAGATCAGTAATTTCTCTGATAAAGAGTTCAATGTAATGCTCACAAAGATAGCTCACCAAACTGGGAAGAAGAATATGTGACCACAGTGAGAAATTCACAAGGAGACAGATAATGTACCAAAGCACCAAACAGAAGTCACAGAGCTGAAGGATACAATCACTGAACTGAAAAGTACACTAGAGGGGTTCAACGTCAGACTAGCTGAAGAAGAAAGAATCTTGACAATATACCATGAAATTATAATGATTAACACCCTCATGATTTCCATGGTCCAAAAATGCCGTATTAGATAAGTCTCATCTATAATCAAATATTTTCTGAGAAGAACTAAAGGCCAATTTAGGTGATAACCATTTTCAATTCATTCATTTCAACTTCATTGTTAAGTGTATATGAGGAGTATATAATTTGTAGGTCAAAGATTTTGAAAAGCACCATGAATTCAACTGCAAAATTCAATTGTACAAACAGTATATGTACAGAAGGAATTTAATAGGGTTCTATTGTGTACCCGAAAATGGTCCCAAATCTAGGAACATGAAAATAATCAGATACTAGCCCTTCCCTAGAGAAACATGTCTTGGCTTTCTAGCAGTTGTTGACATTGTGTTATTACTGACAATAATGGCAGCAGCAGTCTATACACAGTGCACTCTAATACAAGGCAAACTTTTAGAGACAGAGACAGTGCTATGAGCATTTGGAAGAGAAAGAGATCATTCCCCATGGAAAGGTGTATTTATTTGTACATAAGTATGATGGTGGGATGGAGGAGCTGTGTCTTAAAGAAGTACTACACATGGATAGTAGAAGTGGCTTTTCAAAAAGATGCTAAGACATTCCACAAGAATGGAAGATGTTCCATTTCCTTTATGAGGAAATACTGGCCAAGTATGGATAAGAGTAATGACCTCAAAGATTAATAGTGCAAATAATCCTTATATAATATGAAACAAATGTAAGTTGTTTTAAAAATGAATATTTGAAACATATAGGCACAGTCATAAAATTTGTCCATGTACCAAAATATAGACAGTAACGTGCACACAGATTTAGTAGGTACTAAATAATTATTGAATAAAATAATGAATAAATATATTAATTCTAAAACACTCTGTGACTCTATTATCTTGAGCTTTAAAGACCACGTACTCTTTAGGCAGGACAGGTATCTATTCACTTTGTATCCCCAGCAATTAATACTGTCCCTAAAGCATAGGAGTCCTGAAATAAATGTTTGTGGAAAGTTCTTAAATGTATTAAACTTTGGTGTTTGACTTAGTTTGTGAGCTAAAGTAGAGCAGCTAAAGCGACATAAAATATTCACTGATTAAAACTTTATGTAAATAAATCTATAAATCATTTGTAAACATTGCTACAGCAAATATTCACACTCGGTTCCAGAACTTTTTTTTTTTTTGCCTTTTAAAATAACAGTTTTTGCATAAAATATTGTTACACCTTTAAACACACTGAGTTGGCATTTCCATGGTGGGCTCCCGGGAAAATGGGTGGATAATGTCTATCTGTAGGAAAATATGAAAGCATGAATCCTAGCACCCTTTTATTTCTCTGATCTTATCTACATTCTACATTCTTCTTGCCTCTGTGGTTTTATACATGTGAATTGAGTTTACATTGCTTGGGCTATAATTGCTCGTCCCTGCCATAATTACTTTATTAGTGTAGCTATGCCACTGGGAAGATCATGTACCATTGTGGTTATACAAATTTGTTTTACAAGCCTAGATAACCAGAATTTAAATTATGCTGCTGTGGGTAAAAATAATAACAAGTACTTTTTTAGGGATTCCTTCAGAGATCAGCTAAGAGGATGAATCGGTGTGCCCAAGGAAATAAGATAAAGTTTGCCCTTCAGAATTTGTTGTATGAAGTACTCAACTGCTTCAAAGAGGTGCCTCTTTCTAGGAGAGAACTAAAGACAGACGTAGAAACAAAATCCACAATAATACATTATTTTTAAGGACCGTTAACACAGCCATCAAGTATTTGAGGCCTTCAGGTAGAGAGAATAATAGTATCTAAAGAATA
The DNA here is from genome assembly GCA_028646485.1 of Cryptoprocta ferox. Taxonomy (NCBI): domain Eukaryota; kingdom Metazoa; phylum Chordata; class Mammalia; order Carnivora; family Eupleridae; genus Cryptoprocta; species Cryptoprocta ferox. The sequence continues at coordinate 123,175,476 of CM053576.1, read as the reverse complement.
AAAATAGCTACGTTCATGGTACTTTTATTCCATAGCAACAAATCTTTTTGGTTGGATGGAGGATATATTGAACAACTGAATGTCAAAATTTAGATGAGACATACATTCATGGGAGAGAATTAAGTTCAGCAATATTGTTTTGTATTGAGAAAAACTAACAAAACCACACAAACAAAACCTGAATTATAGCTCTGGATTTTCCCAACTCACTTCCCTACAACTTCAGACATTATTTTTATTTAAAGAGTTGACTCCATGGGGCGACTGGGTGGCTCAGTTGGTTAAGCATCTGACTTTTGATTTCTTCTCTGATCATGATCTCAGGGAGCATGAGTTTGAGCTCCTGCATTCTGGCTCTGTGTTGATAGAACCTGCTTGCGATTCTCTCTCTCCCTCTGCCCCTCCCCCACTCACTCTCAAAAAAAAAAAATCTAAAAATAATAAAGTGTTGACTCCATTTCAAGGTAGGTAAACATCCAGAAGAATTCATAAGACATATACTCTGAAATATGGGGGGTGAACAGGGGAGGGGGCAGGGATGTGGATGGTTGTTGGTAGCAATGAGGAGGAAAGAACATAATCAATGGACAATGAAGAATACACTAAAAACAAAGGAAGAACTCAACAAGCACTCACTCCCTCATAGTGGAAATAAAAGATATTTTTTTTAAAAAATATAATTTATTGTCAAGTTAGCTGACATACAGCTTATACGGTGTGCGCTTGGCTTCGGGATTAGATTCCCGTGATTCATCGCTTACATACAATACCCAGTGCTCATCCCAACAAGTGCCCTCAATGCCCATCACCCACTTTCCCCTCTCCCCCACCCCCCATCAACCCTCAGTGTGCTTTCTGTATTTAAGAGTCTCTTATGGTTTGCGTCCCTCTCTGTTTGAAACTATTTTTTCCCTTTCCCGTCCCCTATGGTCTTCTGTTAAGTTTTTCAAATTCCACCTATGAGTGAAACCATATGATATCTGTACTTTTATAACAATTTAATTTGGAAGAAAAATGATAAGGTTCAAAACAAGAAAGTATCAAACAGCTGAAAGAAGCTAATAATGCATTTGAAAAGATAAAATGGAATTTAACCATTTCCAAGATGAAAGTCACATGAGTCAGCCACACAGAGTTCAATACATAAAATAACAAATAGTCCTGATGTAAGCTGTAGCATCAAATTAAGGATAAAAAAATGTACAAAATCAAATATTCCTTTTCTATCACTGTCTAACAAATTGCCACAAATGAAGTGGCTTATTATTGTGGATCAAGGGGCCAGGCATCCGTTAACTGGGCACTTTGCTCAGGATTGCAATCAGGGTCACAATCAAGGTTCAATTGGTGCTATGGTTCTTATCCAGAGTTGGCAGAACTCCATTCCTTACAGCTGTAAGACAGAGATCACTGCTTTCTTGCTTGCTGCTGGCCAGAGGTAGTCTCAGCTCCTAACATACCACTGGATGTTTACTTATTCAAAACCAGCAGGAGGAACTCTCTGAACCTGATACAGAAGAGTCTTACATAACAGCGTCATCTTGGAAGTGACTATCCAGTGACTATCCCTGCCCTCCCTCAAGGAAAGGGCATTACTTATTACATGTACACTAGGGGCAGGAATCTTCTAGGTCATTTTAGAATTCTGCCTACCACACATTACAAAATGGAAAAAAAGATAACAAAGAAATTTAGTGTTTCTCAAGTTCATAAGTTTGAAAATAGCATAACAAATAAGAGTACCTGACTTTAACATGGCAAAGAACTTTGGGGGCCTCTTTCTCCACTCAAACAGCACAGAAAACAGAAAGAAAACGCAGCAAGGAGATAGCTGAAGACTTAATGTCTAATTTATGAGAGGCAAACCCCAATGAGAAAATTCTTTATTTATTTAGTGGACCGGAGGACAATTACATGTGTCTGAAGATACGAGTAAGAACAAGTGAGTAAACCCTGCAGAACCAATAAAGCTGAGGAATAAGGCACTAGCACTCGGGCAGCTGGTGGGGATTGGTGTGAAAATGGAATGATCTTCCATTTTGCATCCACACCTCAAGAAGTCAAGGGCCTAGTCTTTACGGAACCATGCATAGGGTATGTATTCTCTAGAGGAATTTAATAAGGACAGTGCCAGCCTTGAGGACACATGTCAAACAGCACAAGGGTAAGATACCAGACTGTAAGGCAGAAGGGTCCACTCTGTACTGACACTAATTGTATGACACCCTCATAACTTCCATTTGCTAGTGATCATTATATCCCTATACTAAAGCAGAAATGCCAAAATACTAACATTTATGGTCACTATCTTTTTAAATTTTATTTATTTCGAGACACAGAGAGAGAGAGTGCCTGCACACGAGTGGTGGAGGGGCAGAGAGAGAGGGGGAGAGGGAGGGAATCCCAGGCAGGCTGTGCTCACAGGGCTCTAACTCATAAACTTTGAGATCACAACCGGAGCTGAAATCAGGAGTCAGATGTTTAACCCACTGAGCCACCCAGGTGCCCCTGTGGTTACTAAAATTTAAAACCATCCAGGATCTTCTCCATAGAGAAATTCACAGACTTATTACCTCCCATACATACTCCTTCCAATAAGCATTGTGGTTTCCCTCTCAAATAAGAATAGCCAGACAAAATTTGACACTAATGTTAATGATGAGTAAATTCATAATAAAAGATTCAACGTAAGGAAGGAACAGAAGAAAATTTCAAAAAGTGATGGGTAGTTTTCTTTAGAGAGAGAAAATATCTGGCATCATATACAGCTCAAAGGAGTAGGAAGCTATTAGCAATGAGAGTTTTTTGAAAATTAAGAACTACAATATTCAATAAGAAGTAAAATATTCAATAAGAAAAGCTGGAAGTCTAATACATTCTCAGACGAAACAGTCAAAATTGTTGCCTGTGGGGTGGATTCCCCACAGTAACACTTGATACCAAAAGGCAATGAAGCAACGACTACAAAATTCTGAAAGAAATGTGACCCTACAATTCTGAAATCAGTCATGTGTTCTTGCAAATGTAATGGAATAAAACACCCATGAGTTTTACTTTAAAATCTTACTGAATGATGAAAGCTAGTCAAGCCAGACAGAAATTAAGAGACCAAAGAATATGAAGAGTTAGTAAAAGGAATGATGCCAGGAACTCTATAAATATGGAAATAAAATTAAAACAGAACAAACTTTGTGTAAATTATAATTAGAGAATAACATTTTAAAGCGTTGACAATGTAAGCTTTATAGCATAACCAAAAATATCAATCCATATGGAGAACAGAGGTAAAAATATCATGTCTTCTATTAAGTAGAGAGTTAAGGAGACACATTTAAAATTAAATTTTTTAAAAAAAGGATCCCAAAGTCTTACCTTATTTATCTTTATCTTAATTTAGAAATCTGTTTTTGGACTAAAATCTCTCTTGATATAAGTTTACTTACCCTGTCATTTTACTTCCGGTTCGTTTTATTCCATTAAGTATTCTAAAAAAAATACGTAGTGTGTAATCATTTGTATCAGCTTACCCTTTTATTTATATATCTATACATAAGTCTAAGTAGAGAAATATCTGAAATAGCATTTAACAAGGTACAAGAAGTTTTCTATTTTGGCTTTATTTCTGGGTAGTAGGATTTTGGTAATGCTGGAGTCAGTCAGTGAGAGGATGTGACCACTGGTTGACCCTCAAGCCTGACTCAGGCAATTGAGGCTCCCCTCCCCCTTCTGTCCTTGGAAAGTATATTCCGCCTACCATTTCCATAGGTGGAGCTGACCCAAGGACATGGCTTTGAAAGAATAAGGTGGTGTTGAGACCATCTGGATTGCACTTGTGACTGAACCCCATTAAGGCCTCTAATATAAACTTTTAAAAGTCTGGAGGGCAGGGGTAGCCATCTACCCATTTTGTGGCACTCAAGACAAGCCTCATATAGAAGTTCCCTTGCTTATTAAACCCTGCACCTACCGATCTGTAGTGGCCTGCCTCTTCCTTCAGTCTCTGCCTACCCTCTGTGAACCAGGGCCACCGGGGGAACTCCTCAAGTTGCAAACTAATGCTTGGCAAGTCCACCAGGAGACCAAAGAAAGGGGTCTTGGGAATGCAGCAGCAATGAAAGAAGTCTTGAGTTAGCACCACCATCTAGAAAAGGGTGGCCTGTGTGTTAGATGCTTGTGGACAGCTATTGGGATGCCACAAAAGTGCCAGCTGGCCTAACAGGCTTAACTGCACAAGGCGGCAGGGAAGGGAACTGCCTGCTCACTGCAGGGGGTAGCCTCTACTGCTGGCAGTCACTGAAGCCAAGTAGAGGCTTGGGTTAGAAAACCAGAAGAGCTGAGATTAGAGAACAGTGTGTGATGTCCATTACTCTGCTAGTTTGTGGCTGGCAGATGAGGTGGGAGAACAGAATAAACTAGAGACCCTGTGCCATTTTTGCAAACCTAAAAGAGTTCAAGCTGCCATGGAATACGTTCTAAGAGTTTGTGACAAAGCTGGATTAGGACACTAAGAGGTGGAATCGTTGGGACAGTGAAAACAGAGAGGAGGACAGAATGGTGACTGATGGTGAAACAGAACTAGTGGCCCATGCTGCCCAATCCCTACTACAAAGGAAAATGGTAAATAGCAATCACTCAAGACTGCTGACAGAGAAATACACCCCAAGATTCCTAGGAAGAAACCTGCATTCTTTCTCTGGTCCTTGAGGATGTAAATTGTATGTTTTTGAAATGTAAATACCCAGGAGATAACTAAATCAGGGACCTCCATTGCTTATGCCCCAAGAAGAAAAAAGAAAGTGTGGGGCACTTTTAAAAATAGAACTGTTGCAGAAAGTCCCTCATCAAGGGCAAATACAAATCCTAGAAGTTTTCTCCACAAATATTACTGAAAAGCTTAAGTCATTTGAACAGGAAACCTTAACTTGTTTCATCTGCCAGGGACTCCATTTGGATTCAACTTTTACACACATGTGAGTTTTGGATCATTGTACCTAATTTGTGGCCACAGTTTTGGAATAAAAAATAAAGAGTCTCTGTAGGTTTATGTGTGTCTATGGGTGTATGTTATGTATATGTGATGTTTTTCTACCTTCAGATGGTATCACCAAAGATCTTCACGTAATGGATTCCTCGGTCTTTTGGTATGAAATCTACTTGCTTTGTACAAGAATTATTTCTTGCTGGATGCTTTTCCTTACTCAGTCTTCTGGTCCCTCATCACCATCCCGTGTTAGATAAATGCCTTCTCTCATTGCATCCTGTGCTTAAGTTGACCGCTGCCTGTATCAAAATGTATAACAGCTGTCTTTTCCAGGTATCTCTCCTCAGTTAGGTTCTGAAGTCCCAGAGAAAATGGATCTCATTTATCAACTTCTAGGACCCAATGTGTAGCAGGAATCTTGGTGATGTCATCAATAAGGGCTTGAATCAATTAGTTAATGACCTAAGTTGCTCTCCAGTCTTCCTTCCTTAGTCTTAACCAGGGTTGGTGACCACTTCTGTAAGGACAAATAGTAAATGCAATTTCTGCATGTGGTCTTAGCTGCATATTCTTCTAAGTTTTTCTAAACATCCCTCTAGAAATGTAAAATAAAATAATCCATTATTAGCTCTAGTGTCAGTAGAAAGACAGGTCTTGGGCCACCACATTTGGCCCACGGGCTATAGTCTGTCAACCTCTGGTCTTAAAAACCATAGATACCAATGGGATACTTATAATCCTTATGTCTGGCACTTTTACCCTTTTAGCAGAGGTTATTCCAGGCTATCAAAGACATTATTTGGGTTTGTAAACATATAGGCATAATCCCTTATGATAACAATCCCCACCCACCCTCATTGAGAAGTAGAATCCCTTTCACTCTGTTGACTGTCCTAATCTAGACATTTGGCCACCCCAGATTATTTGCACAACACATACAATTCAAACTAATTCAATGGTGGATATAGGGCGATGATCTGTCACCAGTGAATGTGATACTCAGAATCCTTTTGCTCCTACACTCTTAAAATTTCATTCTTTACAGCTGTCTTGGATAGCACTAATTATATGCTTCGCATTCAGATGCCTACGTAGTGAAATGCAAAGATGCTAAGGAAAGATTATTATTTTGATCTCAACTTGCTGCTTTTGTTTTAGTCAGATGAGTCAGTAATGCCCACTAAACTTTCTCTTTAGTAGTGAAGGTAACTATCATAGCTCAGTTTTTAATATGGAATTGAACTTGGTCAAAATCCAAAAAAAGAGTGAAAAAATCATGATAGCATGATAAGAATATTTAGGGACTGAAGGTAAATCTTCCATATTCTGGAAACAAAATCCAAATACTGATATAGACCTCACATATATCCACTTTACTCTTTGTAAATATTTACGAAACCACGTCGTATAATTCCCAATTAACTTGATACTCAAAATTTGATAACATCCAGTTATCCTTCAGTTAGTGGATTGGGGAATTAATAACTTTTGATACCAAGCTTATTCCTCCAGTCAATTTCTTGGGACGATGGTTATAAAAGGAAATACAATTGAAGCTTTGACTTTTCATCTTTGGGAATTTTTTAAAAGTACGTGGAAGTGTTGTGATCACTTCAACTAATTGGAGGTCAAATGATGGCTTAGGAACTATTTGTTATATCCCCTTAAATTGATTGAAAGTCATTAGATTACAATAACATATTTTCGTTGTCATCAACATGACTTCATACATTAATAAAAACAGACCTGATACCGTGTGAGAGAAGGTTTCTTTCTGTGCTTCACCTATAAAATGAGATACCCACTGGGAGAATAAGCCCACTGATCCAATCAAAAGAGGGATGCAGAGACTAGGAGCACAGTGAAGCAAGGCTTTAATCAACATTCTTACAAAAGGAGTGTCTGATGGACAGGCACACACTCTAGGCAATCACAACAGACAACGTATCTCCTACCATGCAAGTCCCTCCCCCGATTCCTCACGGGCTGAGAACCACAGGGGTGAAGGCCTTACCCACTTACCCAGAGGGTGTCTATGCCCATGTAAGGGAAAAAATGGTCTATTTGGAACAAATGTACATTTCCTGAGGTGATGCCCAGACTTTCAGTTCCTCCTTTGTTCTTTGGTACATGCTCATTGCAAAGCTTGAGAAAATAAGCCCACAGAACTGAAGAGAAGAGCCAGGAACTGAAGTGTCGAAGGGTTTGGGACTTCATTGTGTGTGTTGTGGGTGAGGGAGGGTTATTTATACATATTTCCAGTAGGTTGTAAACCTATTGTTAACTAGAAACCACAGCTTTTATTTGACATTTCTGAAAATGAATTATCTCCCTTCTCACACCTTATAAAAGAGATAGCAGAGAGCCTCCCAGCCCCTTCCTTCTGTGAGGACACAATCAGAAGTCTGTGGCCAGGACAGGGATTCTCAGCTGGCCATGCTGGCACACGAATACTGGATTTCCAGCATCCGGAACTAGGAGAAATAAATTTCTGTTGTTTATAAGCCACCTCATCTGTGGTATTTTGTTATAGCATCCAAAATGGACTAAGACAAATAGCTTCATCTTCAACCCATATCTAGAAAGTGGAGTAGTGGTCATACTGGAATATCTTGGGTAATAGCATCTGAGTATTAAGTCATGTCCAATGAGTAAATGGATACAACTCCACCTAGAAACCTTCGACTAAAGGAAGTTTATAGATATGAACTAAGATACCAAAAAATTGCTAAATCGTCTTCCTATCATCCAACTATAACAATGAGCAATAGTTTAGATGGACAGAAATAGGAATTAAAAGCTTTTCAAAATTTAACTGTTGATAGGTATTGTGATTGCCCTAATTTTTTCATGAAATTTCCTTAGTGGATAGAAGAGTTAAGGGCTGATTTCAAACAATGGTTTTTGAAAGCATGCATTTTTTATTCTATAACATTATCATACAGCTGTTGCTTTATGAAGACCAAATTGATTTATTTATATAGTTGCTGCCTATGACAAGAAGCATACTTCTCTGGGGATAAACTAGTTTTGGGAGAATTTTTCCAAAAGCCCTTTAATTTACCTGATGACCTCACCAGGTACTTACCAAATCAAGTGGTTTCAATATCTAGAAAACTAATTTAAGTTCCAAAACAACTTACAGAAATGTAAACCCTCGCACCTGGGTGGGTCAGTCGGTTAAGCGTCCGACTTTGGCTCAGGTCATGATCTTGTAGTTTGCAGGTTTGAGCCCCCCATCGGGCTCTGTGCTGACAGCTCAGAGCCTGGCGCCTATTTCAGATTCTGTGTCTCCCCTTCTTTCTGCCCCACCCCCGCTCATGCTCGGTCTCTGTTTCTCAGTAATAAATGTTAGAAAAATTTTTTTAAAAATGAAATGTAAACCTTCTGTCGGGTGGATCTGCAGCCCAGGATGGCCAGTCCAGGCCTTGGGGCAGGTAGAAGTGTCTGTGTGAGGTTAAAAAATAAAGTTGCCAATGTCAAAACAAAAACCAAAGCCGTAAGTCGGGACAATAATGATCTGCCAGAAAGAATGTAGGTATTCATGTCTAGAATAATCAGGAAGCTGCAGTGCCACACAGCCTCTCTCAGGATTAATGGATACACACACGGCCAGAAATTTCCAGTGCACAAAATATCAGATGAAGACTTAAAGCTTAAATGCTGATCATTGGCCAAATGCATTGGTGTGAAAAATAAGAGTGTGAAAGACACTGGAGTAAGATCCAGATATCCTCAGTGAGAACACGAGATGAGCCTACAGGAGCCATAGACAGAATACAGCAAAATCTTCTCTCCCTGCCAGCCACTCTGGGTAACAAATATGGTTTAAGGTGGAAGAACCAGGAATTGAGATCAAAACCCTCTCTTGTCCCCTTATTCACTTATGTATGAAATGTGAGTGTAGTCAACTCCATGTATCTCTCATTCCGGTGTGTGAACTTGGTCATTCCCACAAATCTCTTTGTTGTTGTAATGAAATTCTGAGTCAAGGAGCCCCTGCTGCTCTTTAATAGATCTCTCAGGTTGATGAAGTCTACCTGAGTGGTGTCCACAGTAGGCAAATGAGAAAAGTAGCCCAATTCAGAAACTATATTAACCAGGGCTTAACTGAGTGTTGCACACACCTTATTATGGAAAGATATTTTTTCCTTTGGATGACTTTTTTTTAAGAATGGATCTGTAGGTGGTCAATTCACTTTTCAACAATCTCTCCTCTAGTGACAGGCTGAAGTGATTTCACATTAAGGGAAAATGAGTTTTGCTGCTCTTCATAAATTGCTAATGAGCTTTTTGAACAATTGTGGCCCTAACCTGATTCACAAAAGAACCTTCTCAGATTTGCCATTAACATGTCTGTAGTAATAAAGGGAGAGAAAAATACCAAGTAAGTTGATACCACTTGCTGAGAACTATTTTCCTCTCCTCATTTCAGCCCATTAGATTATTTCTCCCTGTGACACTGCCAAGCAGCTCGGATTCAGTTTGACAGTTAAGCCTTCAGATGTCTCTACTGCTAGCCTGTCTCACTTTGCAAAGGGCAGAAAGCTTCGAGGCTGTGTGGCAAGAAGGATGTCAGGAGAACTAGATTTGATTTCCAGCTCTGCCACTCACCAGCCCGTGTGACACCGGGCAATTTATTCTTCTGCTCCAAGTAGTTTCTGATATGTCAAATACGTGCAAAGTGGACCTGCTTCCAAAAGGCTAAAAGACCTCTAAAGACCCTTTTATTATTAAGTTTTGATGACCACTAGGAAACCCTAACTTCTAAACCCATCCTTCGGTTTTGTGCAGTGATTTCTCCCTGAGTGGTTTCCCGTTGCTTACCTCCATTTCTTTCAAACCAACAACTCATGAGCTGTTGCATTTAGATTAGGGTGCGTGGAGACTAACTTCAATAAAACCTCAGTGGGTTCCTCCCTTACCTTATCTCACTTTGTTTAGCATATAGGCAAAATACAGAAGGAAATGGATACTTTCACCACTCTTCCTGAAAATTTCCTTAGCCAGATTCTCAAGTTCATTATAGATACACTTTCCATCTTCCAAGGAACTATAGGTGGCAGTTTCAGTGACCTGGTGGTACATCATTAAGGTCTCTTTCTACAGTTAATAGTCTCCTCCCTCAAGGTTCTTCAGCCCCATACCTGCTTCTTGATCCAAAAGCCAGAGCTTCATATTTTGAGTTTGTTACTGCAGCACCAATTCTGATCCATTTTTATCTTCTCCTATGTAACAAACTACTCTCTAAACTTAGTATGTTAAAATAGTGATCACTTTATTGTTTCTCCAGACTTCACATAGGGCAGTGGATTTACCTATTCTCACCTTGATGGCTGCGAAGGCTGGAAATTCTGGAATGGCCTGTTTAGTCCTGTGTCTCATGTCTCTGCTAGAAAATTCCAGATAGTCAATGGCCACCTAGAAGAGCTACACTGTGGTCATGTGTGGATTTTCAGTTCTCCCCCAGGTAATCAGGGCCCCTTCCTCTCCAGAGACATAGGCTCTGCATATTTTCTCTTAACATGGTCTCACATTGAATTCTGACATGACATGACTCTAGGGCTCCTAAAGGTTCAGAAATGGAAGCTTTACAAAGGTGTACCTAAAGTTAAGAATTGGCACAGTAGCATTTTTGCCATATTCTTTCAATTTTTTTTGAGAGAGAGAGAGAGAGAGAGAGAGAGAGAGAGAGAACACGAGAGCAGGGGAGGGTCAGAGCGAGAGGGAGACACAGAATCTGAAGACAGGCTCCAAGCTCTGAGCTAGCTGTCAGCACAGAGCCCGACACGGGGCTCGAACCCATGAACCTTGAGATTATGACCTGAGCCAAAGCCGGATGCTCAACTGACTGAGCCACCCAGGCGCCCCTGCCATATGAAGAAGTCCCTTCATTCGGGCTGCTCTATCAGAATGGCATAGACCAGGTGGCTTATAAATAACAAATTTATTTATCACAGGTCTGGAGGATGGAAATTGAGAATCAGGGTGCCCCTGTGGTGGAGCTCTGGGGAGGATACTTGTCTCGGTTGCAGTTTTTTTTTTTTTTTTTTTTTTTTTTTCATATCTTCACATGAGTGAGAGGGAGAGGAAGCTCTCTGGGGTCTCTTTTAAAAGGCACTTTTCTTCATGAAGGCTCCATCCTCAAGACCTAATTATCCCCTAAAGGTCCCCAGTTAATACCATCACATTGGGGGTTAAGATTTTACCACATGAATTTTTGGGGAAACACAAACATCCAGTCCATAACAGCAAGTCATAAGCCAAGCTTGAACTAAAGAGGTGAGGACTACAAAAATACAAACACCAAAACAAGATTCAATCAATATTCCCAATGCAACTGACACCCATAGTGACAGAACATTCACAAAGACAAATGATTCTTCTTTTAAAGATTAGGAAAATGGGTAAGTCTCCTGTACATTAAATTTAAAATCACAGAGAGATAATCATTTCTTTCTTTTAAACAAAGGGTGGCAATGAAGATAGAAAAAAAAAATGGACAGTCTTGCAAGGTCTTTAAAAAATGAAATTGATAGGACTTGGCAATGTCCTGAATGTCAGAATATGGAGGACAGGAAGCTGGGGGTATACAAAAAACTAATGGTCCAGTCAGTACAATAGCATATAAAGACCTCAAACATGGAAAGTGAATTGGCTCCACTATCACACTTAAGTATCCCCTACATATGGCTCTTAACTACCACTTAAGTATCCCCTATACTTGGTTCTGGCAGAGCTTGGAGGTCCACACAAAGCGAGTCACACATACTACAAGAGATGCATCTGTGGATGAACATCAAGGGGAAGCAGGGTGATAAGACAACCCAATATACATTACATGCCACAGAAGTGTATTTTACTGATGGAGAGAAGAGAGGACCAGAACAAGGGGAGGCACATTCAGTATGGGGATGTGTCCATTCTACTAGCAGCTATACAGTTTCACTCATTCATCAAGAGTGGGAGGGACAAGGGCATCTGGGTGGCTCAGTCGGTTAAGCATCCAACTTTGGCTCATGTCATAATCTCACAGTCCAGTCCGTGAGTTGGAGCCCCACGTCAGGCTCTGTGCTGACAGCTCAGAGACTGAAGCCTGCTTCAGATTCTGTCTCCCTCACTCTCAGCCCCTCCCCCATTCACACTCTGTCGCTCAAAAATGAATAAATGTTCAAAAAAATTTTTTTAAAGAGCAGAGAGGGACAAATAGGAGTTGTAGTGACTCAGGCTGAAGTCTTCCTGATTGGTGGACTGTCAGAACATAAGGATGCAGATCTAAAATTTTGCCCAAAATATCTTTACAATCTAGAATTTGGGAGCATCTCCTATTAGTGCATGTTAGAACTAGAAGGGAGATTTATCAGATATACAATTGATAGAGAAAAGGCAAGAGAAGGAGAAAAACTGTTAGTTCAGTGGTGATGTACATTAAGATGTAAGAACCACTCATTGAGATTAAAGATCTGTAGGAGTCATAACAACCAATTTTTAATTTTTATGTATAGATCTTCTGGGGACCCTGATTTGAACAAAGAGACTATTAAAAATGTAAAATACATTTGATAAAATGAATAACTGGATGGATTTGATAATATTTTTAAAATTGCCATTAGTTTTTGTTTAGTAGTAAAATAATTCTTTGGTTATATTTAATATATTCACAGCTTTTAGAGATACACATGAACATATTATAGAGGAAATCATATGATTTAAATCAAAATATAGGCCTTGTGATGTCAGTGGGTAAGAGTTCTGATAAAAAAAATAGGATCAATCATGACTTGATAATTGTTGTAGTTGGGTTTCAGATATATACACACACACCTTTTTCTAGTGTTTGAAATTTTTCATAAGAAAAAGTAAAATCCTACAACAAAAATAAATTCTAATATCAAAAATGAAAAATGGATTATCAATACAGATCTTACAAACATTAAAAAATATTATAAAATTTTAAGGCCAATAAATTTGACTTTTAGGTCAAATACACAAATTTCTTAAAAAATGAAAACTTACAAAAAATGACAAGAAAAAATAGAAAACCTAAATAGTCCTATGTAAAATAAATTAATACCTTAAACAATTCAAATTTTATGTACACGTTTCCAAATGAATTACCCTAAATGTTAATAACACCAATATAAAAAATGCTTTTAGAGAACAAAAAAAAAGACATGAGAACATTTCCTAATTCCTTTCATGAAACTAAGTTAATCTTCATAGTACAATCTGACAAGAACACTAGAGGAAAATTCCAGAATAATATCTTATCATAGATATAAATACTTTTAATATATGAAAGATAATATATTACAGTCAATTGGTATTTATTCCAAAAATTTTAGAGTGGCTTAACTTTTTACATATTTTTTTTTAAATTCTGAGAGACAGAAACAGAACACAGTCGGGGAGGAAGAAGGGGACAGAGGCTCTGAAGTGGGCTCTGAACTGACAGCAGAGAGCCCAATGTAGGGCTCAAACTCATGAATAAAGAGATGATGACATGAGCTGAAGTTGGATGCTTAACCGACTGAGCCACCCAGGTGCCTCCCGTGAGTGGTTGAACATTTTTAAATTCGACATAATTCATCACATATGAATAAAAAAGAAGATATTTTTTATATATTCAAAAAAAAGTGCTTGATGAAATGAATCACCCATTAATTTCACAGCAATATAGATGTAAAAGAGAATTTATAATATGATAAAATATTAAACAAAAATTTACTGTTAATTTTATATTTTTCTATGAATTATCACAATTACCCTCTGAAATGACAGTACCATAAGCATCTTGCTCTCACCACTTGTATTATTTTATAAAAATTCCCAGCCAATGTAATAGAGCAAAAAGTATAAAATTGAGAGAAAGAAAACTCTCATTATTCATAGATCACTTGATCATACAGAGAGAAAATTCAAGAGTATTTTCTGGCAAACTCCAGAAATTACTATGTGAATTTAGCATGCTAGGTCTATAAAAGTAAAAAAACCAAAACAAACAACAACAAAGAAGCAAAAACTTTATATGTATATACTAGCATTAAGAATTATAAAATGGAACTTCTAAATGGTTCTACAATAATATCAAATAACTAAATAAAACATTTTAAAACCTTAATACTAAAACCTGCAAATTATGGTAAGTAATTAGAGCTATAAAATGGTATATATACATTTATATATATGTACATATTTGATATTCATTTTAATTGGGTAAAAATACTTGAGTATAAAGATGACATTTTTTTTCCCAAATAAATTTGACTCAATTTTTATAAATCAAAACTGGTATGATTTTCTGTTGTAGTTGTTGAAATTGAATGCTCTTTCTAAAGTGATTTTAGAAATACAAAGGGCCTTACATAGTTAAACTATTTTCAAGAAGCAAAACAAAGCTGGATGACTTACTCCAATTTACATCATGATTTATCATAAAGCTTTAGTAATTAAGACACTTTAGAATTCGTGATATTATAGACAAACAGATCAATGAAATGCAGAAAAGAAGCAATTTCACATAAAAGCAATCTCCTGACACATGAAAATGAGACACTACAATGTGGAAAAGATGGTCTTTTTAGTAATTGTTTCTGGGCCAAATTATATCAATAATTTCAAAATAGGAATCTGTATTTCTATCTTATACTATACAGAATAAAAATTGAGCCTAAATTGAAATGTATAAATTCAAACCACCAGAAGTTAGAATATCTTTATGAACATGAGCTAGTAAAATTTTTAAACCAAGTCTAAAAAGCATTAATCATAAGGAGAAAAAATTGTAAGCTCAACTACAATACGATTAAGAATTTCAAAAGGTACCATGGTGGCTGGGTGGCTTAATTTGTTTTGGGTCCGACTTAATTTTGGCTCAAGTCATGATCTCACCGTTTGTGAGATCGAGCCCCATGTCAGACTCTGCTGACAAAGTGGAGCCTGCTTGGGATTCTCTCTTGGGCCTGCATATTCATATTCTCTCTCTCTCTCTCTCTCTCTCTCTCTCTGTTTCCTTTATTTAAAAACAAAACAAAAACAGAAAAAGTAATTTTAAAAGTTACCATAAAGAGTAAGAAGGTAAGCCACAATAGAATTTTATCCAATGTAAATAAGTAAATCAGCAGTCTTTAACAGGAAAATAAGAAAAAGACTGGAATATGTATACAAAATAGGATATCTATATGTCCCATAAACATATGAAAAAGTACTGAACTTCACAGTAAATATAAGTGTTTAAATACAAATTATACCTAAGGTATGAAATCCTTACACACCAAAAGAATGGCTCAAATGAAAACAAACAACATCATGTGTTCATGAGAGTGTGGAATAATCAAAATGCTCAAAACTTCTGAATTTCCACATGCAAACGAATAAAGTTAAATTACAGAAAACATTTACTCAAAATGGATCAGGGGCCTAAATATAAGAGTTCAAGCCACAAAACTCCTTAGAAGAAAACATACAGGAATTCTATAGGACAACAAAACACAAGTAACAAAAAATAAAGTGGATTTTAACAAAGTTAATTTTGTGCAAAGGAGATTATCAAGAAAGTGAAAAGACAACTTACAAGACAGAAGACAGTGTTTCCGACTCCTATATCTGATAAAAGTGTAATACCCAGAACAAAGAATTACAATTCAACAATAAAAGGGCAACTCAATTACAAACGGAGTCATGGGCTTGAGTTGACACTTCTTCAAAGATACACAAGTGGCGAGTTAGTATGTGAAAGATGTACATCATTAATCATTAGGTATCAAACCACAGTGAGATACTTCATACCTACTAGGATGACAATTGATAACAGTATAATGGAAAATAACCAGCACTGGCCAGGATGTGGAAAAATTTCAACTTTCATGTCTTGCCAATGGGAATGTAAAATAGTGCAGCTTCTGTGGAAACAGTTTGGCCATTCTTCAAAAATTACCAGAAAATTACCACAAAATAATTCCGCTTGTAGGTATATACCCCAGAGAATTTTACAACAGAGAATCAGATAGTTGTATACCAATGTTCATTGTAACATCACTCATAATAGCCAAGAGGTTGAAACAACCCAAGTGTCCATCAACAGAAGAATGTATAAACTCATGTGGTACAAACACAGTGAACTATTCAGAAAAGAACGAAGTTCTAATAGATGCTAGAAATCTGAATGACATTTGAATACCCTATGTTAAGTCAGATAGCCAGACACAAAATGGAAAATACGGTATGATTCCATTTATCTGCAGTTCTCTAAAATGGGCAAATTCATGGAGAGAGAATATGTAACAGAGATTACCAGAGGATGGAGGGAGGAATGAATGGAGAGTCACAGCTTAATGGGTACAGAGTTTGTGTTTAGGTGATGGAAACGTTTGGAAATGGATAATAATTGTTGGAAGCCATTTTCTGAACTCACTAAGTTGAAAAAACAAAAACAAAAACAACTCCTTGTGAGGTAAGGCGGGTTTGCAAGGCTGGGGGCCTCTCACAGTCAGATGGCAACCGATGTAGGAGCAAATATTACATTTCCTGAGAAACCTGTTTTTCTTCCCCTCAAGAAAACAGGCTATTGGTGCCCTGCTCACAAAGAATTAACTTTTACCTTTTCTCTGCTAAACACATTGCCTTGTATTTGGATGCTAAAGATACCTTCCTTCCCCATATGATAAGCATCTAAGTCACCTACACCAATCACTATCGATAAAGATTATGCATGAGTCTTCTACCAATCTATGTTCTGGGAAATTTTTACATACCAAAGAATTTATCATCAGAAATCACTGTCTAAGGCAACTGCCACTTCTGTTTTGTACCCCATACATTTTTTCAATAAAGCTGACTCTCTGGTCAGTGCAGAGATGCCTGCCTGGTGATCAAAAGAAACTCATGGCTTTCTCATTCCCTCCCCCTTTCGCGACTCTCATCTTTCTAGTGCCAACACTGTCCCTCCTTCAGGGAACCCTGGACCTGCTGGAGCTGGATTCTGGCAAATAATATTTGAACAACATTATGAATGTAATTGATGCCAGTGTGTTGTAGGCTTAAAAGCAGTTGAAATATCAAATTTTGTATTGTACATATTTTATCACATAAGAATAATAAATGGACTGGAAGTTTCAATTTGTAGTATCACTTTGGAACACTGTTGGGAACTATCAAACATTCATACCCCATAACTCCGTATTTACACTCATTCTGAACTGTGTACATACCTCCACCAACAGACATTTTCCAAATTATCCCTGAAGCACTGTATACACATGAATATATGAATTGTGATATATTTATACTCCACTGCAATGAAAATGAACACAGCACAACTATGTACATAAACATGCCAAAAAACTCACAAACCTGCATTTCAGTGAAAGAAGCCACAGCACAATACATATTGTAGGGCCAGTAATACATATCCAAGATAGCAATGTTTACCTATGGTTTGCGGTAAGAATACAGTCATCCCTGGGGTCCCCTTAACTGTTTCAAAGGATCACGGAAGGGGCTGGGAGGGTTCGGGATAATGGTAACATTCTGTGCTTTGACGCGGTTGTGAATTTTTCCATATCCATGGTATGCTTCCAATAAAAAAAATAAAATAAAGGATATAAAGATAAAATGTACACTGTAAGTGAGCAAAATTATCGGTTTCCCTTATTTAAATGTTACACCAGAGAAGCAAATGGGATTGCATTGGCAATTATCAGCTATGTGAATGGCTGCCAGATTTCATGGTACTATTAGATTCAACTATTATAAGTTATTTCAAAATATGCTGACAAAAGAGAAATGGGACTAAGAGGATTAGTAAGTAGTTGGAGTTTGTGGGCCGGCTGAAGGCATGAACATCTCTTGTTAACAGCACATTCATGGGCACCAGATCTATGATGAACTTGCCAACTCTTCAGTTATGACCTGACACACATCTCACCAAATCCTCTCAGAGTTTATCCCAAAGTCATGGATGGTATCTTATTTATTGGATAACTATTTACTAATGTTTTTATACCTAAATACCCAGAAACCCTCTGGGTCTTTAGGAAGACCCCAAGCTGTGTCATCATTGTTCAGATGATGACAGCTATTAAAGTGGCTGAATTGGAAAGTGAGTAACTAGTGACATTATGGGTATGTTGCACTTGTTGCTCTTTCACTAACAAATAGGATGCTTAGCACGCATGATCAATTTTGCATAGTATTTTGGTAATCTAAAGAGCCTTCAAGGGGCACCTGGTTTGCTCAGCCAATTGAGGGTCTGACTCTTGATTTCGGCACAGGTCATGCTCTCACAATTCCTGGGATCCTGCATCAGGTTCTGTGCTGACAGCATGAACCCTGCTGGAGATTCTCTTTCCCTCTCTGCCCCTCCGCTGTGCATGTGCACTCTCCCTCAAAAATAAGCACACATTAAAAATAAGGAGTCTTTAAAGTATAATTCCTTTTGATCCAATAATTCCTCTATTGGGAGTCAAGCCTAAAGAAACAGAAAAAATATGCACAAAGATCTCCATATTGATATGAATTGCAAAGGTGAAAAAAAGTAGTTCTATACCATAAATTTTCAATATGAGGGGGATGGTTTTAAAAAAAAAAACTATGAAATCGCTTGATAGAATTTTCTTTTGTCATAATCACACCCTAATGCCATGTTTTATTTTTCCATAATTAAAAGAAGTCAATATTGGGGCAGTAGGAATTCCAATTAGAAATTATATAAATCTTTGATAAAATATGTCAGAAAAAATTACTTTAGTACATGTAGTTTAATATAATTAAATTGTAAAAACATGCTGATAAAGTTTTTAATATAGACTATGCTTATAATGTAATGATACACAACATATATAATATGTAAAACTTATAAAGGAAAATATTTTATGTCAATCATGTGAAATAGATATTTAGGAAATTGAATAAGTAGAACCTGGTAATTATAAACAGGATAAAGAGGACAACCCTGGGGTGATTTATAAGTTTCTGACCCCTACAACTTCATAGTCTAGGAAGAGTTTAGGGATGCTTACATATTTTGTTGTATGTATCATGAATGTTACAGGCTTTAGATATTTAGGCAGGCTTTTTTGGGGGCCTTCCAGCTGAAATATAGTGTATAAGAACTCCTCTCTGATCCAGCACCTGACTTCCCAGATACCCACCTCATCTGTACCTGCACTTTAACAGCCTTGGCTTGATATAAAATATGGACTCTTATTTTACCACAATTGTCTTATTACTTTAGAACAATTTTATATCTTGACTTGTCGGAGATTTGTGGATTTTTTTCTCCCTAATATTTCAGGTCAACTGAAGGAGAGAAAGTACCCTGTGAGCCACATATCAACAGGGCTGTCATTAGCGAAAGACTAGAAGAGCAAATGAATTAGGTCTGTTTTGAGATAATGAAGAAATGTCCTTAAGCAAATAATTCCTTGCTACTTAAAATTTGTGTACCTCAGAGGACATATCAAATAGATGACCAAGTTGATGCTTGAATTAAGTTCCTTGGTATAAAACTAGTGCTCGAGTTGAGTTGTGGGAAGGAAGGAAAAAAAAAAAAAAAGGAAGGAGATTCCAGGGTTTCGAAAAGGATTGTCAGGTGAAATCAATAATGAGCCGCTGGCAACTTGGCGAAAATAGTGAATATGGATTTTAAATTTCAATTGATTAAAAAATGAATGGGAGTTATAAAATGAAGATTAATCAATACTGAATTTTCCTTTGAGAAGTCAGGTTCTGAAAGAAATACAAGCGAAGATGATTTGCATTGTAGGAGGTATTTATATTGGAAGACAACTTTTTTTGAGGTATGAAAAATCTAAATCTTATACCAGGTGTACTGGAAAGCAGTGTAAGATAAATTGAAAGGTCTTGAATACTTGTAAGTAGTGAGACTCCGTTAACTCTGGTTTTCACATAGGCATCATTATTGTCCTTTACTACTCAAAGGGGACTGAGTTTGAAACAGCGACACTGTTGCACCTTTTGTATACCTACTGCTGTCTCTTTGTACCTTTTATTACTCCACAGAGACATTTATGAACAATTTATTGCAGCAAATTTAACAGATCTCAGGTTTATTATGTCTAGTGTTGTATGTGGATATTATGTGGTTTATTGGACTTGTAAGAGCAGGTAGACTTATTATTCAGACTTGTGAGACATTAAGTGCTTTATAATTAGAAAATGATCCATCATCAGAAGGACTGTAAGGAAAAATATTGACAAACTAATTTCATAATGGCATTCGAGGTATTGCAGAGATTTTGAAAGTGAGAATCCAGATGATCATTCTAACTCCATTTAAATGTTTCCCGGGTCGCCTGGGTGGCTCAGTCGGTTGGGCGTCCGACTTTGGCTCGGTCATGATCTCACGGTCCATGGGTTTGAGTCCCACATCTGGGCTCTGTGCTGACAGCTCAGAGCCTGAGGCCTGCTTCGGATTCTGTGCCTCCCTCTCTCTCTCTCTGCCCCTTCCCTGATCACACACACCCTCTGTCTCTGAAAAATTAATAAAATCTTTTAAAAAAAATGTTTCTCAACCTCTTTCATGCACTGCAAATTCCTGCATAAGTATAATTGCTAACCCTTATTTACATTAAGGTTTATAAATGTAAAACAATATCATGGAGGGGAGAATCAGATCTGGATTCCGCAATGGGTCACCTATGCGATGTATCAGCCCTCTAGAAAAATGTAACTAATCATATTGACCATATATAAAAAGAGCCTAGTATCTACTTACATGTTTATTTTGTGAAATAAACGATATATGTATAATGCTTAGCTTGGCAAAATACAGTGTTCAATAAAGTCCTCGCGATGTTTAATAATCTGATAAAAGGTAAAGAAATTATTTAAATTATAGAAAGTTCAATGAGCTATCTCAACTTTGAAGTGAAATTCAGTTGATGTGTTAAATTCACACTGACGCATATAAGAGAATTTTAATTAACAGAAAATTATTTTTGAAAAGTAAATAATTAGCTGACTCCAGATCTAACTTTATTTCAAAGGTACCTTACTTTTCTAAGGTAATGGGACTGCAGATGAAGTGTTTTCTAGAGATACACAAAATATAATTCTCCTCAAGTCATAATTTATTCACTGTTGCACACATTTCAGCTTTAATGAAATGGTCGTATTAATATGGTTTCATTTGATAGTGTGTCAGTTTACTATTAAAACATTAGGAAGTTTGGCTAATTTGTGATTTACTACCTTTTTGAATGTTAATCTCTCATGTACGTCTCCCCAATTATGTCTGACTTTGCCTTATTTTGTCTCTTACTCATATTTTTCCATCCTATAACTATAAAAGGAGAAACTTTCTTATTTAGTGACTTCTCCTCTCCTACCCATATTTTACTCAAAAATATGTATCCCAATAGGAGACTAAAGAAATGTACAATCATTTTCACATTGGGTCACTTTCTCCTTTTGTGATCGGGGCTATTTTATGACATTTTATAGTATTTATTAAATAATAAACGCTGTTACTAACTCAATTGAAATACGAAAAAGGCATGCCTAATTCAGAAAAACTCATGTAGATTAAGAATGCTTTCTTCTCTGCTAGGAAATGATAAAAATGCCATTTATTACATGTATAAATCAAACCATAGAGAGGATATACTCAGAAATATGGAAGCAAGGTTTATATGATCAAAGGGAATTGTACTTGCAGCTGAAGATAGTAAAGCATGTTCCATACAACATCTTCCTCTAAGAATTCACAATGGGAACTGATCTTTGAGAGAGGGGAACAAAAGAGTATGTATACCCGCAGCAATCAACCAAAAAAGGCAATCACCTGTATGGGCAGAAATATCCAATTATCCACAAGGTTTAGATTATCCCAATTGAATAGGACACTTAGCCAAACTCTGTGGGAAAATGCTAAAAGGGAAGAAAGGTGGAATGATTATAGAGGTAAGCAGATGTACTGAAAATGCTCAAAAGTAAGGTATGCTCCAAGCAGAAAACAAAGCCAGGGTGTATAAGCTCTAGGATATATAGACAAAAATGTTCATTCTAATAGAATCTCCCTCAACAAAAATCTACATGCCATCAGATACAATAAAGTAATACAGACGTTAGCCATTTTTGTGAAAACTTTGATTTTTACGCTGTCATGAAAAGCAATTTAACCAGACCAAATTAGAGACACACAGAGTCACATCTAGAAGAGAGCAAGCTTTAGCATCAGCGAGACCTCAGCATGAAGAGGTACTTATGAGTAGTAAAAACAATCAGCTCTTGAACAATGCAGGGGTTAGGAGTCCTGATCGTCCATGCAGCTGAAAATCCACCTAGACCTTTGAACTCCTCAAAACAAAGCTTCTAATAGTTACTAATTCCTACTGTCAACCAGAAGCCTTGCTGATAAGGACCGATTAACATGTATTTGTACATGTATTACATACTATAGTCTTACAACAAAGGAAGCTAGATAAAAGTTTAAGAAAATCAAAAACGATACATTTACAGTACTATAACTTAAAAATGCTGAAATTAAGGGGTTGGAGAACACAAAACAAGGAGAACTTGGTTCACTGGGAAAAAAAAAAAAATCAGTGATAAGTTGTTTTTTTTTTTTTTTTTTTTTACCTAATCTGAAGAATGCCTTCTTATATAATATATAAGAATACCATAAAAAAGTATTCTTTTCAGATGGATCTTACCAAAACCTAGAGATAAAATAATTCAAATAACTTTAAACCACTGTAAACCATTAAAAAATCAAGTAAAACTAAAATTAAAAATTCTCATAAGATTATTTCCCAAATCATGCAGAGTATAGAAAAAATAAAGGAGGTCACTGTCTGTTATAAATATTGGTAAATATGGATGTAATATAGGCAATTCTTGCTTGGCAGGTATGATGTTAACAAGAACGTTTGCACACTCCTCTGATAGCTGAGATCTCGGAGATGCTGTGGAACGGAAGGACTACCAGTATGCTATTGAAAATAACTGCATGCAGGGGCACCTGGGTGGCTCAGTCGGTTGGGTGTCCGGCTTCAGCTCAGGTCATGATCTCACGGTCCGTGGGTTCGAGCCCCGCATCAGGCTCTGTGCTGACAGCTAGCTCAGAGCCTGGAGCCTGTCTTCAGATTCTGTTTCTCCCTCTCTCTCTGACCCTCCCCTGCTCATGCGCTCTCTATCTCAAAAATAAATAAAACATTAGAAAAAAAAAATAACAGCATGCAAAGTAGATTCTTGATACCAAAATATTTAGGTTTTCAAAAATCAATGGCTTTTTCCAATTATGGTAAGGTGTTTCAACAAACATATCTGGGTGCCTGTGTGGCTCAATCAGTTAAATGTTCAACTCTTGATTTCAGCTCAGGTCATGAGCTCACAGTTCGAGGGATCGAGCACTACGTCCGGCACTGTGATGATAGCCTAGAACCTGCTTGGGATGCTCTCTATCCCTCCTCTCTGCCCTTGTCCCACTCATGTGCATGTCCTCTCTCAAACTGAATTTTAAAATACATAACAAAAAACTATCAAACATATTAATATTTAATATGGAAGTTAAAAAATCATCACTATCTCAATGCTGAAAAAACTTGACAACATTGAACAATTCATGTTAAGAACGTGTTAAGTATTTCCTCAACACAGATACAGAGGTAAACAGATCTAGGTGTTGGGCTCTACCAAATACCAGTTCTGTGAAACACTGGAGCCTTTCCACTGCCCCTTTTTTTGTTTTTTTTTTTAAAGATTTTTTTAATGTTATTTATTTTTGAGAGACAGAGAGGGACAGAGCATGAGAGAGGGAGGGGGAGAGAGAGAGAAATACAGAATCCAAAGGAGGAGCCATCTCTGAGCTGTCAGCACAGAACCCGACATGGGGCTCAAACTCAAACTGCAGGATCATGACCTGAGCCAAAGTTAGGAGGCTTAACCAACTGAGCCACCCAGGCGCTCCTCCATTGCTTTTTTAATCCCCTTTCCAGGAACTTTGACAGGATGGGCATCGTCTCTAAACTACTGAACACTATGATGGAGAGGATAGCCATTTGACAAGAGACAGGAGGTATGTGAATTAGGAAGAAGTATAGTTACTTCTATTTATAAATGTATAGGAGTGTACCATTAAAACGTAACAGAATTAGCAAATCTATGGTAAACAATAAGGAAATCTAGTAAAATACTAGAACATATGACTAATATCTAAAAACTAATTAGAAAACATAGTGGAAGCAAATAACCTACTTATGAAAGAATAAAAGCAAACACCCAAACATAAATCTAACAAGAAATAACCTTAAGCTAAAGAAATAAACAAAAGACAAAATACAAAGTCCTAAAACCCTAGAAGATATTTTTGAAAGAATGTAGTGAGGTAGTGGTTTTGGATAAATGTCAGGTCATATCATGTTCTTAAATACAAAAAAAAAAAATCAAAATCATGTTAATTTTCCTAAAAGTTTTGAGGGGCACCTGGTTGGCTCAGTCAGTTGAGCATCCAAGTCGATTTTGGGTCAGGTCATGATCTCATGGATTGTGGGATTAAGCCCTGCGTTGCGCTCTGCAAAGCCTTTTTGGGATTCTATTTATTCCACTCTCTCTGCCCCTTCCCGATTGTGTGTTCGCTTATACTCTTTCAAAAATAAATAAACTTTAAAAAAAAAAGTTTTGAAGAATTTCAATAAAAATACCATCTACTGTTATAGAAAAGTTGATTATAAGTCAATTCATAGACAAATTGATTATAAGGTACATTTGGGTTTTTTTTTTTAACTTTATAGTTTATTGTCAAGTTGGTTTCCATATAATACCCAGTGCTCTTCCCCACAAGTGTCCTCCACCATGACCATCATCCCCCTTCCCTTTCCCCTCTCGCCCTCAGTTTGTTTTCAGTATTCAAGAGTCTCTCGTGCTTCGTCTCCCTCCCTCTCCCTAACTCTCATTTGGAACAAATCAATTGGCATATCTAGGAGAATTCTTCCATTAAAATGGGAGAATATTCATTCTTAGACTGTAAAAAGAGTTTATATATTTTAATCCCTAGAGCTACTAATAAATGAAATAGCAAAGTTATAATGAAATGCTTTTTTAGGGGCACCTGGGTGGCTCAGTCAAGTCAGTTAAGTGGCCGACTTCAGCTCAGGTGATGATCTCACATCTCATGGGTTCGAGCCCTGCATCAGTCTCTGTGCTGACAGCTCAGAGCCTGGAGCCTGCTTTGGATTCTGTGTCTCCCACTCTGTCCCTCCCCCACTCGCACTGTGTGTCTCTTTCAAAAATAAACAAATATTAAAACATTTCATAAACATTTAAAATTTTTTTAAAAAGAAATGCTTTTTAAAATATTTAAGTAACCCAAATGGAAGTCAGGAAAGGGAAAAAGGATAGAAGAATGTGCAGATAAACAAAAGAATAATTTAAAGAGAAGTAGATCTAAATCTCAACATTTTGCTAAACACATCAAATGTAATCGGTCTTAAAACATTAATGAAGAGACTGGATTTGGGTAAGAGAATAAATGTAGTAATCCAATGATAGGCTGTCTATAAGAAACTCAGAGCAATGTATGAAAATTAAAAGGAACAATGGGGGATGTTACATAATGATAAAAGTCCATTCACCAGGAAGACATCAATTGTATATGCACCTTAAAATGTTTTTTAAATTCAAAACCAACAGAACAGAAAGGAGGAAAACATATACCCGCAATTATAATTGGAAATGTCAACATCCCTCTATGTGATAGACAGAGCTAGTAGATAATAGCAGCAAAAATTTGGAACTGAACAACATCCATTTATCCAGTTGGTGACTGGTATTTATACAACACACTACTCAGCAATACAACACTGTCAGAAAAAAAAAAAATGTAAACTATTCACCATTATAGACCATATCTTGTATACAAAGAGAAACAAATTTGAATGATCTGAATTCATGCAATACTGTTTCTCTATCCATAATGTAATAAAAACTAGAAGTCAGTAACAAAGATAACAGTAAACTCTCCAAATCTCCTCAAAACTAAATAATGCACTTCGAAATCTATGTGTTAAAGCCCACAACTGAATTAAATTGCAAATCAGTAACAAAAATGCTATGTCTCCCAAATATTAAACATGCTTTTAAAAATCTATTAAGCATCTAAAATCAGAAGGGAAATCATTCAATTCAATATTTTCTAAATACAAAAAGAATCAAAATTAGAGATACAAGTAAAGCTGTACTTGGGACATTTAAAGCTTTAGTGAAAGCTATATAAAAAAAGAAAGTACTATGTCAAAAGTGTAAGTTTAGAGTTTTAGAAAATAGTAAATGAGGACAAATTAAACCAATAATGAAGAAAAAAATAAATATTAGAGTGGAAATTAAAACAAAGATGATAGGGGTGCCTGGGTGGCTCAGTCAGTTGGGTATCCAACTTTTGATCTTGGCTCACGATATGATCTCAGTTTATGGGATTGAGCCCCGTGTCGGGCTCTGTGCTGACAGTGTGGAGCCTGCTTGGGGTCCTCTCTCTCCCTCTGCTCTTACCCTGCTTGCTCTCTTTCTCTCTCAATAAATAAATAGAACATTATTAAAAAGTAAAGAAAGAAAATAGCCAAAACCAGTGAAGTAAACTGGTTCTTTGAAAAACGTCAAGAAAAAAGTACAAAACCTTTAGTTAGTTTTGCCAAGAAGTAATGAGAGAAAGCATAAGTAGCCAAAATCAAAACAGGAGAAATCTATGATTCTATATAAATTAAGGGAATGTTATAAAATTTGTCAAGTAATTGGACAATTTACATAGCATACGCACATTTTGAGGTAGGTATAAACTATTGATACTTAGTATTTTTTAAAATGAATAAGCCTATAAAAAAGAAATTGAAATAGTAACTGAAAACTTCTCAAAAAAGAAAACCCTAGGCCCTGATAAATTCATTGTGAATCTATCAAACATTCTCAAAAGAAATAGTTATCCTTCACAAATACTTCCAGAAAATTGATGAGAACATTTCTCATCTTATTCTAAAATGTTAATATTGACACCAAAGCTAGTCAAAAATACTACTAGAGAACAAAACCAGATGTAAAAATCTTTAAAATAGCAAACTGAATCCAGTGACATTTGTAAAGAAACATTATGATCATGGGTTTATTTCAGGAAAAGCATGATTGTTTTAATACTTTTAGACAAGTAGGATAAAGGACAGAAACCACATGGTCATCTTATTTGAAAGAGGGGGAAAAATCAGGATAAGAACAAAAGCTAACACCTTTTCATAATTCAACAAAAACACTCATTAAAGAACAGGTGACTTCCTCCATTAGCAAAGAGCATCTTCTCCAAACCTACCGCTCATAAATGAAAAGTCCAAGTCTAAATGCTTTCCTTCTAAGATCAGTAATAAGCTAAGGATGTCCTGTTTGTTCAAAACCTCAGGAGTTCCTTGGGTGAAGTCTGAAACTGGCCCCCATACAGAGGGCAAGGATGTGGGGCTCGAACCCACAAAACGTGAAATTATGACCTGAGCTGAAGTCAGATGCTTAACCGACTTAGTCACCCAGGTGCCCCTTTCCTGCAACAATTTTAGAAGTTTATATAGATATAGAGGCCTTCACTGGATTCAGTCACATACCATTCAAATGGTCTCAACACCTTACTCTCTCAAGAATGCATCCATGGAGTGGTTGCTACTATGGGACTAGTATGTTAGATGTAGATTCCAAGGACAAGAGAGGGGGTAAGGAGTCTCCGATTGCTCATGTCCAACTTGTGGGTCAATTTGTGGTCATGCCCTATTAATGACCTCCTCCAACATGGCCTCACTCTTCACTTCCACAGTAATATTGTGCTGTATGTTTTAGCCAGTATAATGAGGTGCATCAGTTCATCAGAAAAACTAGAGTCATCCCACTAGGAAAGGAAATAAAACTGCCTTTATTCTCAGATAACATAATCCTGTAGAAAATCCTTAAGAATCCATGAGGATTACTAGAAGAAAGTGAGGTGGCCAGGTTGTAGGATAGGAGATCAATGTAAAGAATCAATTTCATGTCTATATACTAGCAACAGATAATTCAATATGGAATTAAGAAAACATTTTACAATATCAGAAATTGAATAGAAATCAATTTAAAAGCTTCAAGACATGTCCAATCAGAACTACAAAAAAATGCTAAGACAAATTAAACTAGTGCCAAATAAGTGGAAAGCCACTCCATTTTCATTAATTGTGAGACTTAATATTGGTAAGATGGCAATTCACTCCCAAATTGATCCATAGAATCAATGGAATGTCTATCAAAATCCCAGCATACATTTTTGCTGAAATTCATAAACTCATTCCAATTTCATATGCAAATGCAAAGGCCCTTAAATAGCCAAAACTATTTTGAAAATGAGAAACAGAAGGAAGACATATAGTACCAGATTTCAAACTTAACTATGAAGCAGAAATAATCAATAGTGTGGTACTGGCATAAAAATCAGCATGTAGATCAACAGAATAGAATTGGGAATCTGGAAACAAACCTTTCCATTCCAGTCGAATGATTTTTCAGAAAAGGAGTGAGGAGTGAGGGGGACGCTGATCTTCAAAGATCTGCGACAGAACATTAGAATCAGTTTTAAAGTAAGGCACATGGTTATTGTCACCCAAAATTTCAACCTGGTGTTACATTAGGTATAAAAGACACAGATACAAGAGTCAGGTATACTGGATTCCCAAACTAGAAATGATCTAGGTAGCTGATCAACTTTATAGGCACTAAATCAAGCAAGGAATAAGTGGGATGTGTGAGAAGCTGTACTTCATTAATGACAACGGTGTTACCTTCCTGTGTATTTCCTAGTACAAACATCTGTCAGAGGTTTTGGTCCATAGTACAAATTCACAGAAGGAAAGCATCACCTAGTGGACTCCTGACTACATATGGATTTCTAGTATGTTGTAATCAGCTTTATTTTTAAGTAGATGCCTTCATTTTGGGGTTAACTATGGGGGTTAACTTTTCTTCTTTCATACATTATTTTATGAAAATAGAGGGCTTATAATCCTTACCATGCCAGGTTGTGAATTTTAAATTAGATTTAATATGTAAACCGACTCCCACCATCAACATACAAGTAAGTATGTTTGTTGGGGTATGTACACACATACACATGCAATCTTAAGCAGCATGTTATAGGGAAATTTTAACAAAGTCCGAATTCCCTCCAATGTGGGGATAGGAAAGGGCTGCTTCTTATATTTCAGGATTTTAGAGTATACTGTTGGTGGCTGTCCTGCCCAGACAATACATCAGAAAAACAACAATGACAACCAGATCCCTAATTGGGTAAACCAAAAATGATTGTTTTCATGAAGATATTCAGAAACTGATATACAGTAAAATTAACTCCTCCTGGACACTTCCCACCCTAAGGAGGTTGGCATTGAACCTCCTTAATCTTGTCATTGTAGGTCTTTACATGACTAATACTCTCTTCTGCCTTTCTAATCCAGAACTGGGTCACCAACATAGTGTCTGAATATAAGATGGTGGCAGTAATTGCCACTTGGGAATTGGTGCTTCAGTGATACTTTCCTATACTTCATCAGTAATGAAATAGTAGGCAAATACAGGAATACATCACATAGTAAATCAGAGTTAATGAGGCTGAACAGATTCAGGTTTAAAGTTCTATAAGCTTTTAGGACAAAGGTATATAGCGATATAAAAGCAAATCTAAATAACCAATTTGGAAAGAAAAAGTTACTGACCAATAATGTTGTGAGGCTCCACAAAGATTGCATTTTCTGTGATCATACAAAAATTATGTGGTATTCAAATTCATGTCTATTTACCTAATGTGATAACTTGTTTTCTTCACAGATTTTTCTTCAATTACTGTAAATAATTTGGCTTAGAAAATTTTGAACAAAACATAAGACCTAATATTGTGTTGGACCAAAATGATGAATCACTCTACCAGAGAGCAGGCAATAGGAGATGGAGTTACCAGAAAACCTACGGGGGAAAAAAAAAAAAAAATCAAACATCCAGGTCAATATCTATAGTTCATGCTTGAAAAGAGCCTAGTCTTTGGTGAACACAGTAAATGCCTACATTTTTCATGTTTGAAAAGGCCTACACTATAGCAGTATTAAACCAACATTCACATGCTAATAATTGTGGTAGGACACAATCATTAAGTGATTTTCCCTATAACATTGACTATATCAGACTCATTTTATTGATGTGAAAAGTGAAGTTCATGGAATTAAGGGAATACATTTCATAGCCAGAGACCGGAAGAACTGGCTAGTCTCAAATCCAGTTTCCCTTTTCATTATACCTATGGTATCTTATACAGCCATTATGAAAAAGAGGCATTGATGAGCATTAAGATTACTTATGATAATAAAAATAGTACCAACAACATGCTGAAAACAGTAGAGAAAAACCTTGGAATATGTATTCTCCTATTCCCCTATTACTACTAGCTACTTCATCATATGCATAATTCTAAATATTATGAATTATGAATTTGTCTACAGTTTCCTTCTGGAGCAAATAACCCCAATGTATGAGCTAAGAGGGTACCATAAATCAGGAACTACAGCAAGTGATTGTTTTCTACTTTCTAATCAACACAGCCTAAATAATCCAGCCTCATTTGTCTTATGAAACAATCTTATAGAATCATTACTCTTTTTAAAATTCTTATTCAGGCTGCTGGAAGAAAGATTTATATTTTCTTACCATACACCTTGATACGGATATCATTCCCCAAGAAAAATGACGTATTAGTGGTGATATAATGCTCTGTGTGGCGCTAAAATGATAGAGTTTATTTGTAAAGTGCCAATGTGAGAAGCAAGACAATTCTATTTAAATAAGAGTCCTGAAGAGACAAGCCATGGAATCAATTCAATGAAATCTCTTACTTTTCAGACCAAATCACCCTTGTACTTGTTAGCAATGTTCAGGTGCTTCATACACTAAGGTTGAGAAAAAAGGAAGGGGTTTATTCAATATTGACTATGGATCAGTATCTGCTCATTTATACTCCCAGATATGATGAGTAGAACATGCAGATGAGACAGAGATAGGATCTGAATTGGAATTTCCATAGTCATGATTATGTTATCATTTTATAAAATCAAACAAAATACGGGCACCTGAGTGGTTCAGTCAGTTAAGTGTCCAACTTCAACTCAGGTCATGATCTTATGTTTTGTGAGTTCGAGCCCTGCATAGGGCTCTCTGCTGATGGCATAAAGCCTGCTTGAGATGCTGTCTCCCTTTCTCTCTCTGCCCCTCTCCTGGTTATGTGCTTTCTCAAAAAAAAATTTTTTTTAAATGAAAGAAAAAAACAAAATAAGAAAACTCAGGATTTCTCATTTCCCTAAAAGTAGAATCTACTCAGTGAGTTGGAATGACTCATCCAAAGTCACACGGGCAGGCAGTGGACTGGTACAGACTCTTACCGCTGGGTGATTTAGGTGATGGTTTACCTGGATTGATTCGGGGGACCTCAAATGTTTCACTCAGGCTCAATTACATTCTAGCTTATAGAAAAATGGGGCTGATAGATGACTTCATGCTATAGTCTAGACTTTGGACATGTACAGCCCATTAGTAGATATTTAAAGAGTAACTATGGACAAGACATTGTGCTGAGTCTATGGATAAACTGATGAACTACCACAACAGCAAAATATGATTTTTCTTCTCATTGAACTTGAACTCTCATTGAACTCTCTTGCCCACTCCCCTAAGAGTACTGAAATTCCTCCATCAAAAACATTTTCCTGTAGGTTTAAAGAGGCTTCTGCTCCAGTTAGCTTGGCTGCAAAGCATCTCAGAGCACCTTCTCTATATTAACATCCTCCCCATACATGCTGTAAAAACACTAACAGTAGGTATTATTTTATCAAGCTTGGGTATGTGCTTTAGACATATTTACACAATAAGTTCCCAGTGCTGCCTTCCTTTTACAGTTGAGTAAACAGAGGCATAAAGGGTTTAAGCAGTGAACCTGAGCTGTCAAGTTCCAGAGGTTGGGGAGCCTAGGCTCCAAACAAACCAGTCTGGCTCCAGAACTCACACCCATTAACACCTGACTGTGCTGCCTGCTGCTCTGCTCAACAGCTGCCCTCCCACCTTATACTGAACCCAGTTTTGATACAGGCTGGAGTGCCCTTCCCTCCCCTGCAATCACGTATGTGAACCTTTCCCTTCATTCAAGGCCCAGGTCCGTTCTGATGTCGTCCAGAAATCTCATCAGAACTCTAGCCACTCATTTGGTGCTTATGCCTCATTTCATTAACTATGCAAAATGATGGTCTCCACTGTGGTACATTTGTTTTATGCTGACCGTGTACTGTGGGACAGAGCAGATGATTTACATGTATTCTTTTTATTCTTTGCAATGCCCCTGTGCAGCATATATTATCTCTATTAAACAAAACTATTTAGTCGTTTAGTGATTAGCCCAAGGTTAGGAATGTCCTGTATTGGGCTAGGATTCCAGAGCCATCTAATTTCCAAACTCCCTGTATTGCACTCTATCATACTTCCTCTGATATTGAAAGACACTGCGTATGACTTCATCACTGTTAGAGGTAGGAAAACTAGGTATTCATATACAGGGGAAACCAAACCCCTTATTTTATATTATGGTGCCCATATTAGTTCCCTATGGCTGTTGTAGAGAATTACCATGAACACAAGCATTACACAACACAAATTTGTAATCTTAAAGTTCTGGAGATCCGAAGTGTGAAACAGGTCCCAATGGGCTAAAAATCAAGATGTTGGGAAAGCATCATTCCTTTCATAGGTTTGGAGGTCAACCTGCTTCCTTGCTTATTCCAGCGTCTCTAGGTGATCCACATTCTTTAGCACCTGCTCACCTTCCGTTGTCAAAGCCAGCACAGTCAACCAGGACTCACACTGCACCATTCCGACACTGAGCCTCATGCCTCCACCTTTGACTTAGAAGACCGCTGAGAATACATGGAGTCTCAGGATAATCTCCCCCATCTCAAATTCAGCTGATGATAAAACTTAATTTCATCTGCAATATATTTCTCTTTTACCATGTAAACGAACATTATCATAGTTCCTGAGGATTTTGGTCCACGGGGGTAGGGAATTTTTCTGCCTACCAGTGTGTAAACACAATCCATTCATTTAATTACCTACATGAGCCAACAACTGTGCTAAGTGCTAAGATGATGTAAGTACCAGAATGGCAAGAAGTCAAGGAAGAAGTCCAGTAGGGTAGGACTTTTGGTTTGAGTCTAAAAGGATAAGCATTAATCAATCAGTATGCAATAGGGCAGTTGGGATAGAAGGCAAGATTAGGAAAAGGCTGATGGGAAGACCATTTTCATTTAATTTGTATTATTAATTTGTTTACATTCTAATTACCATTTGCAAAAGATTGTAAGAAGTTAGTACTGGCATCCAGATTTAAAGCAATTTCATGGGCTTCCCAGTCTAGGAGATCAAGCTAGAATATTTAACCCAACAGTTTAACTTTATCTGATTAAAAATATAGATTCTTAGATGAAAAAGACAACCTCAGGAATGATATCCTATATTTTATTCAGACAAAAAGTCCAGATGTTGACTTGTTGGGACTAAAAACTACATAGTTAGAGCAAGTACTATTTACAAGAATGAACTCAGCGGGTAAGAAAGAGAATGCAAAAGTGGTGACTTCAAATCTGCATTGAACACCTGGTGGGTTCCTGGTACCTCTCTTACTGAGGGTGGGTAAACCCTGAAAACTGGCTGTTGTTCCTCAGGTTTTCCCCAAGGAAGCATTAATGGGGACCTACAGGCGCTGACATAACAGTGAGGGCCAGCAAGCCATGTAGGTACAAAGCATGGCTCAGGATATC
The DNA here is from genome assembly GCA_028646485.1 of Cryptoprocta ferox. NCBI lineage: Eukaryota > Metazoa > Chordata > Mammalia > Carnivora > Eupleridae > Cryptoprocta > Cryptoprocta ferox. The sequence continues at coordinate 123,141,639 of CM053576.1, read as the reverse complement.
AATAAAATCATCGTGCACAAAACAAATGCCGCAGGAAAATGGATTCTATCTTCTAATTCCCTCAGACTCCAAAGATGGCTAGCTAATACTGCCCCAGATCTTCTGTGCAATCTCCCAGAAAGCCTGACAAATACAGTGCAAACATGGCCACGCTTTAGAATTTGCAACACTCTTTTAAAAGCATTTATCGTGTTTAATAGTAATCACTTCCCTTCTTAGGTACTTCGTAAATTATTTTCATCATTCACTTCATTTTTTTTTTCTGATCCTCACAAAAACACAGTCAAGAAAGCAGGAAAATATTTTTCCCCTCAGTACTTGAAAAACTTCACGTAGAAAGTGTGAAATAAATATAATTAATATGCATTGCATACGGAGGAATTCGTAGATAAATGGAAGGTCAAAGTGGCAAGATGAGATTTCTCAAGTCCGATGGACACATATGTTGTACCTATGTTGTTTATATAGATATATTCAGTATACTTTATGTATCATAGTTACTTCCTCCATTATCTCTTTCATTGCTTTAAGTCATAAAAAGTCATTTCCCAACCAGAAACACACAGTTGTTTCCACTGCCTTTAATCTTTAAAGCTAGGAGTAGCCAAATGGGTGTATGCAGGGGTGAGCATCCCAAGGGGGAATACTTTTTACTTGGTTAACCAAGTAAAACTTGGTTATCTGTACTTGGGCACAGAGGGAACCAGAACTGACATAAAACCTGTTGCCATATGGATATTCTGAGGTCAAGAGAATTCACGGCTCTTTGCATTTTTTAAACAATCTTCCAATTTATAAATTATAATGGTGGCAGCCATTTCATATATTTAATCATGCCCCCGGTCCCATTCAGTTGATAAACCACAAGTCAAAAGTTGACCAAGCTAGTGTAATCAAAGACCTTTCTCTTGGAATGGGCAAAAATTCCCAGGAAATTAGATTTCTGGATCATGTGGGTGTTTATTCACAAAGTCACATAAAAACCCACAGCCCTTGGTGAGAGAGAATGTTTAAAATAAGTCGGACCCTGTCTGGATAGAAGAACAAAGGAAAACAAAGGATATTGGTCATTCTTCTAGTTTCTGGTTCCAGAAATTCCCTCAAGTCAATCGACACTCTGATCATTGGCTTGCTTTAGTTAGCACCCGCTTTTCTGAACTTCCCTGTTCTTGTTAACACCTGCTTACACTGTTATGCACTTGCAATCACTTGAATGTGAAATCCATAGGGTCTTGTTGGTTTTGTCACTATTACCTGAAAGAATGCTTACACATAGAAGTCACAATAGGTAGCCTTTGACTAAGCTGAATGACTTGAAAGAGAAGAAAAAATATCTACACAATTTCTTCTGGAATGTGGCTCTTGTTTCAAGGAAGTTTTTTTTTTTTTTTTTTTTTTTTTTTAGTTTTTTAAGTGTTTATTTTGAGAGACAGAACGGGTGAGCAGGGGAGTGTGGAGACAGAGAGAGACAGAGAGAGACAGAGAGAGACAGAGAGAGACAGAGAGAGACAGAGAGAGACAGAGAGAGACAGAGAGAGACAGAGAGA
>CM053576.1:123124157-123139592 GCA_028646485.1 Cryptoprocta ferox | reverse complement strand
AGTGTCTATCCTGTTGAAAACAGTTATGTCTCTCTTAGTGGAAGTGTTGGCTACAAGACCACATAAAATTATCAATTGGAAATTGACACTAAAAACACCTTCCACCCACATACATTTTGGAATGGATTTTATTTTTTTGAAAGTCAAATTCCCAAAGGTGATAAACACTTCAATCCATCCTAAAGCTCTCATTAATTTGACTAGCTTTTGTATATAACATAATACTTAAAGATAAAATGAATAGCTGTCTAAATTCTGTAAACATTAATCAGGTAAACAGGGGAGACAGAATAGTGGAAGGTTTTGAGCAGAGAGCTCAGTAAGGCTAGTAAATGTCAGTGAGATATAATGAGAGGAAGTAGTGTCACAATTCACAACACCTAGGTTCTAATCTTAACCGGCATTCCCAGATGCCTGGAGTTTTACGAATCATTTTATTATTCGGAGTTTGAGTTTCCTGCTTGCAAACCTGGGATAACAGACAGATCTATCCCTTAAAAATTTCTAAACATTTACTTGTGATTGTAAACCTAATATGCTCTATAGATTATTTTAAAGCACTCTGAAACTGTTTACCATTATCATTGACTGCCATTACCTAAAAATGTAAGTAATTTACTAAGGAATGAATAACATGTGTAAAAACACAGCGCATGGCCTACAGTGGGTCTTTAGTAATGGTGGGTAGATGAACAGAGTGTGTAAATAAAACTGAAGAGAAAATGGGACTCATAAGTTGTATGGTGCTGAACACGTTGTTTATTCTTAGTTCCCTTATCTGCTAAATGTTGAATGATTAATCTATATGATATATGTAAACACACTTACATGGTCAAAAAAACCCTAAAAATAACAGGTGGTATTGACAATAAAACTTGTTTAACATTAATAGTGGTAATAGTATATGTAGAATTAATAATGCCAAGTATTTTGTAAAACATAACAAATGGATACCTTCTTATGCTGAAACAATTCAGCATTTAACCTGGCTCAGTCAAAACTAATCTGAACTTTATCTTTCCTGGTTTATCAGATATTCTTTGTTTTATTTGTAGAATATATACTTATACATAAGATTTGGGAAGAGAAAATATTCTTGATTTCCACTGCTACAAAGAGAATGGGAATTTAGGGTGGTGAGTATATATTTGATTATAACAAAGTCCTTCTAAAGTTCAAAGTAAGTATAAAATTTATGACAATGTGAGGAAGAAAGATGAATACACATATGCATATCATAAATGTTATATGTGTACAATTATTTTATGTATATATGATGTGTAGTTATATATAAATGTCAATATGAATAAAAATCTTAAATATTAACATATGACAAATATTTTAATAGCATTTATATAGTTATATGTATATGTTTTCAGTCTCCTTTATGTTTCATTTGATTTGAAAATTTTATTATAATCTATTTACTACGAATCATCCCACCTCCCAGAGAACAATCTATGTTATTTAAGGATAGCAATGGTATATTATATTTTATTTACTTCATTGGCTGATCGGGCAACTGCTTGAGATACAAAGAGTCTCCATTTGTCTGGGCCATGTTTAACATCAAGGTTCAGAATCAGAAGGAATTAGAAAACTAAGTCTCAGAGGCTAGAACAGTGCAAGCTCAACAGGACTTAAAATCTATGTTTTGGAGCGCCTGGGTGGCTCAATTGGTTAAGCGTCCAACTCTTGATTTCAGCTCAAGGTCATGATCTCAGGGTCCCGAGATCGATTCCCGCATTGTGCTCTTTGGGCGTGGAGCTCTCTCTCTCCTTCTCCCTCTGCCCCTCCACCGTCCCCTCTCTCTATAAACATAAAGTAAAAAATAAAATCTATGTTTGCTACTTTGTAGCTTAGGAAAATAAATAAAAAATGAATATAAAATAATGTTAAATGGCATAGAGCTGTGAGGATTGAAGAAAATTATGCATGTATGGTGCTTAATGGTCCTGCACTGGCACATAATAAGCATCTGAAAGTGTTATGTATCCCTATTGCCATTATTATCAAAGTATAAAAGATGCCTCACTTAGCCTAACCTAAAGAGCAGTCTGTTAATCCTCCTCATCTGTTTGTTTGTTTTGTTTTGTTTTGCAAATCTTACTCAACAGGGAAGTTGTTCCATATTCTGTCTGTAGTTTGTGGAAAAGCAACAAGGAATCATCACTGCAAGCATGTCCTTGATTCTTATAAATAACAAAGGGGATCATTTGAGGATCTTTATTACCATCTCATAAAGAGACATGAGAACAAGGCAAGGACTGAAGAAAAGATAACCTATTTCAAGAATAGGAACTAAAGGGGGGTATTCTGTTAATTTTAGTTCTTGATGTGTCACTAAATCTTAGCATAGAGCCTTGGACATAGTAGGTGCTTAGTGAGTTGTTCTTTAATGAATGAACTACTGCAAGATCCAATGTAGCCATAAAGAAAGAATAATTTTGCTCATGTACATTTTCTCATTTAATTCTCTTAAAACTCTGTCAGATAAAAAAGTTTATCATAAATCAAAAGAAAATGTGAGTCATCTAGTTTGATCTTTTTCCTCCTACTATAATTATAATTACACCATAATTATCAAATGGCACTTACTACTCATAGATGATGTTTTCATAATTTCCCTCAGCTACATACATCCTTCTTCAATGCAGGTTATATCTGAGTTGTTTTACATTCATCTTTTAAGATGAATGAATGATGAATCTTTTAAGAGGAGATGAATATAACCCTCTCCAGGAAGACCTTCCTTAGTTCACATTCTGATTTAACTGTCCCTGCCTTATGCCCATCTCTATATTAGCGGCCATTTCTACATTGTTTTGCATCAAATATTCAAATATCTCTAGCCCTGATTTGAGTGAGAGCAGCATAAGTTGGTAGAAAAATAACAAGTATACATGAAAACCAGGTTGATTCTACATGCAAAAGCATAAACATGTAACTTATGAAAATAAAATGTGTTCGTAATACATTTATGCCCTGAACTTAATTTTTTGTCTTAGTTTTGGGTTTTAATTTATTACAATTAAATGAATAAATTTGTTGACAGTTTTCATCTGAAAAAGTTTGTCTTCTGATTATCAAGCATGTGGTAGAGATGATGCCTTCTACTGTTTTAATCCTATTCAATCCGTGACTACTTTGTAGATTCATTAATCTGAGTTAAACTACTGATTTGAGCAAGTGCTTCATCAATGACTTCTTTCTCACCTTTAGAAGAGTTTTTAATTAGAATAACCTTTCATAGCATTTTTAGTTTAATAACTGCAAGCCTAATAATATATTCACTCCACATAAAAACACTTGTCAATAGAGTCCATGGGATGATTGAACATGCAGTACACACCTCTTGTCCTTCACAATGATGTGTATATAACACAGTCAGATCCACCTCTTCATTACTTTCAAAGAGCCAACTAAGTCCTTTTCAAAAGACATCGCGTTACAATCTTGATTTTCAAGGGGAAAGCCTTTTTTCTCACTTTTCCTTCAGTTTATTTTTAAAATGTTTCTACTGCGACATTCTCAAAATGTCATTATTGAAAATTTATTTCTGCCCTTAAGTGTCAGTAATTATGATAATCACAATACTCTGATTTTTATGGTTTTCCAGACTGTTTGTTCCTCATACTGACTTGTCCAGCTAGCACTCCATATTTCTACTTATTTTATAAAAATTCTATTTAAGATTTTTCTATACTGATTATTTGTAATATTTAAGGTTTTATTGTGGCAAGATATTATATATATATATATATATATATATATATAGAGAGAGAGAGAGAGAGAGGGCACAAAATCTGCCATTTTAACCATTTTAAGTGTTAATACTCAGTGGTATTTTAAAATCACAACGTTGTGTAACCACCACAATTATCTATTCCAAAATGTTCCACCTCAACCAGAAATTCCATACTCATTAACCAATAACTCCCCATTTTTCACTCCCCCAGCCCTTGGTAACTTCACAATAAATTTGCCTATTCTGGATATTTCATGTAAGTGGGATCATAAAAACAATATTTATTCCTTTGCAACTGGTTTCTTTCACTTAGTATAAGATATCCAAGGTTCATCCCTATTGTAGCATACATTCCTTTATGTGGCTGAATAATGTTCAGTTTCATATATACATGGAAGGTATACATTATATATATTATATATGTATTATATATAATATATAAAATATATATGAAACATCTATTATACAAAATATATATTGTGTTATGTGTATATATAACATTCCATTTATCCCTTCATCTGTTGATGGATAATTGCGTTGTCTCCAATTGTCAGTAATTTTTTCTTCCACATCTTTTTGAACCCTCACCATTCAACCTTTGGGTTCCAATACCCCAGGGTAATTGATGTTATCGAGGTCCTCATTTTGGTCTCCATATTGTTAAATTAAATGGTCAATTATCAGTCTACAGCTTATTTGATCATTAATGGCATTTCACAGAATTGACTACATTTATATCCATGAAATACCTTTATCACTAGATTACAGGACACCACAAATGAGATTTCGATGACAGGATGGCCTTCTTAAAGATTCGGAAAAAAAACTGAGATTTAGGGGTACCCTCACCCCTTGGAAGTTATGGGAGAGTACTTTCACAGAAGCTTTGGTAAACTACTACTGGTTCTTATTGATCTGCATTAGATCAGCATAGCCATTCTTGCTTCAAATAAAAAGGAAGATACAGTTATTCTGATTTTCTCAAACTATTCAATAGAACTGTGAATAGGCTCATTATCTTCTTAAAGAGGTTGGCAAAGTTGTCAGAGAGGTAAATATCTGAAGAACTTTGGGATTCTGTTGAGAAGGAGGAAGAAGAGAATGATATTGGATAGATACACAACAGTGTCCACAATATGTCTGAAAACATATCCACAGAATTATTATTATAATATCATTTCTACCTCAAGCACTGATATCAGCATCTATGAAATATGCCTGTGTGCTTGTTTAAACATTAAAGCAGTATAAAAAATAGGATATCCTCTAGATTTTCTCTATGAAGGATCAGAATAAATAGAAAAAGCTGTTCTTTTCCGTTACAACTCCTTTAACGTTTGAGCTCATTCCTTGAAATGTGCTTCAAAACAAAAATGATGGGCATTCAAATTCATGATGATTACAGATAAGATTTAACAGGTAGCCATCCAAATAAATCCTGCAGGTGGTAAGCAATGGTCCATGCATGCAACAAGCAGTTTCAATTTTCAAAAGGCTATCAATTAAATGAGAAGGACTGTTGAACTGATCTGTTGCTCCCCAAATGTTAATTAAAATTGCAATATTGCTGTGGGGCATCCAAACAGGCTGCAGCTCTTGGACAGCTGTGAGGCAGCATCTCAGCATATTGTAATCACAGTGATATATTGCTCTGATACCATCACTAAGAAACACTGTATTATTCTAGTACACTTCTGATTACTCACAGATTAAGGAAGCCATGTTTTTGTTTTATAACACTGCTACTTTTTTTTTTCTTATTCTGTTAACAGCTCTGTTTAATCCACCTACCTTGTACCTGACCCATGCATCTCTGATATGAGGTTGCAGACCAATTTTCTTCCAGGATTGCCTATGCAGATACACGACACAGAGGTCACAGTCATGGTGCACATCTGACTTCAAATCTGGTGCGGCTATTTTTGGTTCTCTTTTCCTGTGAAAATATCAGACTCTGGTTGAGTTTTAATTTCTTTTTAACCCTCCAAACTTAGCATTTAGTCTTTCATCATTAAGTACAATGTTAGCTGTCAGTCTGCGGTAAATGCTCTTGATCAACTTGAGGACGTTCTCTATCCCTGGCTTTCGGAGAGTTTTTATCATACATTGATGTTGACTTTGGTCAAATTATTTTTATACGTCTATAGATATGATGACGTGATTTTTCTTCTTTAGTCTAATGATATTTTAAGTTACAATGATTGTGTAATGTTGAGCCATCCCTCCATCACTGGAATAAAACCCACTTAGTCATTGTGTAGAATTCCTTTCTATGTGTTCTTTTCAGTAGTACTTAGAAGTAGTATTTTTAAATCCTTTGCGACTTCATCTTTGACCATGGGTTATTTAGAAGCGTGCTATGTCCCACCTTTTCAGAGAATCCTCTTATTACTCTGTAGTGTTGTTCCTGTTGTCTTGTTTCTATTTTGATGTTACTGTGGTCAGACACCACAGTTTCTATCATTTCAATTCTTTGAATATTGTTGAGGCTTGTCTTAGGGGTTACAATGCTGTCTTGGTGAGTGCTCCGTGGAAGTCTGAGGGAAAAAGTCCTGTATGTTGTTACTATTGGTTAGTGTTCTATATATTTGTCAGTTAGGTCCTCTTAGTTGAATGTATTATTCAAACATTCTAGATCTTTGCTGATTTTCTAGTAATCCTATCCATTGTTGAAACGACAGTGTTCAAGCCTTCACCTGCAATTGTGGATTTCTCCCTTCAACTCTCTTATCAGTTTTTGTTTCATGTATTTTTCAAATCTGTGCACATTTGGAATTACTATGTCTAGTTACTGGACTGATCTTTTCATCATTAGGTCGTGACTTCTTGAATTCTTTTACGTGATCAGGCATTCACAATGCCTTGGCTTAGCATGAGAATCTAGTCCTACTTTGGTGGGCTGGGATTGCAACAGTGGTTTGATTTTCAGCCTTTTTTAGTGTCCTTGGTTAAGCTGGTGGTGGGGCTCCTGTATGGAACTGCCTGAGGCAGCAAAAGAGGGTTTTCCACTGTGGGCAGGGAGTGTATTTGGACCCTCTTGCTGGTGCCACTAGGCTGTAGGACTGGAAAGTTTTAGTCCTGTGGGTCTTAGTCCTGCAGGTCTTCCATTTCTTCCAGGTTGAAAGCTGGAGCTGACGCTCTCCTGTAGGCTCTGCGCTCCAGCCCAGGTATCTCTTGGCAACAGAAAAGCACACTCTCAGGTCAGGCAGTTAAGGAGAGTATTTCCCCTGTTTCAGTATCATCTGGTGTTATCTAGACAACTCTGTGATCTAGGAAAATAAGGAGCTTACCTGGACCACCTTCTGCTGCTATGTCACAGATGTGAAAATACCAGGTATGGATGGCCTTTCTCTGATATGTAGAAGGACACTAGCCAACCCAATGCCATGCTATTGCTCAAATCCTGAGATCTATACCATCTCTCTTCATTCTTATCATGTTTCGGGGTTCCCCTGTACTGGTCTCCTGCACCATTTCCAGTGTTTATGTTTGTGATTAGTGAGGGGAAGCAAGGAGAAATGGCAAGACTTCTTCTCTGAGCATTTGAACGGCTCACTTAGATCTTTTAATGGCTGTATCTCCTGTATAAAGATTAGCTTGTAAAACTTCTGTATTATCTGCATATCCCCATAAACGTCATGAACACAGATGCATATTTCATCTCTATATATTCAAATCCCTTCCCTACGCCTTACACAGAGATGATGCTTTATGTTAGTTAAGTGAAAGGAGAAAGTATTAGTCCACACACAGCTCCTTCCTTTAGAAAATAGTACAACTTTCTTTCATTTCTGCATTTATCAAGTAGAGTTTCAACCCTTTTGCTATTTATATCAATAAATATAAGGAGCTTGGAATGGTCAGTAATGCCTAACTTGTATCTTCATATTTGGATAGGATACATTTAAACTATCTAGAAACATGTCAAGATCAATTTCTTGTTTCACACATTCTTATAGTCAAGGGAATGGTTCTAGAGAGTTCTATGGATAGAAATATCTATATAAATACATGTTCTGATTGGAAAAATTCTATATATTGTTTCCAATTTTTTAATTCTTTAAAATGATTGTGACCTTTTATAAAAGAAAACATGCTTTATGGGTTTTCTGGGGGGTTTGTTGTTGTTGTTGTTGTTATTTTCTGTTCCTGTACTGACATTAGAGAAAAACTGTGGGCATTTGACTAAATGATCTTTATGTTTCCATCCAACATTATTCTTCATTCTTCTTTTTTAATTCTTAGCAAATGATCTGTAATCTAATTATAATACTTCTATTTTATAGTAACTAATTTTTTAACAACAAGGTTATCTCATTTGGAATCTCCCACATCAAAGCCAAAGGAGTAGACAGCAAGACATGAGTGGAACATGAAGTTATATGATCTACATCAAAATTTACAGAAAGTATTTCTAAATGAGAAATTCTAACTCAAGGAATACTCCGGGTCCCCTACAAAATTATTGTGAATTTTGATGATAAATCATTTATATACCAATTAAGAAAAAGAAAGCAAAATATAGTTTCCCTCTGTCAAAAAGAAGCCATTATTTTTTTTCTTCTAATAATATTTTTCCTCCATAAGGAATCTATTAGAACTCTCTTTTTGGGCACCTGGGTAGCTCAGTCAGTTAACTGTCCGACTTCAGCTCAGGTCATGATCTTGCAGTTCACGATTTCGAGCCCCACGTCGGGCTCTTTGCGAATACCTCAGAGCCTGGAGCCTGCTTTGAGTTCTGTGTCTCCATCTCTCTCTGCCCCTCCCCTATTCACACTCTGTATCTCTCAAAACTGAATAAACATAAAAAAAATAATAAAAGCACTCTCTTCATAATATCTCTCAGACTTTTAATATGTATTGAATTATCATAATGCCATATTAGACCCTACATCTGTGGGCCTTTATGTATTGGGATTTTAGCGAAGGGAGAAAGAAAAAAATCTGGCAATAAAAATGCATGTGAAATTTGACAGGAGGACTGGCAAAGACATTTTCATTTTAAGTACACCTTGCTAAGTTCATCATTCAATAAGTTTTCAGAATGAAGAATTATTTCCAAAATGCCATTCTACTTTCATTTTTTTTCCCCAAGGAGGGTCAGAATAACCTGCAGTGGACTGTTGAACAAGGAAAATATGAAACTTCAAATAGTACCTCTAAGCTCTTTCAACTACAAACTTGTAACATTTTTATGACATTTCAAAATGATTTGTGATCCTGACACTACTATTTAGAAGATGTAGCTTAAGTCAAAAAACAAACTATAGGCCATACATTTAGGGGATGAAAATTTTGTTTTGTTTTGTTTTTCCCACTTGACCTCTTAATAGTAACCATAGTTTTCTTTAATATATATTGCTGAGACTGTAATTTTAATAACTTTAATTAGAGCTATGTTATGAAAACTCTGCCTTACTTATCCTAATTCAATAAAGTTTCTGTAAGTTAAAACTTAATTCAACTTAATTGCCCCCAAATAGAGAACCACTTAAAATTTATTGGATATTTTAAAGAAAAAAAAGGTACAATTATACTAATTTTGCTATGAGACAAATCAACCTAGATATTGGATATCACATAATTAAAGTGCCTCAAAGAGGTTTTGCGCTTTGTGGGTTGAGGTATTGCCCCCATCTATAGTGACATCGACTTAGAACAAATTAGAAAAGGAATTGGAAAGGAAGAAGTAAGTGCTTTTGGAAATACATCAGCCATATAAGAACGCAAATTCCTGCCCCTCTCAAACCCTACTGCATTGCCGTAAGGAATTTGTAATATCCCTGGTTTCTTTGAACTACGTAGACATAAACAAAGATTGTGATGTGTTTTCTATAAGTCTACCCTGTAAGTATGGGTGTGATTACCCTTCCCTAAGGGATGGTCAATTACTAACTTCCACACTAATTAGAAAGAGCTCAACCAATTCTCATGAAAGTTTATGTAACTGCATTTCGTAGAATATCAATACTCGCAGAGAATTCCAATATCTGATCATATGCTCGGAAGTCACTGGATGTAGGGCATGCATAGAAGCTAGTAGACAACTTGGGATATTAGCAATTCAAACCCTTACATTAAAGGAACAAAGATTCCCAAGGCCTTCAGGAATACCCTGACTTTATGAACTTATTCTTATGATTCTGACTCAACCCACATTCGCTGTGACCCTTTAGTTAGCTCCATGTTGAACTCAACCCTCTAATAAGATTTAGAATCTTCAGGATGTTTGTAAAGACTATCTACAAATATATAAATTGCCTCATTATACTATCCATACTGAAAGCCCTGGTAACAACCTTAAGAATACTTTTTCCTTAATAAAATTACTGTATTTAAATGTGACAAGAAGGGGGGTGGCTCGGTGGCTCAGTCGGTTGGGCAGCTGACTTCAGATCAGGTCATGATCTCACACCTCGTGAGTTCAAGCCCTGCTTCAGGCTCTGTGCTGGCAGCTCAGAGCCTGGAGCCTGCTGCAGATTCTGTGTCTCCCTCTCTCTCTCTGTTCCTCCCCTACTCACACTCTGTCTCTCCCTCAAAAATAAACAATCAAAAAATATTTAAAAAATAAATAAGTGTGGCAGAAAGAACTATAGGCACTCAAGCCAGACTCTGGAACACCATATTGTTTACTTCCAACCTATGTGAGCTTGGATAAGTAATTTTACTTCTACAACCATCAGTGTGCTTTAACTCTTTGAGTTAAGAGGCTTAAGCCAGATGATCTACTAAAATTGACTTAAGTATCTGGCACAAAGTAGGCCCTTCCACTGTGAATTTCTCTTTTCACTCACTCATGATACTCTGAGGCCATCATATCTATTCTTACATTGTTTGATCAAGATGTTAGCAGGCTTGTCTCAGCAATTGGAGATGGGGACCAAAATGAAAATAAGTAAGAGTTTTCCACTAGTCTTGATCTTTGCCAGAATCCATTTTAATAGCTTGTCTCATCAAATACTCATTATACTCAATAAGTTGTGTAACACACTAATGCAAAGATAAATAACTGTCAACTGGTTCAGGCCAGTCTTGCCCAGGATCATGACAAGTTGTGGCAGGATTTCTTCTCATTTTATTAGTGAGAGACTTCTAGTGAAATTATGCACTTATAAAATTGAGTTGGCCCAAAAACCATAGAGTATTTTATGCTAATAATTTGAGGACCAAAAATATATCTAAATGAAAGAACAAAACAGAGATGTTTAGCAAAATTAATTTGACTCCTGAGGGGTAGATTCGAAATGGGAAAGATAGATCCCAGGACCCCAGTGCAGGAGCAGTGGCAACAACCCATTCAAGATACACAGAAATTTTACATCAATTTTAAATTTTATTCAAATACTTAGCAAGTAGCATAACTTCCTTGTATCTGTCTTTCCTCACTGGTAAAATGTCAATGCATAAATTGGGATGCTAATTTGTGTATGTATATTTTTGAATTTATATTTTCAACTTTATTTCAAATAACTTAAATGTAGCTATATTATTTTTATGTGTTGAAGTTGACAAACTGAATACAATAATTTTAATGAAGTCTCATTTAAAAAGCTGCATTGAGGGGCATGTGGGTGGCTCGGTTGCTTCAGCGTTGACTCTTGGTTTTGGCTCAGGTCATGATCTTGTGGTTCATGGGTTCAAGCTGTGTGTTGGGCTCTGCTGACAGGTTAGAGCCTGGAGCCTGCTTTGAATTTTGTGTCTCCCTCTCTCTCTGTCCCTTCCCCGCTCATACTCTGTCTCTCTCTCTCTCTCTCTCTCTCTCTCTCAAAACTAAATAAACAATAAACACAATTTTTTAAATAAATAAAAATTAAAAGCTACACTGAGATAAAGGATTTAATCCCAATATTTCACCTAAATTACATTTGTAAAACAAAATACAACTAATTTATAATAAATTCTGTAAGCCAAATGTTTTACTATTAAAACTAGCATACCTTATATCAAATAGGGGACAAAATTTTCTACTTGTTATTTCTACTATAAATAATTCATATTCTGAAGGATGGAAATTGGAAATTACACCAATGTAGCAATCAGGAAACATTAATTGCATTCCTAAATCAGATTGGCTGTTGGCCTTCAACAAATTATTTACTCCCTTTTATCAAAGATTCCTCATTTGTCAAATGGGCAAAAAACATTTGACCTAATAATAGAAAATCATTCTAGAATTACCCTATCACTTTTTACATAATGCATATAATCAATTCTAAGATACACCTTTTTATTCCCCACAAATCTGAGCATCACTGAAATCAGGTGTCTCCTAAAATTGAATGCATCTTTTCCTAAATATTGGCAGTATATACATGTTTAATTCTCAGTGGTACAAAACACAGTGATTTATCTTACAACTGATGATATGTTAGATTTGATGTCATTGATTTTAACCAAATTAATATTCAAAAAATTATATGACTATAATTATTAATCATATACAACAGATGAAGAGACTGAGGCAGAAAGAACTGAAGATATTTGCTTAAGATGACAGAACTGAAAATGTGAACTATTGATCCATAGCCTATGGTCTTGTCCATCATATGGTAGTGTCTTGACTATTAAGTATACATTAACATGATTTGAAAAGTACACTGTAAAATATATATAAAAATAACTTAAACTATTCATGATAATAAACAAATCTTTTAATAGAAAGTATAAAATCTGACTAATTCCAGGGACACCTGTGTGGCTCAGTCAGTTAAGAATCTGACTCTTGATTTCGGCTCAGGTCATGATCTCCTAGTTCGTGGGATCAAGCCCCGCATCAGGCTCAGCACTAACAGTGTGCAGCCTGCTTGGGATTCTCTCTCTGCCCCTCTCTCTGCATCTCTCTCTCTCTCTCCCTTTAATAAACAAATATTTTTTTTAATCTGATAAAAAAATCTGACCAATTCATATTGAGACATATTTTCTAACATAAAAAATGCAGTGACAATATGAATACATATATGAGTATGTATGCATATTTTATTAAAAGTGACAGAAATACATTATGATAAATTATTTCCTTGGTTGAGAACCCTGTCACTGAATTGCATCTGTAAGTCAATTTATAAACTCACTCACTAACATATCTTAAATATTGATAGCTACAAATGTGTTCTAATATCTTTTTCATAGTTTGTTCCAAGAACCATATGTACCTGACTTGCCTAGAATGCTTACTAAGAAATGGATCATCAAATGTCTGACATCTCACATGTATGTGCATGTGGACATGCACACAGGAGTCACAAACATGAGGTTACAGATCAGGACAAGCAAGTGATTCTTAAGTTTCATAAGGGTTGAAATTCCCTGGATTAGGTTACTGCTGGATAAAATCATTACAGTTATTATGAACGTGTGGTTACCCTGTGCTCAAAAGGTCACAAATCCACTCATCAAGAATATTTATTGGGCATAGCCAGTCCTATAATTAGATTTGTATCAATATCCTTTAAAAAGTAGTTGCAGAATACCTACCTCGGAATCACCTGTTTCTCTTAAAAATTAAGTTTTCTTGACCCCAGGAATCTCTAGAAGTAGCTAAGAATTGCAAATATGTCAGTCTCCACGGATGACTCTTATGTATACGAAACTTCTAGAAACACTGATCTCTCTGTTAAGGAGAAAAAACACAAATACAAGCTGAGCGTGGTTAGCAGAGTTGATGGGGTTAGCATCTCAATCACTTACTCTCTATCTAAAAACGAACGTGGGATTTAAAATTTTAAATATTTGCTCTAAATTTTAGTCATTTATAACCTATGCCAGAAGCTGTGTGTGTGGGGGGGTTATATTTTAATTTTATATCTTAACTTTTTGAGATAATTTGAGATTTCCAGAAGAGTAGTAAAAATAGTACAGATTTTCCTATACGTTCAGCCAGTTTCCTTATAGTAAAATTATCAAAATTAAAAAATTAACATTGGTAAAAAATTATGAACTAAACAATAGATATTTAGGTTTTACCACTTTTTTCAATAATGTCCTTTTCCTTATCCATGTCCCCACATTGCATTCAGCTGTGTCTGCATGTCCCTTAATGTGCCACTCTTCCAGAGTCTTTCCTGGTCTTTCATGACCTTGAGATTTTTTAGATGCGTTGGCCAATTACTTCATAGGGTGCTTCTTAATTGAATGTATCTGATGTTTATTTTTTATTAAATTGAATTGTATATTATTATGATGGATGCAACAAAGGTGATGTATCGGGGGAACCTGATGTCAATATGTTTTACTATTCATCATGTTGACCTTATTCACCTGGTTAAGGCAGTATCTGCCAGATTTATCCACTGTAAACTTATATTTTCCTTTTGTAATTAAATATTCAAAACACTTTTTTAAAGTTCATTTATTTATTTTGGGGGGTGAGGGGCAGAGAGAGAGATAATTCCAGGCAGGCTCCACACTGTCAGTGCAGAGGCCAATGTGGGGTTCCAACTCACAACCCATGAGATCATGACCTGAGCCAAAGTCAGATGGTTAACTGACTGAGCCACCCAGGCACCCATGTAATTAAATATTTTTGAGGGCGTTCTATTGAGACAATGCAAATATCCTGTCCTGTTTCTTCTCAAACTTCTACCCGCCAATTTTAGCATCTATTGGTGAATGTTGCCTGAAGTAATTTAAACTGTAGTATTCTAACAATAATTCTCTTTCTCATTCACTCATTAACACATTTCTTAATTGTAGTTTTCTGTAAAAAAATGTCCTTTCTCTTCTATTTATACTTATCTATTTCTATCAATATACATTCAAAGATACTTATTTAATTCTTTAGGTTATAATCCAGTGTTGGTTTTATGTATTTTGTTGCTCAAATCTTTCCAGTTTATATACCATAAAAATTAAGAAATTTAAAAGCTTACTTCAAGTGGAACTTGGGAATCAGAAACATTGGGTTTTGGGTACTAACTCTACCACAATAGATCATGTCACTTGACTGTTTAAACCCCATATTCTTGATCTGTAAAATATACGTAAAAATAACTCTAAGCTGAAGGAGTTATATGATGAGTAAAATTATGCCTTTGAAACGCTTAAGCACAATGCCTGACAAATAATAAGGTTCTCAATAAATAACAGATATAATTATTATTTTTATGATCACTCAACCATAAAAAGGAATGAGATCTTACCATTCACAGCAACACGGGTGGACGTAGAGGGTATTACGCTAAGTGAAATGAGTCAGACAGAAAAAAACAAATACCATGTGATTTCACTTATATATGGTATCTAAAAAACAAAACAAATGAACAAACAGAAACAGACTCATAAATAGAGAACAAACTGGTGGTGACCAGAAGGGGTGGAGTATGGGGGGGGGGGTGGGGAAAAAAGGTGAAGGGAATTAATAGATACAAACTTCCAGTTATAAAACAATTAAGTCACAGGGATGAAATGTATAGCATAGGACATAAGTCAGTACTGTTGTAATAATTCTTTATGGTGACATGGCATAAATATACTGATCACGGTAAAAATTGCATAACAAATAGAATTGTTGAATCTATTATAGTGTGCACCTGAAGCTAATATAACATTTGTGTCAATTATACTTCAGCAATAAATTTTTCTAAAAAGGAATTGATGCATAGTGGACTTAACAAATTTATTGAATCCAAAGTAAACATTTCATAAATTTATATTTTTACTGAATTCTCATCAATATCAGATTCACTTTT
>CM053576.1:123055183-123123657 GCA_028646485.1 Cryptoprocta ferox | reverse complement strand
GATGGTCTTGGTGGAGGTCACTTGTGGGGAAGAGCACTGGGTGTTATATGGAAACCAACCTGACAATAAACTATAAAGTTTAAAAATAAAAATAAAAAAAATAAAAATCCACAAATATTTTCAAATTAAAAAAAATATCAGATACAGATATTATTTACAAATTTTATTTAAATGTTTATTTATTTATTTAATAAATATTTGCATTTATTTATCCTTATCAAAGGTTATCTAAGCTTATATAGATCAACTAAAACTTTAAATTCCAACAGTTCCCATATGTTAGAAATAAAGTGAAAAAGCTCTATGTTCCAAGAAAATATTCACAAATCAAACCCAACAATAAAACAAACAAAAAAATTATACATCACCACCAAGTGAGATTTACGCCTGATAAACAAAGCTAGTTTACCATTTGAAAATTACGGTAATTTACTATGAAGAGAAAGCAACAACGACATATAATTATATACGTTGATGGATAAGGAGCATTTCACACAATCCAAAATCCATCCACAAACAAACCAACAAAAACTTAGTGAACCAGGAATAGAGGGCAAAGTTCTCACTGTAATAAAGAACATCTAAAATAAACTCACAATGGTCGTCACAATTAATGATGGGAAATTAAAGGCTTTCCCCCTGAGAATCAGAACAGGCAAGGATGTCCCCTTCTACCATTCCTTTCCAGCATCATACTGGAAGTAATGGCTAGTGCAAAAGTATTAAGACTGAGAAGAAAGCACTGAAGCTATCTGTCCACAGATAACACGACTGCCTCCACAGAATATCCTGAAAAGTTCACAGAAACACTCCTGAAATTAATAAGCAAGAGATGATATAATTTGGTGTATTTCAGATTTAAAAAAAGGTATGTGGATAAAGCTTTATATTTAATGTCTTAGATGCATTCATAGAAGTATCTGAAATAATCACACAATTGCTTAACTTTGAAATATCTCCTCTCACATGGGATCCCTGGAAAATATTT
This sequence comes from Cryptoprocta ferox, assembly GCA_028646485.1. Lineage (NCBI taxonomy): Eukaryota > Metazoa > Chordata > Mammalia > Carnivora > Eupleridae > Cryptoprocta > Cryptoprocta ferox. Next base: position 123,122,669 of record CM053576.1, on the reverse strand, counting down.
AGCTTTACAATATCATTTGTGCTCTAAGAACACAAATCTGGCATTGCATGTCATTATTTGGGCTAAGTTTGTATGGCAGTTTTCAACAAGAAACTTTACATTAGTTTCCTAGGTTTTTTGTTTGTTTGTTTTAATTTTTTTTAATGTTGAATTAACTTTGAGAGAGCATAAGCAGGAGAGGGACACAGAGAGAGGGACAGAGGATCTGAAGCGGGCTTTGTGCTGACAGCAGAGAGCCTGATGTGGGGCTCAAACTCATGAACTACGAGATCATGACCTGAGCCGAAGTTGGATGCAAAATGAACTGAGCCACCCAGGTGCCCCTGTTTGTTTATTTTTAAGTAGGTTCTACACACAGCTGGGGCTGGAACTCATGACTCCAAGATCAAGAGTCACATGCTGTACTGAATGAGCCCCAGGCACCCCTTCAATACTAACTCTTGAAGAAAAAGAGGAAAGTGAAATCCCTGCATTTTTGCAACAATGAGGAATTTTCTTCCCAGTTATGGTTTGAATAAAAATAATGGTGCTTCTCCTATAATGCTGTAGAACTTAGTATACTGTGGACAAAATATAGGTTCTTATGAATAGATATTATGATTATTATATAGATATGCATCGTGTGTGTTTATGTGTGTGCTTGAGGAGAGAAGTTGGTAACTGAATATTTTACCAATCTGAATGCTTTTGAAATAGGCACTGACAGGTCCCTAAACTTCCTTCAAGGTACTTGTCTGGGAGGCATTAATGTGCAATTAAACAGTGAGAGTATAAAAGATTATAAAAGTCAACAGAATGTTTGAAGAATTCTAGTAATTCTGAGGACTAGACTGAAGTGTTTGTAATATTTAGGAAATGATGATGAGGATGCAGAATTGGTTAAATCAAATTCTGCAAACATTCTCAGAAAACGTGTACAATCATTGAGTCGAATTGCCAGTTATATCTCCTGTGCCTAGAAGGATTGCTAGTTGAATTGAGACTTTTAATCAGTCAATCTATATGCTCAACACCTTAAGGAAAAATGGTTTTACCTTTGTGCTGCATTTTTACCAGTTCTTACCTCTAACATACCTGGATTTTACCAGTTCTTACCTTTAACATACCTGGAATTGTTTTTTTTTTTTTTTTGAAAACTATATGTTTATATATCTGCCCCAAACCCATTAGTCTCTGAACCTCTTATGGACAACAGATGTGTCTTATTTATTTTTGTTTCCCTATTACATTGCCACAATTTCTGACAAATAGTTGCAGATGAGTAGCCAACTCATGTTGACATCTGTTTCCAAAAAAATGAATTCGGGGCGCCTGGGTGGCTCAGTCGGTTAAGCATCTGACTTTGGCTCAGGTCATGATCTCGTGGTCCATGAGTTCGAGCCCGGCATCAGTCTCTGTGCTGACAGCTCAGAGCCAGAAGCCTGCTTCAGATTCTGTGTCTCCCTCTCTCTGCTCCTCCCCCACTCATGCTCTGTCTCTGTCTCTCAAAAATAAATAAATGTTAAAAAACTTTTAAAAAAATGAATTAGTATTTGGTTGGTACATAGCGAAAAATTACAGAGTCGTCACAAATGGTATGGACAATACTATTTTAATTACCCTTACTGTTTAAGAGATGAAATAACAGAAGCAGCTTCTCAACATTCTGGTGAGTGTGAAAAGGAGAAAGGAAGACCATAGAAGAGTTCATCTGTACTTCAGTCCTCTTGCCTGAAGTTTGTGAATAATAGTAATTTTGGGGGATATGAGAAAAGTATCATGCAAAGATAACAGGCATATTTGATATTTACACATCTCCTCCTGGCATAGAGTAGGCTCTCAGTTCATGTTTCATAAATGAATGAATAAACGAATGGATGGATGAATAGATGAACAAATGGATGACTATCTTACTTCTTCAAAGAAATCCACTAATAATTTTATTCTTGTGGATCTCTGCATAGAAATATCTTATTACTTTGAGTTCTGCTTATATTCCTGTCATGGAGCTGTTATTTTCAGAAATAACAAGTGTAATATACTTTTAATCTGTCCAATAAATTCTTCAATCATCTCCCTCTATTCCTGAATTATTTCTCCATTCTAGTTTGACATACTTACGTCTGAAATGTCTGAACTAGTTGAACATCTATTTACTCTTTCTAAATCAGTGAACAAAATATCCTATTTCAAGAATTTAAAACATACGAGGCACCTGGATGGCTCGGTCATTTAAGCGTCTGACTTCGGCTCAGGTCATGATCTCGCAGTTTGTGAGTTCGAGCCTAATGTCGGGCTCTGTGCTGACAGCTCAGAGCCTGGAGCCTGCTTCGGATTGTGTGTCTCCCCATCTCTCTGCCTGTCCCATGCTCATGCCCTGTCTCTCTCTCTGTCTCTCAATAATAAATAAACGTTAAAAATTTCAGAAAAAGTGATTTTATCTGAGAAATGTGACAGAGACTCTTAACAAAAAACCATCCCATCAAAAACAGCCACAGCAAAGTCAAAATTCATCTAGCAGTCAATGAGTATTAAGGAAAAACCTGGGAGATTGCTGAAGCTAAACACATGGGATGTTTCTAATTCTTGTTTAGACTTTTCAATGTATGTACTCAAATTTAACTTGAATTGAGACATGCCAGCCATATATATATACTCAGTCTGATGTAGGCATCCATCATTCAGGCACTGTATACACCAATATGAATAAAGCTTATAGCCTCTTCAAGAAGATCATAGTCTTGTTGAAATGAAAGAAGCGAAAAGAAATAACACATTTTGATGCAGTGAACACTCGTCTTTCAAAGCCCACTTCAAGTGTTACCTTATTTGCAAAACATCTGTCCCTAATCCTCATCTAAATCATATACACATTGCACACACTTGCTTACCACTTTATACACAGAAACAATGTAAAATTTATATATTCTCTTTTCTCTCCCTATTTACTTATAAAGAAAGCATTCCTAAATGCTACAAGGACTTGAGAAGAAACTCATTCTTCGTAATGGACTTATGATTGGAATCCAAAGGAAGAATTGTAGTAACTTCCTTGCTTTTTCCTTTTGATCTTCAATTTTCCCATCTGTAAAACGAGGTGAAAGCGGGGCCAGTAGACTTGCCTGTTTGTTTAATTATACTTTTCTTCAATGAAGAAAAAAAAAAGGTGAGTTTTTCTAAGTTTGAAAATTGCTTAGCCTTTATGTTCTTCAGGGTACTTCCAGTATTCAGTTCTGTGAATTTGCATCTTGGCCCCATTGAGTCCTGCTTCAATTTACCCTCTGATTTAGTTAGAGTATCTGTTATCACCCACCATCAGGGATAAAGTCCTATGGAAATTATATATTTAAATGAGCCAGAACAAACCCAAGTCATCAAATATAATTTCAGTGATGAACCTCAACATTTTACATTTGAATACTTTCCCAAATGGTTGCAATTTATTAATGTCAGATTAAAGGGCTCCATTCATTTTTCCTATTCAGTAAAGAGACAGTTAATGAATGATACGGACTTGGCTAGGCTTCTAATGAATGGTTCTGGAAGTGTGCATCCCTCAGTGCGAAGAGACTCAACTAATGCCAGCAGACTATTGACAAGCTTTTCATCTGTGCAGAATATGTCTCTTTATACAACTTTTGGCTAAGGAGATGGTAATTATGTCATCAAGGCTAAATAGAAAACACTAGGCTATGTCTGTCTTCCCTAAATGCCATTCCATGAACTAATAAATGACCTCCTCCTCCTCGTTCCTTCACTTTCCTTATGGCTGTATTGCTGCAGAGAGATTTCCGTAACTAATGAAGACATAATAAGGGCCAGTGCCCATTTGAAAAACTTTGTATAATAAAGAAGAGCATCAAAAAAACCCCAACAAAACCTAACACTCACATTATTACCACCAGTACTGATAAACACTTGAGTTTAATGTATGACTTAGATCTATATTTATCAATATCGAAACACTGATAAAGTTCAAAAAAGTAATATAGAAAGATTTATGTTGTTATAAAACATGAAACAGTGCTGTTGATATTTTATGCATGCACAGGTCTCAAAGTAGCTGCCCTAACGCCCCATTGATGGTTAACTTCTGGAGACACTGGAGAGGATGAAGTGGAAGGGAAAGACATTGTCTGGGGATTAAGTTTTTAAAAATAACAGAGAGCAGGGGCGCCTGGGTGGCTCAGTCCATTAAGCATCCAACTTCGGCTCAGGTCCTGATCTCACGGTTTGTGAGTTCCAGCCCTGCATCTCGCTCTGTGCTGACAGCTCAGAGCCTGGAACCTGCTTCGGATTCTGTGTCTCATTCTCTCTCTGCTCCTCCCCCACAAGTGCTCTGTCTCTATCTCTCAAAAATAAATAAATGCAAAATAAAAAAAAATTTTAATAACAGAGAGCTGAAAGTAAGAACATAGTTGATTCAATCTGGCTTTCTTGGAAAATGCAACAGTCATCTAGTATCAAGCTGCTATAATTTGGCAATTCTGGGCTCTAACCAACTATCCCAGCTAGCGCGCATTAAGAAATTGACTATAGTTTGCTCCATTTTTCCATCTAATGCATTTCTCTTTTTAAATGTAATTTATCATTGTTATCAATTTGATACATGTACAATGGGATACATATTAAACTACAAGGCTGATAATGAATAACTGCAATAACCTGACCCACCTTTTCGTACTGACAATTCTTGTTCCTTGAGAGTAACAGCTCTCAGTGCATCCAGCTATTCATCCTGGCACTTGTCCCATATTTCTAAATAACACTTATATGAAGATTTCTTGCTTATTGGCTGTGGGGATATTATCTAAAGAAAATACTTTTGCAGAAAAACAGGTGTTAGCGCTCTCTCTTCTCTGTCTCTTAGGCTGATAATTTTTGTTTGCTTTTGTTTTGTTTGTTTTTGTCATGATATTCAGCATAATAACAATGATAATATTGAAAATGATGAACATGTATTTAAATGATTGCTTGTAAACCAGGCATTGAGCTATTTTGTGTATTTTCTCTTTATAATCCTCATAAATCGCTTTGAAAAAAATTATTTTTGTTTCACAGATGAAGCAAATAGCATCAGAGATATTAACTTCCTCTTAATGATATAAATAGTAATTGATAAAATTCAAATTCAGGTTTGCCTATTCAATGCCTATAGTCCTATACACTAGGTGGACTTCATTCTCATTGGGGTCCTGTAGTTTTGCATCACTTTTTCACTTGAAATAATTCCATCATTGCTTTGCACCATGGGAAATTCCTTATAACTCATGTCACTCTGGATGCATAATATTCCAAAAGAAGAATGTATCACAATGTACTGACTCCCTCCAACTATTCTAGTGAATTTAACCCCTCCCCAATTATTTGCTATCCTAAACACAGCTAAGATAAATATCTTCATGCATTATATATATGGTATTTTAAAGAATCCTAGTTTCAGGTAATTTCATAGGTTAAGTTTCCACTAGTGGGCCTGATTTTTAAAATAGTCTGTGAAAAAACAATATGATACAGATAATGGCCAGGAACATATATCAAAATTACGTGGAAGCAAAACTAAGTTCATGGTCTCTAATTAATCATTCATTTTACAGAGATGGAAACCAGTTTCTTATGATCAGCTGTCAACCGTTGAGTTTAAAGATTCCTGTCTTTAAGAACCGATAAAACAAAAGTTATGAAAGGCTCCTTCATGTAATACAAGCATTTAAACTCTGTTTTCACCTACCGATTTTTTGAAATTGTAGACTCTTAGGGATAAAAACTCCTTATGCACAATAAGTATTATATAATATACAAAATACAATGATGATAATTCATATAATTAAATGTAATATATATTGTTACATATATAATGGTATATAATATATCATTATGTATTTATATAAACTAATATGGCTATTACAATATCCACCTAATATATATGATTATGATATATCATAAAATGATATTTAAAACCTTAAAAGTCTATAATATCTTGTGGTTTCCAGGAAACTTTAATAAATATATTACTGGATGGTATTAATGACAGATTTTGTGGGTGAAAAATGCAAAGCTCATAGATACAGGTGGTTTGTTTAATGTCTTACACCTGCTAATGGCAAATCCAGTAATATCAGGTTGTATGAATCATTTTCTTTTTTTTTAATGTTTATTATCTTTTGAGAGAGAGAGAGACAGAGAGACAGAGAGACAGAGAGAGAGAGACAGAGTGCGAGTTGGGGAGGAGCAAAGAGAAGGAGATACAGAATCGAAAGCAGGCTCCAGGCTCTGAACTGTCAGCACAGAGCCCCATGCAGAACTCGAACCCACGAATCGTGAGATCATGACCTGAGCCAAAATCAGCACTTAACTGCCACCCAGGCACCCCATATGAATCCTTTTCAATCACTCTTTCTACTTTAAGGGTTACAGTGAAATGTTAGATGCATCACAGATAGTTTAAAGAAAGAAGTTTAAAGAAAGTTTAAAGAAAGATAGATTAGACTGTAGCTGTGCTTTCTCTCTTGCTGTTAGAGAAATGGAACTATCTTAAAAACCCAATCCCTAGAGCAGTAAATTAATAGTAAGTAATTCTTGTGGAAAAAACAGGTCTTGAGGTCTAAAAGGCTTATTTTTTCCACAGGTGTTCATATGATTAATGAAATCTTCAACCATGTAATGTTTATTTCATCTCTATATGAAAATATCCTGTTGTGTCCAAGAAGTATAGTTGGAAAAAGTCTTATAAATATCGGCTGTAAAATTATAATGAAATAAGGTTATTTTAATACTTTCTCTGGGTGATCTATATGGGAGACTGCTAGTTGTAATTATTTTGTAATTATCCCCTTGTCCGGCAAAGCTCCGAAATCATCCCTCAGCAATGGCACCGCTGATAGAAGAAATCAGTTCCTTCACTCTTCAGCAATATCTTAAGGTCTTTTTTCTTTTCTCTTTTTTTCTTTCCTTTCCTCTCCTTTTCAAGTTTATTTATTTATTTTGAGTCAGAGAGAAACACAGAGAGAGGGACAGCACTAGCAGGGGAGAGGCAGAGAGACAGGTAGAGAGAAAGAATCCCAAGCAGGTTCCACGCTATCTGAGCAGAGCCAGATGTGGGGCTCGAACTCACAAACCTTGAGATCATGACCTGAGCCAAAACCAAGAGTCAGACACTCAACCAACTGAGCCATCCAGGTGCCACAAAAGGTTCTCTTTTGTTTTAATTTCAGTTAATTGAATCCCTCCTTGTTTCAGATGTACAAAAGAGAAAATACTGCCCTGATTTCTACATCCTCAGAATATCCCATATGCTGGGAACATTCTGGGAAAAGGGAAAACAAGAGGAAACAATCCTATAATAGGAAGCAACATTGTGTTTGTTTAAAACCTGTAGTGAGATAATTCTCACCAATTAGATATGTGACCTTATTTCTCATTTACTATCACTTATCCTCAGTGAGAATGCCTATTTTTGTAAAGTTCTGTTTACGTTAAAGTTTATGGTGAGTTTAAAAGTGTTTTCAAACTGCATTCTCAGTGCTTAAAAATGAGAGTCATTTATTTGCAAACTGATTGTATTCGTAGTTGATTAATATAACAACAACAACAAAAAAAAAGACCTTGTTAATAGATCACAGGCATGTTCATGAAAATAAAGCTGCGTAAAAAGTCTCTGTTCCTCAGTTTGCCTCCCTTAACTCTTACTTCTTCAAAGAAGGCCCCTACATTCTATGACTTGCTTCAATTCACCTGGGAAATTTCACAGAACTGAATTTCATTGATTTGGAATATCTTCTAATTCTTGATTAAGATAAACTATCATCCTTGCAAATATACCCAGTGATGCCACCTACCTTGGCCAACAGACAATACCAAGATCCGGTGTCTGGGGAATTAATATTATTTCCCCTTTCAAAGTTAATTGTCTTTTTCTGTTATTAACCCCAGGCATTGAATTGCTTTTAGGGTCTTTCATTTGCAGACAATTACTTCTAAGTACCATTGGTTAGGATAGCCACACTCAGTGTATCTATAATAAGCAACTCAAGTACAGTGAATAATCAGCTACTTTGTATGGGCATAACAATACCCATCTAGCTCTCCTGAAAGGTAGTATTGATATGATTAAAACACTTAAGCCTTTAAAATATTAGTGTTAAATGCAATCCTATGTACAGTCCTACCCACAAATTATGCAAATTAGGAACCACAGGCTTAGAAAAAGAAAATCACTTCTTCTAAAGTCAACTAACATGACTTGCTGAGCAAACATCACTGTCAAGAACTGCAAAGGGTTTGAAATTTTGCCTTACTCGTAAGTTAACAGTTACACGTAAGTTACTATTACATAGATGCTGGCAGAAGACATGAAACTCCTTGATGGGTGTACTTGTGTCCCTCATGAGTGAATGAGCTTCACATTCATGGTGGTCGCACTTACTCTCAAATCCCAAAGGGAAAGGTAGAGATAGTCTTAAGGAGATGCTGTGTACACAGGTTCATGGTACAGATAATAAACCTAAATTTTGGAAACCCCAGTTTTTTAAAGACAACTGCTAGCAAAACTACCCAATCTTAGCTCCAGTGGAAAATATTATCTTTATTAATCTGATCAGGAAGCAAATTTGCTGTCTTAACATACTTATGGTGGATGGATGATTATGGATATACAGAGATTATGGATTGTGAATATAGATATAGTTATAAATATGGATATGGATATAGATAGATTCATTCTGACCTAGTAGAGGACAGTTGGATGGTTAAAATTTATTAGATGGGGCTTTCTTTCCCACCCAGATTCAATCCAAAAGATAGAATAATTTACTTTTTGATACATTTGCTAAAGAATGAAATTAATACTATGAAATTCTCTCACTGAGTATGTAACATTTTGAGGGACTTGGTTTATACATGTGTTTAAAAATCTGACTCTTGGGGGTGCCTGGGTGGCTCTGTCAGTTTCGCTTCCAACTCTTGGTTTCAGCTCAGGCCCTGATCTTGTGTTTTGTGAGATCAAGCCTGAGAGTAGGCTCTGTGCTGACAGTGTGGAGCCTGCTTGGGATTCTCTCACTCCCTCTCTCTCTGCCCTTGCCCTGTCTCTCTCCAAACAAATAAATAAACAAAATAAATTTTAAAAATAATGAAAAATAAATAAAAACCTGACTCTTGACCATACATTGGGCCCAAGCACAAAGGGGTGTAGGAAACCTCCAGTTAACACTTGTTACTGTACCTGCCTGAGGCAACCTATTGTTTAATATGGAATTTTTAGCTCCCTATTCCATTTTGTCTCTATTAAATTTACTTCTTAAAGTTTTGTTTGTATATTAAAATATACTATTTCTAGGTGTTTGAAGCGAGATTCTTTTCCCATAATTTCTACTCTGCCAATAGCCCAGTAAATGAAAGACTTCCATTATTTCTTTTTATTTATCTTTAGACACATGGATTATATCTTTAGACATAATGGATTGCCTGTGGTTCCCAAACTACTGTCCAAGTTTCTCTTTATCCCTCCCTTTGCAGATATTATTCAGTTTACTGGAAATCCCTCCCTCTTACTTCTCTGTGTTGAATTCAACTCATCTTTCAGAATCTATGGCAGATAACATATTTTCAAGGGAGACTGTCTAATCCTCCATGTGAATATGGTATTGCATTACTTTGAAATAAAATTTTGGCTGGTGATATCTATATGTCAGTACTGTTCTTCTCAAACCATCATTAGCTTTTATTAGTCAAAGGATTAATTACTAAAAATACCGCAATAAGAGCACCCAAAGTTTGAGTCAGGAACTGAGCTACATACTTTACATGAATTATCCCTAATCCTGGGAATTATCATTCAAGGTAGATATTTTGGTCCTTATTTTACAGTTAAGGTAATTGTGCCTTTGAGAAGTCAATAAATAATTCCAGAATTCCCACAACTAGTGAATTCTAGAAAAAAGAATATACATCCATATCCTTGGATCCCCAAACCCATGAGCCAACTGTAAATCTTGTAAGGGAAATAATTACATAAATATTATTTCTACAGTGCTAAAAATAAATGCCTGGTCCAAGTTAGGTCCTTGGGCTCTGTTTTTTTATTTCATAATGAATATGCAAGGATGGGAAAATCTGATGTACGTTTAAGCAATATTATTGTGATTTACTCAACTTAGTGAAAACACGGCATCTAACATGTCCTCTCCGTCTATAATTTATTTTAGAGTCGGCTCAGGAACACATAGAACAATAACAAAATGATCTGTACAGTTTCCTGTCATCGAGGAAAAACACACCTCTTATATTACGTTAACTTGGAGAATTCCATTTACCATACTTCTTTCATGATATATTATACTCCCTTGTGTGTCCGTGGGGAGTCTGCTGACACAAATATGGGAACAAAGAAAACTGAACCACATATCACAGACAAACAGCCCAGGGCAGGAATCAGCAGAGGGATCTGGAAAATAGCATTAAGGCAAGTTTATTCAGCTGGAAGGCCACCAAAGCCTCGGTCTTGGGATTAGGTCCTGCAGACAGTACAATTTAAAATAGAAGTCAAATAATCTGTGTGAATGTTCATCATCACTAAACAAGAATAAACACACAAGTAATAAAGGGTCAGATGCCAAAAACAAAATGAAAATGATTGCTTCTTAGAACTATCTGCACTACTCCTTTTTTTAAAAAAGTTTATTTATTTTGAGAGAGAGACAGAAGCGGGGAGAGGGGCAGAGAGAGGGAGAGACAGAATCCCAAGCAGGCTCTGTGCTGTCAGCGCAAAGCCCAACGTGGCTTCAAACTCACAAACCGTGCGATCATGATCTGAGCCGAGATGGAGAGTCAGATGCTTAATCGACTGAGCCACCGGGGGTCCCTGCACTACTCCTTAATATTAAATAGATAATACTGATTATATGATGTTAAGTAAAGCAACAAGCATCTAAACAAATTGCACTCTGACCCTTCAAACAAAATCCATTTCATTGTGTTCAAATATTTCAGTGTCACCTTCTTAATTCTGAATTGTATGAGCAACTCTCTTTTTTTCTTTACAGTGCCTGCTTTCATCTGGGATTCCCCACCCCCTCTCCCTCCCTACCCCCTTCCCTCCTCTCTCCCCATCTCTATAGCACACCAGGCAAAATTCTTATGTGATCATTTTCTGTGGCAAACTTCAGATCGCTATTTTCTATATTCTACCTTCACACTTTGTGCCAGGAGCATATTCTTATCTTAAACACAAATAATTTTGTAAAAGGCTAATTTGACAAAACTAAAAAAGGGGAAAATTTAAGAGTCACCTCATTACTTTTCAGTTTTGTTTTGTTGGTGGTGGTGGTGGTGGTTTTTGTTTTGTTTTGTTTTGCTTTGTTTTTGTTTTCTAGAGAGCACAAGTCAGGGGAGAGGGGCAGAGGGAGGGAGAGAGAATCCAAGGCAGGCTCCATGCTCAGCATAGCGCCTGATGCGGGGCTTAATCCCATGACCCTGGGATCATGACCTGAACCAAAATCAAGAGTCCTGGTGCTCAACCGACTGAGCCACCCAGGTGCCCCACTTTTCCATTTTAATGCACAATTCTATGTTGAGTATAACTTTCATGTGTCTTCATTCAGGTTTCTATTCTACTCAGACTCTCATTGATTGTCAAATGTCTGCAGCAGGTGAGTTGAGGCCTGTGAATGATGGGAGGGCATATTCCTTATTTATGTGATTCTGATGATTTCCCTGTTGGAATTTCATGGCTTTCACTTAAACCCTAAATGAAAGTTCCTTTCTGGCACAACTAGCTTTCTTTTAAAGAGATTGCTCTGTTGTTCACTCCTGTCCACCCCAGGCTAAGCAGACAGGCCAGGCCTGGGTATCCCAGATATTTCATGTCCTGGAGGAGACCAATGTCATGCTTTGGTAAATTAGGAAGAGTGGGATCAACGAAGACTATTGTGCCCTTTCTTTAGCTACTGACCCCTGAGGTGCCATAATTAAATAATTAAAAAAATATTTTCGTAAGATAACAATCTACTCTTTAAGCTTATACAGTGAAATAAAGAAAATAGATATATTATGGAATAAATTTGACAAAGTTAGTGCTTTGTTATGATATTTTTTCAGTATTACCTAATTTTCAGGTTTTCAAGATTATAAATTTAGTTTATTTTTGAACTGCTTTGTCAATTGGGTAAATAAAGAATGATTTCAATGTGACCAAGTCACATAATGAGGTGTTACTACAGAAATCCGAGAAAGTAGTCTAGGGAAATATATCAGAATCACTCATGAAACAACAGGCCATAATGGCAGGCTGGAGACCCACAGACCATACATTATGCATGCAGTGAAGTAATTCTGTAGATTTCTACTCAAGTGTTGGCTTAGCTCAGGTGGTTAGAACAAATTGCTATAAACTAGGTGACTTATCAACAACAGAAATTTATTTGTCAGTGTTCTAGATGCTGGGAGCCCAAGATCATGGTGCCAGCACAGTCAGGATGTGGTTAGAGTTCTCTTCCTGGTTGAAGACTGCTGAGTATTCACTGTATCCTCACATGGCAAAAAGACAGGGAGCTAGCTCTCCAGTCTCTTCTTATAGGAGCACTAATCCCATTCATGAGGCCCCACAGTCATGACCTAATCATGTCCCAAATCTACCTCCAACTATCATCACATTGGGGATTCAATTTCAACATACAGCTTCTGTGGGATGAGAACATTCAGTTCATAACAAGTATGGTTTTTCTTCTTTGAGGTCCTCACACTTATTTCTCACGCTTAACCCAATGTGCCAAATCACACCTGGAGATAGCAAGTCCTATACATCCTTCGGGGTAAGATGGAGAGTCTGACAAGAATGCTGACGAGTCCCCAATATAATATGTAAAATACTGGGGATGAAATCATGGAAAATCATTAAGTTTTGTAGTGATTTTCTGTGAGATATCTGCATGTGTGTGTCATAAAGAAAATGTGGATACAGAGTTAGCCTGGGAAAGTGACACTTTTATGAATACTCACAATCTTGTTCTCACCCCATCTAGTGCTAAGGAAAATGATGCCACATATGCTATCACAGCTCTCCACAAATAACAATTATAACAACAACCACAGTGACCCTATCTGCGATGGCAAAGCAATGTACCACGAGCTTCCCACAAAATATTTTTTCTTAATCTTCACCATTAGTGTGTAAGACATTATTTTTTCCGTTTTGCAGACGGTAAACCTGAAATTGTTCATTAAGGAAAATGAGAGGTCAAGAGTAGGTCTTTCATTTTAATTTACAAAGAAATGGAGGAACAGAAATGTTAAGTGATTTACAGCCATGCAGAAAGCAACTAGCTGACTCTGGAAAGCCAGTGTATCCCTGCTGACACCATTTAAAATTCTTCTGCAAAATGAGCCCTGGTTATATGAGCTTAAAAGATGGTGTCTGGCTCTATGAATTCACTGCACAGAATCTCACCGTCCGCACACCCCTTCCTTACAACACTTGTCATGTAACATTCACTAAGTGGAGGTTCAATTAAAATGCATCACAAAGTATACTGAGATGCCCTCAAGAAGCTAGCTACAAATTCCCTGCGTCTGGTCATGAACCTTAGGCCATTTTTCCTAATGTGAGTGTAAGAATGGACAGTGCTGTTGTGGTGTCTGCAATTAGTAATATTAATTAAGAAAGGATTCTACTTTCAGGACAATTCAAAGAATTCTGTAATTTTGAAAAGAAATTAAAATGTTCATTCTATAATGAAAGAAACCGGTATTTTCTCTGAAGAGCCCCTGGACATATAACAATACAATGCATCTCAATGTTAGTGGCACCTTGCAGACCGTGGCATGGATTCTATTAATTTTAGAGATAAAGAAACAATGCTGAAAGGGAAAGACTGGCCTGTTCAAGTTAATAGACCTGGCTGAAAAAAATATATATCACTTTATTCACTCGCTAGCCTGTGAATTCATTCAATGAGCATTTACTGAGTGTGTTTTCCATGTCCAGAAAAGTGCTATGCCCTGGGGAGACAGAAAAGAAAAGCACAGAGGTGAATATAATGTAGGACACGGTGGAGTGGGTACACTACAAATTGTCATGTGGTTTAACACGGAATGTTCCAGGTACTGAACACATTAATGCATCATGATGAACTTCGGTCTCTGCAGGGCTTTTGTTCTGTCCGATGAGCTATTTTGTGTGCATACTGCATCTGGATAAGACACCTCATAATTTTTAGAATCTAAGTCATAAAATATAAAAATATAAAAAATATAAAAATATAAAAAAATTTTATAGAATCTAAGTCATAAAAGAAATGACCTTTTTGGGGAATTTATTAGGTGTCAGCCACAGTAGTCCATACTTTACATATATTACTATTTTATTGTTATTATGGATGATTTCAGTGATACAGAAATAGATAAAGCGTATTATATATAAAAAGCATGAGAAAAGAAATGCTTATGTACTCAATATACTTCTTTTTAAACAAAGAGCATCATCAAGACTGTTAAAAAAAATACTCCTACCTCTATCTGATCCATTCCCTCACTAGAACCTAGATGATACTGGGGCGCCTGGGTGGCTCAGTCAGTTAAGCATCCGACTTCGGCTCAGGTCATGATCTTATGGTTCATGAGTTCAAGCCCCACATCGGGTTCTGTGCTGACAGCCTGGAGTCTGGAGCCTGCTTAAGAACCTGTGTTGCCTGCTCTCTCTGCCCTCCCCTGCCTCTCTCTCTCTCTCTCTCTCTCAAAAAATAAACATTAAAAAAACTTAAAAAAAAAACAAAAAAACAAAACCTAGATGATGCCATTAGCCTGAACTTTTAAAAGAATTCTTTTGATTATACTTATAGTTTGACTATATATACACATAAATCATTAGTATGCATGTATTTATGTACGTGAATTTTTTAATACTTTTTAAAAAATATGATAAAAGGAGATCTAATGTATTTATTCTTCTATAATTTTGTTTTTGTTCTCACCTGTTTGTGAGATCATGTTGACACAGTGGTTCTAGTTCATTCCTTTTTAATGTAGTATTTCTGCACAAGACTTCCATATATCATAGTATAAATGAGCCAGAATGCATATGCGTTCTCCTTTCCTTGTACATGTTTATGCATTTCATGATTTATGTATTACCAAAAAATATCTTCTCAGAACATCATTGAAAATTTCAGTGTGGTCACATGTGCAATGCCACTTAGGGATATATTTATTAATGGAAATGGTGGATTGCAGGGTAATTTACATATGTATCTCTATATATAGGCTACTGACTAAAACAAAATAGAACCCAAATGTAGAATTTCTTTTTTAACTTTTTTAAAGTTTATTTATTTTCAGAGAGAGAGGGAGGGGGAAAAAAAAGGGTGCAAGCAGGGGAGGGGAAGAGAGAAAGGGAGAGAGAAAATCCCAAGCAGGCCTCATGCTGTCAGCACAGAGCCTGACGTGGGGCTTGATCCCAGGACTGGGAAATGATGACCTAACCAAAATCAACAGTCAGATGCTTAACCTACTGAGCCACCCAGGCGCTCCTAAATGTATAATTTCTAATGGCCCTAACACCATAATAAATATTGAGGTTTCACAAACTTATGCATCCTAAAAGGCTGCCCAGGCCAGTGGAGAAGACAAGCAAGTTTATAACAGCACTGAGTGAGGCTAAGCAAGTACTCACTCCCTCTAGAGGCCCTTGCTGAACCTCCATGGTCTTATTTCTGAAGTGGATAAAGGGCTCTGTCCCTCTTCCCCCATAGAGTCCTGTGATAACAGAGTTTTGTACCCTCTAATTTATCAGAGGGAAGAATCACTTATTCTGCAGGGTTTTCGGGAGAAATATAAAGCCCAGATGACCAAAATCCTCTTCTGTTACTAAAATATGCTTAGCATTTCATCATTAATATTCTGCCATTTATTTAAAAACTGTACCATGTATAAATATAAATCCATGGGTGTGCAGGTCTTCTTTATGTCAACATTTAGTTATAATATACTGAAAAAGAAGAACCCAAGAAACTCAGATGTAAAAAGTGGATATGTGCATGCACTGGCGGTCAGCAAGAGCCTGGGCTGGCTAAGCAATCAGCAACTAATGCACACGTGTCACCTGCAGCGTCCTTGTGGTCAATTTGAAATTATTTAGTATATATTTGGGAGCCTAGGTGGCTCAGTCATTTAAGCGTCTGATTCTTGACTTTGGTTCAAGTCATCATCTCAGTTTGTGAGTTTGAGCCCCATGGTTCCGAGCTGGGTGTGGAGCCTACTGGGGATTCTCTCTCCCTTTTCCTCTGTGCTCTCATGCTCTCTCTTTCTCAAAAATAAAAAAATTTTAAAAAACCATGTATTAACTTAGGTCTTTTGTTCGATAATCATATTGCTAGCTCCTCTCTCTCTCTCTCTCTCTCTCTCTATATATATATATGTGTGTGTGTGTGTGTGTGTGTATTTTAAAACTCATTCCATTTATAATATATATGTCTATGTGTGTGTGTATATATATATGTATATGTACATACACAGAAAGAAAAGATACACGTATGTACATGTATATTTTTAAAATTCATTCCATGGTATATATCTTATATAATTTCAATGAAATCCTGATGTAGGGATTAATTCCCCTTGTCCACAGATGAGGAAAACAGGTGGAGTGGTTAGGTGACTTTTGTGAGGTAATATAATCAAATAATCAAGACATGCATTCATGTTTTTCTGATTACAAAAACCTATTTTCTTTCCTGCCTCACAGTGCATGCCTTAGGTGTAGACAAATATCACTGTTTCTAAAGAGGAGGTTTTCCTCAGTAAACCTACTGCCACTTTCATATATATATATATATATATATACACATATACACACACATATATCCAAAATATATACAGATACATCCATAAAAACACATATACACAAGCATGCATATACATATATTCACACATCCCAACAAGAGTGGATATAACTACTTGAGTAAAAGGATATATGCATATATGCACACACGTGTTGGGGGGAACATATATCTAAGTTTGGGGTGTATGTATATGTGTGTATGTGTACACTCATAAGGCTAAACAATGGAGATTGTTTTCTAAGTTGCATTTTTCCCAACCACAATGTCATTTTTTTCCTAGATCTTATTTATTATTCTTGTCTCTTTGTTTTCAAAATACTCTAGTTAATTAACACAAAATATTCTATTATTTCTCTTAAGGGAAGAAATGGTGCATTTATTAAGCCTAAGATACCTTCCTATTCAGTGTCATTGCCACACATAAGCAGCTACATTAAATGCAGATATGGATGTGTCCATGAATATATGCATTTATTAAGTAAACAATGATACCATGTAGAATAAAAAATCATTGACCCAAGATTAAGAGACCAGGATTTTATTCCTGGCTGTCAACAAATTTTGTGACTATCTGAAAATTACAGACACTAAAATGTGTTTGACTAGCTGTCCTAATGTATCTTTAAATTCCAACCTTTTATTTATAAAGTTTTTTAAATTTATTTTTGAGAGAGACCATGAGCGGAGAAGGGCCAGAGAGAGAGAGAGAGAGAGAGAATTAATTGCAAGCAGGCTCTGTGCTGTCAGTGGGGAGTCTGACTTGGGACTCAATCTCACAAAACCCTGAGATGAAGACCTAAGCTGAAACCAAGAGTTGGACGCTTAACCCACTGAGCCACCCAGGGCACCCTAAAGTTTCAGCCTTTTCAAAATCAGCTAAATGTTGAGGCACCTGGGTGGCTCATTTGTTTAAGCATCCAACTTTTGGTTTCAGCTCAGGTCATGATCTTATGGTCATGGGATTCAGTCCCCCCAAGGGGCTCTGTGCTGGGTGTGAAGCTTGCTTGGGATTCTCCCTTCCTCTGTTCTCTCTCTCTCTCTCTCTCTCTCTCAAAATAACTAAATAAATATAAATAAAAATAAAAATCAGTTAAATGTTGTAGCCAAAGATGCAAACTCTAGACATAGAACACCTATACTGTCATTATTACCTTGGACAAACCAATCTCTCTAGATATGTTGCTGATTGTACATGACCTCTTCTCCAAAATATATTACTTTAGTAGTAAGAGGTTTTTTTTTAAACATTATTTATTTATTTTGAGAAGGAGAGAGCATGAGTGGAGGAGGGGCAGAGAAAGAATCCCTAGCAGGCTCAGTGCTCCATGCTGAACCGGACATAGGGCTCAATCTCATGACTATAATATAATGACCTGAGCCAAAATCAGGAGTCAGATGCTTAACTGATGAGCCACCCATGAGCCCTATATATTAGTAGTAAAAGTTTCAGTGGATTATTGTGACAATTAAATTATGTAATTCACTTAGGGTCTTAAACAGTGCCTAACAAATAGTTAACGGTTAATAAATATTGATACATTACATTCTCTAAAAAATGTATCCCAATATGGGATATAAAAAATAGCTCACAACTCAGTATAGGATGCAAGATTCAATACATCACAACATACTATTCCTTGAACATGGAAAAATTAGTGAAAAGAAAGAAAAAACATGCATGGCATAATTATTAATATATGTAATTTGATTTTATTGGAAAAGGACTAACGCGTGTCAAAGGCAGTTGTGAAAATGGTCTTTCTAGTCTCACAGCAAACGAGCAGTAAGTGCTTTTACAATTTCCCTCCTGCCATTGGGAAAGTTGTTGGCTCTCACCATCCATTGTCCTGTTGCTGACATCTCCCTCATCTTAAATTGCACATTATGGTGGCTACTGTCTGGCTCTCCAAGGAAAGAACAAATTGCATTCTGTTTATTCCTACCATCAATCAGGCAGGGCAATAGGCTATTTCCTCAAACCTCAGAAACGTGTCCAGCTCATTCCAAGCCCTAGTGGTTGGACAGTGTCCAAAGTCAGAATAAAGGATGCAAGATTTAAAGGCCAGAGTTTATAAAAAGTAATTGTGCTCTCTTGGAAATTTTAATTATGGTCTGTCTTTCTGACTCCTGGCAAAACCTAACAGTTGTTTTGTGGAACAGCGAAAAATCCATTGGAATGGAGATAAAAAGTTTTAGTGTTATTGCTGTTTCTGGAATAACGTATAATATCTGACATGATCGCCTTCATGTATTTCATTCACTCATATGTGGAATGATGATATAAAAATCTTCAGCACAGGGGGGCTGGGCTGTCAGTAAAGCACGTGACTCTTGATCCTAAGGTCATGAGTTCAAGCCCCATATTGGGTGTAGAGCTCACATAAACAAACAAAAAAAACAAACAAACAAATCTTCAGCATAACATCCAAAGCCTTGTAAGACTGCGCCATTCAATTCTACCTCTATATGGTGTCCTCATTCCTGCTTCACAACGCACTCCATTTCCCAGTCCTAATAAACTCCCTGGAATGTCTCTGAGTATTTTTTTTAAATTTTTTCCAGATGGAATTGCTTTAATCACACCCTTTGCCTATTTTCCTAACTTCTAGGCATTGGTTGTTACCTAACACAGATGCCATACTTCTACATGGATCTTTCCAAAAGCCCTGCGTTAGAATGGTTTGCCATTTTTTGTGCTTTTTCTGTACCTAGTTCATACCACATAATATTATTAACACTTCTCTATATCACCATTCATTGTTTGTATATAACCTAGAAACCCCTCCTAACACAGACATACAACAGGGACCACATTTTATTCATTTTTCATGCCTAGTTGATACAATGATGAATAACTGACTTAATGAATTTTTGTTGAATGAACAGAGAATTGGAACTCTATTCCCTAGGAAAATGGGAAACTGGGATTCCGAAGTTCACTTCAACTATAAACATTAAAACACGCTGGGTACCCAGGTGGCTCAGTCAGTTAAGCAGTGACTCTTGATTTCAGCTCAGGCCATAATCTCACAGTTCATGAGATGGAGCCCCATGTCAGGCTCCGAGCTGTTGGTGTGGAATCTGCTTGGAATTCTCTCTCTCCCTCTCTCTCAGCTCCTTCCTGGTTAATGCTCTCTCTCTCTCTCTCTCTCTCTCTTTCTCTCTGCCTCAAAAATAAACAAACAAATAAATAAATAAACATTTAATAAATAAATATACACATTCAAACACATCTACCCCAATGTGAACAATGAAATAAATCTATTTTATTTCTTAAGAAATTAACAAAACAACTACAAAATGGGTCAATTTGGAAGTAGAGATTATGCTTTGGTGAATATGAAGGTGTAGGAAATTGGATAAATTAAAAGGGATTCAGAGAAGATCCAGTTACTAGGGTAACTAACCCACAAGTAAAAACCTGAGAAAATCCTAAAGCAGGCATATTTAAAAAGGAAAGACAATTGTATCATGCTAGGACAATTTCCTTATAAGTCAAAGAGAAAAATTCTGAATCAGGGCACATGTGGCCCCCACTGGCCCACAGTATACAATTATGCAAATGAGGTTACTTAAGTCAGTATTTTAAGTTAATAGACATGTATTTCTCAATAAACACTTCCAATTTAAATTCAAATCACTAAATAAAAATTAAACTATCCAAAAGTTTAAACTCTACTGAGAACTCAAAGAGATGAGTACATCATAATTCTTGTTCTTCTTTTCAAAATGCTTTTGTTTTCATGGAAATGTAAACCTTTATGATGGTGGCAAAGCTGATTTTCAAGTACCTTCCTTTACACAGAAATTAGGGCTGTCATATTTGAAGGTCTATCTTGTCCCATATAAGCCTTAATTTGATTATTATAAGGAGGTACCTTATTTTTGTCTTAATCTTCATGATTACTATGGAGTTTTACAATCTATTCATATGTTCAATATACATCTGGATCTAAATTCTCAATTGAGGGGCACCTGTGTGGCTCAGCTGGTTAAGCATTTAACTTCGGCTCAGGTCATGATCTCAGGGTTCCTGAGTTCCAGCCCCAGGTCAGGTGACATCATGGAGCCTGCTTGGAATTCTACCCCTTCCCCTTTCTCTCTGCCCCTCCCCAACTGGGGCTTTCTGTCTATCAAATAAATAAACTTAAAAATTAAAAAAAAATCTGAATTGAGAGGATTTTTAAAATTTCTTTTTGTTTTTGCCTCTCAACAATTATAAATAACTTTCTTTAAGATTTTGAGGCTTCTATTGCTTTGGTGGGATTGGCTGGTCTAATAACCATTTTTTGTGAATCTCCCCTTCCTCTCAGTTTTTAAGATCGCCATATTTAGCGTTCTGAAGCTTCCTTAACATATGCAGAATTATTTTTGCTTATTATATATGGAATTATTTGTGCCTCCAAGTGCTGAAGATTCATGTCTTTCTCTAACTCTAGAAATTTCTCGGCCATACTCTATTCAAATATTGCTATCCCCTTTTTTCTCTACTATCATACATGTACTTGTTGAGGGAGGAAAAACCTGTTCTCCATTCCTGATTCTTTTCCCATTGATGGGCATCTATTGGCATTTCACGCTGTTATTTCTCTATCACCTTGATGGCACTGCCACAGAGGAAAGAAACAGTAAATTCCATGGGCAATAACTTGGTAAAAGAAGCAAGGCTGACGATTGTATGCCCGTTCTGCCATGTGGGTCCAACTGACTTAGAAGGGGGAGTCAGGGGATCCTCCTTCCTGAAGCCTGGCTGGGTCCCCCACTGCTGTGACAAAGGAAGTCAATTTTCCTAAGCCTGAGGATAGACTGAAGGCTCATTTGACACACTCAGTCTTTCTTTGTTTCTTAATGTGTTCTAACCATCATCAGTGAAAACGACACCGTCTTTTGGATGTTTCTTGCAGACCCCAGCATTTCTGGTACATCGATTACCAGTGGAGCACATTGTCCATATTCAGGACTGTCAATCTTTTTAAAATCAGTTTAACTTTTTTACGTCATAACTTTATTAAATTTAGTTACTTAATATTTTTGTTTTATATTCCATTTCTAGCATTTATTTTTAATTTTTTTAATGTTTACTTATTATTGAGACAGAGAAACAAAGCACCAGTGGGGGAGGGGCAGAGAGAGAGGGAGACAGAATCAGAAGCAGGCTCCAGGCTCTGAGCTGTCAGCACAGAGCGTGATGCAGGGCTCGAACCCACAAACTGTGAGATCATGACCTGAGCCAAAGTCGGACGCTTAACCAACTGAGCCACCCAGGCGCCCCTCTAGCATTTATTTTAGATGCCCAGGAGTCTGATATTGGTATTTTTAAAGTGGTTAAAAAAAAAAAAAAAAAGATGAGGCTTTGCTGAATTACTATTCTACTGTCCATCACCAGGTTTCCTGGCACAAGAGACACATTTGATGGCAGCCATGGAAAAAGAGCCAGCTGCTTGATTCCAGCTTTTTTTCTCTTAGATTATAGCCACAAGTACACATCCTCAGTCTACCCGAGTTGTAAGGCGAGGCAGAGTCTTAATCTTGGCAGAGAGGAGGAGTGGCCTCAAAACATCATTCTCAGAAGGGGAGAGCCCTGAGCTGCTGTGGGGATCTTTCCCGGAAGCCCAGCCCAAAGCTTTCTCTTTGAGTCTTCTCTTTGAGTCTCTGCGTTTTTGAAGCCCCTGGTCTCTTAGAGCAGTTCTACATACCTGATTTCTATGGGAATTTAGATTTTATTTCTGTTGGAATTCTCTGTCTGAAGCATAAAAACAAAGCAAGGCATCTTGTAAGTCAGACACACATGTCTTCAAAATAAAGATTGCCCTTCCAAAACTTTTATTTCCCTATATCATGGTCTTTTAGCCTCAAACTTGGTTTGCAAACTATTAAATAGCAGTAAGGAGCTCAAAACCAAGTGCAATGCTCCCCTTTTCTGTTATTCTTCGCTTTCTTTCTTTCCAAGAGAAAATACATGTAATTACTTTTGTGGTTAATTTTTCTCCTGTATCTATCTCCAACTGCTATATTTATTGTTGTTATGATTTATCATCTTTAGACTTTTTAAAATAAACCTTTAGCTTTCATTGTTAATGTTGATAATATTTTCATCTATTCTAGAATGATCAGGCTTTCATAATTTGAGAACAAATCCACAACACTAGTGAAGAAACAAGGACCACATTATGACCACCAGTTTTGTTTTCCTCATAGCCAAATAGTGTCTTACATTTAGATATTATTTCCTCTGCAGGCTTTGCTTCATGTGAAGTTTTTAATTACATTTGTTCCTCACTGTTGGCATTTGGGAGTCCTAATATAGGCACACCTCATTTTACTGCAATTTATTGTGTTTTTCAGATAATTGTGCTTTTTACAAACTGAAGGTCTGTGGCAAACCTGCATTGAGCGCATCTCTGGGTGCCATTTTTTCAACAGTATTTGCTGACTCATGTCTCTGTCACATTTTCAATATTTCAAATTTTATTATTATATTATGGTGACCACCGATCAGTGACTATAACTCAGTGACAGTTCAAATCATGGTTACCGTCTGTTAGCAGTAAAGTGGTTTTAATTAAGATATGCACATTGTATTTTTACACATAATGCTACTACACACTTACTAGACTATAGTGTAAACATAACTTTTAGATACACTGGAAAACCAAATGACTTTTAAGTAAATCACATTTTGACCCACTTCATTTGACTCACTTCATTGTGATACTGTTTATTGCAGTAGAACCAGACCTGCTATATCTCTGAGGTATGCCTCTTCATGACACACTTCTAACCACCTAACTTTAGGACTTTGGTACTGAGAAAGGGGGGACTTAATAATTATCTTTTTTGGAGCTCTTCATGTGGCTTTAGTGTTTTCGCTAAATGAGCATATAATAAGCTTTTTAATTAAATACACATATCCAGCCATTCTTGGGCAGTGGTAGGCAACTCCTACCTGGGCATTTTACCAGTACATGTATCCGGTGACTGATAGTACACTGTAGCTCATGCTTTGGTGGGTAGACTAACTCAATGAGAAAGAAGAAAAAGAGACAGTAACTTAATTCCTTCTCTACCAATCAGATAATTCTTTTAGAGTAGAGAAAGTGAAAGGATAAGAAGACGAAAGTATTGCTTGAAATAATGTTACTTCTCCTGGAAATGTAAAGCTAAGAAAGGAGCTACCTGTTGCCCACATTTGCAATATGCTCTACCTTTATTATACAAGTGTACACAAATGTGTCAGTCATGTGTTCTAGGTCTAGAATCTTTCATTTGCTCTATTTCCTTGGCACTCTCCATTGTCATCACTGACTGGTTGACCAGTTGACTGCAGGCAACCAACTCTCCTGCAACTTCTCTGCCATGTTTTCCTTCCATTTTCTGGATCCTGTATCTTTTCCTTTCTGAGTTTATTCTACATTTCTTTCTGGGCTTTTCCTTATGTTACATGGGAGGTAAACTAAATGGATGCAAGGAGTCTCCCTAAAAAAATTATCTGAGAAGAAATATGGAAGCTTATAAGAAAACTATTATTCACAAACATTAGGCTTCTCCATGAGTGATGGCATAATAAAATTTCATCTTAAAGTCTTCCAGTTGATAATTTCTACTTTATATACGGAGATGACAACCACACTTTTTGTCTTGTTATTTTTGAATATGAATGGAAAAAGGAAGGATCTAAAAATAATTGTGAAATAGGAAAAAGTTGAGAGTAAAAAATCAAAACTAAATTGACCCTAGATAAAACACAGTTTAACAGCAGAGAAGGCTATGGGGCACCTGGGTGGCTCAATTGGTTAAGCACCCGACTCTTGGTTTCGGTTCAGTTCATGATCTCGCAGTTTTGTGAGTTCAAGCCCCACATTGGGCTCTGCACTGACATTGCAGAACCTGCTTGGTATTTTCTCTCTCTCTCCCTCTCTCTCTGTCCCTCCCCTATTCATGCTGTCTGTGCATCTCTCAAAATAAACTTTAAAAAAAGTTTAAAAAATGAAAAAAAAGCAGAGAAGGATATAAAGACCTCTCGTGTAAAATTTCAAAGAATCCAAAAGATTTCACGTGCAACAGGGTAGGGTGGGAGGGTCTGATTAAATTCCTCCAGTGATTTACTGGTAAACTTGGAATTAAATCTACTGTAGCCTACATGACCTGATATGATCAGGTCCTGTCTTACTCTGCAAACCCATTGTCTATCACTTGCTTCCTCATTCATTAAACAATGAATACTTTGACCACTCTGGTTCCACTGCTCTTCCTCAAGCACAGCTCAACCTCTGGGCCTTTGCACTTGCTCTTCTTGAAATGCTCGTCTGCAGATTTTTGCACAATTGGGTTACTTTTGTCCTTTAGTTCTCTCCTCAAAGCTTTCCTTCTCAGAGACCTTCCCTGCTTATCTTATCTAAAATACTTTCTAATACACATATATGCTCCCTTAAACTTACAACTATATTCTAGAAATTGTATATTTCCTAGAACTTAACATTATATTTCAATTATTTATTTATTTCATACCTTCCCATTAGAATATTATGTCTTGTGTGGCAGGAAGTGATTTGTTTGTTTATCGGTGTTTCCCTAGATTCTTACAAAACTGCCCAGCACATAGTGGGTATTAGATAAATATCTGTCTAATGAACAAAAATGACTATCATATTTTATCAGGTATTTTGCATTGTAAATAACTTTATGGTTTGTTGACTAGTTCTATATATACTTGTGTGAAGTGGTTGTGCACAAGTTAGAAATGAGATATCTCTTATCTAAAATCTATGTTAGAAATATGTGATGCTATTTAAACGGTTAATAAACATTTTGATAACAAGAGTTTTCATTGAACTTCTGTGTAACAAACACTATGCTTTAGATACATTATTTCAATCTATACTTAAAGTGATTGTTTATATTATGTACTATTTTCTCCATTTTACAGAAATAGTAACTGAGACTGAATGAAGTTAATTTACCAGTTACTTGACCATTTACCAATGGTCATCCACATAAAGGTGGGCCCACTAATTAAAATGCAAGTCTCTCTGACTCCAAAACCCAGACCATTTACAACAGCTACCTTTCAGATCAGAGTCCTAATTTAACTGATCTATATTAGTCACCACATAAATCACACCTACTTATAAAATTTTTATTTCATTTTATTCCACTTTGATACTCAAACACATTCCTCCCTGTGTTTAATTGGTCTGAGTCTGACACAAACTTTAGGTGATTTATTTAAAAGTCAATTTAATTTGATGCTCTTTGAAGGATCCGTATTTAATATCTAATTTCCCATAAATGTTCATTACAGTCTGACATCTTCCCTGAAAGCATTGGTTATGGCTCCTGGAGTTGATCTCAAAGATCCTATGGTGATGACAGTTGGTTCTGCTCCTCTCTATAAGGAGAGCACTTGTGAAGGCTCCCACATCAACAACATACAGATTGGCAGAGAACAGACAGACTGATCGCACTCAGAACACAGAGTGCTCCACTGTTGGGACAGAATGGCATTTTGGCTGCAGAGGCAGTATTTTCAGCTCCTATAAGAGGGGTTGGACCTTGCTGCACTTAGCATCAACAACATGAATATTCAGTGGTGATATGCAGCAGCTATTCAAAATATGCAATCGTGACACCAGGAAATGTTATATTCTCATCTTCTATTCTAGTCCTGATTATCATTTCTTGAGGTTGAAGGCAATGTGAGCATTAGGGACAGGGTGAGGAGGCTTGCTTTACATCTCATTTAGTTAAAAACAAAGCTCAAAGATGTATATTTTATGTTTGGGGGCATTGCAGTATGTCTCTGCCACCAGAAAGGCTACATGAAGTGCTGTGACTGTAACTGTGACCTCTCACTTCAACTATCATCTTCTACCGAACCAACTCACCCAGTACTTAACCCACACAGATCTTCTGGTATGCCAAACCCCAGTACCTCAAATTACCTTATGCAACATACTCTGGCCCTCAGCTGAGACTATTCTTCTCCTCTGGCAATGTTAGTGGTAATATTTTCACTGACACCTGAGGCAAGATTAGCTACAGCTTCTTCTTCTTTGGGTGTATTGTAATATGTCTGTTTATCTAACTGTCTCCCCAAATAGGATTGAACTCTTATAGGACAAAGAACTTATTTCTTCACATTCTTAATTTCTTAAATTTGAGAATAATGTATGATATATAGAAGAAATAGAGTAACTGATAAATGAGTAAAATAAACAAATGAATGAGTGAATGAAAAATGAGTGAATGAATGAATTTTAAGCATTTAAAATAAACCTAGGTTCCACAATTAAAGTGGGGCATTCACAGAAAAGTGAGATCAGGAAGAGTGGACATTTTGCTACGAAGTATGTTTCTATTGCCAGTAGGAGAATAAACCAGTTCAGCGGGATACTGAATGGATTAGGAATGTGGACTCCAGTGTCTAAATTTCTGAGCCACAATCCTTCCTTAAAAGTCTCTTGTTCTTGGGGCGCCTGGGTGGCTCAGTTGGTTAAGCGTCCAACTTCGGCTTAGGTCATGATCTCACGGTTCGTGGGTTCGAGCCCCGTGTCGGGCTCTGTGCTGACAGCTCAGAGCCTGGAGCCCGTCTTCAGATTCTGTGTCTCCCTCTCTCTCTGACCCTCCCCTGCTTGCGCTGTTTCTCTCTGTCTCTCAAAAATAAATAAAAAAACATAAAAAAAATTCTTTTTAAAGTCTCTTGTTCTGTGTCCTTGAACAAGCTACTAAACTTCTCTGAGTTTCAGTCCCTTCAATTAAAAAATGGGGATATTGGGAGTCTCTACTATCAACTGGATTCAAGCCATACTTGAATGAGAGAATATGTAGATGTCTTTAGCACCATACTTAGCCCACATTAAGGTCTCAGAAATGTGAATGGCTATAGAGCTATTATGATATTGTCTTACTGTCTTGTGGTTGTTCTGTAGGAAGAATAGATCTGGCCTACTGACTACGAGTGAAAGTGTATTGTCTTAAATAATAAAAGATTCTACGCTCTATAGGTTAGTCTGAGACTGATGCTTTATGATAAGGCATTGGTTCTTAAATACTTGAAATAAATAACAACCTGAAGGTTGTTTAGCTTAATTAAAAACGCATGCCTACCCTCTCGGGCATTGCAGATTTAGAGCATAAGAGAAGATGTCCTTGCCTGTGAAGACTTTGTAGCAAGGGGAAATAAAAAAACAAAAACAAAAACAAACAAACAAAAAAACTAAAGTAGTGAGCAAAACTCCTCTGTTTTCTGAACAAGAGGCTAATCCAGCTTAGGTAAATTATGGCTTGTTGTATAGGCACACTTGTTAATGGGCTGATCACTCATTTTTTTCCTGGATTTCTACTGAAGAAAGCCAGCAGTCAGAATACAATAGAAAGGTGGATTTGCGCCAGCATGCTTAGTGATCTTCACAGACAGAGCAATCCTACCTGTGGGAAGACCTGGCATTTATTTAGAAAGTGAGAATGATTGATTCTTTTCACCTCTATTACTTGCTTTCTGATTACTTCACTTACTTGAAAAAGACTGCCATTGCCAAATATTTTTGTCGTCACTGTAGTCAAATTGTGAGAACAGTAGTAATTAAACTTGAAAGACATGTACTTCCATCAAGGATTAAATATAGATGTGCATTCTCTTCTCTTCTCTTCTCTTCTCTTACAGGAGTGTGTGTGTGTGTATGTGTGTGTGTGTATAGAACCTGATCATAGTTTTCACCCCTCAATGATAGAACAAAGAATCCGTGGGAGTAAATAAATAAAATATCATACACTAGAT
The DNA here is from genome assembly GCA_028646485.1 of Cryptoprocta ferox. NCBI lineage: Eukaryota > Metazoa > Chordata > Mammalia > Carnivora > Eupleridae > Cryptoprocta > Cryptoprocta ferox. The sequence continues at coordinate 123,094,085 of CM053576.1, read as the reverse complement.
AAAACTTAAGCAAAGTATTCTGAACTAGCCATTTTATTTGTTTTTCCTATAACCATCATTCAAATATTGACAGTAACATTCAGGAAGTGTTACCTAGCATGGGAATTGTTCTACAACATTGCATTTCCATGTTCTTTTGTTGGAGACAATGTGAAGTCAACAAAAGAACCAAAACTGACAATTCACACTGTGGCACAAGTGTACTTTATCCTACAGAGAGCATGTGTGTACACATGTGCGCACACACACACACCATATACATTTTCACACACATGCACATACACTGTGCACTCATACACATGCACACATATGTGCACATGCACACATACATGCAAACCACACACCTGCATGCCTATTGACCTCTAAAAACCAGATATCAGTGTTACATTTCACTCAAAGTGCCCAACTCCATCGGTACTTTATTTCCCCTCAAAGATCTAGGTTTTCAAACGTCATATCCTAGATAAGAGTTTTTGACTGCAAAACACAAATATTTCAGAAGCAATGGGGGAAAAGAAAGCACATCTCAATCATTGGCAAGAGGGGAAAAAGGATTAACAGCAAGAGCACAACAATTATCTTGATCAATTACCCAGTCATGCATGGATACAGTCAGACTTGGGCCCAAATTCTCCATCTTTAAAATTTCTTTAGGCAAGACATATAACTCTACGAGCATCTCTCCTTGTCTTTAATATAAAAGTTATACTATTAAATGATATAATTAAATAAAGACTTTTCTAAACTTTAAAGTGCCATGTAAATGTGAATTATTATTACTAATTGCTCATTAACCATTCCCCTATGTGAAAATCCTAACTTTTAACTATGGAAACTTTGGTCACCCACTATCTGCAAAGTCTGCTTTCTATTAAATTGTTTACAATTCTATGATTCCCATCATTCTCTGAACAGCTATGAAGTTCACTGTGACCAAGTGAAAGTCTTGGAGAAACTAAAATACCCTACCTCTCCAGTTAAAGGTCAAGTTAAAATTATCAGAAAGCTCCTGACAAACTTATCACCCATATTATTCTTTTTAATTTTATTAAAATGTAATTTAGGTGAGAAAAGTCACATAAATGTACATTCAGTGAATTGAAACAAATGCATATATATGTAACCAACACCATAATCAAGATAAAGAACATTATCATCACCCCCAAAATTCTCCTTGACTCTTCTCAATTTATCCCAACTAAGGCCCCAGGCAGCCAATGATCTGCTGTCATATATTTTCTAGGCTTCCACATAAATGGAATCACACAGCATATATTGTCATCTAGCTTCTTTGGCATAACATAGTGTTTTAAGATTCAACCATGTTGTTGCAATAATTCAGCTTCTCTACTACTGGATACTATCCATCGTATGTATATATCACAATTTGTTTATCATTCACCTGTTGATGAACATTGGGTTGGTTTCATGGGCTTTTATGGATAAAGTTTCCATAAATATTTTCACACTTGCTGCTATGAACTGACTTGTGTTCCCCCACCAACCATATTCACATGTTAAGGCCTTAATCCCAGTATGATGGTATTTGGAGATGGGGATTCAGGGAAGTAATCAAGTTTAGATGAGGTCATGAGGATAGGGCCCCCATGATGGGATTAGTGGTCTTCTAAGAAGCTACCCCATACTCACTCTTTCTGTTTGCCATGTGAGAAAACAGTAGGAAAAGTGTCCATCTGCAAGCCAGGAATGAGCTCTCACCAGAATAGGGCCACACTGGCATCCTGATCGTAGACTTCCAGCCTCCAGAATCATGACCAATACATTTCTGTTGTTCAAGCCACCCAACTATGGGAGGCTTATTTAGTTATCACATAAAAAGCTGATTGACCCTGGCCTTTGAGCATGTGTTTTCAATTCTCTTTGGTAAATTCATAGAAATAAATGGAATTATGGGTATGGTAGATATGTGTGTACTATGTTAACTGAGTTGGCAAAATGTTTTTTGAAGTGTTAATCATCTCACATTCCACTCAAATTTTTCCATTGTGTCACTATGAATGCCAGTTGCTCTATGTTGTCCAAAACACTTTGTTGTCAGTTTTACCCTCCCATAATTAAGAAAAAATCAAGCATAAAACAAAGTTGAAAAAATGTTCTATGAACATCTGTATTCCACGGCTGGGAGCCGCATCAGCCTTGCTGGATGACACAGTCACAGTGAAGAAATGGCAGACGTTTGCACAGCTCCTGCCATGAAGCGAAAGTGGTATCTCCTATTATTGGCTCATATTTGGAATGGGGCTGCTGTTATTGATTAGGCCTCACAATGTTCCAAATCAGACCGATATTCCCCACACAGTTACCCATAAGAAAAAGCATATTCCTGCCCCTGCATAAAGGATTTTAGATCAAAGTGCTGTAGATGTTTGCCAAAAGGCTCTTCTAATGAGCCTTGCAGACCCAAGACATAAGGGGGGGCTAAGAACACAAGAGTTACAATTAACTCTGGCCCAAAGAAGAACAGCCTAACTTAGAGATGAGAAACAGACAAGGACCGGACATAAGTTGCTACATATACCTTTGCTAATTGGAGCCACAAATACCCTCCCTTGTACTGACTTCAGTTTATGAGGATGGATAAGAAAGTAAAAACCCAGGTGCAAGGCCAACACACATAGGGCCCCCATTATGCTTACATCAAAGAAAGGGCTTTCTCTAGCAACCTGTTAACAAGCATTCTTTCTCTTATGGTTAATGAGCTAGATAAAATAACTCCTAGCCTATCTATATACAACTTAACCTACATTTTAATTTTAGCATTACTAACTTAAATAATATGTATATTATCCTGTTTTTTACTAAAAACATCCTGCTATTCTCTTGGTTATAAAATTTACTCAACCTCACTGTAAGTGCATTACATAACTCGGTTATAACTTGTTAATTAAAAACAAAGTCATAATTATTGGCAAAAAAACAACCCTTACAAAATAAGATATGGTACATAACCTTGCTGACCTCTAGGGCTGACTGTAAATCCAAGAAGGCTCTTCCTAGCTTTCTCTTTCCCTAATTATTGCTTACACTTTGCGTTGCTTTCTTCTTTCACTTCGGGCCACTGCTATTATGGAGCCTTGCTTCTCAGTGCTCTCTTGCAAGTTTTGGTTTTTTGTTTGTTTGTTTGTCTTATTTTTTTTTTAACACCCTTAGGCATGGAAGTTTCCATGCTGTGTTCCAAATAAGGTTTGTACCCTCAGGCAAAGCTTGAGGGCCTTTGGCCAGTGAGTACCTCTCACGGGAACCTCTGTAACAATGTGCCCGGGCAGGGTTCAACCACAGTGGCCTACTATTTCTGGAGGGACACGACTGCTCTTTGAGTGGATACTTGGGGGCAGGGGAGTGGTAGCTTTTGCTGCTCTTGGCTTGTCCATTTAGGCACGGACTGAGCTGAAACAGGGCTGAAAGAGGTTCAGTATTCTCAGCCTGAATTAGAATCTCCACCCTATGACCAGGAGGTGGGTAGAGGATCTCTACCCAATGACCAGGGAGTGGGTAGAGGAGAGGAGCTGTGTGTCAGTCTGTCAGTCCCCTGAGTGGAACCTGCTAGGAAAAGAGCCTTTGCAGCATGAGGCTGTGAGGGATGAGAAATACTAGAAGCCTGCTTTCCCATAGAGACAGCTCTGGGCTGGGAGCTTGAAAGAGACAGACTCCTTCCCCATCCATGCCTGTCCATGTTCTTGGTTACCCCCTCCTTGAGTAGGACCCTGAAGTAGCTTCTGTATGATGGACCTTCAGTGCCAAGAGAAGGAGTCGTCACTCAAACACCAATGATTCTTGCTGTTCTTACTGAGAATAATTAGAAATCTTGAATGGATGTCTTTACATTTGCTGTACCCTTTAGGAAAAATTTCCATAAATTTTTAAATTATCATTTTTGGTAATTTTCTCTAGTTAAATATATATGTTGTTGGGAATGTGCTATACTTCTCACCCGCAATTTCAGAAGTGGAGCCTGGGATAGAGCCTCTTTCATTCCATAGATTGGTAATTTGTGTTTTCTTTCTGATTTTCTTGATCAGCCTAGCAAGAGGTTTATAAATTTTAGGTGAAGTTAATAAACGACCACTTTTTGCTGTCATTGGATTTTTTTTTTTTTTTTGCTGTTTGTGTATTTTTCTCTTTCATTTCTTTCTGCTTTCATTTTACTTTTTCCCCTCTGTTTACTTTGTTTCCTTTATTATTTTTTTTCTTTTCATAGCTTCTATGACCTAAGGCAGAAGCTTAGGTCATTGGTTTCAGACCTTTTCTCTCTTTTAATACAATAATTGAAAGCACTAAATTTCCCTTTAATCATTTTTTTTAGCCACATCTCACAAATGTTCACTCTGTTCAAAATATTTTTTAATTTCCTTTTTGATTTCTTTGACTTTCAGTTACTTATGGGTAGTTTTCTAAATATTTGGAGATTTTACAGATATTAATTTGTTACTGATTTCTAGTTCAATTATTCTGTGATAGTAAAACAAACTATGTACATTTTCAATCATTTTCAGTTTATGGAGAGTCTTTTCATGCCTCAGTGTTTTGTCTATATTGATGTTTGTTTCACTTTGATTTGAAAATAAAATCCATTCAGCTCTTGGTGGTGGAGTGTACTGCAGAATGAAATAGGGTCAAACTGGTTATCAGTCAATTGTATCAGCCTTATTGTATTGATTACTGAGGGTGCATTATTGATATCAGTAACTCTGCTATTGGTGGTAGAATATTATACAGAATGCAATATGGTCAAATTGGTTAACACTCCATTGTATCAGTCTTACTGTATCAATTACTGAGGGTGCATTGTTTGTACCAGTTAAGTCAAATTTTCCTTAGATACATTCCCACTGCCTTCTGTGTGGTCTCTTATCACTGCATCCAAAGCTCCTCTTATTCAGAATATTGAGAAAGTCCATTTCCAAATTTTCTGCAGAATGAGTGGCTCCTTCCTGAAGGTTTAGAATTCTGCTTTCTCCAATGTCATAAACAAAACAAACCATCCATTCATCTTACAGGTTCCAAAACCTTCATGACATCTTCTGTGTCTTGTCATCTCCTGTCTCCTTCTCTTCTTTTCTTCTATGTCGAGCCCATGCCTTGTTAGTCTTATTGTCAGTTTCGTGTGGATTCTGGGGAGGCAACTAAATACATCTCTGTATCCATCATGTTTAACCGGATATTAGCATAATTACTAGAGTGAAGTTAAAAAAAATCTTAATGTTCAATATTTTTTTTAAAAAAAAGAGCTTAGTAATTTATGGTAAAGTAGCTAATTAGAGCAGCAGGCCATCATTAAAATGATTTTAATAAAGGCCACATACTTCCATGGAAAATGCTTATGATGAGGAAAGGATAATAATGAATTTTACATTTAGAGTGATTCCAATAATATTTTTACACGCTTGTGAATAAGAAAGCAATAAGAATTCAATGGTACACTCCAAGATGTTAACAATGTACACGAGTGCTAAAACTATAAATCGCTTCCAATCTCTCTGCATTTTTGTATTCTCTGTGTTTACTGCAATGGGTGGATAATATTTTCATAATGAAAAAAAAATTGGTCAACAGAATAACTGCCTGGGAAAATGCCTTAAATACATGAAAGCTTCATTTCTAAGTCTTCTGTAAAAATCAACAGTGCCCCTCTTCATGCCTCACTGACCAATTGTTTCTACCAGCTGGACACGCTGGCAATCCACCAAGAGAATGGAGATCACACCTAATTTCCATAATTATGGAAATTGTTCAGCAGCTGCTATTTCTTTTCTTTTTAACCTTTCTATAGAAATATGTATTTTGTAAAAGAATTTGAGAAAAATAATTAGTCTATCTTTGGACCGTCAATAGAGACAATGAAGACAGCCTGTCATTAACTAGCCACCTAACTCAAAGGGAAAAATACATCCTTTCTCAATGTAAATATTTTGATCTGTAAAATAAAAGTTTGACACCGATACAGATATTATAAACAATGATGTACTCACTTTATATATGGTAACTGAGTAATCTATTTGGAATGACTGATACCAGTTGTTTCCCAATTTTCCTAGTGAAACGTTCATTTAACATCTCAGTCATCTTTTTGTCTCCCATGGCACACCCTACATCAAAGAAGTCTCTAGCCATTCCATTTATTTATTAACATGTTTCAAGCAACTTAAGAAGTATTATCCTAATAACATAATAGAGTTTTGAAAGAAGAGTTTATGCCAAATGAGAAAAAATAATTTAATTTTACTCTTAAATAATCATGATTTCTGATACTAAAATTTCCTTTTGGGCTCTCTACCACCTACCTCTTAAACCTTGGAGCCAGATTGGACACCACCATCTTCATTTCCTCTACTGTCCTGATTTTCTTGCTTTGGTTTGGTACTTGGGTTTCATTAAGGCAACCAACAGAAACCCAGCTTCACAATAACATTATTGAAAGATACATAATGGGATCTAATGTTGAAACTGGAATATCTCAAGGCCATGTTTGCACAGTTCCTAAAAGATACTGAATACTTTCCCTTTTTCTCAAAAAAATTAAACTGTCCCTCAGACTCCTGTATGTGGTCCCCCAGGATGCCTCAACACATAGTTAGAACCATGGATTTACATAACATATCTAGAAATAATTAGAAAGCTAATTTCTATTCAGCTCTTTTGGAGACATGCTTAAAGACATTAGAAGATCCTTCCATAAAATTTTGTAAAAACCAGAGCTAAAAGCCCTAAATTGTATCTAATTCAATTAACCTGCTTGATGGATGAAAACATTGGAACAAGTAGATTATAAGATTAGGCTTGCTAAAGGACACAGAGGTAATTAATATAATAATCACTGTTATATCATTTGTGATGTTTTATTACAATATACTATTGACTTGTCAACTTTGACTATTAAATAACAAGAATCACATCTGCTCAGGGATCAGGCTCTTTCAACTCCTAGTCTTAACAGAGGTCACTGTATGTGCTCAATAAATGTCTCCTTAACTTATTAAAAAGTTCATATAGGCATTCATGGGAATTCAGGTTTGGTTCTTTTTTCACATCAAGATACATTTGAGAAAATAATTCCTATAGTCACATGATACAAAATACAAAATTTAATTTGTCCACTAATTTGATAGACAAATGGGTTGTTTTCTTGCCTCTTGACACCAACTCTTTAAAATGATTCATATTTCATTAGATACTCATATTTCATAAATTTCAGAGTATCAACACTGAAGAGTATTGATCTTAATCTAACCAATTTTTGTCTTATTAAACAATCTAAAATTTGATTGTTTTAAATCTATATTTAAATATATTTAAATACATTTATTCAAATATAATCAACTATCTGTTTTTATGGCAGTCAGCTACAAAACATCTAAACAAAACCAAGAAATTGTCTCTAAAAATAACTGACTATTAATTATCTCAAGATTAATATACAACTGCATATATTATTTCACTGATATGTTCCTTGATTCAGTCTACCACTTTAATTAAAATTCTTTTAATTGTCATTTGCCATTGTAGTTCCTGGGAATTCAAAGTAGTATAAAATGCTTACTGTCAGCAATTTAAAATTTAGTTAATTCACAGGAATATCAACAACTAGCTCTAATAAAATATAAAATATCCTATAGCAGAACAATCATGATACCAAAGATGAGGAAGAGTTCATTCCATCTATACAGTGCAGAGAGGACTTCAGAGAGGAGGGGCAATGGAACAAAGGAAGAAAAAGTCTGGCCAGGATGAAGGAAAAGTATGACTATAAAGAATCATAAATGTTTAGGACATTTTTGGGAGAAAACACTTATTAGCTATATATTTTGAATATTGGAAAAATTGGAGATAAATGCAGAGTATTACTCTGGAAAGGTACAGTTGAGAAAACTAAGTTTCTGAGGAGGGTAACTCAGAGTCCCCCCATAGTGGGGGACTCATTGTCATGCACTCAGACTCCCATAATGCTCTCCATAAAGAGTATGTTTCCTCCTAGTAAATGCTGAGATCTGCAACCAATTTAGGTCTTCAGGCTATGCAGAGTCATCTGTGACTGAGCTCTAATCATCATCTGACTCTGGGATACCATATACTTTCTCAGGTCTTATATCTCCATCATAAAATGTGTATAATAGACAAATTCTGAAGTGTTTGTATGAATATTAAATGAGAGAACACATTTATATTGCCTAGTACAATGTCTAACCCACAGAAGTTGTTTTAAAGAAAGAAAGAAAGAAAGAAAGAAAGAAAGAAAGAAAGAAAGAAAGAAAAGAAAAGAGAGAAGAAAAGAAGAGAGAAGAAAAGAACAATTAGATTATCCCTCCTATTCAAAATCCATAAAATTGCACTATTTAGCATTTCCACACTAATGTTTTGATCCACTTTGGGCATTTGCCTTCAAGGCAAAGTTAACAAAATCCAATAACCAGAAGAGATGATAATAAATATAGCTGAGGGAAGATAAAATAAGTTGATATGACTGTATTGTGCTTTTGGTAGAAATTAAGAATTGGACAGCTCGTGCCCAACCTAAAGAGACATCCAATGTTAAGTCCAAGTTGAAGTGGAAAGATGTCATGTTGAAACGTAGGCATAGTTTTGTCAGATCTGCCAGTTTTTCAAGAGAGATTAGAAATCTGGATTTTTAATGTGATATTTTCAAATATGCAAATGTTTTCTTTTAGCATTAATCACATACCTTCTGTACCCCCTAAATCAACAGGACTTCAATTCCATGGCTATTCTGGGCCAGTGTTAGAGAAATGTGTTATTTTTATACGAAACTATAGAAGCTTTTCATAATTTTACCACTCTTTACTGTTTATATTCACATAAATGAGCTGCCCTTTACTATGCCTGCCAGCTAGCTAAAATGACCTTGGGGAAATGCACATTGTTCATACATCTTATCTACAAGTATCAAAGGAAAAAGAGAGGTTGAAGTGAGTTCACTTCCTTGAATTGTTTTGGTCATTCCAAATATAGTGAAAACAGGATAGATAAATTCTGGGGAGAATGACCATTTTGCATAGTAATTAGTCTCCAAGATGACAAATGAGGTGAGACTTTGCTCCCTTTCCACCCTTATGAACTTGCTGCGCTCCAGGCATTGGGTGGCCTGATTGGCCAGGACCACAGCTAGAGAGCGCAGTAATAAAGTAAAGGAGAAAGGAAGGAAGATTTCCCAAGAGGCAGATTTCCATGGAGAAAGCCTGAGGCACTTAGGGAAACCAATTATTCCTTGCATCTGGGGCAATGCTTCCTCCCAAGCCTGGCACTCAACCCAGACCACACTGGGCTCAGACTGGTCATTTGCCATCATTTGCCCTCATATTGCTCATTCCCTCCTGTAAGTTTGATCAATTTTTTCCACTACTTTTCTTCCTCTCCTGCTTATTTTCATATCAAATGGAGTTGATCAGATATAGTAAAAATGTATCCAGTTGTCTCTTTAGAAAAAGGCCATTATGAAACATTAATATGAAGTAAGAGTGGAGGTAATTATGGCACCGTATTTTTGGACACTATTCTGGTGAGCATTTGGGTTTGTGTATTTATTTGATTGTCTCTCTTATGGCCCCAAGGCTGCTCCCATAGTAGCAGCCTATTTAGTATTTGGAGATCTGGGTTGAATCACTCTAACGATGTGACAATAAGAAATTATTTAACTTTTCTGAAAGTTGGGCTTTTCATTGCTCAGTTAAAACATTTTTAACTCTGTTGTCATTGTATTGCTCTAGGGGTTAATGCAGTTAATTTAGATAAAATCACTACTATTCTCCCCACACCCCCCCAATGAAAACTGATTTGAATTAGCTCATTCACATTGACCTCTCCCCACCATACACACAAGATTTATAAAAGGTAGAAAAAAGAAACAAATCTATTCCATGCAAAAGATAACAGGGGTGCCTGGTGGCTCAGTTGGTTAAGCGTCTGGCTTCAGCTCAGGTCATGATCTCACGGTTCGTGGGTTCAAGCCCCGCATCGGGCTCTGTGCTGACAGCTAGCTCAGAGCCTGGAGCCTGCTTCAGATTCTGTATCTCCCTCTCTCTCTGTCACTCCCCTGCTCGCGTTATCTCTCTCTGTAGCTCAAAAATAAATAAAAAACAAAACAAACAAAACAAAAAGATAACCAAGAGCTTATAGTCTAGATCAAAGAAAACTAATAGTGATCTTAACTAAGTCTACCTGAATCTGCATAGTTACTACAGGTGTTAAATTTTGCTAGTCTAAGATACAAGGGAAAAAGGAGGTCATGGTCACTGGTAAAACTCATTCCTTTTTATTCACAGTTGAAGAATGCTCTTGGTGTTTTGAAGAAGCAAATTTCAGAATTCCGCTATAATTTTTATATAATTTTTATATATAGGATATCCTCTATTGAGGCCTTAAGATAGTTTACAATGTCTTGATGTGTACCCCTATTTAAAAAGAAAATCCAATGGGAGGATCAAGAGTTGGTTGGCGTCCAACTCTTGATTTTGGCTCAGCTCATCATCTCACTGTATGTGAGTTGGAGCCCCACATCAGGCTATGTACTGACAGTGCGGAGCCTGCCTGGGATTCTCTCTCCTTCTTTCTGCCCCTCCCCTGCCTGTGCTCTCTCTCTCTCTCTCTCTCTCAAAATAAATAAATAAGCTTAAAAAAATCCAATGGAATCATATCTATTATGGCGATTTACCTATATTTGATTTTTTTTTAATTTTTATTTACCTACCACAGAATTGCAAGCTGACGGGGATATATGGGTTATCTCAGGTCCTAACTACATTAGATTATTTGTTTTCTCATCAGAATTGTGAGAAACAAGCAAATAACAGTACACATGAGAAATATTTTTTGGAAGGGGAAAGGCAGAAAGAATGATAGAATACACTCCAAATATTTCTCAGTCTTTGATATGTAACGGGTGCCTTTGTCATTGGCTATGTGGACAAACAGCTTTGGTGATTACTTCTACTGACTTTTTGACCTAAATTTTTTTCTTTTAATGTTTGGTTAGAAAGTGCTATGACTTTCTGAATCTGAAAACTACAGCTGAATCTGAAAACTAGAATTTCACAGAATGTACGATTTTGAATTGAGATTCAGATTAGTAAAGAAGTATGCATTAAACATGTATTCAAAAATGTTAACAATGTAGAGCAGTTATGCAGAACACTTAAACTAAAGTATAACATGATTACGGGGGCTTTCATTTCTGTGCTTTATTACACTGGCAGAGTGCCGCTCTGTCTTCTGAAAAGCAAAGACTGAGTACCAAACTGGTTCCGAGAAAAAGAAAAGGAGGGAAGTAACAATCGCAATCACTCCACTTTTACAGAGTCAGTAAAAGGGATAAAACATGCACACAAAAAAAGACTTCTTTTCTTTAGGCTGAGCTCCTTTTAAATAGAGTTATTCTTGACTCTCTGAATGAAAACTACATTCCATCAGAGGAATAAATATTCAACAGGAGGAGAGCCCAAATAGTCACAAGATAAATTAGCAGCCAGGGATGGTTCTCTCTCTCTTACCAATAGGAGAAATATCATCCAGTGCTTTCTGGGGGTTTCCTTTCAATGTCACCATAATAATGAAAACCAGTTTTGGTGAAGCGAAATTAAAAACTACTGAAGACCATAGCCTTGAATTTTATTCGGAGACATTTTTAAAGCCATAATATTCAACTTTAGATGCCACTAAAACGTATTGCCTCATTTTTGTAAAGTAGTTTGCTTTTCCAGGAAAAATAATTGCTATATGCAAAGAAAATGTGCCTTAGTTTCTGCAGAATAAGGATGTTTCTCTATACATGAATTAATATATATGGTACATATTTATTTTGCCACATAAGCATTGGGTTTTTATATATAAATGCACTTTTGCAAAGTAAATAGTAAAACTACTGTATTCTCTTTGGTTCCCAAGATGAAGACTAGAGAAAAGAACAGGAGTCTTGCTTTCTTTCTCTGTTAGACTTCCAGGCCTCACTTATGGCCTTTCTCTGTCATGACTCCCTCTTTTGAAGCTTTCCATCATACTGACAGGATGGAATCATTTCTCCTTCAAAATTTCATACATCTTCCTAGTGATTATTCCAAGCAGCCTCTATAAACCACGAATCTTGACTCTCTATGGGCAAAGTCTAGCCCCAGAGAGGTAAGTCTCTTGAAGGGAGAGATATGTCCACCCTGCACCTGAAATGTGCTTTTGTGCATGCCAGGTGCAGAGGTGACCAGTGTAATTACACTTGAAGGAAAACCTCCGAGTGACCTCCACTCAACCTAGTTGTCAAAAGAGGAGGTTTCCATTTCAAAACGATAATAATAAGCTTTCTGTGATCCCAAAGGCACCTGCGTCCCTATACCGCCTGCCCTGGAGTAATGAATGCCAAATATAAGAAAAGGTTCAACTCCCTCAAAATGCACATGCTTTCACATCTCCCACATTATTACAAATGACTTTCAAACACCCATCTTCCCTAAGAGGGAGTCTTCCTTCTCCAAGTGAGATGTTAAATCTACCCATCAGCATAACTGCTTTGGCTATTGCCAGAGGTGCCATTTAGAGGACTGGCTCCTCACAGTTGAATAAATGTCCTCTGTTTCACTAATAATTTGCAAGTATAAATTCCTCCTGGTAGTGTCCTGCTACCTCTTGTCAGACTTCAAGCTTGCAGCTCTTTTCAGTCTGACCTGCTCAGATGCGTTCTCCAACACCGTTCCGGGTTTACCTGTCTACAAGGCTCTAACCAGCCACCCTTCACCGAGCCTTTTTGGTTAGCATAGATGCCAACCCACATTTCACTCTTAGGGAGTTCTTTTCCCAGACCCCTGTTATTTCCCCCCAGCAGATCAGTAATAGGGTCATTCAGCTTGGATTCTGAGGAGATAGGAGGACCGGAATCATGGTCCCTTCCTTCCTGGAAGTCCCTGCACTCCAGTGTAATATGTCCACTTCCGCTCTAGAGTCTGTGGTTGGGAATGGCGGGAGGCATTCTCCGAACGACAGCAGATGCATTACAGCCTAGCATCTAAGCAGTTGTTTATCTACTCAACTCATATTTGCATAATGAGAATGAAAGGAAACCTTTAAATGCCTCCTCCCACAGTCATGAAACTCTGCGTCAAGGAGGATTGCTGTTCTCTACTTGTGCACACGGAAGTGACAAGCGTAATTATTATTTATTTTCAGATAATCACAAATGGCAGTTCTGGAGCCATACCTTTCCCTCAGGCCCAGTGTGCAAAAACAACAAAGACTAAGAGCATGTCAAAAGAACATGTGGCATGGAAAAGGCATGGTAATTTCTCCTTTACTACCAAAAGGACACTTGTGCTCTAAATCTGCCTCTGACCCTCTCTCTGTGACTAACTACAGCTAGCCCTCTCTGGGCATTAGTTTCCCCATCTGTCATGTACAGGATCCCAACGTAGCTTAACAAATTATATTAAGTTATTATTTGTCAGTGACACAACGTTTTTGTATTATAAATGTTCAAAACATATTGGTGGAGAAGACAGTCACATATACAACTGAACCTCAAATCAAAACAGGATCATCATGATAGAATGATAGATGAAGTTCCAAGCAAACACTGCCAGGTCAGACTTCGCTGAGGGAAACAACAGTTTAACCAAATTATAGATCTGGAGAACAGCAGGATTGGAGTTTTAAGTGAGCGTTTTCTGAGTCCAAATATTAAGCTCTTTCTACTTCAACACCGCTATCCACAATGACTGCATAAGGATCAAAGTGGATATTACTTATTACAGGAATTTTCCAAGTACAAATCGTTTTTAACATTTCATGTATAAATGCTACTAACTATAATAATTTTGACATACTCTGTGTCCCTCACAGCTCTACTGTGGGCCCTGATCTGCAGGGGGGAATGTGTTATTTCCAATGCAGTAGGAAATACATCAACTTTGGAGTATATTGTTAGTTATTTCAGCTCTCTGAGCTTCAGCGTTGTCATCTGTAAAAACCTCTGCAGCATTTAGAGAGAAATTCAGTGAAAAAGTGAATGCAAAATTCCCAACATACTCTTTGCACAAACTTGCTGCTCTAGAAAGGTCAGCTATATCTTCTTAAGTTAAGAGGAAATGTTCCTCTAACTCAATTTTGCAGAATATTAGGACCAGAAGGAACTTTAGTGATAATCTAGCTTAACTCCTTATTTTCCCAGAGATGGATGATAAATCCCATAGATTTGATTTGACTTTCCAAAGGTCACACAGAAAGATTTAAGAAGAGGATTTGGTAATATATTTGAGATCTGTTTCTATGCCCAGAGTAAGGTTACAATGCTTAATGGCAATACTGGTCTGGATTTTAGAGAATCTACCCCAAACCACACCTGAAAAGTTAGACAAGTGGAAAAGATGTCATTAATAACATCAATACATTACTCTCATTATAAAATGTAATGCATATATTTATATTCTTTCTCCAAGGCACTGGCAATTGTGCAAAGAAATTTGAAAAGTTGGTAAGGAGCAGAAATATATTTTACAAAATAAATAATTTAGATTTTACAATTAGAAAATAAATAATTACAAAATAAATAATTATAATTTTTATCATGAGGCTTATGCTTCATCTCAGTATATGTAATTTTGAAAATTATCTGTGTTAATGGAGAGCTTCATTTTCCAGAAAACCAGGTAACCAATTTTATCAGTAGACTGCATTATAATTTAACTTTACTACATCAAATTAGACTTATTTCTGTTCAAACTCAATCTAGGAAGCACTGAGAGAGGGAAATAGGAACTTTTCTGTGGCAGAATTACTAAGAAATGGCAATTTATTTTGATTGATTGTTAAGTTTATTCATGATTAGTTCTGCCTTTTATGGGTTTAGGGTACTTTTCAGTGAAAATAATTAGGAAATATTTCCTTTGTTTTGGTAAAATTGCCAGAATAATCCTTCAGTAACACAAATAAAGGAAATATTATGGCTAAATAGGTGAGGTGAAACTGTACCTTTCAATACTCACTGATATGCAAAGCTTCCATTAATCATAGCTCAGAAAATTTTTGTAGATGTCGGAAGTACTTTAGAAGAAAAGTGTCCAAAATCTTACTCTTCTTTCCATGTGATCACATGCATAACTTACGTGACTACACCTTATGAAGTCTCAGGCATTGAGTTGACACTTGGGAAAATCCAGGTTCTTTACCGACATCTCTGCGCTTTACTATTCCATGATCTCCAACATGTATGTTATAACAATTCTTGTTTGTACCAAGGGCCCTTGACCCGGCTTACTCACGATCTTACATAAGCATCAACTCTAACTTAACAGATTTGGTATGTAGTTTTGAATTTTAATATTTTACTTTAAGAATATTCAGCTTTACCATAAATTCTCTGCTAAGCATGGGTTCTTGTGTATTCTTTTTAAGTTTTTCTTTAGCCTCCTCAACGAAATCACCACATTCTACAACTTCAAGCTGCAACTTCTTACACTCAGTATGACACTGACCTCATATATAAAAAACTTACCAGCAGCTCACCACTGAGAATATAGAACACTTTGTATAGTGTTAATGTTTTTTTTCTATCCCTGACATGGAAATCAATCAAAATTAAAATTCTGAGTATCTTAGCTACAAACTACCTCCATGGATTTCACATTCTTATTGTAGAATATTTTTGTTAAAGGCTACTTATATGTAGTTTTACATATTTTATACATAAATGTGCACAATAGACAAGGGGATTTTTAATAAATAAAATAAATGCACCTAATAGAGGATTTATTCATAAATAAAATTAAATTAAAATATTATATGCAGTGATACGTTAAATTACACTTATTTAATGAGAAACCATATAGAAAAGTAAGGTCATTTTAGTGATATGTCATTTTGAATGGGGGGGAGGGTATTTATTAGTGTTACAGTATTAATAAGCCTGTGATATACTAATTATTTCTTTGTTTTATTTCGGTTGACCAGTATCAATAAAACTCTGATTCGCACATTTAAATAACTATACATAGTGACAATGTTTAATTAAGTAAAGAATGCAGATGAAGGGGTGCCTCATTTGGTTAAGCATCAGACTCTTGATTTCAGCTCAGGTCATGATCTCATGGTTTGTGAGTTTGAGCCCTGCATCGGGCTCTGCCCTGACAGCAGGGAGCCTGCTTGGGATTCTCTCTTCCCTCTCTCTCTGCCCCTCCCCAGCTTGCACTGACTGTCTCTTTCAAAATAAATACATAAACTTAAAAAATGCAGAAGAAATTTTATTTATTATAGTCAAAAGAAGAGTGTCTTAGTGAGTTTAAACTACCATAACACAGTACCTAGACTGGGTGCTTAACCTAAGGAAACTTATGTTGTCACAGTTTTGGAGGCTAGAAGTTCAAATGCAAGGTGCCAGCATAATTAGTTTCTGGTGATAACTCTCTTCTGGCTCACAGATGGTCGCCTTTTTGCTGTGTCTTTCCCATGGCAGGAAGAGAGAGAGCGCGCAAGAGAGAGCAAGTGCACAGGCTCTCTGATGTCTCTTCTTATAAGGACACTAATCCGGTCATAAAGGCCCCGCCCTCATGACTTCATCTACCCTTAGTTCCATCCTCAAATCTCTTCACTGGGCATGAGGGTTTCAGTGTGAATTTTGGTGGGACGCAAACCAGTCCAAAGCACAATATTTAATTAAGCAATGAACACAGAAGAGATTTTACTGTTACACTCAAAAAAGAGGTAACCCAATATTTGCTCTGCAATGGACACAAAGTATAAAAATTGTATTTGTAATATACTTAACCATGCAAGGTTTCAGGGTTTGTGTGGGTTTTTTTTAAACAGTTGAACATAATTTAGAAATGAAACTCAAGTCATAATTTTGTAGTCCCATAGAAGTACCCCTGTTGACCCCTAGGGAAAACTACCTTGTTACTCCAACTCATTTATTTACAGAAAAGGAAGGAAGGAAGGAAGGAAGGAAGGAAGGAAGGAAGGAAGGAAGGAAGGAAGGAAGGAAGGAAAAGTGAAGACCAGAGAGAAGTAACCTGTTGAGATAAAGAATGAGCAAATAAGCTAGGACACAGCCCTCAGCATTCCCACTGCTTTTCCCACCTCACTTTCCCAATAAGCCACTCCTCAATTAGATCCATGTGCAAATATATCCACTAGTCTTTCATGTTAATTAACTGCTTTGCCAATGTCTTTCTTGGGAAAGAGGATCTCATTGAAAAGGAAAGAAAAGCCAATATGTAAAAGATGGTTACTTTAATTTTATTGTTTCAATCCACATTTTACATTCAAGATGCATCAATAGGGAAATTATGGTGTGCCTCCAGCTATGGCATAAGACAAAAATGAGAGAGTGAGAGAGAGAGAGAGAGAGAGAGGAAGGTAGGGAGGGGTGGTTGATGACATATGGATGTCTTGTTGTGGTTAAGAAATATTATTTTAGAACAATGTCACTTGTTCTATTGTGCTAAAATCTGTAAATTATGTTTCTTCAACATATATCATAGTAGACTAATGGTGCAGAGAAATGCCACTCATCTGTTTAATCATCATTGGTAGTTACTTAGGTAGTTACCAAAGACATATTGACATAGCAAATCAATTAGCAGTGAAATTATTATGTAAATCCTTTGTCATTAATTACTTCAGTGCCAAATAAATCCAGAATCTATTTTCTCCCAGAGGAGAGCATGAACACTTGTAATGATTGCCCACTTACTTTTAAACTGCGAGCATGGCTTTTAATGAACATGTTGACAGGGCAACAGCAAAATAAAAGGATTAAAAGATAAGATATGCTCTTTAACACTAAGTAAAAACCAAGAGTATTTCAAAATTGGTCAACATGGTGAATGGAGTACAAGTCAATAGAAATTTAAATATATTCTTACTGTATTACCGTGTATTCGGCACCTAAGCATTTACCAAAGGAAAATGAAAGCTAATGTCCACACAAAACATGTTCATGAATGTTCATGGTAGCTTTATTTGCAATAGCTAAAATTGGAAAGAGTCCAAATATCCTTCAGCAATGTGGTATATGCATACTACTCAGCAATAAAAAGATATTTATGTATAAGTACAATATCAAAGATAAAAATCAAAATAATAAAAGAACGAGTTAAAAAATAGGGGCACCTGGGTGGTTCAGTTGGTTAAGCATCTGACTTCAGCCAGTCATGATCTCATGGTTCATGAGTTTGAGTCCTGCATCGGGCTCTGTGCTGACAGCTCAGAGCCTGGAGCCTGCTTCAGAGTCTGTGTCTTCCTCTCTCTCTGCCTTCTCCCTACTCATGCTCTGTCTCACTCTCTCAAAAAACTGAATAAACACATTAAAAAATAATAATTATTATGCAATACATGATTTTTATATAAAACTCTAGAAAATGCAAACAAATCTGTATTGACAGAAAACAGAATGAGGGTTTCCTGGGAATAAGGAGGTAGGCTAGGTTAGGGATGGATAGGTTGTAAAGAGACATGAAGAAACCTTCAATGATGATGTGTATTCCTTATCAGAATTTTACTGATGATTTTCTGGGGGTAAACATGTCAAAATTCCTCAAATTTTACCCTTAAATATTTGCACCATATTGCAGGTCAATCATTCCTTGCTAAACTGCATAAAAATTTAAAAATATATATATTTATTTGACACCTAACGTATGCTACATATTGGATATATAAAAGTGAATTGATAATGTATAAGCCCTCCCTTAAATGGTAATATCTCCCACAGGGCCAAGTACAGTAATAAACATACAGAAAAGTCTTTACCTAATTGTTTTTTAGAAATCTGACCCATGGAATAGGCAGTAGAATAAGAAAACAGGCAAAAATTTAAAAATAATAAATCAGGGGCACCTGGGTGGCTCAGTCAGTTGAAGGTCTGACCCGACTTTGGCTCAGATCATGATCTCATGGTTCGTGAGTTCAAGGCCCGTGTCGGGCCTGTGCTGACAGCTGGGAGCCTGCAGCCTGTTTCAGGTTCTGTCTCCCTGTCTCTCTGCCCCTCCCCCACTCACACTCTGTCTCTGTCTCTCTCTCAAAAATAAATAAACATTAAAAAAAAAAAGCCATATTATAAATCCTACAGCTATTACAAAACTAAACAAAATAAAACAAAAAACAGCCATAAAAAAGTAGAAGTAAAAATGCCCAGAATGAAGATAAAATGGAATCTCAAAAACATAAAGAATTAATCAATGCAGGCAGATAAAAGGACCGATTGATCAAAGAAAATTTGGGACAAATAAGAACAACTAGCAACATGGTAGATTTTAGCCCCAAAATAGTATTAAATGAATAATTTTCTAATTTAATTTCATCATATACAGAACATGAACTTCAATTCCCACCCGTAATACAAACAAAATTAACTTTAAACTGCCTACATCCTAATTGTAAAATATAAAAATATAAAATTTCTAGCATAATACCTAAAATATATTTTGTGACTTTGGTTTAGATAAAAATTTCTCAAAACTCGCACATACACACACATGCACGCACATATACACGCACGTGCACACACACACATACACACACACATACACAACAAGCTGGCAAATGGGACCTCAACAAATTAAAAACTTCTACTATCCAAAATTTAGTGTTCAGAAAATAAAAAAGCAATTAATGCAATGGAAGAAAATATTTGAAAAATATAATCAATCAAGGTCTTCTCTGCAGAAGGTATAAATAACACTCAAACTCAATAATAAAAAAAAAAGTTTAAATGGGCAAAACTTTGAACAGACACTACCTATTGTGTGCAGGTGCACAAAGGAGCCCTCAATTTCAGTCATTAATGAAATGTAACATAGGATCACAATGAGATGCTCCTATTTACCAATTTGAATTTGAAAGGTGTATCAGGAGACACCTGGGTGGCTCAGTTGGTTAAGCATCCAAATTCGGCTCAGGTCATGATCTCATGGTCCATGAGTTCAAGGCCTGTGTCGGGCTCTGTGCTGACAGCGAAGAGCCTTGAGCCTGCTTCAGATCTGTGTCCCTCCTTCTCTCTGCCCCCTCTTCCACTCACACTCTGTGTGTGTGTGTGTCTCTCTCTCTCAAAAATAAACATTAAAAAAAAAAAGAAAGATGTATCAGTTTCCTAGGATTACCTTAACAAATTAGCATAAATTGGGTGACCTAAAACAGCAGAAATGTATCATCTCGTAGTCCTGGAGGTCTACAGTCCAAAGTCAAGGTGCCAGCAGGGTTCTACTAGAGGCTTTAAGAATCTACTCCAATCTACTCCATCTACTCTCTTCTCACTTCTCCTGGGCAACTCTTGGCATCCCTTGGCTGCTAGATGCATCTTTGTCTGTGTCACTACCTTCAACCCCACATGGCCATCTCCCTATGTGTCTCTGTTTGTTACCACTTCTCATTTATAAGGACTTGTTAGGGTTTAGAGTTTATTCTATTCCAGGATGATCTCATCTTGAGATTCTGCCCTTATTTACAAATGCAAAGACCCTTATTCTCAATAAGATCTCTTTCTAAAGTTCTAGATAGACATATTTGGGGAATCCACAAATTCAACTCACTACAAATGGTTAAAACATATTTTTTTTAATGAATGATGCAATCTGGTACTGGTGATGACAGAGGAATACTGGATCCCTCAGTACATTGCTGGTGAAAATTCAGAATGGTAACCTACTTCAGAAAACAATTTGATGATTTGTAATGACATTAAACATATAGCTACCATTGGTACCAGCCACCCCTCTTCTCAGTATTTATCTAAAAGAAATGAATACATGTTCACACAAACCCTTAGTGTGAAATTTTATAATATGACTTTATTGGCAATTGTCCCAAACTGGAAATAAACTACATGTCTCTCAACTCACATATATATTTTTTAAATTTAAATTCAAGTCAGTTAACATATAGTGTAGTATTGGTTTCAGGAGTAGAACCCAGTGATTCATCTTTTACATGTAACACCCAGTGCTAATCCCAACAAGTGTCCTCCTTAATGCCCATCATCCATCTAGTCCATCCCCCACCCACCTGCCTCCATCAACCCTCAGTTTATTCTCTGTATTTAAAAGTCTCCTTTTTAAAGTTTATTTATTTACTTTGAGAAAGAGAGAGAGAGAGAGAGAGAGAGAGAGAGAGAGGAAGACAGAGAAAATCCAAGTAGGTTCCGCACTGTCAATGCAGAGCCCAACACAGGCTCAAACCCACAATTTGTGAGATCACGACCTGAGCCGAAGAGTCAGACGTTTAACCAACTGAGCCACCCAGGCACCCCTGTATTTAAGAATCTCTTATGGTTTGCCTCACTATCTTTTTTTTTAATCTTATTTTATTTTTCTTTCCCTTCCCCCACTTAATCTGTTTTGTTTCTTAAATACCACATATATTAAATACCACATATATATATGACATTCTGGAAAAGGCAGCAATAGAGAAGCAAAAAGCATCTCAGTGGTTACCGGAGACATAACATGGGGTGAGGATGCACATTAACAACAAAATGACATGTGGGAATTTTGAGGAGTGAGGAAGAATGTTCCACATTTTGATTATGGGAGCAAATAAACTGATAAAGATTACTAACTGCATGATTTCCATGTATTTGATCATCATTTCAATTGCACAAAATAAGAATTTCTAATGTCTTTTCTACTATCTCAGGAGTAGGGAATGAAGAAATCAGTTATATTAACTGACTTTAGACCTAGGTTTCCTCACCCCAATCCCACCAGCTCGCAGTGATTCTATGCCACCCCTGTAATCCCATGTCGGCTGCATCATGTACCAGTGCCGATATCGCACAGGGGCAGGAAAACCACTGGATCACATCTCAGTGGCTCACCAGTCACAGCAGGTGGTTGGAGAGAAGGGGAAAAAGAAAAAGAAAAAAGAACACTGCCTTCCTCTGAAAAGGATATCGGTGTGATTTTCCTGATTATAGGAAGTTGTTTGTTTCTCCTAACACTCTCATACGAATAGTGTTATTTCGTGTGGCACATGTGAACCCTGATTCTATGCCCTCAGACCCACCATTGAATGAATATTCTATGTATTCCAAACTGAGTCCAAGTGCTTACAGAGTGAACAATTCAGCCATTCCAGTTTCTGGACACCATAAAAAGATAGTCCTTAGATGCCCTTGCAATGCTCTAAATACACTGTGGCCTATGCTTTCATGTAATTTGAAGTTTGTTCGAGGACAGGACCAGGATTGGGTTTTTTAAATTTCTTCATCCCTTGCTCCTGTCAGCCCCTAACAGACAAAAATACATTACCAAAACACATTTATAGTCCCCAAACCATTAGGCATATCAATTCTACCTGTCTTCCCACTATTTACACACTTAAACTCCCTGAGGAAACAGGGAGATTAGAAAAGGGGCCACTGGCATGCTGGGTCTCGCTCCTGCAGACCTCTTTTCTGGAAAGGAATGCCATCTCATCTACTATCCCAAAACATGCATTTGGCACACAGAGTTAGACCTAAAGCCACATGTAGAGGTGAGACAGCCTTTCTTAGCCTCCTCTTTCAGATACAGACTGCCTACAAGAACATACCTGATTTTTCTCCACTTAAACCCACAGGATCTAGGTTTCTCTGCCCTATAAACCTACCTTAGAGGGAAGATAATCAAGCCCTAATGCTGGTTTCAAGTATATACACTATTCCTTTATACAAGATTTATTGGCAATAGATTTCCTTGTTTGACATCACTATCTGTTTCTCAATTCATTCTGGAATTTGAGAGGGAAAATTATTGTCTTCAAACCTCATTTAAATATCCATGTAATGAGATGAAAGGAAGGACACATTCATAAAGAAAAATTACCATTTGTATGGTATAAACTGATGGTCTTTTCTGATAACATGGAGCTGTGAGGAAAACATCTGAGTGACGAATACAATCATAGAAGAGGCAGACTTGAAAGACATCTTGTTTTTATTCCAGTAACGAGATAGATGGTACTTAAAAGATAGTCCCTGGGGCAGTATTTCACCCAGTTTTATAGTATTAAACAGTTTTAAAAGTTTATTTACTTATGTATTTATTGAAAGAGAGAGAGAGACTGAGAGAGAGAGAGAGAGAGAGAGAGAGAGAGAGAGAGAACAAGTAGGGGAGGGGCTAAGGGAGAGGGGAGGGGCTAGGGGGAGGGGGAGGGGCTAAGGAAGAGGGGAGGGGCTAAGGGAGAGGGGGACAGAAGATCCCAAGCAGGCTCTGTGCTGACAGCAGAGGCCCAGTGGGGGGCTGTAACTCACAAACTGTGAAATCATGACGTGCATCAAAGTCAAATATTTAACAAGACTGAGCCACCCAGGTGCCCCTATAATATTAAACTTTTGATAGACAGAGTTTAGTAGGTAAGAGACAGGAAAGAACAAACTTGAGAAGAACGTGTTGGGTCTTTGACCTCCATACATCCAATGTTATCATCCTTTCATGGCAGGTAAGTCTAGATTTTTTAGAATGCAGGAAAAGTATCACTTCAAGATAAGACACGAAGTCTCGTTATCAACTTCTCCATCTTTAAAAATGAGAACTATAACAAATAAACCAGGGGCAACTGGGTGGCTCAGTCGGTTAAGCTTCTGACTTCGGCATAGGTCATGTTCTCGCAGTTTGTAAGTTCCAGCCCCGCTTTGGGCTCTGTGCTGACACCTCAGAGCCTGGAGCCTGCTTTGGATTCTGTGTCTCCCTCTCTCTGTGCCTGTCCCTTGCTTGTGGTCTCTCTCTCAAAAATAAACATTAAAAAACTTTAAAAAAGAAACAGGTTTGTTGGGGGAGGGAATGGAATGTGATAATATAATTAACACATTTAGCATAATAATGTACATAGCTCACAATACAAGTGGGTACTTAATAAAATGTGTCCTCCAGACAGAACTAGGACTACTGGGATCCTTTTGTTTTCACAGACCTGACGTCCTATCACATGCATCTGGGCATCGATCTTGTCATCTTTAAGTGCTCACCCTGCCAAACATTCTTCTTTTATCTTTAGTTCCTAAAAAAGATCTGACACCCAAGCAAAAGAGTGTTCATAGGATGAGAAGCCTTTGGATGCTACATTTTTAAACAGTGCATGAAACAAGCCCCTCATACCTGAAGAGTAGAAAGAATGTAAACAGCAACCTGCATATAATGGATGTGCCAGCTGACCGATGTGGAGCCTGCTGAGGGCGGCTCATCACAGGAGACCTGGCGCTCCCCTGCCCACCCACCTCCAGTCTGTCCCCACTCAGCACTAGCCCACTTAGGTCATACAGTCCCCAAGGGAAAGGAAGCCACTGGGAGAAATCATTGAAGGGCGAGTAGAAGTCAAAGAAAAATAAAATTGCAACAGGATAATATGTTTTTTTTTTTTATTTATGTTTGAGAGACAGAGAGAGACAGCACGAGCAGGGGAGGGTCAGAGAGAGAGGGAGACACAGAATCCAAAGCAGGCTCCAGACTCTGAGCTAGCTGTCAGCACAGAGCCCGACACGGGGCTCAAACCCATGAACCGTGAGATCATGACCTGAGCCGAAAGCCGGACGCTTAACCGACTGAGCCACCCAGGCGCCCCAGCAACAGGATAATAAAGACCAAAGGAAGGAAATCATGAATGGCTATAAACAGAAAAAAGAAAAGAAAAGAAAAGAAAAGAAAAGAAAAGAAAATAGAAGCAGAGAGAGATGAGACGTGCTTTTAGGTTACACATCATCAATGTATAATCTACCCAGCCACTTGCTAGGTGGATGATCTTAGAATATCACTGAAACTGTCTGAGCCTCAGTCTCCCTTTATATAAAAATGGAAATAGAAATGACCCTGTATGGGTGCTATGTGGAAGTCACTACACCACCACCAGCCCCTCACATATGTCTAATGTCTACGTTCAGAAGACGTAAAAGAGAATTCAGGGAAGCCTCAGGACAGAGTGAAGAAAAAATGAGCTTCGATGTCAAAGAAACCTGGACTTAATTCACAGATCTAGGACTTAGCAGCATTTTGACCCTGAGGCTGTAGGCTTCACTTTCCTTATCTGAAAAATGACAGGAAGATCTATACTGCAGGACTGCTTTAAGCATGAGAGATGGTACATGTAGCCCACTTACTATTGTACATGGAACATTCTATTAAAAGTATAGTACCTCTTACTGAAAAATGTAATACATAAAAATGTAAACAAATTATATTTATTCCTGGAACTTTCAAATATGCATAAAGAACATTCATTTATTCACATCCATTTGTGCATTACATGTCTTCCAATATTTTTATATCATATACTGAGAAATGACATGGCTTATGTATGAGGCGACTAAGTCTCGGAGGTTAATTAATGAATAACTAGTGGCTGTGCGGAAGCTGGAAAACAGGTTTATCTTACTGTAAAGCCTAAGCTCTTTACAACTAAAAACTCTTCCCACTTCGCTCTTGTATCAATATGGAAAAGCCATTTATTGCTAACTCACAACCCAAAAATACCACTCTGCATCAGGAAAATGATGGATCTATTTTTCTGGAACTCCGGGATACACAAGGGTTGTGGCAAGCATCCTATAAGCCTCGGAAAAAGGTGTATATGTGGACCATCATCATAATAAATGACAGGAAGATGTAAATGCCACCAAGAAAACTTTGGAAAGTCTTTTGGAAGGAGAGCCTTGACAGCTGAGAGTTTAGTAAATGCCTTATGGCCAAATCACATGCATGGCTAAAAAGCAAGCAAGCCTTGAGGATTCCACATGTGTGAGGTAACAGGGGTCTCAATAATGCTCATGAGATTGACCTTTGAAGCTCTTTCAAGATGCATTAGCTCCAGCTGAATACTTGCTGTTTGGTGAGTGGAGTAAACTCAAAGGAAACTAGGCTCTCTGTGCCTCTGTATCAACCTCTGATTCCAAGTCAAGAATCAGAGGAGAGAGAGCATGGACTGACATGCAGTGGTTCCAAATGTTCTGGGAAGAAAAGGAATCATACAGCTCACCAGCCAAAAGCTAGGCTTGACATCACAAGGTAATTTGTACAATTCTCACACAGGCAACAGTCCCAGTATTTGTGAACAGTAACCTCTAAGTAGCTAAAAGCTAACTACAATTCTTGCCAACTGTTATTCCACGTTTTCCAGGGTTGTTATTTTTTTCCCATTAAAAAGAGAGTCAAATTCTGGAGGAAAAGTAATGGCTTAGAATAGAAAATCAATGACTTCCATTCCAGTTATACAATTGTACTGAGCAATTTTACAAAGGAAACAGGTGATAACTCTTATGATATCTTATGATTCCCAATTAATATGGGCCTTAAAGTTAAAGCCATAAAGGAGAGACATGAGTTCATTTTTTTACATGCCATCGGCATTGTGTTGGCAAGTAGCATTTCTGAATCAGCTCTTCCCTTAGAGCCTGGACTTCATTCAGTCAACAGTGCCTATATCTAATGGAAGAAAGCTGACAACCAAGCAAATAAGCATATCCAACTGTTTCATATATTTAAACATCTGTTGATACGTGGTTTGTTTTGTTTTGAGGATGTAGGCAAATGAGAGAGTAACTTTTAAATGCTGGTCATATTTTTATTTCAGTGTCAGGGAAAATGAAAAATCTTTAAGGCAATCTCAGGATACAGTGTAGTTGTGAAGAGTGGATTAATAAACCCAGGATCATCTCAAGTAAGTAATTCCATTACTTGGTATATACCACTATAAGGAAAAGGACCAATGAAACAGACATAAATTCTCTCAAGCCTCTGTAATGTCCTTGATAATAACACCGGGGACCACTGAACAAAATAAAAAACTAATAAATCAAAAAGAAGGCTCAGCAATGGAAGAATGGCTTCAACAATTTGGAAAAGTTGGGATATAGGTAGATCCAATTCGCAACTTAACACAGTATTTATGGTACTGCTTCTGGTAGTAAAAATGATAAAAATACATAGCACAAAGCTGAGTGTAGAAACTTGACTTTGTGTTTTAGGTCTACTTCCAGCACTCATGTGACTGAGCAAGTCTCTAAACATTCCCACGTCTAATTCATGTAGATCTAAAGTAGCTTTCACATATCCTCTAACTCTAAGTATCCACAGGTCTAATATATGCTTAGGGAAATATATTCTCAAGTTTCCACCATGATAGGAAATGCAGAAAATTGGAATACTTATGTTAGTTGGGGTTGCTCAGAGAGAGAGAGTGAGAGAGAGAAGGAGGGAGAGAGAGGGAGACAGAGTGGGGAGAGAGAGAGAGGGAGATTTATAAGGAATTGATCCGCATAATTATAGAGGATAAGTCCCATGATCTGCAGCTAGCAAGCTAGAGATGCAGGATTGCTGGTGGTGTAGCCTGAGTCTGAGTTTGAAGGACTGAGAACCAGGAGAACTGACAATATAATTATTAGTGAGTGCGAGAGCACTGACGCCGTAGCTCAGGAGCAAGGGAGAGAGAGAGTGAATTCTTTCTTACTCAGCCATTTGTTCTATTCAGCCTTTCAGCAGAATGGATGGTGTCCACCCACATGGGAGAAGGCAATCAACTTTACACACTCTACAGATTCAAATGCCAATCTCATCAAGAAACACTCACAGACACACACAGAAACAATGTTTAACCAAGTATCTGGAAACCCTGGGTCCCACTCAAGTTGAAACATAAAATTAAGCATTACACTACTCCTTGGTACTTAATTGGATCAGATAAACCTCTTATGATTTTTTTTTAATGCAGAAAGAGAATCTTATTGATATTAACATATACGAAAATATGTTCAGCATGAGGTCAAATGGTAGGGAGAGCCTACAGTGGCTTGAAAGATGCTACCATAAGAAACGTTGATTTCTAAAGTCTTGAGCTGACATCCATGCTTGGGTAGCTGGAGTCGAATAATAATTTGGGGGACATGTCCTGGTTATGGTTTTGCTTCTCATGAGTCAGCCACTCTGCATCTCAAGACACACTCTATGGACAATGGCTATCTATATGTGAACTAATAGAGCTTAACTACTAAGGTATGACACTGGGCTCAGGGTAGTTTCTGTGGGTAACTCATGACCCAATATGACATTGAAAAAAAGATTGTTATTCCTTATAAATGTAAGGGCCACAGAGGTCCAGAAAGACCAAAGGAGATCGATTCTGGAAATGTGGAGAGTAAACACACAGTGGAGCTAGCAGGGATATAGTCTACACAATCTTATTATACCAGGACTGGTGGGAATTCTGCCTGGAACTCTGGACATTGCTTTGGCCACAGCAGATGATGGTGGTACGAGGAATATAGCTGGCAAAAACAAAAACAAAAATCAGAAACAGAACTTGCCTCAATATATCCTATTTCCGTTCTTCGTTCTTCTTCAAGTGGCCCTACTTGAGTGACAAGGAAAAATTCCTGGACAAATTTAAATAAAACTGGTGTGTTTAAAAAATTTAAACCCTAATTCAACAGATGAAAGCTTGAAATCACAGTAGTATGTGCATTGAAGAACATAGAATCTTATATTTAGTCACGGAATAGTGAAGCCAAGACATTTAGATTACTCTTAGAAATTCAGCTTATAATGCATTTCTTGTAAAACCATTTGTCCAATGTTAGTATTATTTTAAAGTAACACAGTACATATTAATGTTGGTAGACATGAAAGAAGTATAATAACTCTAATATGAAGTAAAAAAATATAAAAATAGGAGTGCCTGGGTGGCTCAATCGGTTGAGCATCTGACTCTTGATTTTGGCTCAGGTCATGATCCCCCGCTTGTGGAATGGAGCACTGCATTGGGCTCCACTAGCCAGCTTAGGATTCTCTCTCTCTCTCCCTCTGTTCCTCTCTCACTCACACACTCTCT
The DNA here is from genome assembly GCA_028646485.1 of Cryptoprocta ferox. Classification (NCBI taxonomy): domain Eukaryota; kingdom Metazoa; phylum Chordata; class Mammalia; order Carnivora; family Eupleridae; genus Cryptoprocta; species Cryptoprocta ferox. The sequence goes on along the minus strand of CM053576.1, from coordinate 123,065,294 downwards.
CTCTAAAATTTAATTTAATTTAATTTAATTTAATTTAATTTAATTTAATTTAATTTAAATTTAAAATGGAGCATAAAAAAGAGAAAACAATGAGGCCAAGGTAGTCTCACTGGTGAATTCTATCAATCATTCAAGAAAGAAATAACAGTTATATACATTTCTTCTAAGAACAGAAGCAGAGAGAATGCTTTCTAAATAAATATATAAGACTTAATACCAAAACCAGATGAAGCTATTAGAAGAAAAATATTGATCAGTATCTCTCATGAACACAAACCTCTACAATAAATTAGTAAATTGAATCCAACAATGTATATAAATAATTATATACCACACCTAATTGAGATTTATTGTAGTTATACAAGGCAGGTTCAACATTCAAAAACCAATCAGGGGAGGCACCTGGGCAGCTCAGTGGGTTGAGCATCTGACTTCAGCTCAGGTCATGATCTCACGGTTTATGAGTTCGAGCCCCGCATTGACTCTGTACTGACAGCTCAGAGCCTGGAGCCTGTTTCGGATTCTGTATCTCCCTCTCTCTCTACCCCACTCCTACTGTGCTCTATCTCTCTCTGTCTCTCAAAAATAAATAAGCATTAAAAAAAGTTTTTTTAATAGGTAATTATAGTACTATTACAAGATACAAGGTTAATAAGCAAAAGTCAATTGCTTTCCTATACACCAGCAATGAACAACTGGAATTTGAAATAAAAAAGACAATACCAGGGTTGTCTGCATGGATCAGCTGGTTATGCATATGACTTCAGCTCAGGTCAGCTTGGGTCATGATCTCACAGTTCATGGGTTCAATCCCCACATCGGGCTCTGTGCTGACAGCTCAGAGTCTGGAGGCTGCTTTGGATTCTGTGTCTCCCTCTCTTTCTGGCCCTCCCCTGCTCACACTCTGTCTCTGTCTCTGTCTCTCTCTCTCAAAAATGAATAAACATTTTAAAAAGTTAAAATAATAAATAGACAATATCATTAATTTTAGCACCGAAACACTGAAATATTTAGGTATAAATGTATTATTAAAATAAATTACAATATTACAGAATCTATATGAGGAAAAATATAAGCTCTAATTTAAAAAAAGCCTAAATAAATTTGGATACATTCAAGGATGGAGAAACTAAGATGTCAGTTTTTCCCAACTTGATCTAGATTCAATGTGTTGCCAAACAAAATGCCAGCACACTAATTTTTTTTTCACTATCGACAAATTGATTCTAAAATGATAGGATAGGCAAAACATCCAGAACAGCTAGAAGAATATTGTAAATAAAAAAAAAATCAAAGGACTGATACTACTTGACTTCAGAACTTAGTATAAAACTAAAATAATCACTGTGGTATTGGGAAAGAATATACAATAATATACAAATGATCATGAAACAGAATAGCAAACTCAGAAATAGACCAACACAAAAACAGTCAGTTGATCTTAACAAAGGCACAAATCCAATTCAATGGGGAAAGGATAGTCTTTTTAACAGACAGTGCTGGGACAAAAGGAAACTGGACATTCACATACCAAAAAAAAAAAGAAAAAGAGTACAGATGCGGACCTTATAACTTTCACAAAAATTAACTCAAAATGGATTTTGTATCTAAATGTAAAATGTAAAAGCATTTAAATTCTTGAAGGTAGCATAGAAGAAAATCTAAGTGACTCTGGGTTTAGAGTTAACTTTTTAGGTGCGACACCAAAAACACAATCCATGACTGAAAAAATTGGTAAGTGGGATGTCACTACATTCTTTCTTGGCAAAAAAAAAAAAAAAAAAATGCTTAAGCGAATGGAAAGGCAAGTCACAAGATGGGATAACATATTTACAAGACCTGTATGTGATGAAGGATTTATATCCAAAGTTCACAGAGAACTCTCAAAATTCAACAGTAAGAAAAATCAAACAGCGTACTTCCAAAATGACAGAAAGATCCAGAAACCTCACCAAGAAAGATATACAGAGGGAAAATAAGCATAGGAAAAGATGCCCAACATCATGTCAGTAGGGAACTGCAAATGAAAACAGCAATAAAATACCACTACACATCAATGAGAACAGCTAAAATCCTGATAACACTGAATACTGGCAAGATACGGAAAAACAGAAACTGTTAAAACTTGCTAGCAGAGGTGCAAATATAAAACCACTTTGGAAGACAGTTTTGCATCTTCCTACAAAACTAAACCAATTCTTGCCATCTGATTCAGCAATCACACCCCTAGGTTTCACCTATATAAGTGTCCCTATAAAAACCCAAACATAGGGCTGCCTGGGTGGCTCAGTCGGTTAAGCATCTGACTTCAGCTCAGGTCATGATCTCACGGTTCATGAGTTCGAGCCCCTCATCGGGCTCTGTGCTGACAGCTCAGAACCTGGAGCCTGCTTCGGATTCTGTGTCTCCCTCTCTCTCTGCCCCTCCCCTGCTTGTTCTTTCTCTCTCTCTCTCTCAAAAATAAATAAACATTAAAAAAAATTTTTTTAAACCCAAACATAACAGTTTATGGGAGCTTTATTCATAATTGCCAAAACCTGGAAGCAACCAAGATATTCCTCAGTAAGTGAATAGATAAACAAAACTGTAGTAAATCTATGCGATGGAAGTTGATTCAGGGATCAAAAGAAATGAACTATCAGGCCATAAATGGCATGGGGGAACCCATGAAAGAAGCCAATCCGAAATGGCTAAAAAGGATGCACACCGGATGATTTCATCTATGCAGCATTCTAGTAAAGGCAAAGCTATAGAGACCACAAAAAGTTGAGTGGTTATCAGTGGCTCCGGGGTAGGGAAGGAGGGATGGCTAGGTGGATTTTTAGAGCAATGAAACTATTTTGTATGATGTATGATGTTGTAAAGATGGATATACAAATTATGCATTTGTTAAAACCCACAGACTTTTGAAAACACAATGAGTGAACCCTAATGTAAACTACAGTTTCCATTTAATAAAATATATTAATATTCACTTATTAATACTAACAAATGCACCAAACAAGATAATAATGACAGAGGGAACTATACCTTGGGTAATGGGGGGGGAGGGGCAGGCAAGACAGGTACTCTTTTACGATGGGCTCAATTCCCTGCAAACCTAAAACTACCCTAAAAAATAGTCTATTTGCAAAAAAGTGTTAAAAATAAAACAAAACAAAACAAAACAACAACAAAAACCCAGAAAACACCAGAGATCAGAACCTGTCACTATAAACACAAGGTCACAAAATAAACATTACAAGTTAAACATAAGAATACAGTTTTTGTATGCTTATAATGGAAGTCACCTTTTAATATTTATTATCTCTGCCTCCTGAGATGTCTATGGTGCTAGAGACCCTAAGTAACCTGGCTGCTAAGTCTAAGAACAGCTCTGGCTAAAATGTGTCAATGTTGCTTACTTGCTGTTGCAAAAAAAGATTTCTCCCTGGGCATTATGTGTCTTTTCCATCCCTATTCAAATACATAGAGATTCAGTTTTTAGATCCATCCAAAATCCACATTCCGTAGGGAGCAGAATTTAGAAAGCTACTCTAATTTAGTTACATTCTCATCATCACTATTTGAACAAATTGTGCCCCAACAAACAGGAGTATAGACCTTTTTTTTGTATCCTCGTCCAAGTGCTTCCCAAAACATCCTTCAATTCCTACCATTTGACTTCCTTTCTTCTGACCTTGGTCAAAGTATTTGAACAGTTTAGCCTTAGCGTTTTGAGCTACATGCTGAGGACTGGGGACTATCATTTGTTCAGGATAATAAATCTTCTCTTATACTTACTGCTATTCTGTTTCTTTAAATATAAGTAGTAGTTGTTGTAATAATGATAATAATTATTATTATAAGGAGGAAAAGAAGAAGGAAATGTCATTCAGTGTGTGTTTCCCAGGTACTATGGGACACACAAAGAATTTTTTAAAATATTTTATGTTAATTTGTTCTTGAGAGAGAGAGAGAGAGACAGGGGACAAGGGAGAAAGCACAAGCAGGGGAGGGGCAAAGAGAGAGAGGGAGACACAGAATCCTAAGCAGGCTACAGGCTCTGAGCTGTCAGCGCAGAGCCTGACACGGGGCTCAAACTCACAAACCACAAGATCATGACCTCAGCTGAAGTCTGGCACTCAACCAGCTGAGCCACCCAGGTGCCCATGGACACACAAAGAATTTTATAAATCATGCATTATTTGATCCTTATCCAATCCTGTTCTTCCAAGTACCCCTTAGAACCAGTCATTAACGCCTCCTAAAGTGAATACATTACAAAATTTTAAAATCTCTTTCAACATGGCACTTATTTATGTTGTGTCTAGGGCTAAAATGAAGGTAGAAAACAAGGCTTTCTTCTTCAAGGTGGGATTTTGTTCTCTCCTTCATCATTTTAAGGAAAGCTCTGTCAAGGGGGCACCTGTGTAGCTCAGTGAGTTAAGCATCTGACTTCGGCTCAGGTCATGATCCCACAGTTCATGGTTAGAGCCCCACCTCGGGCTCTGTGCTGATAACTCAGAGCCTGGAGCCTGCTTTGGATTCTGTGTCTCCCGCTTCCTTCTGTTCCTCCCTGTTCACACTCTTTCTCTCTTATACACAAATGAATAAACATTAAAAAAAAATTTTTTTAAGGGAAACCTCTGTCAGTCCTTGCGGAATGAATTTCTAAAATGTTTAATTTTACCAAAACACTAAAAAAATTTCAGAGGAAAAACACTGGCATGCATTTTGATCAAACCAGGAGGTATTTGCCTATATGTTAAAATAACCATCACTTATCATGAAACAAGAAGACAGATCATTTCCATCAATTATGACTATGTACATGTTTTCCAAGTAAAGCCATTTTTTATCATTTTAATAAAAAAAACTCCCATGTGCTTACATAGTAACAAGAAGAGGCAATAACAGATGCCGGATAAGTTTAAGACTTCTTCTGGGCAGGGATTGAACATTTGAGCTTAATGGGGGGAACAGAAATGGATTCCTGTTGTTGAAAGAAGCAGATATAATTGCTTCCACAGTGTTCCCTGGAGTCCTCAGTAGATTCCTGTATAATGACTTCATAACTAATAACATGTGAATTATATAGAATAATAATGTAACAAAAACAAATATATGCCCCACAGGATCTCTGTAGTTGATTGAAATACTTGTCACAATTCCTTATTCATTGACATAGGTAAGAATTCACATGCTTTCTTGGCCCACCTGTGGGAAAGTATACTTTCCATCCCCTTGACATTGTCTTTGGTTGAGTAACTTGTCTGGGCGACTGTGACATCACAGTGCATATGATAAGGGCAGAAGCTTGAAATTAGCTTGTAAAGTAGGGCTTGCCTTCTTGGACTCCAGTGATATTTCATGAGATGAACCTTCCCCAGATAACTGTGACCCTTTTCATTTTGGGCCCAGAATGAACAAATGTGAAGTCAACCTAAGTTCAACCCACAATATGGAGTCTAGACTAGTAGAACTCTCAGCTTAAAGCAGAGAGCTCAGAGGTCAGATGACACTGGCCAATCCACATTTGAACTACTAAACTCTAGGCATAAGAATGCATATTTTTCTTTGCCACTAAGTTTGTACGTCTTTTTTTTCTTCTCATGCAGTGAAACAGTCTCATCTTCTAACCAAGGCAACATATAGAAACCATTTCAATAATATGCATTTAGTAAAGCAATAAAAATAAGTAAAAGTTACCTGATTGTCAGAGAGAAAAAAGTGATTATTTATAAAAGAGTATGGAAGGGTTTCTCTAAATAGGTATCAAATAAGACAAAAGTTTATTAGGAAAAATGAAAGAAGTTGAATTTTGGAATTTTGTTAATACCCTAGCAAAGAGAGGAAAATCATCAACCTAAAATAAAAACTACGTTAATATTTAATCCATGATCATTCTGCATAGTTGTAATTAGGTTATATACAAGGCTGTGTCTTTATTAGAATAATATATACTCTTCAATATTAGTATTTAAATTGTGCTTTAATTTCCAACCCATAGATGCAACACAGTTTAAGCGAATGTTCTCCTAACATTTGATTTTAATGTTATTTCCAGTCTCACAACTATAAGTAGGACTGTGATGATCATCGTTAGCATATAATTTTTTATTTATATTTTTAAACATAATTAGTAACTAATTAGTATTTAATTTTAAAGGCAATGCTCAAGAAAAATGGATGTGAATCATTTTGAGGGGAAAACAGAAAACTTGGCAAATATGAAGAGTCCGGATACCTTGGTAGACAATGTGAGCTTGAATTTGTTGAGCACATATTATATGCCGCATATCACGCTGACTGCACATCACAAGTGTATGTTACAATCACCTTCATGGCAAAACATTTTCACAGATATGCAGACCTGTAACCTGTCAGGGTGACATGGCTAGTGAGTAGCCAAACTGGGTTTCACACCCCGGCTTCTCTGACACATTGTCTTTTAGGCACATCTTTCCACCATACTGCATTGAAATGTTGTGAACCAAAAATTCTGATCTCATTTAAAAATAATCCTTTAGGGACACCTGGGCAGCTCAGTTGGTTAAGTGTCCAACTTCGGCTCAGGTCACCATCTCATGGTTAGTGAGTCTGAGCCCTGCATCAGGCTCTGTGCTGACAGCTCAGAGCCTGGAGCCTGCTTCAGATTCTGTCTCCCTCTCTCAGCCCCTCCTCAGCTTGCTCTCTCTCTCTCTCTCTCTCTCTCTCACTCTCAAAAATAAATAAACATTTAGAAAAATACAATTAAATTGAAAAAATATCCTGTACTCAATTTTTTCACTATTGAATTGGGTAAAACATGTGTGATTATATATACTTTCCCCCCTGTTCTGAGGAGAATAAATTATTTCCCTCTGGGCTGCAAAAATAAATGGAAAAACAACTTAATGATATCCCTTATGGAGCTGGTAATGATTAAAAGCACTGTGGCATTTAGGTTTACTTTTCAGGAGGAACTAATAATGGGAGTGTGATAAAAAGCCAAAAAAGCTTCCCTCTCTCTTTTCTGCCTCCGAGGTTTCTGAAACTATATAATGTGGAAGCCTACCGCACTGTAAAGGACAGAGTTCCTTGTTCAACAATGAGGCCGAGCATCTTTTAAGAGATGGATGTAATTGTGGTCACGACCTGCATTCTTTCAATTACCAACAATTTGAATGTCAACGTGCTCTGTTCCTGTGGCTACTTTGCTAGACTTTTGCACATCTAGACGTCTGAGTCCTTATGATTCTTGTTTTAATTCCCTCCACACTATTCCCCAGGCTTACTAACATGTACACACACACACACACACACACACACATGCACACACGGACGCACACACTGGAAGACAGCCTCTCTATGTAGTTGATAATAAGAAAATGAAACTAACTCTACAAGGAGCTATAGTTTCCCAGTTCTTGCAAGATTAAATCCAAACACCTTAGTACGGAATATATAACTCTCCAGATATTGGACTTTCTGTTTTCTTTCCTGAGAATTCCTTTTTGATCTCCACATGTTGCTTAGATGTCACTCATTTCTGAGGGTTCCCTGCATGCACCACATCCACCCCAACTTTACTCCTCCCTGGGCTCAAAAACTCCTTTTCAAATATATGTGGTACCTTGTAAATTTCTTCATGGTTTTCAAGACCCAGGATAGGTTTCATCGGGTCCACCCAGGACATGCCCACCCCTCCCCTGAGCTGTGGTTAGACACTGTTTTAGTAGCAGTTAGACAGGACCCTAAGGAACTAGGGCCGTAGCAGAAAAGCCAATTTGCAGACGGAACACTGTGCTGAGGAACCAGCTCTTAAAATTTATCAATTTACCAAAAAATATGTCTGAAGGAAATAATAGTCTTCACCATATACAACCAATAGCAACACAGTCCTGATATGTTTATGAATGCAGTAAAATCTCATAAAATTTTATATGACTATATCATTCTAGTAAAAACAAATGTTATACTTGATATGCTTTTCACATTTTTTATGTGCCCATAGTATGCTACATTTGGAGGAAGCCTCAGAGATCTAGCTGCACCAATACCACCATCATTTCACTTGGGGGAAAAAAATTGAGGCCACAGAAATAGCCTTTTGCCAAATGATCATACAACTGGTAAATTATACACAAAAACCCAGGATATATGTCTTCTGAGTACCTCCTGCCTAGTGTTCATTATGGTCCACCCATCATATAGATGGGGATGGCATAACATAAATATAAATGTATATATTGTGCATTCCCCCGAGTTAGCTGACCTGGAGGTTAAGAGCATGGTCCACCAGAAGGCTAAGTGTACCCAAGATTTCTGACATCAACTGCAAGGGATATCGCCAAACCACCTTCAGATTTGATAATTCACCAGAGAGACTCACAGATATGAGATATCATAGCTATGATACAGAAAAATGTCTTCTAGGCAAAAGGTACGCATTAGAACAATCTAAGAGAAGACAGACATAGGCAGGATTGGTAGGGGTCTAAAGTGGAGCTTCTGTTCATCTGATCCCTGTCAAATAATGGACAGTATTACTTCCTCTTAGCCATGCTGCGTGACAAAATCCACAGTATACTGCAGGTCGGAGAAGCTCACCCCAGTTATGGTGTCCAGAGATTGCATCGAGGCTTCATTGTGCAGACAAAGTTAATTGAAATATTTCCCACACAGCTGAATTCAGTCTCTAGGAAACCCCTGTCTGGAGACTGAGCTGGTATCATATGGCTTAAAGCCCACCAAACCTCTAATCACATGGTTGGTCTTTCTGGTATGGCCAGTCCCCTCACAGTTACACCATCAAGGGTGGCCAAGGGACCCAAGTGGATAACAAAAATATCCCATTACTTGGGAAATTCCAAAGATATAGAAGCTTCCTCCCAGGAGCTGGGACAAACACTAGACCTCTCATTAGGGGCCAAGTTCCTCACTACACACAAATATATATGACATGCATAGTATACGTGTGTCTGTAACAATAACACATCCATGATTCCACGGGATCGTAATCTATGATTCATATTTCATCTATGTATGCATATAACACCGTTCTATCACTGTAACTTTCAATGGACATAAACGAGGTTGCTACCATTTTCAACAAGACAGAAAGGGCAGGAAGGGCTGTCTTCCACTACTCATGTTTCCCTAGAGAATGTCTCCCATGAGAATGATACGCCAGGGCTCTCTCCAGAGCCTTAGTCGGTGCTCCCAGGTGAGAAGGAATGACTTCCTGGTTAGTGGGTGTGATGGAAGGAAAGGAAAAGCTTTGTTCAGACATTCCTGAGTTGGTTCTGGGTTTCTCTTATCAACAACAAGCATGAAATCTCTGTTCTCCTATACTCCCACCCCCTTCCTGTCTCGGACAGGCTCCTATGATTAGGTGGCCGTAAGTCTGTTTGGACCAGAGAAGTTCAAATGCATGCTTCTTTCCCTGGAGCCCCATTCAAGTCAGGATTTGTCCTGAGTTTTGTTTTGTTTTGTTTATTTTTTGTTTTCATTGAGTTGTATTATTAATCACTGCATGAAAATAAGCCAGTATGCGTAGGAGCGCCCTCCAAGGCTTTTTTCTAGCTCTTGTTATGATCTTAAATAGTATTGTCAGATGTAAATGCAAATTTAACAGTGCTCCCACTTAACCCATAAATAAATCAGAAAGATGACCATCCTTTATACTAAGTAACTATAACTGCACTTCATTTACTTTTTTTAATGTTTATTTATTTTTGAGAGAGAAAGGCTCGGAGTGTGAGCAGGGGAGGGGCAGAAAACGAGGGAGACACAGAATCCGAAGCAGGCTCGAGGCTCCGAGCTGTCCGCACAGAGCCCGATGCGGGGCTCGAACTCACAAACTGTGAGATCGTGACCTGAGCTGAAGCCTGACGCTTAACCGACTGACCCACCCAGGTGCTCCTATAAACTTCCCTTTAAAGTACATCATGGAGGAGCGGGCAAGATGGCGGAGAAGCAGGGAGCTCTGTAATCCGCGCCCGCCCGTGTGGACTGAACTGAGAAGGACTGAAGGGATAAAACTCGGATTTGCAAGTGGGGGAAAGAAGAAACAGACGCCAGAAAGAAGACGACCTCGAAGATGCCTGAGTGAGTGACTGTGATCTGGGAAATTAGGGGACGGGCG
>CM053576.1:122907110-123054683 GCA_028646485.1 Cryptoprocta ferox | reverse complement strand
TCTTGGTGGAGGTCACTTGTGGGGAAGAGCACTGGGTGTTATATGGAAACCAACCTGACAATAAACTATAAAGTTTAAAAAAAAAAATAAAGTACATCATGGTTCATGAGTTTGAGCTCCAAATGGGGCCCAGGTTCTCTGTCTCCCTTTCTCTTTCTGCCCCTCACCGGCTCACGCTCTCCCTCTCTCTCAAAAATAAACAAACATTAAAAAAAATTTTAAGCACAGCATGCAGGCGTGAACTCAGACAAGAACAACAGCCAACTCCTTTTACTCCTGAAAAGGTAGTACTGTTGAGCCACCTATTATAACAAACAATTTGGATCACAGAACATCTGACACACAAGTTCAGTCAGGATGCCGGTTGGACACCTCAATGGAAAATGTGGGAAATGAGAACTGAAATGAAACATGTGTGAAATGTAGAGGCTGAGTATTCCCATCACAAACAGAGAGAAAATAGCAATGCTCTTGCTCAAAGGCAAATAACAATTAACCATTGTATATTATATGATAACATTTCAGCTTAAATATTCCTATACCACCAAAGACGTTGCACAGTTAGGGGCACCTGGGTGGCTCAGTCGGTTGAGCATCCGACTTCGGATCAGGCCACGATTTCGTGATTGGTTTGAAGCCCGCTGCAGCTCCTCTGTCCCCCTCTCTCTATGCCCCTCCCCCACCCATGCTCTCTCTCAAAAATAAATAAACATTTTAAAAAAGTGTACAGTTAAGGAGTTTTATTTTTTTAAGTATCCTGTACACCCAATGTGGGACTCGAACTCATGACCCCAAGATCAAGAGTCTTATGCTCCACCAACTGAGCCAGAGAGGCACCCCGAAAAGTGTTCAGTTAATTAGTTTTTAAAGAGTACATCCTAAGAGGAAGTGTTAGCAAGCTTCCCGGTTTCTAAAAGGAAGCTGCAGAATCTGGCCCAGCGGTCACCCACCTGGCCACTCGGTGAAGCAGCGGGCAGTAGGCCCGAAATGCCGCTGAAAGACTTTGTTCCACTTGATCTTTTTAAAAATGTCAGTTTTTGCATACTTCTACATGACTTTGACCAGCCACATTATTTCTTTTCTAATTCAATAAAAACCAAAAACAGATTAGAAGCATACTGATGGATTATCATGGCAGTAGGAAGTCACTGACAGCAGCTCAGTAGAGAAGAAGAGAGAGAATAAAGGGAATTCTATATAGATATAGATATGCCTATCTATATACAGACATATCTACATCTTTATGTATACATATATCTTTATATACAATATTATAAATATACAAATATTTAATATAAATATATTTAAATATAAATACATAAATATTATATATAAATGCATATCTTTATATATAAATATTCCCTCACGTACCAAATACAAAATAGCATAAAATGAAATGTTGACATAATTATGACCACGAAGGCTTTACAGTGCCAGGGAAATATATATTAAAATCTTTTTTGGGGATTTCAAGGCAAGTATTAATATGATGTATATCGTATTATTTGATAAGGTGTAGTTATCTTTAAAAATATATTTAGCTGGCATACTTAGTAGAAAATGTTAAATGATACAATGCTTTTGGAAAGGCATGAAGGACTTTGAGATGAATTAGAAAAGTACTCATATAAGCAAATATTGAGATTCGAAAAGAGAGTCACTTTCTATGAAGTAGGGGTATCTGGACTAGAAGCCAGTGATCTCCAAATATCTATTATGCAGAATACATTTTGGGCACATTATGCTTCTATGGGGCTCAATATAAACTTTTGACCTGAAACATTTCCTTACCCAGGGGAGCCTTGAATCAAATATGTATTAAACCCATCATAACGGAGCTATTTGAAACTCAGTCCTCCTGACACCACAAAGAAGAGGGATCACCTCACTGCAGCTTTTTGTACAAATCACTGGACTATTCAGACACTGGAATTGCAATCCATTGCAACCACGATTATCTCCTTCAGAAAAGGATTTTTCACCACTTGCAGCTGAGAAAAATGAAGGCCACAAAAAATGTCATCGTAGGTGATAATATCTTTGATATCATTTTTTGGCTTCAAGAAAAGTCATTTCATCTTCTCAGCTATTGAGCAAGGAATCTACTGAGCCAAGTATATAAACCACCAAGAAAGAGCAACCATTAACTATTATCGAATGAGTAAAGTTCCATTTGTCTTCCCTAAGAACTTTCTGCCTTTCTCAGGAAGCAGTGAGGAGACATTAGCTCTGATGTTTTTGGCAGCAAATAAAAGAAAATTCAACCCCAAAATGGCCAAAATTGAAATGATGACTTAATGTGTCTCATTTGGGCAATTTCAGGGGAAGAGCAATCGTGGGACTGGTTAATTGGGTGAGTCAGTGGAATCATCAAATCTTATCAAATCTTGGGTTCTTCTTATTTTTCTGCTCGGCCACTCTCCCTATGTTCTCTCTCAAGATAATTCACCCCATGATAGAAAGAAACCTATAGCGATTCTAGGTATCAAGTGAAGACACAACATTCAGCAGAAGAAAAGAAAAACAAAAGATGATTTCTTCTGTTTGGCTCATTTTGACCCCAGACCAAACAAAACAAAATACCTTTCCTACATCATTCACTGGCAAAGGGAATGAGACCTGATGATGATTTAGGTCAATTCCAGTCCACTCTGGTCATAATAAAGACTTACAATGAAACCAGCCAGTACTTTACAAAGATGAGGTCATATATTATTTTCCCCTAAGTTTTATAGTTTAAGAACTTAGAGTTTGTCTTATATTTAGGGGAGAAAGTTAAGCAATAATAAGGCCACTTTCTTTAGATTTCTAATAGGGATCTTAAGAAGATTTCCTGAAAAAAAAAAAGTAAGGTTAAAAAAAAATGCCAGTTACAAGGTCGAAAAAAGAAAGAAAAGAATTGTTAAGACAAAATGAGAAAATTTGCCAACACTGAAATTAGTTATAAAATGTTCATCTGAGGGCACCTAGGTGGCTCATTCAGTTGAGCGTCTGACTCGATTTCAGCTCTGGTCATAATCTCACAGTTTGTGAGTTGGAGCCCTGCACTATTAGTGCAGAGCCTGCTTGGGATTCTCTCTCTCTCTCTCTCTCTCTCTCTCTCTCTCTCTCTCTCTTTCTCCCCCTCCCCACTCATGCTCACTCTCTCTCTCTCTCTCTCTCTCAAAATAAATAAAATTTTTAAAAATGTAAAAAAATGTTCATCTGTGTAGATAGGGATTATAGGAGAAAGAATTTGGTAAATAATTTAAGAAGTTATGAGTAATTTTACTTCCTTTAATTTTCTTGGTTGTAGCTGTAATACTTTAATAAAAATATATTCGGGGTGCCCGCGTGGCTTAGTCAGTTAAGTGGCCAGCTCTTGATTTCAGCTCAGATCATGATCTCACAGTTCATGAGTTCAAGCCCTACATGGGGCTGTCAACACGGAGCCTGCTTGGGATTCTCTCTCTCCCTCTCTCTCTCTGCCCCTCCCCCACTCATATTCACTCTCTCTCTCTCTCAAAATAAATAAACTTTAATAAATGGATAGACAGATTGATAAAAATATATCCATCTGAAAATTCACTTCTTTATCTCTGACAAAGAATTAGCGATGGGGAAGAACCAGTCTAGTGGAATACCTTACCTCTTGTTTGTTTTCCTACCCTCACCATTAAAGCAGAAGTTCTTGATCAAAGGTCCTTGAACACTATTTTAAATATTTTTTTTGTTTTTACATTTATTTTTGAGAGACAGAGAGAGAGCATGAGCAGGGGAGGGGCAGAGAGAGGGAGACACAGAATCTGAAGCAGGCTCCAGGCTCTGAGCTGTCAGCACAGAGCCAGATGTGGGGCTTGAACCACGAACTCTGAGATCATGACCTGAGCCGAAGTCAGATGCTCAACTGACTGAGCCACCCAGGTGCCCCTGTCCTTGAACACTATTTGGATCATTGGGCTTCAGTGGCACTCAGAAACACCTTAAAACTATATGCAAATTTTATCTGTATGCTCATTTTCCTGGGAAACAGATATAATTCTCTTTATGTGCTCTGAAGTTTCCATAACCCATCCCAGCTCCATCATGTAGCCAACAGTCACCAGCTTAAGGACATAACCAAGGTGGCTATGGTCTGGATCTCCATAGATCTGTACACAGCTGGTCAAAGGTTTCAATACTTCTGGCTGGTAATCTTCTGGGAGAATGAAGCTACCTTCCCTTCTAAACCTCCATTCCAGAATTATGAGTGAGGCCATGCTGATAATAAATACACTGACAGGATGAAAAGACCACAGAACCCAGGCTACTCACCTGCTGCCCTTGGAAATGTTGGCAATGTGTTCACCCATTTATGGCATCATTTTTTTTTTACTTTAATATATGGATATTAATGATGTTTGACTCACATGGTATTATTATCAGCTGAAGCCAAAGTACATTTTGTAAGTCATCCACATTTCCTAGCAGGGAGCAGAGCTGGTTTGATCATAAGGATCATGAAATTTAAGCCCGAGTCCTTTACTTAAATGGCTCTCCTCCCTAGAAGGACCCCGGCAATGTGTTCACATGGTTGTTCAGATATTGCCAAGCTTTCAAGGTGATATATTTTGACCACAACTCGTTCAGAAGACTCTCAATCTCCCTTCACATTTCTCTCTATGCTCGAGGTATGTGAATGGCTCCTGGTCTTTTGGAGATGTCCCCTAAGAAACGGATGAGTTGGGGGAACAATTAGTTTGGATATAGTAGAATTCATGAAGGGGTTCATCATAACTTTCATCACACGGTTAACTTGTTGCAAGTAGACTGAGTATAAGAACAGAATACTCTATTGGCAATGCATGGTGTCCACTTTCCCAGCATTTGACACAAGGGGCCAGGACTCGAGCAATATGAGCATAGCATGCTGTGCCTGGCATCACAACCATGTTGTGGACAGTAGGAGAGGAACACAGCTGAAAACATACAGAGAGGCACTAGTCTGTAGAAAACCATCCAATGACAAGACATGTATAATTATAAATTACAGAGTTCAATTTTATTTGAAATCTAGACCCAAAGAAAAGGTGTTTTGTTTTATGTATTGTTTTCGAGGGTTTAGGAATACCATTGGGGGCAAAATGGAGTCTCTCGTGTCAAGCAGGGGTCTGTGTCAAGCAGTGACACAAGTGGTCAAAGGTACTGCCACGAGGAGATATGACCGGGCCCAGCATCAGCTGACACCCCCAAAGTGATAACAAGCAGAAGCAGAGGAGGTCTGCAGGGGTCCAAGGACAATTCAATCCCTTTACTAAGGG
Source organism: Cryptoprocta ferox (assembly GCA_028646485.1). NCBI lineage: Eukaryota > Metazoa > Chordata > Mammalia > Carnivora > Eupleridae > Cryptoprocta > Cryptoprocta ferox. The sequence goes on along the minus strand of CM053576.1, from coordinate 123,049,404 downwards.
GAGAATTTTGGCAGCAAAACGGACTCTTCAGACATGACTTCTCTATGTCTGACCACGTAAAAAAGACAACAGCCGCGGAAGGATCTGCCCGATTGACCTCCGAACAGAACTGAGACCCTTAACTGCTTGAACATGATAAGCAGTAAGTACGTGCTGGGAGCTGACCCTGACTGACCCAGGGCTTTATCTCCGCTGTGCGCCCACACACCGACTTTTCCTATTGTTCCCTAACTTCCTACACCCTCTGCTACCTTGTTTGTTGTGTGGTTTGTCTTATGTCCTGTTTTGTGTGCTGTGTAAGAAGCCAAGTTTAATCATATGGTGAAAGGTCTTTGAGTTTGGAATCCTGAACCTGCTTTATAAATTATGATTAATTTTGCTTTATGATTGATTAAAGCGGACACTGGAGACACAACTTGGGTGTGTGTCTTCGGAACGTGCTCATGACACATATCAATAACAAAACATATAAAATTACAAATGTATTAGTATGTGTGTGTAGGAGAGAAAAATAATTTTCCCTCTACACTTCTAGGTTCCTTGGCTGAGACCCCTGTAATAAAGGACAGAATAACAGAAGAAAACCAAACAAGTTTAATAACATGTATACCTCCTGTTTACATGGGAGAGGAAAACTGAGTCATTTTGTAAAGGTCCCAAGCCTTCTTGTTAAATACCATCGTCATCTAATAACAAAAGAACAGTGATGTGGGGTTAGGGAAAGTCCTGTTATTTATTTTTATTTTAGTTTAGTTTTTATTAGATAGAAAGAGAGTGCATGTGTAAGAGTAGGGGAGGGAGGGGGGATAGAGAGAGAGAGAGAGAGAGAGAGAGAGAGAGAGTGAGAGAGAGAAACCCAAGCAGGCTCTAAGTTCAGCAGCACCAGGACCAGAACTGAAATCAAGAGACCTAAGGGTCTGATGCTTAACCAACTGAGCCACCCAGGCACCCCAAGGGGAAGTCCTCGTAATGAGAGACTACCAGGAAAAGCACAGTAACAAGTAACAAAGGAATGGTTGTTTTGCAGATCTAAGTCATTCTCCGCTGATAAAAAGTTTCTAGAAACTAGTCATCCTTTCCTCCCCTGTACAGAGACAGATGAAGATTTCCTTCATAAATGTAAATTTCTTGTACAAAAGGGTAACTTGTACAAAAACTTCAACTGTTTTTTTTTTTTTTTTTGAGAGACAGAGAGAGACAGCGCGAGCAGGGGAGGGTCATAGAGAGAGGGAGACACAGAATCTGAAGCAGGCTCCAGGCTCTGAGCTGTCAGCACCCATGAACCGTGAGATCATGACCTGAGCCGAAGCCGGACGCTTAACCGACTGAGCCACCCAGGTGCCCCACTTCAACTGGGTTTTTAAAACTTCTCCTGTGTCTGCATTTCTCAGAAATAAACAGCCTCAAATTAATCCTTATGCCAAAGAGGCATATTTCAGAGTTGCAAATTCTATTCCCCTTCACATGCAAAGATTTTCTTTACATGCCAACCTAATGAAATAGATCAGAATTCCTGATTTAAATTTCTTGCTGATTTGACATAAAATAGTGTCAGCAAAATACTATATTAATTCAGCCACCAGAATGAGAAGAGTAGCATCCATCTAATGAATACATATCAATAATTCAATTAATATTTAAAATTCATCACTACTGAAAAAACTGAATTACCTATAATAAAAATATTTACTATCAACCATGTTATAGGAGAGATGGAATTATCTTTCTATCTATTTCTCTCAAAGATGATATTAAGCATTTCCTTGTAATATTATTAAGCAAAATTTTTGAAGCAAAAAAATAGGAAAATTATAGAGGTATGTCAAGTCGTTACTTAATAAGATTATTATCTTATTTTCTGGATTTTAACATATTTTTGCTTTATCAATTACTATCATTTTTTTTTAATTCTAAAGAAATGTTTACTTTCTTACCTGCAATGGGATGAATTGTGCCATGCCACCTCAACTCAGCCCTCCCCCCAAAATTATATATTTAAGTCCTTACCCCCAGTACTTCCGAATGTGACCTTATCTGGAAACAGGGTCATTGCAGATAGAATTAGTTAAGATGAGGTCATACTCATGTAGGGTGAGATCTTAACCCAGGATGGCCAGCACAGAAATAGACTTCCAGGAAGCAGACTCCATCTGTCTCTAGATATGTCTATCTAAAACAGAGAGCACAATTTTCCAAGATGAGAGCTGATGATAGCAATGCTACTCACTTCCTATTATAATTCTTGAGATATGATTAGCTAAAAACAATATCACTATCATACTTCTCAGTAAGAGGTTACTGGAATAATGTCTCTTAAGATTCTTTTGAACCAGCATTCAAATGATGTAAATTGTAGACATCCTTGTCATTTGGGTTTAAAAAACTTCCCTCACATAGTTAAAATCACAAAGTACACACACACGACAGAGGCAAACTTAAACAGTATCAAGTTGTGGAGAATGATCCAAGAGAAAGTAAATCAATTAAAATATCACACATTCACTTTAGTTATATTCTCTAATTGTTTGCTTGACACACATTAGTTTTGAATTTTTGCCAATTGGGAAGGAGACTGTTTGCGTGCAGGTAAAGTTAGATACATACATATTTTAAACCTTGGAATTATTCTGAAGAGTTTTCTAAATCTTTACATTTTTAGAGCCCAGCATGCTGGACTGGGAAATAAATCCCCATGCTGGATTGGGAAATAAACTAAAAGTTTCTAGGTCCTCGTATACTCTTGTTTTCCTCCTACCTGACTGCCACTCCTTTTTAATTTCCTTTGATAGTTCGTCCTTATATTCTTGATTGCTAAACTTTGGACTGCCCCAGTGCTTATGTTTTGGAAACTCATCTCCCTCTCTCTCCATCTCTCTTTCTCTCCTACACTCCATAACTCAGCTAGCTCCTCTTTGATCCCATCCAGTATTATGTTATTGAATACCACTCATACATGTTGACTTCTATATTTATACCTCCAATATAGCTCCAATCTCCAAACTCAAACTCTAGACTGTATCTCCAACTGCCTTAACTAGTATGTCCACTTGGCTTTTTTATAGTCCTTTCAAGCCATTAACATATGCTTGTTTTCATTCTAATTATGCCCTTCTCATTCTTAATCATCTTAGTTGATATCAACTCTATCTTCCCAGGTACTCACGTCAAAAAAAAAAAACTGGATTCATCCTTGACTCTCTTTTTTCTGGCACTCTATATGCAGTCACCATATTTAAAATACATCCAATATTCCACTATTTCTCATATTCATTATGTGTTAGTTTGGGTCCTCTGAGAATCAGATACCAAGATAAAATTAAACATGCAAATGTATTAGGGAACAAGTCCTCGAGACAAAATGAGAATGGAGGCTAGAGAGACAGGCAGAAAAAAAAATGCAGTTCGGACTCCATGCAAAGGAGAAAAAAAAGATGAGAAGTTGGAGCTAAGTGGTCTGACCGCAGAACAATTCTAAAGGGAGTTTGGTAAGGCCACTGGAGGGTCTTTAAGCCAAAGTTACCTGCTAGGGGATTTCTGCCTTGCCCAGAAATGAGCTTGCCTTAGAATCTCTGCCACACTCGGTCACTGGCTGGCCAGTCTATGGGAAACGTGGCCCTGCTAAAAACCAGTGATGGATCTGAGTGCTCCCAGTGGTCAGAGATCCGGAAGGTGCATTCTTACGGGGGGCAAACAGTGTCATCACTTTGCTCCGGGCCATTATCATCTCTCAGAATTATCGTAATAACTCGTTAACTGGTCTTATTTTTTTGCCTTTCCCTCCCTTTAGCCTGTGCTCAGCATAACTTCTATAGTGCTCCTTTCTTTCAAGACTTAAGTCAGATCTTGGCATTCACATCCAAACCTTCCAGAAGCCTCCCATTTTTCAGGAAACCACAACGTCATGCCAATGGGCTAAATGTTCTCACAAAGACTGTTCTGTGCTTCCTCTGTCACCCGTCACTTACCACAGTTCCACCTCTCTGCCATTTTCAAGCACGCCAGGCGTCATCCAGCTCAAGCTTCTCTGTACCTGCTGCTCTCCCTGCTCAGCACTCACCCCTGCCCCATCATTATATACACAACACTCAGTGTCTCACCATTTAACCTATTGCCTACTTTATTTATTTATGTTTTCTAGTTCCCCCAAAGAGGGCAGGGGTTCTTATCTAACTGCTGCATTGTGGTGCTTTTATATTATATGGGTTAAATGCACAGAAAATATATTTTGCATTTATAAAAAAGGATTTCTGTGTAAGAGAGATGGGCACGCAGGGGCACAAAGGGTGGCTCAGTCGGTTAAGCATCTGACTGCAGCTCAGGACATGATCTCACTGTTCCCGCGTTCAAGCCCCGTGTCAGGCTCTGTGTTGACAGCTCGGGGCCTGGAGCCTGCATCGGATTCTGTGTCTCCCTCTCTCTGTTCCTCCTCCACTCATACTGTTTCTCTCTCAAAACTAAATACACATTTAAAAAGAGAGAGAGAGAGAGGGAGGGATGAGCATTCAAATTCTAGCTTGTTGTAACAACTACTATGTCTCTCTAAAGAAAACAATTAGCTTCTGTACCTCGGTTTTCTCAGCTGTAAAACTGCAGATTAATCCAATCCAGAAACCACCCTATGTGTGTTGTGGGTGTAAACACACACACACACACACACACACACACACACACACACACACATCTTTACAATCTCTCAGATGTTGCAATAATCCACTTTCATTGCAATCAGCATCCAGTTAGATTGGAGTCTGTCAACCTCTCATTCCAGGTCCAACTCTTCAGGTAATAATTCAATTACAGTTACAACACAGATCTGAACATTTTCACACTGAGGTACTTTGTGTTTAATTTCCTTGAGGGTCTATAAACCACTTCTCCTTCCTGACCAGAGATACTCCAAGAGTATAAATTAATGGACATAGTTTTTATTAACTTGGATTCAGAATTCAACTTTGCCCCAAACAGTGTGTAAACAGACAAAATTCTTTTATGCCTCTCAGACAGAATTCCTTCATCTCTAATATGGTCATGATACTTTTGTCTCCAAGAGGTTCTGATATAAGGTTCATAAAATGTGTAAGACAGATTTATATCAAGCAGTCAGTACCCTTAAAGATGCCACTTTACCTGAAGGTGACAGAAGGTCAGTGATTCTCAATAAATATAGTGAAAGCATTAGATCATTTCCATATACTTGAAGGGCACAGTTTCTGATTCAACACAGCTTTGGCTTCTAGCACACCACTGCTCCTAAAATGACTAATGAAATGAAATATTAGTATTCCAAATTCAGTGTATCATAATTCTAGGATGACTGAAGAATAAGATAAAGTCATCATCAAATAAGGTCATCTGTGCATAAAACACATTTATCCCCCAATTTCTCTCCAGGAGACACACTACTCCTGACCTGAGATGTCCTGTGTCAATATGATGTATTGGATGAATTATTTTCTGTTTAATGCTAGGGCAACAACATGTCTTTTCTTTATTGACCTTGATATCTCACTTTGAGAAACAGGAGCATCAGAGTTTTAAAAGACCTGATCATGGCCTTGCTCTATCTTTCTTCCAGGGGATTTTTTTGCGACATCTCCCATTCAACCCAACAGCCCAAATCCTCCATGCTGCTCTGTTTTCTGCAGCGCATGGACTTATTGCTGCTCTTTAAATATGCAATCAAAGACACAGGATCTGTAAAGAACTGGTTTACAAAAACAGACCAATGTGTATTTTGCTAAAAACTTGCTCATGAATTTTTAAAACATGGAGCTTTATTACAAAGCCTTAAAGTATAATTGATTGTATTTTGTCACAATAATTTCTAGCATAATGAGTAATTACTTAATTCATACACTGAATTTTCAGTCAGTCGCTCTGGTGAGATGAGCATTAAAAAAGCAAATCCTCTGGGCACGTGGGTGGCTCAGTCGGTTAAGTGTCCGACTTCGGCTCAGGTCATGATCATCTCACGGTTCATGGGTTCGAGCCCCTCATCAGGCAGTGTGCTGACAGCTCAGAGCCTGGAGCCTGCTTTGGATTCTGTCTCCCTCTCTCTCTGCCCCTCCCCCACTTGCACTCTCTCTCTCAAAAATAAACATTAAAAAAAATTTTAAAGCAAATCTTCAGACCATGGTGCCACTACTTGAGAGCAAGGGAACCACTATAAAAAATAAAATAATATTTTTTCCAGAAACTATTTTGGTCGAATACAACATACACAATGATGATAAAAAACGTGTTTTATCAGTAGCCTTACAATAAATTAGTAGTCATAATTTACCACCTGTGAAGGTAGAAGGTGGGGCAGGGTTAAACTTATACCAAGACATCAGTAAAAACTAGATCTGATCCAGACAAACTAGGGACTACATTCATCCTGTTTATCGGGAAGCTAAACTATGTTTTTGTGACACCCCTTAAATACATCAGCTCCAGTTTTCCAAACAAGCCTGCAAGGGTGCTAGTAACTTGCCCAAGATCACACCAACTTATATAGAACTTGCACACGTTTTCTACCAACTAGAAAATGCATGTTCTTTCTACTGTGCTACGTTGTGCTACACTGTCTCCATGGAAACATGGGCTTCAGATCCATCCTTCGAAAAATATCACATGAAGTACAGAAGGAATCAATGAAGGCCTGCGGGGAGGGCACTGCTTGGCTGGAGGTTACAGTCGCTTGGAAAACACAGATTGTGGCTGTGAGAGAAAGCGTCCGTGTAGAGAGATCCACACTGAGAGGGGTACTTCCGTTCATCGCATCACGGACACAGACCGTGTAACCACATCCAGAGCAATACATTTGAAAAGCTGGCTAAACTACAGAATATTCATTTGGAAACACAGCTGAGTTTACAAGAAGAAAATGGAGTACCCAAGTTACCAAATATGAAAGAAAATTAAATAGTAAGGGAGTTTAGTGGGTGCTAACTTGGCTACATGGAATTTCTATCTTTAGACGTAAAATATTTAAATTTTCGAAATTATAAGGGGTGAGGATATAAGACCTGGGCTCTGTTGAGGCAGGGATGGTAACAGAGACCCTTACCTGTCTACCTGTGAGGTAATGGTCCTCAGCTTGGGGTGGCAATGTCTAGCTAGTGAGTGCTGGCACACAGTATGGCCATTTTTGTTTATAACAATGAATAGGGGATACTATAAGGAATTTAGAAAATTTACTTTTTAAAATAAAAGAGTTCATAAAAGCTTATTGTAGAATATAAAGTATTATTTTAAACTGTATTTATTAAATTCTATTTGGAAACTCAATTACATATCTATCCATAATGAGAAATCATCAGAAAAATAAATGCCATAGATTTTGTGTAAACATTAATCATAACAAATATGATTATCAGCATCAATCAAAAATCAATCAAAAAACATCAATCAAAAAATCAAAAAGTATACAGTTTTCAGAACGCTGAAAAAAATTTAAACAATTTAGAAGACATATAAAGTGTGACTTTTTTATTACAAAAATATCTTAATTTGAATATATTGTCATATATATATATCTTTTTTAAGTTTGTTTTTTTTTTGAGAGAGAGAGAGTGCAAGTAGGGGAGGAGCAAAGAGACATAGAATCCCAAGAAGGCTCTGCACCACCAGCATGGGGCCCAATGTGGGGCTTGAACCCACGAACAATGAGATCATGACCTGAGCCAAAGTCAGATGCTTAACCGACTGAGCCACTGAGGCGCCCCTAAATATATATATATATTTTTTAAGCTTATTTATTTATAAAATATAAATATATATATTTTAAGCTTATTTATTTATTTTTGAGAGAGTGAGCAGGGGAGGGGTAAGGAGAGGGAGAGAGACCGAAACAGGCCCTGCACTGTCAGTGCAGAGCCCAACGGAGGACGTGAACTCACAGTGAGATCATGACCACAGCCAAAACCAAGAGTCAGAAGCTTAATTGACTGAGCCACCCAGGCACCCCATCTGAATATGTTGTCTTAAATAATATACCTAAAAATAAATATATTTTGGGTTCTACTAACAGTTCCACCTTCAGGAACCGTGAGACAGGAAACTAGAGTAATTAGCATATATTATCTTCAGTCTCTTTGATGTGGTTTGTAAAGAGGAAATATCTGTTGCCATAAATAACAGCTCATCTGAAACTACAGAATGAGATCCTTAATAATCAATATTTTGTATTCACTGAAATGTCAGTATTTATTTTCTCCTTCCCATTCTGGTTCACTTAAAATCCTCTCTGTGGATTATGCGTTCAATTTAATCACTAGAGAGTGTTAGGTGGAATTAAAATTGACACAGTCTTTGTGGTTACACAGATCAAGATGGAACCCCAACTTCTCAATATCTGTCTGACCAAAGACAAGTGTTTGGCCTCTTGGAGACCCTATACTTTTCATGTTTTAAATAAAGATAAGCATGCCTAACTTACAAGATGGGTGTAGAATTATTAATAATGCATGCACGCAAAGCCTCTAGCATATAGATTTTCAAAAATGTAGCTATTATTATCACTGTATATCAGAATTACCTGTAGCGTATTTTAAAATCCAGACCGACATCTCGGAAATCATAGCATCTAGTGATATGGCCATTACTAAGACTACAGATAAGCACAAGCAGCCACAGAGACATTTGTATTCACATTGGATTAAGGACAGCTACATAAATGTTTTATGCTTTACCAATATCTTTTCCAAGCTTAACACTTTGCAAAAGCTTCATTTATTTTTCCCCACAGACACCTCAGATTAAGATACAATTTATTTGGTGATGACATTTCATTTGGAAACTTCTTCATAGGCTTGATTTCAGAAAATATTTGAAACTGTTCTCATAGGTCTTTAACTTTGCATTACAGGTCATCAGACTGAGCTTCAGTGAAATAAAGTTACTTTCCTCAGGTGACACAAGTGATAAGTACAGACGTGAAGGCTGAACTGAGGTCTCTAAAATCCACAGTCTGACCCTTTTCAATACCTAGCTCAAATAGCCACTTCTTTTAATGTCTTTCACCAGGTGGGTTTTTGGTTTGACTTTGAGCTGGCCTAGGACATCCTGCCTGTATTTACCCCAGTGCTTTTCACTCTAATCTGCCCTTTCCTGCCTGCATATCTCTCTAACACACTGAGTGTGGGGTACCACATGGGAGGGACTTTTATTTACTGTTCTGTAACCATACTATAATATGATTACTTAAAAAAATAAATAACTGAATTGTTACAAAAACTGAGTGTGGCATCATTTCATGTCTTTTCCATGAAGATGCTGGACAAGGACACAGAGGCATAGAGTGCCAAAGCTTATACTCTGTGACTCAGATTCTCACTAGCAGAAAGAGATGTCATCAAAAATCACTGAATGATCAGGTATAAATTACATTTTGAAATGTATCTCCATGACTGGATTCATTCAGAGGGCAGTACAGAAATTCTTCATGAAAAAATATTTTCTCTTTACAGCAGATTTCAATGCACAGGCCAATAGTTTGAGCTGAGGGAAGTTGGCGACTAATCTAAAGTAAGATTGGAACTGTACAATGTTGGGCAGTATATTTTTCCATCTCAGAGTGTTAGAAACATCTCAGAGTGTTTTCATTTGTTTGTTTTTCTTTTAGTCTCATAGTACTATAAATACATTTTTTGAATAAAGTTATTTTGTTAAATGGTTATAAACTTACTAAAAAGTTACAAGTACTGTAAAAATTTTTTTCTTTCTCTGAACCATCTAGTAATTGGCTGCCCGCATGATGTCTCATTAAAACCAAATACTTTAATGTATTTTCCTACAAATAAGAATTTTTTTCTTGGATCACTTCAACTTAGCTTTCAAAACCAAGAACTTAATAATGAATCATTATTACCTTTTAATCCTCAGACCTTGTTCATATTTTGCCAGTTGTTCTGATAATGTCTTTTGTAAGAAAATAAATCAATTCTAAATCATATATTGCATTTCGCTTAATTCTTCTGTGCTTCTTTGGTCTCCTTTTTTCAGTTTTTGGTCTCCTTTTTTCAGTTTCTCCTTGACTTTTTTTGACTTAGATATCTTTAAAGATTACATACCAGTTACTTTACAGACTGTCCTTCAATTTAATTTGATGTTTCCTCCTGGTTAGATTCAGGTTCAGGTCCCTCTACAGGAGTGTCTTGCCTTGATCAGGGTTGGCAAGGGTTAAGTCAGGCTGGATCTATAAGCAAAAGCCCCAGGACTTGACTGGGACATTCTAAGCCCAAGTCTCACTTGGCTCTTTTAGACTTTTCTAGACTTTAACCCAAGACACCCACTCAATTCACATAATACTGCTGTCCTTTTTTTAAGCCTGGCTTAGCAAACAGCTTACACATAGTCTCAGCCCTAACTAAGAACTGAAACTGGTTTACTATATTAGTCAAGATTATTCAAAGACACATTACTGATAAAATGTGTGTGTGTGTGTGTGTGTGTGTGTGCACGCATGTGTGTATTTAAGGAGTTGGTTCACATGATTGTGATGGCTTGGTGAGTCCAAAATCTGATGGAAGAGGCTGGCAGGATCAATTTTGCAGATGAAGTCTGAAGGCCATCTACTTACAGAAATCCCTCTTGTTGGAAGAGTTCAGAATTTTGTTCTATCCAGTTTTCAACCAATTGGATGAGGCCCATTTACATTTTGGAGAATTACCTGCTTTATTCAGAGTCTACTGACTTAACTGTAAATCTCTTCCAAAACCACTCTCACAGAATCATCCAAAAAAAGTCTGACCAATTATCTGGGCATTACAGTCAAGTTGCCATATAAAATTAACCATCACAGTTACCTACTCACCAGATAGTCAGAAGCTATCTTATGACAGATGGGCTAAGATTGGTTTCTTGCTCTGGTGAGCTCTTCTGTCCCATATCACCACTGTACCCTAAGTAGAGGCTATCAGGGCTGGAAGCATGCTGAGAAGTTATGTTGTGATACTCATTTCTGCTGGTCTGCATCCTTAAGAACTTCACAAGCAAAATCTGAAACTGGACCCCATATACAGAAGGCAAGGAAAAACCAATGAAGGAGGCAGCCTACTCCAGATTGGTAGACAGCAGGTTTATAAAGCAAGGGAACTTACATCTGGGGCATTATCTTGGTGGCCACAAGATGAATAGATCTTTGCATGTGCCCAGCAGAATATTAAAAGTTCATTTAGAGACCTTAACCTTGTTCAGTCACAGATTCAGTACAGATGGTATCAAAACAACTTCCTCTCTCAAAGCCATGTCCTTGGAATAGTTCCTATTGTAGGAATAGTGGACAGAGTGTACCCTCTAAGGGTAAGGGAGGGATGAGGGGCCTCCAATTGCTCAGCACCAACTCGTAGGTCAACCAGGAATCATGTTCTCTTGATGACCTCCTCCAACAATTTCACAGGTAGACTTGACCAGCGAGGAGGTATGGTGTTCTCAATGTGACAATGCATGTTTAAGACATAAAAAAGTATTCTCACATATAAGATATCTCGGTATCTCTATCACTTTCTAAATATCCCTACAGACATGGAAGAACAACAAATGCTATTACTAGGACCTATAGACATGAATTTTGGTGACCTGCAAAAGGAATAAAAGGTCTTTGAAAGTTTGTTCTGTATTAAAAATCAATGTAAAATGTGTATTCTCTACTGTAATATTTATGTGCATTTTTTCTTTTTTTCTTTTTGAGAGAGAGCATGAGTGGGGGAGGGGCAGAAGGAGACAGAGAGAAAGAGAATCTTAAACAGGCTCCATGCCCAGCATGGAGCCCAACATGAGACTCGATCTCACAACTGTGAGATCATGACCTGAGCCAAAATCAAGAGTTGGATGCTTAAACAACTGAGCCACCCAGGTGCTCCCATACATGTGCATTTTTAATCGAAATGTCTTAAAACAAAAACTCCCCCAAATTTGGGAGAAAATCAATAGTCTAATAAGAACCTGACTTGCTACAAAGTCTTTCTCTATAAAGAATAATCCACTGCTTTCTGTCAATATTACAATTCTGCCTTCTCCTTTCTACCATGAGATGTAGCCATAGAAACCCTCCGTCAAACAGAAGAAGGATTTCCAAAGTCACCACTTAAAGTAGGGTCTGCAACAGAATCTGAGAGTAATGAATCAGTACCAGAGCTTTAGGAACGTTAGGAACAGGTTCCACATAGCTAACTGGACAGGCCACCCAGCTGGGACAGCTGCTGGACTCAATGAAGACCTAATCAGTAAAGCAAACCAGAATCAGAGGGGGCGGGGGAGGCACAAGAGTCTATACCCAAAGCTCATCAGAGTCACTGCCAGGGAATCCGAGAAAATCCTGTCTTTTTTCACAGAACCACGTGTCTGCAGGTTCCCAGCTTCCGATTCCCGGGTAGCTTTTGCAGCAAGATCAGGTAGCAGCTACTAAGAAAATGAAATTTCAGATGAAGTTGTTGCAAATATCCCAAGAAAACCTCACACTCTAACTGTACAAGAGGAGAAGGAAGAGGGAGGGATTGATGAGAAAGGAATGAAGGTCAGGAATCACACTGGTTATGATTCAGGAACACATGTCAGAAGGCAGGCGGTCCGGGCTCTGAAAAACCGCAGGGTTGTAACCTTAAAGGCCAGCAGGCAATGAATGATACAGTCATCTGGAAATGCGGATTCTTTTGGAGTCTCAAGTAATTGCAGTCTCAAAACAGTAAGTTTTTTTTTTTATTTTTTTAATGTTTATTTATTTTTGAGAGAGACAGCGTGAGCAGGGGAGGGAGGGGCAGAGAGAAGGAGACACACATGAGATAATCACCTGAACTGAAGTCAGATGCTTAAATGACTGAGCCACCCAGGGACCCCTCAAAAGAGTAAGTTTTAGTCTTTCCAATAATTTATGAGGTTGTAGCTTCTCCTTAAATAAAAAGAAATAAATAAATAAAATAAATAAAACAAAATAAATCACATTTTATTTCATCAATGACCACAAAATTTTATAGAGATGCCGAAACTGGATGGTAAACTCACATTTTCATCAAACGATTCTTTTGTTAAGGATGTGTTACAGGTAAAGGAATTATGACACCTGCTAAGAGAAGATAAAAATGACAGCACTTCCAATTGAGTCTTAATTATTTGATTATATCCCCAATTCATGTGAGGCAACTGATTTATAAAAATCAAGAAAATTAATTAAACTCATGGTTCTTGTTGAATTTAATCCCCAAATTTAATATTTAGCTTCATTCAAGCATCCTGAGGTTCCAATAAAATTAGCTTTTTGAATAATTTTTTTAATGTAATTATATATAGTTAGCATTTAAATGTACCATTTGGAGCCTATTTGTCAAAGCACAAAGTCTCTAATTATTATGTTCTTAAAACTATATTCATGCTATTTAACGGTTTTATAGAGCCTTCTTACAAGGGGCACACAGAGGAAAATTATGAGGAAATAGATTAAGAAATTTTCTTTTTCCTATTTAACCAAGTATATTTTAAAGCACAAAAAGAACAGTGTTTGCAAATGACCCACTGAGACTCACATATGTGTTTCTTCAAATGGATGATAAAACACGCAGGTTTAATATCATGTAATTTCCTGATAGTGGATCAAACTCTCAGCATCACCCACATTGTATTTAGTCCTTGTGCTTTGAATAAAGTGCTGGAATAATGTCTTTTTATGGTAATTACAAATAAAGTAATTCATGTAATTATTCTGTAATAATGTAATTGTTGCCATGTAGACTATAGACCATAAAAAAGCATTAAGTAATTGTAGGGTTATTTATGGCCTGAAAATTGTCTGGCAATTATACTAGAGGTAATAGTAGCATGAAATTCATAGCTTGTTACTTGATTTTAAAATGTAAAATGTGGGTATCTTTTTATTATAGAACCAAGTACCTAACCACATAATTATATCACATGTTCTGCATGGAATGGAAAATTGGGCACAATCCAATAGAGAAATATATTCTCCTATTTCGTTTTAAGTACTTGAAAAATGAGCAATTTTATAACTGTTTGTTACTTAATCTCAATGTCCACATTTTTAAAACTAGGAAATTTGGGGGCACCTGAGTAGCTCGGTAGGTTAAGCATCCGACTTCAGCTCGGGTCCGTGAGTTCGAGCCCTGCATTGGGCTCCCGGAGCGATTCAGATTCTGTTTTTACCTTTCTCTCTCACCCTCCTCCACTCACGCTCTGTCTTTCTTTCTCTCAAAAATAAATAAACTTAAAAAAAAAAAAAAACCTAGGAAGTTTGGTTTAGATATTAAATGGTTCCTTAAATCTTGCATGTATACAAATATTGTAGAACCTCCTCTGTTCTTTAAAAGCATTATCTAGGAAGTGGGCGCCATTTTTGATGAGATTATTTATGACTATGGCACACATGCTGTATTTCATTCTTGTACCAATGTGAACACTTACTCTGAGAATAAGGCAAAGAGTTCTTTGGGAAGATTTACCTGAGACGAATAGTTGGCAGTGAGAGTTTATATTCATCAGGGATCAAGACCAAATCATCAAATTTGTGTTCTTAGAAGCTCATAGGATTCCCTCATTACCCGTTTAACATCCATGGGATAAGTAGTGATGGGCTTTCTTTCACTTCAGCTATTGGCAATCTGTATCATCTTCTTTTTTCTTGGTTAACCTGAGAAAATCTTTATAGCTTTCCATATTGTTTGTGGATGCTTACATTCCTTTGGAAGTTACTGTCAGAAGCACCTTCTGAACAGCCCTTAAATATCATAGAAAAATAATTCACGTTCTCAAGAAAATACTGGCAAAATATTAGAGTAATTATTTGGCAAAGAAGAAAATATTTCTATGCTATTTCTATATATTTTTCATAAATCACTCATGCATTTATGGATCCATTCATTCCAAAACATTTATAGATTAACTAGTAAGTGCTATTTTGCTAGCTTCTAGGAATAAATGCCGTGTGATAGACCATTTACTTAAAATTCTGGTCTTATTTTTATACCCATTTACACAAAAAGACTATATTTTTATATCATAGATGGAAAAGGATCCTCAAGCAGTGATACTGGATTTCTCAACAGTCATAGTAGGCAGGTTTTAGAGTCTGAGGAAGCAAGGCTTTTTTTCTTCAACTAGAATACCAGGCACCAGGGGTGCACTGATTAAGCACCCAACTCTTGCCTTTGGCTCAGGTCATGATCTCAGCATTGGTGGGTTCAAACCCCACATCAAGCTCTGCACTGACAGTGTGAGGCCTGATCAGGACTCACTCTCTCTCTCTCTCTCTGTCTCTCCCCCACTTGAGTGCACACGCTTACTAAATAAATAAATAAATAAATAAATAAAAATAAATAGTGCCATGTAATAAATAACCCATAACATGTATAAATAGAATGAATGGACTGAAATCACATTTTTGTCCCCAGTCAAATAAAACAACCCTATCAGTACATAGCAATACAGATTAAAACTATAAACATTTGAAGGAAACTGAAATTTTCAGTATTCACCACTACAGAAGTGGTTGAATGGTTTTATTAGCATTTCTATAGCTCAAAGTGAAGAAATGAATTTATTTCCATACAAATTAAAATGTGAAAAACTGAAGTGCAATTTGAGAGGCCCTTTGAACTACCACAAATAGCTCCTCTGCAATCCCCCACTCATAACTTTGGACAAAGGAGATACCTTCTACCATGAGTACAGACTCAGAATACATGAATTCTACTATCAAATGTATTCTTTTGGATCTCTGTCTTCAAAGATATCTTTGGAAATACAAAATCATCTCAGAAAATCTGACATGCAAGGGTGCCTGGGTGGCTCAGTCAGGTAAACATTGGACTCTTGATTTTGGCTCAGGTCATGATCTCACTTTTTGTGGGATCAAGTACAGTGTCGGGCTCTGGTCTGACAGCATGGAGCCTTCTTGGGATTCTCTCTCTTCCTCTCTCTCTGTCCCTACACCACTTGCCCTTACACACGTGCTTGTTCTCTCTCTCCCTCTCAAAATAAATAACTAAATAAACTTTTTTTAAAAAAGAAAAGATGATATGCTAAACTGGCATACATCTCATGTCTACAGACTAAGGGACTCGATGGGGAGTTATTTCATGAAGCAGAACAGAGAGAGTAAAGAGTGTGAAAGGGCCTTTGCTAGAGATAATATATTAAACCAGGTCAGGGATTCGACACGAGGCTCTATTAACACATTTGGCCAGATAACCTTTGTTTTGGGTGACTGTTCCATGCATTGTGAGAGTGTTAGCAGAATCTTGAAACTCTATGCACTAATTGCCAGTAGCAACCTTCCAATTATGATACCAGATTTGTCCATAGAAATAGCTAATATCCCTTTGGTTGAGGGAATTGTCTCTGGGTTGAACCACTAATTCCAGGAAAGACACCAAGCTGGTGTTTATTTGATGGAAACAAATATATGCATATTTGTCTTTAAAATATATATATATATTATATATATATATATATAATCTACTGTACATTAAGAATAATTTCACCCAGTTGCTGGCAGGTTTCACTTAGCCCTTTTTCCAATTATTAAATATCTTCTATGTGACAAATGACTTATAATCTTTTCCTAATGGGCAAGCCATTTAAATGAGATATGTAGACAAGGCATAAAAAGAGGGAGAAGGGCAGTAATAGTAGTTTTATGATATTGTATGCACAAGTCTACTTTTCTTGATTGATTTTAAGTGTCATTATTTTAATAGTTATATCCCAGGGGATGAATGTGTGTGTGTGTGTGTGTGTGTGTGTGTGTGCGTGTGTGTGCACATGTGTTTGTATAAATAACCAACTCCAGGAAGGACACATCAAAGTTCTTACACTACTCCCTGTGACTAAATAATATGTTCATAATGTCAGTTGATAAGTTCCCTAATGCTGTTTCCCTCCCTGTTTATTAAAATTAATGATTTTTATGAAACTCCTGAGGCCAGCAATAATGGGAATGATGTTGAGCTTGATTTTAAATCTCCGGTGACATCCTTCCAATCAAGGCATTCCCCTAGGCTTTTAGCCTAAATAGTCTTAAAGAATTAAGTAAATTAATAAATGTTACAAAATAGAATAACTACCTACCACCTCATGATGATTATGGCTGAAAAAGACCAGAAAGTTTTAGATATTGCCAATTAAGAAACTCTGCCATCTAGCTCCAACTTGTAAAGAGCCGTAGGTCATCACTCCATGCTTTCAGCAAGAAAAAAAAAAAACTGAATAAACTGAAAATCAGTGACTTTACCTGGACCCAACAGAGAATTCAGGTTGCAAGGCAAGCTGGCACACTAAAATCTGGACAGAGAAGCCAAAAGAGAGAATCCCAGCAGAGATCGGATTAACTAGAGCAGAAGCTACTGGAGTCATAAACTGGCAGGAACATTTAAATGGTAATTTGATGACAGTGGACTAGCTTGAGAGTGAGAAAATCCTGGCAGCATGCAGTCTCAGGGAAGCCTCTCTGCTTTTATGGGTTTTGCGTCCAAGACCCCATTAAATTCTGTTAGTAAAGAACAGGAATATCACCCTGTGTCTTTGGCAGGGGGAGAGAAGAAGTAACCATGTGAAATATGCCAGTGTGTTCTCCAAACAAACACCTATTCTCCAGAAAAAAAGCCTTTGCCAGAACCTATCTTACATGGGCTTAAGGGTGATTATCCAACTCCAATTATCTAACTCCTAGCAATCCTGATGCCTAAAGAGGGGGAAAGAAAAAAAAACAACTTTGAAACATTTTGAAGTCACAGCCCATGAAGAAACAGACTTCATCCTAAAATTATGAAATCGTTCCCCTTTCCTACTCCTTATGATCACATCAACAGGGCTTCAGAGTAATAACAGTAATAATTACAGATGAAAGAACCAGCAAGACTCAGACTCAGTTTAAGGAGTTCTTAGTAAAATCAAAAGGAAACAAGGGAGAGTAAAGCAGAGATACAAGGGGATTTCAAAGTTCCTGACATCTATCATAACAAACAAACAAAGGTAAATATAGCCCAATTCAGTGCCAGATTAAAATAAAATCTCGATCTAAGGGATTATTATCTGATACATTATGTTCAGGTTTCAAGAAAAAGTTACAAGGCATGCCAAAAGGCAAGGGAAAAAACAGAAATACAATTTGAGGAGACTAAACATTAGAACAAGATTCAAATATGGTACAAATTTGGGATTTTTAGATGAATTTAAAATAATATAATTAATATATTAAGTGCTTTAAGTGAAAATTGGACAATTGGAGAGCCTGGGTGACTCAGTCATTTGAACATTTGACTCCCAATATTTGGTTCGGGTCATGATCCCAGGGTTGTGGGATTGAGCCCCATGTCAGGCTCCATGCTGAGTGTGAATCCTACTTAGGATTCTCTCTCCCTCTGCCTCTCCACCCAACTTTTTCTCTCTCTCTAAAAAAATATATATAAATAAACAAACAAATAAAGAAAGAAAGAAATAATAAAAGGAAAATTTGGGCTCTGGGCTGACAGCTCAGAACCTGGAGCCTGCTCCAGATTCTGTGTCTCCCTCTCCCCCTGCTCCTCCCCTGCTTATGCTCTGCATCTCTCTCTGTCTCAAAATTAAACATTAAAAAAATTTTTAATTTTGCATGCTCTTTACTCACCTTTTATGTGTAACATCTGAATCAAATACATAATGCACACCAAAAAAAAAACAAAAAAAAACAAGAAATTATTCAATTTAAAGAGAAAAAATGGTCAATAGAAGCAGACTCAGAAATGGCCCTGTTGTTGGAAATCTCAAGCAGGAATTTTGAAATAAAAGTGGTATTAATCAGTTGAAGGATATAGTAAAAAAGTCACACAGAATATATAAATAGATGGTAAATTTTAGTAGCAATAGGTAATCTAACAAAGAATCTAACAGAAATGGCAGAAATGTGATATCTGAAATAGAGAAGTCGTTCAAAAGTCTTCATAGCATACTGAGCAGAGAAAAATAGTGTATTTAAGACAGTTCAATAGAAATTGTCCAGAATAAAAAACAAAGATAACTTTTAAATTCAGAATAGAGCTCAAGAGTTATGAGATTATATATCAAAATGTTTCACATACATGCAATTGAATTCTTAGTAGAAAAACAAAAAACGTATAAAAGATAAGAAAGGGTCAGAGGAATAGAGCAACAAAAGTGGCAAGCATTTTCTTAAATTAATGAAAACCAGTAACAGTAGACCCATGATGTTCAGAGACTATAAACAGGTTAAATACAAAGAAAATTCACAATGACACGTCATAGTCAAAGTGTGGGAAAACAAAGATTAAGAGGAAATATTGAAGGCAGCAAGAAGGGCTAAAAAATAAGTGTAAAGAGAAAAATCTAACAAAAATAACAGACTTTTCATCAAAAACTGTGCATTGATGGGAAAACAAAACCCGCCAAATTCACTGAAAGCAGATATGCCTTACAGGTAGAATAAACATAATACCAGATGGAAATTTGTACCTACAAAAAGAAATTAAGGGCATCAGAAGTGGTGAAAATCAGAATAAATACAACAAGTATTTTCCAGGGCACCTGGCTGGCTCAGTCAGTAGAGCATGCAACTCTTGATCTCGAAGTTTTAAGTTTGAGCCCCATGCTGGGTGTAGAGATTACTTAAAGATAACATCTTTTTTTAAAAGTATTTTCCATATATATAACCTCTTTAAAGATAAACGGTAATAGTAAGAAAACAAAAAAATAAAAAACAAACAAAAAAATTGGGAGTTTTATATACTAAAACTCAAAGTAAAAGATGAGATAATGAAATACAAAGGAGGAAAGTGAGAAAATAGGAAATTATTGTGATGAGATTCCTATCCTGTGCATTAAGTCGTATACATGGAAGTAAATTGTGATAAAGTGTCCTAGAACAACTACTAAAAAAACAAAACATGGAAGAATGATCCAAAAATTAGTAGTGAGGATAACATGGAATACAAAGTATTAATTTTTTCTAAATAATGGCAAAAAAGAAGGAAAAGGAAAAAAGAGGAGCAAAGCAAAATAGGAAATAAACATCAAAAGAGTAGACTTAAAAGTAAATATATTCACAATTACATTAAATACATCTTCAAAGTATACCAGTTAAATGATAGAAATTGTTAGATAAAAAAAGCAAGATTCACATTCATGCCATGTTAAAGGCAAATCTAAACATATAAAACAAAGATGGATTAATATATAAAACTCATATTTCCTGAGTTCATATGCAAACATAAGCCATGCAAACACAAATCCACAAGATCCTAACTGGCTACATAAATATCAGGCTACGTAGATTTTATAACAAGGAATACTACCAAGGTGAAAGAAAGGTTTTGTATATTGTGATAAAAGTCAGTTCACCAAGACGACCCAATAATCCTAAACATATAAGAATATACCCCACTTAAAAAAAAAAGGAGATTCAAAATACATAAAATACAACTGATAGAATTGAAAAGATTTTAAAAAGCATGAAAAATACGAAAAGTTTAGGGATAAATTTTATAAAATATATGTAAGACCTGTACCTTGTAAACTATAAAGTATTTCTGAAAAGTATTTTTTCAGTTCTGAAAAAACTGAACATGATCTAAACAGAGGAGTATCGGATGTCCATGAACTGGAGAATCAGTAATAATAAGATATCAATATTCCCCCCAAATTACATACATTCAATGAAATCTCAATAAAAATTCCAATGGAATTTTGATAGAAATGAACACACTGATTATAAAATGTTTTTATGGAAAAATAATATATGTGAAAAAGTCAAAAATTGGAAAAGAAGAACAAAGCTGGAGGACTCAGACCACCTCGTTTTACAACTTAATACAGAACTGAAATTATTAAGATAGTGTACCATTGGCTCAAAAACAGCCATGTAGATCAATGGACTGTCCAGAAATCTACCCATTTTATATGATCAATTCCCTTTTGAAAAGATGTTCAGATACAAATATAATTTAAGGGAGAAAGTGTAGTATTTTCAACAAGCAATGCTGGAAATTGTGTAAATCTACATGCCCAAAAAAGATGTGTACTGCAAACTCTATCTTTCACCATATTCCAAAGTTTACCAAATTTGTATCATCAAATGAAATATAAAAATGAAAAACTATGCGTATCTGATTGAAACCATCAAAGAAAATCTTGCTGACCTTCACGTTTGCAAAGGTGTGTTTATTAAAACTCAAAAAAGTAAAAACCATAAAAGAAAAGATCATAAATTTGACTTCCTCAAAATAAATAAGAGGTTTTCCACTTCATAAAACCTTTTAAGGGACACTCAGGTGGCTCAGTTGGTTAAGCGTCTGAGTCTTGCTTTCGGCTTGGATTTGTGGTCCCAGGATCCTGAGATAGAGCCCACATAAGGTCGCAGGCTCAGTGCTGAGTGTAGATTGTCCTTGGGATTCTCTCTCTCCCTCTCCCCTGCTTGCATTAGCTCTCTCTCTCTTAAAAACAAAACAAAACAAAATAAAAAAAAAAAACCTCAAAAAAGCACCCTATTAATAAAATGAAAGGAAAAGACACCAATTAGCATAAAATATTTTTAAAATAAATATTGCTTTGGGGTGCCTGGGTGGCGCAGGTGGCTAAGCGTCTGACTTCAGCTTAGGTCATGATCTTATGGTTCATGAATTTGAATCCCACATTGGGATCTGTGCTGACAGCTCGAAGATTGGAGCCTGCTTCAGATTCTGTGTTTCCCTCTTTCTCTGCCCCTCCTGCACTCAAGTTCTGTCTCTTTCTCGTTCTCAAAAAAAATACTGGTATGAGGGTTTATATTATGACTGTATCAATAATTCATATAATTCAATAATCCAATAATTGAAGGATAATGATCCAATAGAGAGAAAATAAGATATGAACAGACTTCACCAAGAAAAAATACAAATGGCAACAAGATATGGGAAAATGGTCAAATCCATTACTTTTTAAGGAAACAAATTAAAAGCACATGGATACCACTTCAGCTCAATTACACTGGCAAAAAAACAGAAAATCAAAGAATGAATATAAAAATGGCAAGGAGGATATAGAACAACTAGAACTTATACACATTGGTGGCGTGAACCCAAAATGTCACAGCCACTTTGGAAAATGTTGGACAGTATTTCATAAACCAAAAACTACATTTACCATTCACCTCAGGGGGTCCACTTTCAGCTGTTTACTTAAAATGAGATCACAGGCTCACACAGAGTTTTGGATGAATACCCACAGTATTTTTTTAAATATATTTAGAGCCCCAAACTGGAACAACCCAATTGTTCTTCACATGGCAAATGGCCAAATTTTGGCATATTCATTCAATGGACTGTTGCTCCAAAATGAAAAGAAAAAATAATAATATATGCAGCAACAGGAATGAATTCCAAAATGTGACAGGTGAGAATATCATATAATAGTATACAATTCCATTATATGATATCCTCAAAAAGGGAACTACGGAGATAAAAACATAGGTCATAGGTTGTTGCGGGCTCTGGCTAGAGGTGAGGGGTTAAGGGAATTTTCTGACATGATGGAAATGATCTATGTGTTAAATTCAGTGTTTACTGTTCAGTATCTGTTTGTCAAAAGTCTTTGAATTATTCACTTAAAAAGTTCAATTTTATTGTATGTAAATAATGACTTAAAATAACATGAAGAATTTGCTTTAATATCAAAGAGCTGCTTTTATCCATCCTACAGTGCTTTTGAACAGCGTAACAGTTTTTACTGTGAAAAAGTTATATACGGGTCAATTTTAGTAAACATCTCATCAGGACCATCTATTAGAAGAGGCCTCTAATATGAAAGAAGTTCCATACAGGGCCACTAGTCCATCCTGGTTTTGACAGGTGCCATTGATGTCGCTTTTCAGCCCAAGGTTGATTATTCCTCATCAAACCATTCTTTCATTAAATTAAAATACATCCATATTAGACTAACTAATTATTAAAGTTCCTTTACTTTCAGAAACCTCCAGTGAGATGAAATTGAATGAAAAGCTTTCATAGGGGAATTTCTAAAGCACATTTTCATAGTATCATAAATGGAAATCTGGTTGGAGAATGTGAAATGGGTTCTTAAACGATTCAAATCCATACATTAATTTAAACTAAGTAAAAATATTCTATAAGTAGAGTTGATAAGTTGACAAAAGAAGGCTGAGATTTTTCCATATCAATTTTTCTTAGAAATTCTATTGTAGTGTAAGCCTACAAATAACAACTCTTACTCAGCGGTTCCCAACGGCTAACAGTAATGTTACTGGAAGCAGAGATAATTTATTTCATTTTTTATGATGGACACTCAAAAATATGACTATTAAGAAAAATCCAAGGGAGACCTGAGTGGTGTCTGACTCTTGATTTCAGCTCAGGTCATGATCTCATGGTTTGTGAGTTCAAGCTCTGAATCGGGCTCTGCACTGACAGTGTGGAGCCTGCTTGGGATTCTTTCCCTCCCTCTCTCTCTCAAAACTAATAAAAAAAAAGTTTTAATTCAAGCCTAATACAAAGTTATTTTTCATCTGACATAATTTAAGATGTTACCTGTTACCCTCTGTGTTTCAGTGTAAATATGTATTTACCTCTCTCACACTGTATTTTTAGTTAAATGTGTTATTTGGTTTGATTCATATATCTAATTTTTTTTAATTTTTTAAATTTTTATTTATTTTTGAAGAAGAGAGAGAGACAGAACATGAGCTGGGAAAGGGGCAGAGAGAGGGAGACACAGAATCTGAAGCAGGATCCAGGCTCTCAACTGTCAGCACAGAGCCCAACACGGAGCTCGAACTCACGAGCCGTGAGATCATGACCTGAGCTAAAGTCGGACACTTAACAAACAGACTGAGCCACCCAGGCGCCCCACTATTTGTTTAATTTTACTCTCCCTAGATTATGAGAATTCATTAAATAAAGCATAGAAAATGTGTTTTATTTTTATTTTTTCAATCCTGAGACAAAACAGGTTCTCACGATGTATAAGTTGAGGGTTTAGTTTTAGCTACTTAGGAAAATGCAAAAATACTCCAGAGAAGTCTTAAACCATGGAGAGATTTAATAATGAGTCATCCTGGAAAAAGAAAAATCACTTCCTGCTTTTCTAAAAGTGTGTAACTTAAAAATGTGAATCCTTAGTCGCATTCTCTAAAATGTTACCAGTTATCCTTATCTCACCTACTTGGTACAAGGACGAAATAAAATACATTATTAAAAATACCTATTACGAGACCTAGAATGTATTTTACTCAAAGTTACAGGAGCTGATTTGTACCCTATAGAAAATAATGGAGCAGAATTGGGAGTTTCCTCTAATATTGTATTCTATTTATTGTATGTGTTACTCATACGTTGGTTCCTATCAGTTCACAAAAATATAATATGAATCATGGAATCCAAATCCTTTTCTATATCGTAATCCAGACCATTCATGTAAGGTCCCTTTGCAGTTAGGTGGCCCTATGCCTGACTGGCTTTCAAATATTAGTCATGGTCAAAGAAAGCACTTGTTTTAAAGGATGACCTGTTCCTTTTGTTGCCTGTATATGCTACACCTCTGCTATTTGATTTAAAGACAAATATCAGGGTTGCATTCATATATGGAATTTAAGAAACAAAACAGACAAACATAGGGGAAGGGAAGGAAAAATAAGACAAAAACAGAGAGGGAGGCAAACCAGAAGAGACTCGTAAATACTGAGAACAAAATGAAGGTTGCTGCAGAGGAGGGATGGGCTAAATAGGTGATGGGCGTGAAGGAAGGCACTTGCTGGAGTGAGCACTGGGTTTTATATGTAAATGATGAATCAATTACTGAAACCAATACTACACAGTATTTTCACTAACGTGAATTTAAATAACTAAATAACGTTTTAAAAATTATAGTCCTACGTCTTTGAGACAAATTATTTTCTTTGATGTTCCATAGGCAAGTCGTTTTTATAATTCTTTACTCATTGAATTTTACCATTGGGATGACTATTAAAAACTATCTGGTCCAAAGTCATGCTCAACGCTGCAAAAGCTTGTGTTTTGATCCTAACAGATGGAGAACCTGCCACTGTTGAAACCTGTCCATTGTCATTGTGTTCTCTCCCATAAACCAGCTTAGCTTCTATTTAGGGGCATTTCTAGTTAATTCTTCATTATCTTTCTAAAGTGCTTCATACCTAGACTTATATAAGAGGAATCACTTCCTTATTAAAAGTTTACCTATCCCAGTGATCTATGATAGTAGTCGCTCCACTTTACAGTAAATTGAGGCAAATTAACATGTAAGTTAAAATTCATTTAAAATTACTATTGAGTGAATCTGTGATAACCATGTGATATTTTATGTGATAAAAGAAATCTGAGGGGTGCCTGGGTGGCTCAGTCGGTTAAGTGTCCAACTTAGGCTCAGGTCATGATCTTGTAGTTCATGACTTCAAGCCCCTCATCGGGCTCTGTGCTGAGAGCTCAGAGCCTAGAGTCTGCTTGGGATTCTGTGTATCCCTGTCTCTCTGCCCCCACCCTGCTCACGCTCTCTCTCGCTCGCTCACTCTCTCTCTCTCAAAAAATAAACAAACATTTTAAAAAGTTAAAAAAAATCTGAGAACCATTTTCTAGGATGATTACAACAGAGGTTAGGTTTCCAGTTACTAGAAAAAGTCTATGTTTTAGCATATATTCCTTTATTCTGGAAATTATATGGAATTCTGTCCCACACAACTCTAGACTTTGTGTCAATAAAGAGTCAAAATTAAATTTCATATCTTTATTAAGCAATAACCCTTCTGGCAAATAGTCTCTGTTAAAGACTCTTAACAAAAGTGGTGCAAGGCTCTTGGGGCCAGTGCAGGGACTAGAGGCCACTTTAAGAGAGGTTTAAAGAAAAACACATAATGTCTATATATCTATTTATATCTATATCCATATATGTACATGTGTCTGTATCTGCCTCTGTGTCTGTGTCCGTATCTGTATCTATATCTCCTAGAAAGAGCCTGGCCAACAGAAGAGTAAGAACCATGTTGATCCTGTGTGAATTGCCTGATCTGCCTGGTCTTCAGGTACCAAAAGTATCTGGGTCCTTCTAATAATGAGTCTGGGAAAAAGAAGAGCATTAATACCTCAATGACAATGTGCACTCTACTTGCTGACAGGCTCTCCACCATCTTTACCTTCCACCATTTGTAGAACCACCACTACGTTAGGCATTCCAACAAGACTTGAGCTCCAATGAGCAGATAAAGAAAAATAAGACCATAAAGAAGAGTCTCAGAGTCACATATGAAAAAAAAGTGAAGAGAAAATCTTACAAACTCAGGATGGAGAAACATTTCCTTAACAAGGAAAAGATGAGGGCAGTATTAGATTTTTCATTTTAACACCAGAAGCTAAAACAAGGGTAGAAAAACAATCAAAAGAAAATAGTGTGATACAAAAATGTTACACCCAATAAATCTGTCAATATCTCACTAGGGCAGAAGAAGGATGTTTGTGGATATTGAAGAGTTTATCATCCACGAATCTCATTTAAAGGAGATATATGAGTGAAGACTCTAACCAACATTTTCCTTTAAATCTCTACAATGAGTAAAAATTTTGAATAGAAGACAGTGATGAGTAATAAAATGTATGAAATATATGGCAATACATAATTTAAATAAATATCTATGAATAGACATATAAGCAAATATATTAAATTGGCAGTATAATTTAAAGAAAATATATACTGGGGCACCTGGGTGGCTCAGTCGGTTGAAAATCCGACTTCCACTCAGGTCATGACCTCATGGTTCTAGAGTTCGAGCCCCACATCAGGCTAGCTCTTGTAAGTTCAGAGCTCGCTTTGCATCCTCCGTCCCTCTCTCTCTCTCTCTCTCTCTCACTCTCGCTCTCTCTCTGCCCCTACCTGGCTCATGCTCTTTTCTCAAAAATAAATTTTAAAAAATCGTTAAAAGAAAGAAATAAAGAAAATATAAACTAAGTGTAAGGGATTTTTTTTTTAATTTTTAATTTTTATTTTTTAAATTTTATAATTTTTTTAATTTTATTTTTTAGTTTTTCATTTAATTTATAAAATAGATAAAAATGTAATCTATATAAGTAATTATAGATTTCGACAATGAAGGGGAATAAAAGGAAAAAAACAAAATAGAAGCATTTTGAAGATTTCATTCTGGGAATAATTGAACTGATAGTAGTGGAACATATTTGTGGGAAAGATACAGATTTGATTTTTAATTAAACAAAAAACAATATGTGTTTTATTGCCAGAAATACAGACCCTTCTCCAAATTTTCCCAAGCATCATGACTAATGAGACAATCTTACCAATTTCCAACTCATTACTTGATTTATTTTCATCTTCATGACACTTATTACTGACATTTTATTGTATATTTATTTGCCCTTTTCTTCACGAGAATAACTAGAATATAAACTCGACAATGGCAGGGTCTTATCTATTTTGTTCAATGTTTTACTCCCATGTCAGGAAGAAACAATAAGTAGTGGGTAATTGATAAATATTCATTGAATAAATTCATGAATTCCAGGTTAAGAAAGTCTAAAATTAATGGAATGGAGAAGCACACTAAATTTTCCAAGTTGGCAATAGGATATACAGAATCAATAGTAATTTGACTAAACCAGAAAAAAAAGAATCAAAATGCAAAAATGGATATAACTAACATAAATTCAAAGATAGAGTAAGTAAAACAACAACAGTAAAAGCCATATTCTATTTATAAAAAATACATCAGACTTCTGTTTTCAGTTCTAACACATAAAATCCTGGAAGTTATCACTCTCATTTATTCTGATACTCAGAAAACCTGGATAAACAGAAAGTTCATGACTTTTCTAGAGCATATAAGAGAATAGAAGCTACACGACAAACTACCTCTTGGAAATCTGGACAGACAGATGCATCCAGAGAGTCAGAGCTGGAGAGCCATAAACTGGCGGGAACAATCTCATGGTACTCTTGATAAATTGCTGCCAGTGAAACCCCCTGGGGCCTCAGTCATGGGGGTACCTACACTTTCATGACCATGTTCTCACAGTGAAGAGCCTGACATTCGTATTGTGGATCTGGGGAGGAGGTGGGATGCTGAAAAGACAAATCACTGACTGGGAGAAAATATTTGCCAAACACATATCTTATAAAGGGACTTGTATCCAAAATATACAAAGAACTAAAATTCAACAATGAATATATAAACAACCTACAAGAAAAATGGGTGAAAAGCCTGACAGACACATCAAAGACATACAAATAACAAAGAAGCATACACAAAGGCACTCTAAATCATTTGTCCTAAGAGAAATGCAAATTAAAACAACAATGTGGTATCACAGTATTACACACACACACACACACACACACACACACACACACACACACACACAGCAATTTTAAAAAAGCCAAAAAACAAACAAACAAAAAAACAAACAAACTTAAACTACTACTGCTGATCAGGATACAGAACAAGAGTATCTCTCCTCACTGCTAGTGGAATTATAATACAGTTTGGTAGTTTCTTACAAGGTTAAGCATCATCTTACCATATAATCTAGAAGGCGCTCTCCTAAGTATTTAAACAATTAATTTGATAACTTATAGTCACACATACATATCAAAAACACAAAAAACAGTACACCTGAAAGTTTATAGCAGATTTATTTATAATTGTCCAAAACTGGAATCAACTAAGATATCCATCAATAGGTAAACAGACAGACTATGCTACATCCATACAATGGAACGCTATTCAGAGTGAAATTCCTATTGGCTCTCAAGCCATGAGAAGACATAAATAAATCCTACCTGCACAATGATGAGTGAAAGAAGCCAAGCTTAAAAAAGATTACATCCAACTATATGCTATTCTGGAAAAGCAAAATCGTAAGATAATAAATAGTTTAGTGGTTGTCAGGGGGTGAGGTGGGAGGTTTTTAGTGGGAGGACCAAATACATAAAGCACAGGCAATTTTTAGGGTAGTGAACTATTCTGTGTGATACTGTAATAGGGGACACATGACACATGTGTGTGTCACATGTAATAGGGGACTATTCTGTGTGATACTATAATAGAGGACACATGACACATGTGTGTGACACATGTAATAGGGGACAATTTGTCAAAACCTATAGAACTTTATAGTTCAAAATTGAACTTGTATACACAATGTAGACAAGAATCATTTCAGGGATCAGAGGATCCTGGGATGAATGCAGAGTGTGACAAAAGAATTTGTTTTACAAGTGTATGAAACAGTTTTATTGAAGGAGGTATGGGGTGGGAGGAATGCTGACTTAAGAAACTTTGGAAATGAGTGGAGTCTGTAAGACTAAAAGGAACAAGTATTGTATAAATCACTCTGCTTTGATAAAACTGTATCTCACAGAAATATGGGTTAACAATTTTGGAAACACTCTGGATGTTTATTTGAATTGAACAATTGTAGTTATAACTGTAATTGGATAGTGGATTGAGGGACATGGTTTCTCACTGTTGGAGTAGAATAAACAAGTAGAAACAGAAAACCAAGTAGAAGAGGACAGAATGATCCCTATGATAATGGATTAGAGGTGGACATGAATGCAAACTCTTGTTGAATATAATATCCATATAGATGGTACACACAGGAAGATTTATATATGTGTATATACATATTCATATCCTGATGTAAGGAAGAGGCCTTTATGGAAGGAGGGAGAAATATGAGCTACATCAAATTTTGTACCTTCTAAATTTATTGCTGATAATACCAAAACATAGGTTCTGTGTGTGCTGTATACCAGGGAGGGGTGATGACAGAATTACAGGGATGGGTATTAAAGGCAGGAAACCCAAAAGTGATTTCAAATCTAAAGGAACCTCAAGCAATAGAAAAGCATCAGGAGGGGCTAGTCAAAACACAACAAACAAACAAACAAAAAACAATGAATGACTGATGCGTCTCCACAGAAAACTTCCCCAGGCTGAGTCATCTTTTCTTTTTTAAGCAATAAGCAGAATTTAGTATTTCATGCAAATTAAAACAATACAATTTGTTTTTACCTATTTATCAAAATAATAGTTTTTTTATTTATAGTTTATTGTCAAGTTGGTTTCCATATAACACCCAGTGCTCTTTTCCCCACAAGTGTCCTCCACCATGACCATAAACCCCCTACCCCTTTCCCCTCCCCCTTCTGCCCTCAGTTTGTTTTCAGTATTCAAGAGTCTCTCATCCTTTGTCTCCCTCCCTCTCCCTAACTATTTTTCCTCCTTCCCCTCCCCATGGTCCTCTGTTAGGTTTCTCCTGTTAGACCGGTGAGTAAAACCATATGGTATCTGTCCTTCTCCGCCTGACTTAGTTCGCTTAGCATGACACCCTCGAGGTCCATCCACTTTGCTACGAATGGGCAGATTTCATTATTTCTCATTGCCATGTAGTATTCCATTGTATAGATGAACCACATCTTCTTTATCCATTCATCAGTCATCTTAATAGTACTCATCAATGCTCTGCTTCAGGGGACCCCAGAACACTCAACAGTCGAGCTACATCCACTGTTTTTTCAACCCAGTTAAGTCACACATAAGGCAACCAGAACCATGATGTTTGATCCTTTCCTGATTTCTCTGAATAAGAAAGTCATCAAAATCCCATAATCCAAAGGAAAGAGACTATTATGGTGGGGTGGGGGGGGGAACAACTCAAAGCACTGACATGGCTGTGACATTGCACAATTCTCTGCTTCTCTTTGTTATCAGATTCTTCTTGAATACAATGGGACCATCAAGGCACAAATGAAGATTGCTCTACATTTAAAACTTATGCCAATAAAATAAATGGGTACATTTTATGACCAGCTGTTTGAGAAAAATGGAACTTCACATGGCCAATAACTAACATGAGAGGTAGGCAACCTCTCCTGTGATCAAGCAAATCAAAATTAAATGCACAACAAGAAATGTAAAGATTCATAGTATTGATATTTTTAGAGCCTGACAATGTCAAGAGTAATGTAGTAAGTAGGAACACAGGAATTCTCATATATTGACCACAGGAGTATAAATTGTTATAAGAACTTTAGAGAACAACACAGTAATTCTATTACAGTTTTGGGATGTGCCTGACCTGTGGCCCATCAATACTAGTATTTGATGTGCATCTAAGAGAAATTCACACGTCCAGAGACATCACAAACAAGCATTAGCTGATGTACCAAAAACTGAAAAAATTCTGAATGTGCGCTGCCCACGACAGTAGTTACTGACCACATGTGGCTAATGAAATTTAAATTTTAATTCACTAAATTAAAATAGAATAAAATCAGTTACTGCATCGCATCGGCTACATTTAAAGCACTCACAAATCATACGTACATCTACATCATTGCAGACAATTCTACTGGACATTGCTGATCTAAATTACTATGGATAATTAAACAGGTAAATCAGTTCTCAACTCTGATATATTTATATGGTGAAATTGAAAAACAATAGACTTACATTCACCGATAAGTACAAATCTCATAAATATAATGTTGAGTGATAAAGTTAAGATTCGTACAGATATATATGTAAATATGTATACAAATGTGTATACAATAGCATTTACATAAAGTTTCTTTTAAATAAGTTAAATTGCTTAGTTAAATTACTTAATTTAAATAGATAAAAGACTAGGTAAGCAAAAAGACACTGGAAATGGAATATTAAAATTTCAGGATTGGCTATCTTCTCACAAAGAGGGAAAGTAATGGGAGAAAGAACACAAGGCATTTCTAGTGCATCTGTAAAAAAACTGTATTTTATCCTGGGTGAGGGGTATGTGAAGTCTCATATTTTTCTCTATATCTTTTTTTTATATATGAGCTGATTCATTAACATGGAATTAAACAGGATGACATTAAATGTAAAGTTGTTTAGATAACATAATGCTAGAGAGATTAAAAACTCATACAGACAGAGATAACTTGGTCGGGAGATCTCACCTAATTAAATAAAGTCTATCCCATCCATTAGTTTTGCACTGTTAGTTAGGGGTTTTTATCCCTACTTCAGGAGAACCCGGTCTTCTAGCTGGAGCTTCCCCCAATTCCTGAAGTTAATAAGCAGCAGAATCTTGACTCAAACCCTTTTGTGGTTTGACAAAGTCATATCTTTGGAGAAACATCCAGATACCTGTTTTTATTGAGATTTGATGAGCAATTATGGCCAGCCTTATGCTCTAGTGATTATTATCAATCTGCACATTGCAGCATATGTTACACATTTGAAAATACTTAATTTGATACCTACAAAAGAAATCTTGTAATGATAGTTTCTCTATTAACATATGGGAAACTTGAAAAGTAAAATGATTATTTACCATCCTAGGCCTTTAACTTACAAAGTAGAAGGGGGGAAAAAACCCTAACTACTGCTAAAAATTATGGCTGTAATAATCTCTCTAAAGATATAAATTGGTTTTGTGTTCTGGGATCCATAAAATTCAAGGGTCCAAAACTTAAAATTCTAACCTAAATTTTGGATCAAAGATGGCAACTCTGAGGATGTGAGGTGTAAATTAAAAGACAAGAAAGAGTCGGAAACAAGCTTCAGAGAAAGTAAAAGCTTTCCAGAGTTTACTTCACTTTAAGCAGGAGATTATTTCATGTCTTTATGTTATTTTATATTATATGTATGTAACCTGAATGGAAATGTTTTGTTCTTAAAAAAAACTTTATTAAATATGACATTAAGTTGTATATATTCAAATTTAATTTGCCTTTGGAGGCGACTGGAGTTGTCAGAGGTAGAAATAAATGGGATGAGGACAGTGGCAGCAAAAATAGAGAAAAATAGAATTTTCAAAAATAGAATTACTGAATGGTAATTAAGTGGCAAGACTGTTGCACATGGTGACTGATAGGATATGGCAAAAGACTGTTCCAAGTTTTTTTAAATTTTTGTTTTACATTTATTTATTCTTCAGAGACAGAGTGAGAGAGAGCATGAGCAGGGGAGGGCCAGAGAGAGAAGGAGACACAGAATCTGAAGCAGGCTCCAGGCTCTGAGCAAGCATTTAGCACAGAGCCTGACATGGGCCTCGAATCCACGAATTGTGAGATCATGACCTGAGCCGAAGTTGGACACTTAACTGACTAAGCCACCCAGGCACCCCAAGACTGTTCCAAGTTTTTAATGTGAACAAAGATGGTGCATTTCCTGAGATGTGGAACATGAGATCAGGCGTAGTTTTCTGGAAAATCACAAGCTCGATCTTGGACATCTTGGAAACTGATTCCTGAATCACTTTTTTTTCTTGCACACCATTTTGTCTCCCATTATATATGTTACACCACACACACACACACACACACAGCATAGATTAGCATCAGAAATGCATCACATGTAGAATAGTATCATCTCAGGAATTTGGGGAAATAAATAATTTCTTTTTCTCATGCCAAAGAGACACAGGAGCCAGCTCAGCTCCCAATGGCCAAAGCTGGAATAACATGAGCAATACAGAAGAGTTACATATATAAAATATTCATGAGTTCATAATAATATAAATTAATTACTGACTAAATAAATAAATGGAGGAGAAGAGACACATCTCCCATGCAGAAGAATTCTAATAATTTACATAGATATTTCACCTTCAGGGAAATGAAATCTGACTCCTCATTCCTTAAGTGTGAGCTGTGCATGGTGACTTTCTTCTAAAGTATACAGCATGGAAATAGGGGGAAAAAATCAGGAAGTTTTAGTGAAGAGACCTGAGAAACCCATCAGGTGCTAAAGGTCAAATCAAGAATATTAAGTCATAGTGATAGCTTGCACCCTTGACATGAAGTGATGAGAATGGCCTTTTACCTCTGTAATCTTTCCACCTAAAACTTCATAAGCCATTTTATTTGTTTGTTTGTTTGAGAGCGAGTGAGAGAGAGAGAGCGCAAGCAGGGGGAGGCGCAGACAGAGAGGGGGAGAGAGGGGGACAAGGATTTGAAGTGGGCACCACGCTGACAGCAGAGAGCCCAATGTGGGGGCTCGAACTCACAAACCTTGAGATCACAACCTGAGCTGAAGTTGAACAGTCAACCAACAGAGCCACCTAGGTGCCCCCATAACTCATCCCAATCATGAGACAAAGATCAGATAATTCCAAACTGAGAGACATTCCACACAAAAATACAGTATTCCTCAAAATTCTGAAGATCACTGAAAATAAGAAATCTCTAAGACACTTTTACAGTGAAGAGACACCTAAGAAGACATGACAATGAAATGTAATGTGGTATCCTGGATATAATCCTGGAACAGAAATAGTAAGTAGGTAAAAAAAAGAAGGACATTTGAATAAAATATGGATTTTAGTTAATAACATATCAATAACTAACTTCTAACTTTCTCAGAAGACAGAACTCCTTGAACATCCATGGAAGGTGATCTATCAAGGGCTTCAAGAAGTTTACTTTGGATGCCCATGGATTCTGAGCAAGAGGACAGCATAACAGATACACATATTGCCTGAGATCCAGAAAATACTCAAAACTGTCTATTTAATAATAGAATGGATACACCAGAAGGTAGGAAGTCATTGAGGCTGGGGAGCTTGTGAGGAAAAGGACAACGGGACAGAGATGACAACAGAGGGTGTATGTGCATTGAAAGCAGTTCAGTAGTAATTAACCTTTGGTGTCCTGTGGACTCTTGTGAGAAACCTAGAGACCAGAAGGTCAAATTAAAGCTGATGAGTGGCTAGTCTAAGGCAGCAGATGTGCGATAAAAAAACAAAAAACTCAGAAGCACAAGGGAATATAAAATAGTCTTTGTAACTATTCAAGGCATGATAACAGGATAGCATGTTGAAACAAAATGACATTTCTCACTGGTGGATGTAGGCAAGGCTAATAACTTATTAATGTTTTCATGTTTTTATACATCTCCAGAAGCTTGTTAAAGGTCAGAGCCAGAACTTCGTAATTGAATTCAGAACAACAAGAAATAGTGGCTCTAGCTTGAAATGCACAAATAACCCCCAACATGAAGGAGTAGATTTTAATAGATTAATTCAAATATGAAATGCAAGGCCTCTCTGTAGTTTAAGATTTCAACATTTTGAAATTTATTAAAACTTATGCTAGCAAAGTCTAGAGCTAAAAAGGGAAGAGAAGATTTTCATTCCTGCTGGGCAGTAATGAGTGACCCACTTCCTCGGTGCATCAGCAGAGAACACATGAACATATGAAATCCTGAACTTCCATCACCACCTGGTGATAGAGTCATCCATCCATCTTCTAAGCTGGAGTGGTATGGGGGGAGGCCTAGTACAGAGTCAGGACTTTCAACAGCACCCAGAGGTAACAAGGCAAGATCCCCTCATGTCTATGGAAGCCATATGGGAAATAGTAGTCAGGCATTCCCATCCTTCCAGAAAGGATGGTATAGTAGACATCTAGTAAACAGCTGTGCCTCCCACCCCAACTGAGCGGTAACAAAGAATTTTTCCCCAGATGTCAATGGATGTTGAATGGAAACATGATCTTCTATCATATCAGTTCTCTACTCCCCCTGATGGGCAATGTCACAGAAGCCAAGTTAAACCAGAAGATTTAAATAAGATTGAGAGACTCATAGCGTGAAATGTAAAACATCAAGGTTTCCATCAAAAATCACCTGTCTTTAAAAAAATCTGGAAAATATCAACCTGAAGGAGGAAAACAATTAATAGATGCTAATACCAAGATAATAGAGAGAATATATTACCCGAGAGGATTTTTTTTTAAATGTTTATTTATTTATTTTGAGAGAGACAGAGTGCAAGGGGGGAGGGGCAGAGAGAGAGGGGAGAATCCCAAGCAGACTCTGTGCTCAGTGTGGAATCTGATGTGGTTGAGCTGAAATCAAGAAGCAGAAGTTTAACCAGCTGAGCCACCCAGGCGCCCCTACCTGCAAAGATTTTAAGACAACATCAAACAAATGCATCAAAGAGCTTTATAAACATACTTGAAGAAAAATGAAAAAAAATAGAAAGTCTTAACAAGGAAATTGAAAGGATCAGCAAAGAAATAGAAGATGTAAAGAAACACCAAATGGAAACTTTAGTACTTGAAAATGCAATATATAAAATAAAACATTCAACAGAGGAAAGAGGGGACAGGGAAAGAATCACTGAAATTGAACATGATAAAATAAAAATTAGCCAAACTGAGCAAAATAGAGAAAATAAACGGAAAATTTAAAAATTTCCCCAACTTGATATACAGATTTAATGTAATTCTTATACAAATATCAGCAAGGTTGTTTTAGAGACATAGAGAAGCCTTTTCTAAATTGTATATGGAAACAAAAGCCAAAAAAAAAAAAAAAACCAGACACCAGAATATCAGAAACAATCATTACAAGGAATATAGTGAAAAGAATCACTCTTTCTGACTTCCAGACTCATTACCTACCTCCAAGAATCAAGACTGTGTGGCATTAGTGCTGAAATAGAAGCACAGATCAATTGAATAGAAGTCTACGGCCATACCACCCTGAACGCGCCCAATCTCGTCTGATCTCGGAAGCTAAGCAGGGTCGGGCCTGGTTAGTACTTGACTGGAAGAGGACCCCAAAATAGCCCTGTGCAAGTGGGGCCATTTTTGGAAAAGGCATGAAAGCAATTCAATGAAAGAAAAGCAGTTTTTTCAACAAATAGTCCTGTTGGTTAGCATTTGTGAGAACTTCCAAGCTCAAATCTGAAACTGGTCCCCAAACATGGAGGGCAAGGAAAGACTGAGGAAAGAGGCAGACCATTCTAGATTGGGACGTGGTAGGTTTCCTGAGCAAGGGAGCTTGCACAGCAGGCTTGCCCTGGGCGACTGCAAGATGAGTATATCTCCACACCTGCCAGCTGGAATCTTAAAAGTTTATAGAGAGGCTCTGAGTTCAGTCACATAGAGCATCCAGCTGGTCTCAACAACACCTTTGTCTCTCAAGGCTGCATCCTCGTAAATGGTTCCCACTGTGGGAAATTCGGTGGCAGGACATATATTCCAAAGTGCCCCCTTAAGAGGGGGTGAGGAGCCTCCAATTATCTGGGTTCAGTTCAAAGGTTAACTGACAGTCATGTTTTCTTAAGGACTTCTCCCAGAATGTTCCAGAGCAATCAGATACCCATAGGCAAAATACAGAAACATTGATCTAATCTTTGCATGATATACAAAAATTAACTCAAAACTGCTCACAGGTTTAAATGTAAAATGAAACTATAGAACATTTGGAAAAAAATAGGATTCAATTTTGTAAACTTTTGGGCTGATGAACAGCTTTAGGCCTGACATCAAAATTTTGATCCACAAAATAAAATTTATGAAAAACATTTTAAAGTTTATTCAATTTTTTTTTTATTTTTGAGAGACAGAGACAGAGTGGGGGGGGGGGGCAGAGAAAGAGGGAGAAAGAGAATTCCAAGCAGGCTCCAGGCTCTGAGCTGTCAGCACAGAGCCTAACGCATGGCTCGAACTCACAAACCTAGAGATCATGACCTGAGCTGAAGTTGGAAGCCTAACTGACTGATCCACCCAGGTGCTCCTATAAAAAACATTTTAGGGGTGCCCTGTTCACGCTCTGTCTCTCTCTGTCTCTCAAAAATAAATAAAATGTAAAAAAAAATTAAACAAAAACAGAAACAAAAACATTTTAAGGGGCGCCGGGGTGGCTCAGTCAGTTAAGCTTCCAACTTCGGCTCAGGTCATGATCTCACGGTCTGTGGGTTCAAACCTCGTGTCGGGCTCTGTGCTGACAGCCTGGAGCCTGCTTCGGATTCTGTGTCTCCCTCTCTCTCTGCCCCTCCCCCCTTGCACTCTGTCTCTCTCTCTCAAAAATTAATAAACATAAAAATATTTTAATTATA
This sequence comes from Cryptoprocta ferox, assembly GCA_028646485.1. NCBI lineage: Eukaryota > Metazoa > Chordata > Mammalia > Carnivora > Eupleridae > Cryptoprocta > Cryptoprocta ferox. The sequence continues at coordinate 123,011,578 of CM053576.1, read as the reverse complement.
CTTTGTGAAAATTAAAAGCTTTTGCTTTGTGAAAAACCTGTTAAGAGAATTAAAAGACAAGCCATAGACTGTAAGAAAATATTTGAAAAGCACATATCCGGAAAAGAACGCATATCTGGAATACCTAATGATCTCTCAAAATTCAGCAGTAAAAAAAATCAAGAAATAAATATATAAAATAAAAGCCAGAAACTATCCAATTAGAAAATGGGTAAAATACATGAATATATATTTCAATGAAAAGGAATACAGATGGCAAATACATATACGAGAACATGTTCAGCATTTACTAGTCATTAGGACAGCGAGGCATAAGCCCATACTGAGATCACTCTCCACCTGTGAGAATTGCTAAAAACATAAAGAAAAACAAAGAAAAACACTGACAATACCCAAATGTTGGCAAGAATGTGGAGAAACTGTATTACTCACACATATCATATGGCAATGTAAAATGGTACAAACATGCTAAAACTAGTTTTGTTGTTTTTAAAGTAAATATACACACATCATATGATCTCCCTCTCTCTCTCTGCCTTTCCCCTGCTCTGGCTCTCTCTGGTTCTCAAATAAATTAAAAAAACTTAAAGAAAAAAGAAAAGAAAGAAAATTATGCTGAGCAAAAAGTTCCAATCATGAAAAGGTCATATATTTTACCAATCCATTCGTGTAATATATGAATATTGTAATTAGTAGGAAAGTGGAAAATCTCCCAGCATATATTCTTCCTTTTTTTTTTTGTTTTTCACAAACAGGATTCTGTAAACTAATAATAAATTAGTAAGTTGCCTTTTTATCTTTTGACCTATAGCATGTAGACAGTCATAAGTGTTAAATACACAACATTTCTTATATAGATCAGACTTCCTTTAATTGTGTGCACCACAATTCGTCTGCTATCCAGCCTGTGACTCCTATGGGGCTCTTTTCATTATGGTTGTGAATAAGGTCTCACTTTTATTTTTACGGCAACACCCTGTGGCACTGGCAGAAAATGAAAAATCACCTTGTTGAAAACATGGATTTAGGAAAAGAAAAGAGAGTTCTAGTTTTCAGTAAAGATTGTCCTGGTAAAGGAAGACCGACCTTCTTCAAGGACTTGTCTGGTAGATGAGGTAAGGGTTCTCATTTATAAAATCAGATGCAGAAAGTACTACTAAATACCTCATAGACATGGTCAATGAAGGAAGAGGACACTGAGTAGCAGGTGATTTTACACATGCGTGAAGTTGAGCATCTCTAATATCCCACACAACTGTCAATAGCTTCATTTTACCGATGAGGACACTGAGGTTGGCTGAAACCAAGTGGTATGTACAAAATCATTGGAGGTGATGGAGTGCCTGGGTGGCTCAGTCGGTTGAGCATCCCACTTCGGTTCAGGTCATGATCTCACTATTAGTGAGTTCAAGCCTCACATCAGGCTCTGTGCTGACAGTTTAGAGCCTGGAGCCTGCTTCAGATTCTGTGTCTCCCTCTCTCTTCTCCTCCTCTGCTCATACTCTGTCTCTCTCTCTCTCTTAAAAATAAATACATTAAAAAAATTTTTTAATAAAAAATAATAAAATCATTGTAGGTGATGGAGAACTGAGGTCTGATACTGTTTTCTCGCTATACGCGGTTGCCTTGTTAGAGGGAAAATGCCCTTAAACTTACTGTAAGACTGTATTCTGATGGATGGCAAGTTCTCTCTGGCAATATAGTATTATTGTACTCATCTAAGAATTATATTTAAAACCCTAGATACTCCTAAATGGTGAGGGGCAATTCCTAATACGAGGGAAGAATTGCAGACACTCTGCAGAATTGCCCTGAGGACTCTGTCCAGAGTGGCCTTGCCACATTAAATAGTTCCTTTAAGAACTATCGCTGACGATGGACCATCACTGCGGCACACTTTTCCTGAAGGTACATCTTTCCCAGCAATCTTGGCTTGCAGCAGCAGAATTTAAAGTTTCTGCAGCAACAAGGGGAATGAAAGATAATGATGGAATAGTAATGGATCCTGCAGAGACTACCAGCAATGTGTTTTTTTAAATATGGTTCAGACTGTGAATGATTCCTAGAGATAGTGTTGTCTGTTATTTGTAACTTGTGATTACCTTTAGAATAAGTACTGTTCTTCTAAATGTTTTATAACGGGGGTGTCTAGGTGGCTCAGTCAGTTAAGCGTCCGACTTTTGGTTGCAGCTTAGGTCATGATCTTATGGTTTCGTGGGTTCAAGTCCCGTGTCAGGTTCTGCGCTGACAGCATGGAGCCTGCTTGGGATTCTCTCTCTCTCCCTCTCTCTCTGTCCCTCTCCCACTTGCACTGTCTCTGTCTCTCTCAAAATAAATGAACTTAAAAAAATGTTTTATAACATTAAAGAAAGACAATATAACATTCCATGAAAATGCCAATATTCAATGAAATAGTGAAAGATGATTCTTCCATCCCTTCTTATAATTCATGTGATTAATGTAAAGAGGGAATGCAATGAGACTGCCAGCAACACAGAAGATCTTCAGCCTTTCACTGCTAGCTCACAATGAACAGGTAGTTCACTGGGAGAAAAGGTTTATCTCACAATTTTCTTTCCTGATGTCTAATAATTTCTTTTGAAAGTAATTGGAAAATAATAATTTACTGAATCCAAATTCCAGCAAGCTACTCTTCGGATATTGACAAACTAATTCTAAGATTTAGAGGGAAAGGCAAGAGACCTAACATAGCCAACAAAAGAATGGAAGAAGATTGACACTATGAAACTTCAAGTCTTACCATAAAGTCCCAATAATAAAGAAAGTGCAGTATTGGTGAGAACAGATGAACAGATTGATGGCATAGAACAGAGGAACAGAGAGTCCACAAACAGACCCACGGAATTACAGTCAACTGATCTGTGATAAAGGAATAAAGACATGTCTTCTCAATAAATGGTTCTGTGACAAGTGAATGTCCACATGCAAGAAGAAGAAGAAAGAAGACAGGAGGAAGAAGAAGAAGAAGAAGAAGAAGAAGAGGAGGAGGAGGAGGAGGAGGAGGAGGAGGGAGAGGAAGAAGAAGGAGTCTAGACACTGATCTTACACTTTCACAAAAACTAACTCAAATGGATCATATACCTAAAACACAAATCTAAATCATAAATCTAAAACACAAAACCATAAAATTTCTAGAAGGTAACAGGAGAAAATCTAGGTGACTGTGAGTTTGGCAATGAGTTATTAGATACAATAGCAAAAGCAAGATCCATGGAAGAAAAAAATGGGGAGACTTCATTAAATTTAAAAACAAGTCTTCTGTGTAACACTGTTAAGAGGATGAAAGAACAATCCAGACTACAAGAAAAGATTTGTTGGAACAGCTATCTGATAAAGGACTCATACTGAAAATATAAAAAGAATTCATATAACTCAATAATATATGGTCAACCAACCCAGTTTAAAAACTGGCAAAAGATCTGAACATTTTACTAGAGAAGATACAAGATGGCAATAAGCATGTGAGACAATGTTCAACATCATACATCATAAGAGAAAATTTTAAACATGAGATAACACTACCCCCATTTGAATGGCTAAAATCCAAAACAAAACCAAATTCCAGCAAGGATGTGGACACCAAGAACTCTCATCCATCGACACTGGGAATGCAGAATGGTACAGCCACTTCGGAAGACAGTTTGGTGGTTTCCTACAGAGTAAAACAAAGTCTTACCCTTAACAGCATTCTTTGCTATTCCTCAAATGAGCTGAAAATTTATATCCACACGAAACATGCACATGAATGGCTGTAGCAGCTTTATTCATGTTTGCCAAAACTTGGAAGAAACCAAAACATCCTTCTGTAGGTTCTTGGATAAACAAACAATGGTACTTCCTTGCCATAGAATATTATTCAACACTAAAAAGAACTGACCTATCATGCCAAAAACGACATGGAGGAAACTTAGATGCATATGGCTAAATGAAATAATCCAATTTGAAATGGTTACATATTATAATAATTCTAAACATATGACATTCTCTTTTTTAATGTTTTAATGTTTATTTTTGAGAGATAGAGAGAGAGAGGCAAAGTGTGAACAGGGGAGGAAGGGGCAGAGAGAGAGACACAGAATCCAAAGCAGGCTCCAGGGTCTGAGCTGTCAGCACAGAGCCTGATATGGGGCTCGAACTCACGAACTGCGAGATCATGACCTGAGCCAAAGTCAGATGTTTAACCGACTGAGCCACCCAGGTGCCCCCTCCCCCCATGTGACATTCTTTAAAAGGCAAAAACTATAGGAAAATGAAAAGATCAGTGGTTACCAGGGACCAAGGCATAAAGATGGGACAGAGATGGAGAGGTGGGGCACTGGGGAATTTTACAGCCTTAAAACTATCCTGATACTATAATGGTGACTACGTAATATTTTGCATTTAGCAAAAGGCAAAAAAGTATAAAATACAACTTTATCCAAATCTAAAATGCTCTAAAAATAAAGTCTATTCATAAAAAATTACTGAATCTTAACTACTTGTCTTTGAGTTAAAAATGTCATTCATGTTAAAAAAAAATGTGATTTATGTACAACAGTTTCTTAGCATCTGATTTGCAAGACACATAAATACTTAAGTATTAGGGGTTTTTTTCCCCAAAAGTTGTAAATTCCATGTGCTCATACACATTTTAATATCTTATCAATGCGCGAGTAGCTAATATTTATTATCTGACCTGTAAGTATATAAATTGGCATTCTGTGCCGAATAGTTTAAATTATGATCTTGCAAAATCCAATAGTGGTGAGAACTGACAGTACATTTAGTAGCACCCTTTGCTGAAGTGTGCATTTCTTTATCAATATATTTTGTTGCCTCCTTTGAAACAGAAGCCTTTATCTTCTGGAATAGTTATAGAAATGGCAGGCAAATAAGGATTAGTGCAAAAAATATCCGCATTTCACAACAAAGCTCAAGTTAATGTGAAGGACATTCATTTTCCTTATTGAAAACCCAACAGTTAAAGGAGTGTTGAGATTAGTTACCCAAAATGACAAGGAAGCCAGGAAAACGAAAATGGAGAGTTCCCAATGATCCGACTTCCAGGAAGGAAGAAGCCACAGAAGACAATGAAGGAGAACAGAAAGCTTCAGCAAAGTGTCACAGAGAAAACCCAACTGGATTATGAAACTACAGAAAGCATATTGGAAGGACTGAGGGGAAAACCAAAAATAAAAAAATAAATAAAACAAAATAAAACAAAAAACATTTGACATTGTCACAGATGGAAAAAGGGAATTAAATCAGAATATAGGCCTGTCAAACGTGAAACACCCTGTCTAGTGTTTTAAAATTCTGCTTATGAAATCCAAAGACTGCTCTGCATAAGAAAGGGTTTTTACACTCATGGATGAAATTATTTATATAAACCTTCAAAACTGAAATGAAGACTCTTGGTGATTCAGAAAACCTGTACTTATTTTCTAGAATGTGAGCTCTCTGAAGATAGGAGGTATCTATCTTGCTCTATCTAGACTTAATTGGGAATACAGTAAGCTATACTTGCTGAAGTAATTCATGAATGAAGTCTTTAAGACTAATTTCTTTTAAAAATGTTTGTTTATTTTTAAATAATTCATTGTCAAGTTAGCTAACATATAGCGTAGTCTTGACTTCAGGAGTAGATTCCCGTGATTCATCACTTACATAGAACACCCAGTGCTCATCCCAACAAGTGCCTTCTTCAATGCCCATCACCCATTTTCCCCAGTCCCCCAAACCCCCCACCCCCATCAACCCTCAGTTTGTTCTCTGTATTTAAGTGTCTCTTAGGCTTTGCCATCCTCTCTGCTTGTAACTCATTTTTCCTTCCCTTCCCCTATGGTCTTCTGTTAAGTTTCTCAAATTCCACATATGAGTGGAAACATATGATTATTTGTCTTTCTCTGACTTACTTCACTTAGCATAATACCCTCCAGCTTCACCCACATGGTTGCAAATGGCAAGATTTCATTATTTTTCATCACCGAGGAGTATTCTATTATATATACATTTTGAGAGAGAGAGAGACAGAGAGAGACAGAGAGACAGAGAGAGAGGCAGATAATCCCAAGCATGCTCCACACCATCAGTGTAGAGCCTGATGCAGGCTCAAACTCACAAACTGTGAGATCATGACCTGAGCTAAAATCAAGAGTTAGATGCTTAACTGACTGAGTCACCCAGACACCCCTAGACTAATGTTTATCTAAGTGAATTTCAGTGTGTTTTTTATTGTAAGACCTAAGGTCACGGGGGGGAGGTGAGGAAATGTTATAAGAAACTGCAATGTCACCAATTTCCAAAGGGTTAAATTGGTAATTAAATTTATGAATTTAATCATATGTTGTTCATAAATTTGACATATGTATTAATAAGATTCTAAATTCTCAATGAGAGATATTTTTGATTAAATAAAAATCTATACTACTGCCATTTGGGGAAGGTTTTACTTTTATAAATAAAAAATTGATCCTCAAAGACCTCTGTCCTAACAAAACTGAATTTCAGTTAACCAGAAATTTAAGAATACCTATTTCTTAAATTTGTGGCCTAATTTCCATTTTTTTCTTCATTCTGTTTTGAGCAAAAATCTGTCTCTGGTGTTACATGAATAAAATGATGTCATATGCCATTATGTGATTTACTAATAGTTTCCTCCTTGGTTTTGAACATTTATTTGTAACCAAGTTCTTCAGTGAAAAGCACTTTTACATCTAGAAATGTTTTTATTAGGTAAATGTAATCTGCACATTCTAATTTAGTGCAGGATGTTTTAAAATACTGAATTTACGTTAAATGAATTGCATGATACATAATATCTTATGGAAATATATTTTCTTACACTATTAAAAACCTACTTGTTCTTTGCAATAAAATTTTCTGGCTCTATTTCTTCTACGCTAAGCCAATATTAATCACCATATGCGTTGGCTCTGGGAACAAAGACCATCACAATCATGTCAGAGAAGTCTTGGATACTGGTGAAATGTGAATGTAAAAAAAGGCAACAATTTGGCATGTGGCAGTGACGGTGGTGATGAGCCCCACACTAGGAAAGAAGAGGCAGATCTGTCCCCATTAGTACTAACAGGGTGCGTTAATTTGGTGAATTCACCATGCCCCAGGTTTGGTCATTGGACAAGGTTTTCTTATTCACCCAGACAGAAATGTTGGAGCCTTGGTTATAGCTTGAGGCGTGACCTAAATAAGAAGAAACCCAAAATAGGACCTGTGTGCCAACAGAGTAACATATACGGATATGTTTTTCATAATCAATATATCCAGAAAGCCAAATGAATCATTCTAAATGTGAGCTTATTCAAGTATAATTAGAGTAGAGAGAGAGAATTTTAATAAAAAATAGTAATGATAGCAATAGCTCTCAGCTACTGGGCACACACTAGGCACCATTCGCTTTGCATCTATGATTTTCTCCAATTATAACAGTAGCTCTGTGAGACAGAATTTTATTCCCTTCTTTGAGTTGAAAGAATGGAGCAAAAAGTGGGCCTGGTTGGCTCAGTTAAGTGTCCAACTCTTCTTTGCGGCTCAGGTCATGATCTCACGGTTCATGGGTTCAAGCCCCACATCAGGCTCTGCACTGACAGGGTAGAACCTGCTTGGGGATTCTCTCTCCTTCTCTCTCTGCCCCTCCCCCACTTGCTCTTTTTCTATCCTTCTCTCAAAATAAATAAACTTAAAAAAAAAAAAAAGACTGGGACAATCCAAAAACCAAGCTAATTCCAAGGCCTGTGTGTTTTAGGATAATTTTCTTAGTAACTCGTGGCACTCTATGTTAATTATCTTAGACACATTGTTTAAATTCTTGAATACTTCTGAGATGGAGCACTGAGCAGATTCACGTACACTGTATGGATACTGCTTTGGGATACAGCTTTTATTCTGAAAAGTGAAGATGTTTGGTATTTTGGCTTTAGTTTAGTATGACTTCTTTGGGCAGTCTGTTTTGAGATCACACTTTCTTGGTCCATGATACTCTTTTGCTTGCTTCCCTCACTCAGTTGGTGAATCCAAGTCAGCCTCCAGTTGGAACTTAAACCTTTCCTTGCCCTTCCACAATAGCACATTGTACCTATTCCCTGGTATTTAAATCCCCTGTTTGAAAGAAGTAGCATATCATATGGTTTCCTGACAGGACACTGGCTGATACACATGCTATACAAGATTTATAACACACACGGAGAGCCAAATGATTGAGGGATCAATGCCGCGTGGGGAGGAAGAGAAAGCCTTCACAGCAGCGATGATAATGGAGTCAATTCTTGAGGACTGCATAAAATGATGTGGGGAAAGAGGGTAAAAAGAAGGCCACAAAGATGAAGAAAACAGAAGCAGTTCAGCAAAGCAGAAATGGAATCATTTATTTCATGTCTAGCCCATCAAACTATGTTTATAAGACCGTGAATTATGAATCATCCGGACGGCCAATGATTGGAAGTTCTTAATATTAGCAATTAAGTTCTTGCTAGAAACTGTCTTTTTATCTTGTAGTTATTTCATTTATGGCCTTTTCTGTCAAATAACAGATTTATTTTTTGACTTAAAAATAGCAAGGCATGGTGCCTTAATATCACTTTCCTTAGAGCATATCTTTACAGATAGTCTGCTTTCAAAACTATTTAGACTGAGGGGCACCTCAGTGGCTCAGTGCTTTGAATATCTGACTCTTGATTTTGGCTCAGGCCATAATCTCAGGGTTGTGGGATGGAGCCCTGCGTGGGGCTCTGCACTGGGCATGGAGCCTGCTTAAGATTCTCTTTCTCCCTCTTTTTCTGCCCCTCCCCTGCTTGCTCGCTCTCTCTCTCTCTCTCTCTCTCTCTCACTCCCTCCCTCTGAAAATAAATAAATATTAAAAAACAAATTGAGGGTTGAAGTTGAGAGGAAGGAAGCTTCCAGTCTAGTCTAAGGTAAATGTTTACAAATCACAATATGAAGGAATAATTCATAATACACTTTTCCCTTTAGAAAATCATGGAAACTATATATGTAATTATTTCCTAAATGTTTTTCAGGATCTTTGTATTTGTTTCCCAAGTCATATCTTAATGATATGTCATTGGTAATCTTTCATTAATTTTAAAAGAGGATGACTATGAATATCAATATAGTCCTTCTGATTGATTAGACCAAGAATGTAATGTCTAAACTATGCTTATTCTCTCCAGTCTTTATTTTATTTGGTTTTTTTTATGCTTATTTATTTTGAGAGAGAGAGCATGAGTAGGGGAGGGACATAGAGAGAGGGAGAGAGAGAGAGTCCCAAGCAGGCTTTACTCTGTGTCCACAGATCCTGACACAGGGGTCGAACTCACAAATTGTGAGGTCATGACCTGAGCCAAAATCAAAAGCCGGATACTTAACCCACTAAGGAACCCCGGTGTCCAATCTCCAATCTTTATTTTAAAGATAATTTCCTGGTCCATGTATGATTTCTCATGCTGAGGACCCTTTCCCATGTATATTCACAATTGCAAACAATAAGCAAATACATATATATATGTATGTATATCTGTATGTATATATATGTAATATGTATGTATATATGTATGTATACATATATGTGTATAAACACTTAATGTGTATATACTTATATGTATGCACTTATATATACACTTAATACACACACACACACACACACACATATACTTAATATGTGAAAATGCCTAGATGTGGGAGGCATAGAGCAAGCACTTAGTATCTAATTTACAATTTACAATTAAGGTTCTCTTCTCTGTCCATAGTTTTGTCTCAAGAGAGGCCATCCTTGTTCATAGTGTTTACATCTACCTTTCCACTCATAGAGGATCAATTCCTCTGTGAAAATTTTAATGTAAACCTTCACATTCATCACAGCATCATCACTTTTGCTTAAAAAAAGGTTTTTTTCATCATCTATATCTTTAAAAATGAATAAGATCCAGAGATGTTAAGTGACTTCTCATTCAGTTCCTGGCAAAGCAATAGTTAGCACCTGATCCTGACTTTCTGTGACATTCGCAATTCACAATTCACTACCCCTTTGGTCTACTACCATGCATATTAACAGAATCTCACTATTACTGCTTAAATATGTACCCTCTTAGTTGATGATCCCCCATTGGGGGATGGGCTAGATGGGGGATGGGTATTAAGGAGGGCACTTGTTGGGATGAGAACTGGGTGTCGTATATAAGCGATGAATCACTAAATTCTACTCCAAAAACCAATATTGCACTGTATGTTAACCAACTAGAATTTAAGTAAACTGTTTTAAAAGAAAAAATATATAAACCCTCTTATATAGATCACTGATTTTAGTCTTCTTCTGTTTATACAAAACACCTGTTACCCTGAGACGTTATCTAATGCTTTAACTTTCTACCTGGAAAGTGACATCTGATCTACAACTGTACAATTTTCTTTCTGTTGATTAATAGAGCATTTTGTATTTTCACCATATCTACCCTATCCCCTTTGGAAAAAAGGGCTATTATATGGATACTTTTACAGGACTTGCTCCTCCTCCATCAATTTGTGCACTAATGATTGCCTTTCTCTAACACATTCCATTTTTTTTGGTCTCCTTTTTTTCTTTCTTTATGACAAGAAAACTGCTCAGGCCCTTAAAGTCCTACAATATGAAAACTTCACTAAATTAAAAATTAACACATGATAATAGGAGATCCTCTCAAAACTATGGGTTTCAATTTCAAGCTTTTCAAAAAAATCCTGTCTGTACCCCATTTCCAGCTCTGCTCTAGTAAGTAAACCCTTGCAATCAATCACTGGAAATACTCTTAAAGGGAGGGGGAGCGGGAAATCACTAAGCATAGAGTCCTTTATGACTCCTTGATTTCAAATTTATAATAAGATTCAACATTTTAATCAAAGCTTTCTTCTCTCTGCTTCCTAAGACACAAATGCAGACTTTCTAGTTCCTGTTTCTTTTTTCCTTATGTACATCTCATGTAAGAATTCTCTCTAACCACAGACTGCTTCTATTTTATTTTTTTCCCTTTCCATCAGGGAGTTCCTCTTATTTTCATCTAACACCAACAATTCTCAAATCTAGATCTCTAGCTTCTGATATATTTTTACTCTTGCATATTAAATTTCCTGCTAGCTACTAAACAAACAGCATATTTAAAAACTAACTCATTATCTTTTTGCCACCAACTTCATTTATTTTCCTTTTGATGTCACTATTTGAATACTCATTAATAATGTGCTAGAATGTTTTTTTTTTATTTTTAAAACCAAATGATCATGGAAATTGTTTTTCACAGCATTGTGATTTAAATGAATAATCAGATGAGCACTGTATGACTCATGAATAAGTCATCTTCCCTCTCGGCATGGGGAATATAGTCGAGTCTAACATGAATATAGTCGAGTACATAATCAGTCAGCACTGAAAACACCTGCCAGATGAGGGGGTAAATGTCAGGGGTAGCTCCTTTTCTGCCTTTGGCATCTCTGGCCATTAGACCTTATGCAAAAGACAAATGGGGTCTGCCTAGTCCAGTAATTAAATTAAATATCCGGTATGGATACTTTGACTCCATTAATTATGGGTATAAAAAAGAACAGTGAAGTGAAATTTGCTTATAACAGATTATACAGGAAATACAGGGCTGTAACAGACACCTCTGGTGCCCACTGCACATCCCCTCAGACGCAGACATCGCTGTGGGGACCTGTTCTCAAGCGCTCAGAGTTGCCCCTCCCGCTAAGGACGCACCTCAAGTTTCACTCAGGTCAGCTGTCTGCGTGGCTTTCCAGGGTCTTCTCCAGTGGCAACTGCCATCTGGAAATGCAAAGAGTTAACATTCCCAGGGCAGCCTTTCATTAATGGGCACTGCAGCCAGTTGATAACAGCTAGCCTTTTAGATGGACAATCCTAGAAAGTATTCCCTATGATTGCCAGGGGTCTTGTGGTGCCCCCACATGAAATATCTGTAATACACCTTATATTGGTTTTTCCTCTTTTCCTTTCTCCCTCTCTCCAATCCGTTATTCTTGCGATCACCACCCCCTCCCCAAATTACCTGCATCCACATTCTTTTTTTCAGGTTTTTTTTGGTGACCCTAAGTTAGTTAAGACAAGTGAACTTCAACATCACTTTTCTTTCTGACTCATTCATAATGTGTAATTAGGTTTGTGCAAGAAATACTTTCTTCCAAACTTATCTTGTTCATTTTTGTTCCAAGTTTCAGAAATTTTCTCCTGTCCTGTTTTCACTTTCCAGCCTCTAGATGAGGGTGTGACTTTTTTCTCCAGAGCTCCTATTTAGTATATTTTGTTATCGGTTTATTCACTTGCTCCCAACTACAATGTAAGCACTAAAATGAATCGCACAATAAAATGTTAATTTCCCACAGTATCTTCTGCAAAGTGTTGATTCTTTTTTTATTAACCGATATGTGGGATAAGTAAGTGGGACTCCATTTTTACATCAATGTCTTCCTCTTTAAACCAGGAGGCTTTCGTTGCATCCGCATTCTCTTTTCAGGCTGCATTTGTCTCTGTCATAATCAGTACATTGCACAAACTGTGGAAATAAGAACAGACTTTTAAATATTATCTGATGGGAAGAGTTACTTCTCTGTGGTCTGAGCTGAAAATGCATTTCCCCCTTGTGTAGCCACTATCCCTCCTTGTGTAGAAGATCAATAAAAGTTTCTTGAAAGGCTGCCGTATCCCCTAGACTCACTCCCAACTCCACTAAAGTGCGGTCTGCAGGAAATCGCTGGGCAGGGAAGAGACCTAGGTTATGATGCCCGATAAGCTCTGCGGTTATGTTACTCATCTTCTCTCGGTCTCCATTTTCACATTTTAAAAATAAGATGGTTTAACTGAATGATTGTACGTATGCCTTTCAGCCAGAAAACTGTCTACGTACAACAGATGTCTTTTCTCGTGCATTGTTTGTTATCTAGAAAACAGGTTTTCGTCTCTCAACAATAGCCTATCCTCCCCGTCAGGGCCAGACACCAAGATAACTTCTTTTTCCAAAATTCCAAAATTCTGTTGTCACACAAAGCCACACAGGGTGTCTTCATATCCTGTAGTAGCTTAATTTTTAAGGTTTCAGCTGGTAAGTATTACATTTGCCACCTGCTATTCATCCTTCAAACTTGGCTTTGTTTATATAGTTTCCTATCTCAGCTGTAACACCTACTTTTAATTTTTAGTGTATGTTAATTTAAATCTCAAAAGCCCCATCTGATGTATTTATTTCAGCAGCTTGCCAGAATGAATTATCAGTTTCTTTAACACATGGAATTAAATCTTCTGTCACTGAGAAATTTACTTTTACTTGAATATATACTCACTGAATATACTTATACCAACTCAATATACCAAAGCTCTCTTAGGTTTTTCTGGAAGAGATTATGCCTTCTGGATGGTTGAAAAGCTAAGGGGTTTTGTCTGAATCTAATCAGCCAGAGTTCAAAACTGAACTCCTCTTCTTAGAAACTCTGTGGACTTTTAATCCCTGAGTTTGGAACCCTTCCTTAACAGTGAAGAGGACTATTATGCAGAGGGCTTGAAAATAAAACGATACACTGCTTATAAAATAGCTAACACCAGGCCTCCTACATGAGACAGTCTCAGCAAATATTACTTCCTATAGAAATGATAAATGTAGTCCAACTCACAGGAATTCGAAAGATAAATACATTGCTTCACACTAGTTACCAGCAATCCAGAAACATGCCGTAGAATTTTAGGGTCGCTGTACAGTGGGGGAACTAGTCCAGACCTTGGAGTCAGAACTAGGCCACTCCCCTGTCTGCTAATAACTACATTTATACCAACTGACAAGTTGTATAGTTTACTCCAGCTTTCTATTTCTCCGTAAAAGAGATGCTTATGGGACTGCTGTGAAGATAAAACCACAAACACAGAATGCCAAACATGGTACCAGGCAGGGAGATGGTACTCAACCAACAGTGGTTAATAATAACTAAGTTACAACCACTTCCAAGATATATTTTGAAATATATCCGATGGAAAGGCCCTAATGCAGACCACCTGTCACAGAGCAGATCTCAATTTGTAACCCGGGCAATGTGGGCATTGTGCAAATATATCTAATACTGGTTTCAGTCTAAAATAGGTTTCTTCCTTGTGAAAGCATTATTTTAAAAACATATAGGTTCTAGGGGTGCCTGAGTGGCTCAGTCGGTTAAGCGTCCAACTTCAGCTCAGGTCAAGCTCTCGCAGTCCGTGAGTTCGAGCCCCGCATGGGGCTCTGTGCGGACAGCTCAGAGCCTGGAGCCTGCTTTGCATTCTGTGTCTCCCTCTCTCTCTCTGCCCCTCCCCCACACATGCTCGCTCGCTCGCTCTCTCCCTCTCTCTCTCTGTCTCAAAAATGAATAAATGTTAAAAAAATTTTAACATATAGGTTTCTCATATCTGGAAACAGAAAGTTTCCCATATTTGTGAGGGTTTCTCTAAATGAATCTACAGGTATTGCTTAGAAAAAGAAGAGATACCTTTGTCCTTTACAGGACCCCTGGAGTCTTCCAATTTCTAGCCTGACCAATTAACATCAATCCCACTTGTCAGCTTAAATGTCCTTTCCTCTACCAAGTCTTCTTTTACCCTAGGTAAGGTCTATTCTGACACCCCAAAACTGCACTTTCAAATTAAAATTGCTTGTTTCATTTTCACTACCACTGTGCCTAAAGCTGGAAACCAATAAATATTCTCCCGATTCATAAATTATTTGTGATATCTTATAAGTTAGTCTATGATATGCCCATTACCAAGGGATGCCATGCTAAATACATGTCAAATAATGTGATTTCCCAGAAAGCAATGCAACACTGTGACTCTATGGGAAAGAAATGCTCATCTATTTGTGCCCAAGTAACCAAAGCATTGGAGAGTTCCTGTCAACTGTGGAAAAATGTTTCAATATGATTTTTGTCAGAAAGACAGAAGCTATTCTATGTATTTGAGGAATGAATGGTTGTAATAGAATTCAAGATTTACAGAACCATTTGAAAGTCTAGAGAAGTAAAGGTCATAGAGGCCAGTGACTAAGCTCTTTTCAGCACCAAGATTGGTGGATCTCAAGGATTCTTCTAGAAGCTGCTTAGCACCCTGCATCAACCCTCTGAGTATATAACTACCCATAATTTGCTCAACACAATTGTGACCTCTGTTTCTCTTCTATGTTTCAAATGTCACATTTTTACCTCAGAACAGGGACCAAAAAGGAATAGACCATCTTGTTCCTGGCTTTTCTTCAATAATGCAGTGGAGATCTTAGAAGGAGTTGGTGGTGAGAAGGTGTTAATAATCACAGGCTTTGCCAGAACTTGGGCAAAACAGTCTCTAAATTGTTTTAATTTTTCCTTACCAGATAACCAGCACTACTGTTTTATATAAATCAAGGGATGAAATTCTCTTGACTACAGTGTGATCATGCCCCCATGAGTTGTGCAAATGCTCGAATTATGCCAACAACCATCAAATTATTTTTCAGGTAGCAGATATAAAAGAGGGAGGTGATGGACTGTGTACAGGACTCTAATTGCTCAGTTATAATAGGTTCCATATTAAATCACCTCATTGTCATACTGATTTATATATTAATAAAAATTTATCAACAAATGACTAATAGCTGAAGTTGTGGGATAATTAAGTATCTGTGTGGAATAAATAAGACACTCAGATAAGCCAGTACAAAAACACCTTCAAAGAAGAAGGCAGCTTACTAATTTGTCCACTCTGGGATTGGATATTTAGGTTTGAAGTGACATAGTAAGTAATTCTATAGAAAAGAATAACTGAAAGGTGGTTTTTCTCCTCTTCCTTTCCTTTCTTTTCTTTTCCTGTTTACTTACTTAGCTTTTAAAAAAGACATTATTTTTTGAAGTATCACATTGAGTGAAGTACACAAATCTTAAACATACAACTCAATACATTTTATACATGTATGTGTTTACGTAACCAGTACTCAGACTGAGATACAGCATATTTCCATCCCCCAGGATGATCCCTCATATCCCAGCCTGCTCAATATATTCAAGGTAACTTCTGCTCTCGTTTTTAAAAATTTTTTAATGTTTATTTATTTTTGAGACAAAGAGAGATGGAGGGGCAGAGAGGGAGGGAGAAACAGAATCTGAAGCAGGCTCCAGGCTCTGAGCTGTCAGCAGAGCCCAAAGCGGGGTTTGAACTCACGAACCGTGAGATCATGACCTGAGCTGAAGTCAGATTCCCAACCGATGGAGCCACCTAGGCACGCCTGCTCTCATTTTCGTGATCAGATATTAGTTTTGCCTGTCTTTGCAATACATAAGTAATTACCTAAATGGTCCCTTTGGCATTTGCATTCTTTCATTCAATATGTCTGTGACATTCAGCAATATTGTGTGTTATCGGTAGCTTGTTTTTTCTTATTTCAGTGTAGTTCTTCACTAAGTAAGTACATTTTGCTTTACCTACACATTCCTTATTTGCTGTTTACTTAAGCTGTTTTTTGCCTATTATGAATCAAGCTACCATGAACATTCTTGCATATGCATTTTGGTTGACATACACACTCATTTCTCTTGGTTATATATCTGGAAGTGGGAATGCTGGGTTATACAGTTGGCTTATGTTTAGCTTTAATAGATGTAAAACTATTCTCCAAAGTTGTTGAATCAATTTATATTTCTATCAGAAACTACAGGAGTTTCACTTCCTCAACATCTTAATCAGCATTTATAATGACCACATGTTTTAGAGTCATTGAGTTAGTTGTGTATGGTTATAACAATATAGTTACTTCTTATTAAATTTATATACAGTAAAATAGACTTTTCGGTGTACAGTTCTATGAATTTCACATACATGTATAATTTTATAACCATCAGCACAATCAGGATGCAAATCAACTCCATCACCAGAAAACTTTCCCTGGTGCTCTCTTTTGGGGTGAACCCATTAAGAACACTGATCTGTACTCCGGCCTTATAGTTTTGCTTATTCCAGAATGTCAGGTAAATGATATTAAACATAAACAATAAGGAATCATTTGCGCTCGGTTCTTTTGCACATGGCAGCGCCTTCAAGTTTCATTCACAGACTCTCGAGAGCCTATTAAGAATTAATTCCTTTCTATTGCCCTGGTAGTGGTAGTTCATTTTATGGATGTACCACAAATTGTTTATCCACTCATCCAGTGAAGTACATTTGGGTTGCCTCCAGTTTTGGGTGACTATGAATATTATACGATTAATATAAGAAACTGCCAAACTGTTTTCCAGAGTGGTTGTTCCATTTTGCGTTCCCACCACCGATGCCTGAGAGTTTTAACTGCTCCTAAACCACACCCACCCTTGGTTTTGTAAGGATTACTTTATTTTAGTAATGCTAATAGGGTATAACAGTGTTGCACCGAGGTTTGATTTTGCATTTTTCAAATGACTAATGACATTGAACATCTTTCCGTGAGATAAACTGTCATATGTCTTCTTGGGTCAAATGTGTTTAAGTCTTTTGCCCTTTTTATTTTTTGGTGGTGGAGGGCTGTTTCTTTTGTACTCCTTAGTTTCAAGGGTTTTTTAAATATTTTGCATCTATGTTCTCTCTCCAATGTAAAAGCTTATATTCATACCCTTTGATCCAGAGATCATTTCTAATTAGTAACTAAATTAAGAATTGGCTTCTTTTATTAATAATCATGTTATTAGGTATACAGCCAGTTAATAAAAAATCCCTAATTGCACAATTTCTCTGTAATACTATTTAACCCCTAAACCAATGACTGTATTATTATTATTTCAAATACAATAAAAGATTGCGATAGTTGTCTTAGTGTCTGTCTTACTACTCGATAGTGAGTTCCTGGAGGTGAGAGTTCATGTCTTATTAAATTTTAAGTCATACTGACTGTCAACATTACTTGTACGTAGGAGAATTTTTATTTTCTTCTGAGTAGTGGCATTTACACAGTGTTTATTTTCTCCTGATTTGTGCATTTTATGCAAGTTACTCTGTATATATGTCTCATTATTTTATAGAATTTGGGTCAGTAGAAAAGTTGTAAGTGATATTTTAAAAAAATCAAACATTTACATTAGGAAAATGATAAATAAGTCATTAAATTATCTTAAAACATGCAAAGGTTATTTAGGTTTTAAACTACCCAGTGACATTAAGTATTTGTTTCTATATGACCGATAATTTATGAAAGATTCACTCACATATAAAACGCTACAGGTAAAAGCACATAGAATTGGCATTCAGGACACTAATGATAAAATTTATCCATTGAACCTAATGGTTTCTCAATTTAGGCCTCAGATTTCTCAGCTGTAAGTTTTCCTTGGTAACATCCAAGATTAATTTCAGCTACGATGTCTTCCTAGCCTTCAAAAGCTTCACTTTTTTCTAAACATAGAACAAAAAAGAAATAGAAAACATTAGTTTTCAGCCTGAGTTTCCTTGGCTAATAGATTCTCAAAAATAGATGTTAACCCATATGTTAGCACATAATGCCTCAGGCTATTTGTGTCTCTTCCATAAAGACACAAAGTAAATCCCTATAGAATTCTATTTCAAATAAGAAAAATGTATCTTGCCACCACTGAGATATGTTCAAAATCTCATCATCACCATAATATCTGAACTCAGAGAAAATAATTTGTTGTTGTTGTTGTTGTTGTTGTTGTTGTTTAATGGCACAGAAAAGTCTATCATTCTTCCAAAATGGAAAAAAAAAAAAAGTTTCATGTTTGGCCTCAGATCTGAGCAACCCAGAAAACTTAACACAAATATAAAAAAAAAGTTGATTCCATTGACTTCTTTTTTTATTAAATGTGATAATTATCCTGTTGGTGACTCAATTTATATCGTAACTTCGATATTTCTTTTTGTTCCATTAACTCTCCTGTCTGTCAGGTCACTCCCTAGACTGACAAAGCTCCACGTCTCAACCAACATAAAACAATAAAACATCTGAATTTGAAAGATGTCTTTGAGACTCCATGCTTAATAGCACTCCATTCTGCTATGAGAGAGAAGTTTGAAATACATAAATCCATTATTTATTCTTTCAATCCTTTCTATATTCCTATGACCTTGACAACAGAAGGTAAAACAGTGTAACCTAGAAAGCCCTTCTTGATATTACATTTGTTGACTTACTAATATTATTCCCGATGTTATCTTTAATGTTATTTATGCTTTAGTAACTACTTTAAAAAAACCTTATTTTTAGGAAATATTTTTTTTCCTCCAAATTAGTTATGGAGGGCTTAAATTTGTAAACCCATCTACTATTGCTTGCTTTGTTTTACACAAGTTACTCATATTTACTATTTCTGTTTAGCACATGGATGAGGTTGGCTCTGTCTTCTGTGCCAGGAAACAGGTAACAGCCATTCTAAGTGTATTACCAGGTCTGCCCTAATTCTGACTCTGCACATGCTACCATATCTCTTATTCCATAGATTCCTCCTTACTGAGATGCTCCATGTTTCAAATATCCCATGATAAAGTTAAATTTGTTCAAGAGGCGCCTGGGTGGCTCCATTGGTCACTTTGGCTCAGGTCACGATCTTGCAATTTGTGAGTTTGAGCCCCACTACGGGCTCTGTGCTGACAGCTCAGAGCCCAGAGCCTGCTTCAGATTCCGTGTCTGCCGCTCTCTGCCCCTCCCCCACTCATCCTCTGTCTCTCTCTGTCTCCGCCTCTCAAATATAAATAAACATTAAAAAAATTTAAAAATTTGTTCAAGAATTAGCATCAGAGACACTAGGATTAAGCTCCCTATAATAAGAATGGAATACAAAAATATACTGTCAGGAATAACAGGAATCATAAGAATAGGTACTGAGTGCTTATTTTGTGTCAGTTGCTTTAAATAATGAGTCCATTTAGTTCTCTAATCTGGTATTTTAAAAGAGGAAGCATTAGCCTCACTTTGACAAAGCAAATACTGAAGAACAGAAAAGTTAAGTAATTTGCTCCAACTATCAAAGGTAAGAGAGATGTCGGTATTCAAAACCAGTTATGTTCTTTCCATGACACAACTTTCTATCTCCCTTCCAGGAAGAACTATATTATTATGCAGGTCAAATCCAGGTAGAACTATGTTATATAGGTCAAATTATTAGATATTTTTGAAAACCACTTTCCTCCTCTAAATATGAGGATATTATGAAAACATATTTAATGCCCCATTAACGTATATGTTATTGAGGTGCCTGGGTGGCTCAGTCAGTTAAGCTTCCGACCTCAGCTCAGGTCATGATCTTGCCATTTGTGTGTTCAAGTCCCATGTTCGGCTCTGTGCTAATAGCTCAGAGCCTGGTGCCTGATTCAGATTCTGTGTCTTCCTCTCTCTCTCTGTCCTTCCCCATCTCATGCTCTGTTCCTCTCTCTCAAAAATAAATAAACATTAAAAAAATTAAAGTATATGTTATTAAATAGCCATTTACCCAAAAAACAGTTATTGAGAAGCAACTTTGTGGCAGACTCCTTTCTAAGTGCTCTAAGAAATAAATAGCAATAAATAAAACTGGCACAAACTCTGGCCTTCAAGGCACTTTAATTCTAGTAGGAAGAAACAGAAAACAAGCAAAATAAAAAATCCAGGTGAATGAATCCTTACTGATGTGAGATCCTTAGTTTGCTTTGAATGGCAACTCAAGTCTAAGACCTAGAAGTGACTGAATCCTGCATGTGATCAGGGTGTAGAAAGAGGCAAGAAAATGTTGCTACCATCCTAAGGACGAGAAAAACCACATAATCTACAAATCATTATTTTTCTTGATTTCATCAAAGAGCTAAGGTCATAAGGCAGCAAAGGGCACTGGATTCCAAAGAGTAACAAGTGCCTCTGAAGAGAGCAGAGATCTATGAACTGTTTCACCTTTGACAAGCATGGAAGGGAGAAGCAGTCTGAGCAGAAGCAGGAAAGAATAAATCAGTTACAATTTTAACAAAACTTTAAAGGCCATACCAATTTAAAATAGATCTAGATGTGGGAGTGTTCACACTTACTCAGAATCTCTTTTCCATGCATCTCTCCTGCGTACTCACAAAAAGAGGAGGGCAAGAGGAAGAGGTCCGAGGAGCCTTCTTCAATGGCACGGTCCTATGGGAAATCGGCTGCTGATGTGGGATGAGCAGAAACACTTCCAAGAGCCCTCCTCTCAAGCATTAGTAACCTTAGAAAATATTAATTAAAAAAAGCTTGAAGCCATTACAGAAAGGTCATCAAAGTCTCTGTTGCTCAAGGCACTCTTGGAGAAGTAAAAGCAAGAACCCTCTACTTTAGACAACCTTCCTCTTCCCCACGAAATCAAGAGAAGACCCAGGAATATTCCTGTTGATGATGATGATGATGTATTTTGGAAGAAGAGCAGAAGTCAAAGCCACCGGCCACTAAGGGAAGGGCAAGAAATTTTTGCATGCCCATGATCCACAACACATGTAAGGAAGTATTGGCTACAATGAGGAAGGGAGTGCAGGAACGCTTGAAGGGCTTGATCTTGAACCCAGGAGCACTAGTCTTACCAAAAGCAGAAGTTGGGCCAGAAGATTCAGAAAACGTTCTTATCTGTACCATAAGCTTAACACTGAATAAAAAGCATCAAAAGTCTGATACTAGAGAAATTTAAAGTGTGTAGGAAAATAAGAATAACAACAGCAACAACAAGGCCCAAATCCAGCTCAACCAATAACTATACTGACCTAGCCTTGCATAGTAAGGACTTGACACAAGAAAACATGTGCCCACTTCCAGCTGTAAATTTCTTAGTACCTTTTGTCCATTTATTCACAAAACGTTGTACTCAATTAAAAATAACAGATATATAATGGCGCCTGGGGGGCTCAGTCTGTTAAGCATCTGACTCTTGATTTTAGCTCAGATCATGATCTCAAAGTTCCTGAGACCATGAGATTGAGCTCTGCATTTGGATTCTCTCTCTCCCTCTCTTTCTTTCCCTCCCCCGGATGCACTCTCTCTCTCTCTCTCTCTCTCTCTCTCTCTCTCTCTCTCTCTCTCTCAAAATAAACATTAAAAAAATAACATATATTAAAAAGCAACAAAAATGATCTACTGTCAAGAGATAAAGATCTCAGAGATGGCCCACGTGATGGGATTATCCTACAGAGACTTTAAAATACCTACTATCGGGGCGCCTGGGTGGCTCAGTTGATTAAGCATCCGACTTTGGCCATGATCTCACAGCCAGGTCATGTTCTCACAGTTTGGGGGTTCAAGCCCCATGTCAGGCTCTGTGCTGACATCTCAGAGCCTGGAGCCTGCTTCAGATTCTGTGCCTCCCTCTCTCTCTTCCTCTCCCCCATGCTCTCTCTCTCTCTCAAAAATATATAAACATTAAAAAATTAAAATATAAATAAAACAATAAAATATCTATGATCAGTACTAAGTTTATAGTATGTGGTATGTTGAACTGCATCCTCCAAAAGCATATACTGAGGTCCTGAACCAAGGTACCTAAAAATGTGTCTTTGTTCAGAAATACGGTTTTAAAAGCTATTACTAGTTAGGTTAAAGTGAAGTCATAATGGATTAGGGTGGACTTTAAATCCAATATGGCTGGTATTCTTAAAGGTTTAGAAGACACAAGCACACACAAAGGAATATGTCATGTGAAGATAGAGGCAGAGAATGTAGCGATATATCTACAAAGCAAGAAATACCAAGGAATGCCAGCAAATGATAGAAGCTAGAAGAAGAAAGGATTCTTCCTCGAGACTCTGGAGGAAGCATGTGGCCTGTTTCCTTGATCTCAAACTTTTAGTCTCCAGAACTGTGACAGAATCCATTTCTGTTGTTTTAAACCACCCAGTTCAGGGTGATTTGTTATAGAAGTCCTAGGAAAATAATACATAGTGTAAATGATAATTAACATGCATAAATCAAAGAAGGAGTAGGGAATCTCAGCAGACACACAAAAATTTATTTATTTATTCATGTGTTTGTTTGTTTATTTAGAGAGTGAGTGTGAGCACAAGTGGGGGGGGTGTACAGAGAGAGAGGGAAAGAATCCCAAGAAGGCTCTGTGCT
Organism: Cryptoprocta ferox; assembly: GCA_028646485.1. NCBI lineage: Eukaryota > Metazoa > Chordata > Mammalia > Carnivora > Eupleridae > Cryptoprocta > Cryptoprocta ferox. The sequence continues at coordinate 122,988,524 of CM053576.1, read as the reverse complement.
GTCATCCCCATATGCGGCTTGAACTCACTGTGAGATCATGACCTAAGCTGAAATCAAGAGCTGGATACTTCACAGACTGAGCCACCCATGTGCCTTGAATAATTATTTTTAAAAAGTCATTTGAGCCAGGTAGGAACAAAAATATATCGTAGATAAAATATTCCTTCAGTGGGTTTATTAGCCAAATAGAACTGATAAAAAAAAAGCTAATAACTTGAGGAGAGTTCAGTAAAATTGTTTAAAATGAAGCACAAGGAAATAAAGAATAAAAAATCAGAACAACGAATCCAAGAGGTATAGCTCAATATCAAACATCTTGACCTCATTACATAATTGGAGACCCATAAAGGGAAAAGAGGCAGATCAGAAGAAATATTTAAAAATATAGTAGGTGAGAATTTTCAAGAAGAAAAAAGAAAAAAAAAAGAAGAAAAGAAACAACCAAACACAGGTTTCCAAAACTCAAAGAAATATAAACGTTATTAATAACTTAAAAGCTATGCACATCATAGTCAAAATGCACAAAAGCAAACACTAAGAAAAAAATTTTAAAGGCAACCTGATGGAAAGAAAATATTAGATACACAGAGGAACAAAGATGAGACATACAGTATGACATGTTTAAATACTGCAAGAAAGGAGAAAATTATATTGGAGGTGATAGAACTGTCCTGTATCTTGATTTTGGTGGTTACGTCACTTCATGAGTTTGTCAAAATTACACGTGTGCAACAAAAAGAGTGAATTTCAGTGTATGTAAACCAGGAGTAAAAATAAGCAAAAGTAGGGGCACTTGCGTGGCTTAGTTGGTTGAGTGTTTGACTTCGACTCAGGTCATGATCTTGCAGTAGGTGAGTTCGAGCCCCGCATCAGGCTCTGAGTTGACAGCTCAGAGTCTGGAGCCTGCTTCAGATTCTGTGTCTCTTTCTCTCTCTCGGCCCTTCCCCCACTCACATTCTCTTTCTCTCTCAACAATAAATTAAAAAAACATTTAAAATATTTTTTTAAATAAGCAAAAATAGGGGCACATGGGTGGCTCAGTCAGTTAAGCAACCGACTCTTGGTTTCAGCTCAGGTCATGATCTCAAGGTTCCTGAGTTTGAGCCCTGTATCTGAGCCCTGCACTGGGCTCTGCACTGCTTGGGATTCTCTCTCTCCCTCTCCCTCTGTCTCTCTCCTGCTCACACACTCTCTCTCTCCTAAAATAAATTAATGAACTTAAAAATTTTTTAAATAAACAATAGTAGGGGCACCTGGGTGGCTCAGTCGGTTAAGCATCTGACTTCAGCTCAGGTCATGATCTCATAGTCTGTGAGTTCAAGCCCCATGTTGGGCTCTGTGCTGACAGCTCAGATGTAAATGCAGAATGAATAAAGAGTCCTAAATCCTCACCAAAGTTTTTCACTTACCCACATCCTCAGTTTCATCTAGATTTCCCTTTCATGTGTGTTTGTATGTGTGTGTGTGCTGGGGTGGGGGAAAGGAGGTAAGATGGAAGTGTTAAAAGTATCTGACTGGTTGTTATTTATAGTAATTGTTTTCTATGATCTTTTGGTGCCTTTCACACTCACTCTCTGGATGGGACTACAACTGATGAAGTCCTCGTTTTCTCAGAAAGCATTATGAATTTCCATTAGTTCTTTGAAACATTACGGATCAGAGAATACTTTCAAAATTCATTTTAGCAACTCCTCCTGGAGAAATTCCTAAAAGCCAAGGCTACTGATTGAACAAAATAATTACTATTTCTAAAGACAGACTTCTGTTCTATTTTTACCACACTGCATCCTTTGAACAATCTAGTTGTCATTCATATTGTGAGATCTTACATTTGAAAGGGATTAGAGAGACCCTGGGTTCTAGTATTTAATCTAAACACTGAGCACTTCCTTTTCAATCTCCTTAACCTATGGTCTCTGTTCTGCCTCTGCTCTGATCTTACCAGTGGTGGGTTGTTTCTTGCCTTTCTTGGGCTCACCCATTCCTCCCAGTGAACAGCTCTTTTGTTGAGCTTGTTGTTTTGGTTTGGCTATTTTTGTTTTAGTTTTAATGTTCTATTCTTTATACTTCTGAGTCACATTCAGGCAGCCCTTAGTCAGAAAACAAGTCCTCTTGTTCTGCTTCCAAAATGCTAGGCCATCCAACACAGCAAGAACTCAGATTTGTCTGTGCACCACAGGCTAAAATTGGTCCCAATTACTTCTACTTTTCTCATAACCAGATTTCAAGATCTCTTGCCATCTTTTAGATTTAAATTTATTTGCTCATATTTATCTTGTAGAATAGTAGCCAGAACTGAACTCCCTTTTGCTGGGCCTACTCCTGTGTAGGTGCGTTTATTGACTTAGCAGTTATATCAAATGACTGATTTCATTTAAAATTCTCCCCTGTAGCTTTTAGTCTTCACCGTTATCACAAAACGATGATTTTTACATGATCTCATACTCCTTACTCTATTATAGGGTCTATAAGCATTTTTGTAACGTTGAAAATAATTTGTATTTTTATTCATATATTATAATATATCCATCTGTTCAACCTCTTGAACAAGAGGGGAGAAAGAAATTACTAACATTAACCAAGCGTCTATTAAGCGCCAGGCACCACGCCATAGCTTGTGCATACATTTTCTCATTCATTCCCAAATTAGCCCTGTAAAGTAAGCATTATCATTTCCACTTTGAATGGGAAAACCAGGCTCAAAGAATCTAATTAAACTGCCTGAATTTACAAAACTTGTGTGAGAAGAATAAGAATGTGAATCAGAATCTGCTATCATCTATGCCCAGCAATACGTATGACATGAAATCTTCAGAAAACAGCAAGCCAGAATCGTTTGAATATGTCTCACACTGCTTTTTACAAAACAAACCATATATTGCCATGTTGTGCAATAACACATGTATAAGAGTTTGTGAATTTGTTTTTGTGTTATCTAGTACAATATATACTGGTATTTGACACTCCGTAACAGTTCCAAGAGCTAGGATTCACATGTTCTAGTGCCCTAAGGGTGAATGTAGAAAAAGTATTTTGCATTAATCAAATGATGAATACTATATATAATTTAATTAATGATATCTTTTTAATTATTATACATTGTTGATAATTCGATAATCAAACACCATTGAAAGTGAATGCTTGCTCTACATCTGATTTGATATGTTAGTTCAACTCCATTAGGAATCATATGCCAAGTGGTATGCAAAAAAGAATTGTGATTTTTCCTAGGGGGTCACGATAAGCACCCAAGGATACCTCCTTTTACTAACCACATCCTCTCAGTTCTACCTCTATCAGATTTTCATCTTAGACAGGTAAATCTATCCTTATTCATGGCTTTGTCATTTAAGGATTTCAGTAGCACCTGATTTCTTCTTTCTTACATAGACGCTTTCACAACAAATGTGCCCTACTTCCAGCCCTGTAGGATCCAACATGTGCTTTTTTTCTCTATGCCTTTCCTTCCCCCTAAAACTCTCCTCTCTTCTTTATCAAGTCAGAACTTACTGATTTTTTAATGAGATATAACTGGCATATCTAACAACATATTCTTGATCATTGCATTGTTCTATTACTCAACATTGGTGATGACTGGATGACCAATTTCTGACTCCCTGTCCTCAAAATCCATGTGAGAAGCAGCTTTAGAAAACATTAATATTTAGCTAGTTCAACTTTCCCGAAGATTTTTAATTAGCTTCTACTCCCTGTCTCCACAGAATAACAGCATTGGCTAAAACATCTTATCTCATTGGTCTAGTTATTTAATTGATACTTCTTGATGCTTCTTCTGAAATATGGTATAGGTACCCATACAATTTTTGGTACCAACAGGAAACAGCAAAACCATTCCACCAATGCACATTCATGTACGCACTTTACCGTTTTCGGAGGAACAGGTGGACATCATTTGTAATCCTTGCCAGAGCACTTGCCTGGACCCCCCACACTTAATATCCAGCTGTCAGGAACTGCATCTGGTAATTGTGACCATTCAAAGTCCTTGAATCCCTGTGAGTACAGGGGAATGGTCAAAACCAGGAATGCTTCTGGAAAACCACACGCTAATGAGTCTCTAAAAGACCTAGAGGGCCACAGTGTTCATCTGAAAAGAATATTCCAATAGTTATGCAGATAATTTTAAGGAAAGTAAGACCAAACTTTAAATGGAATTTCTAAGTCACAGATTAGCTTTTTGATAAATGAACGCTTCTTAACTATTATCAATTGAGATAAGCAATGGTAAGTAGCTCTTTGTTCCACTGTTTTAACATATGCACAAGAAAATAATCTACAACCATGATTTATTTCTCTATTGACACCACAACACTGCATCTGGTTTCTGAAGAAGTTTAAAGAATTAGGCAGCTGACAAGTGACTTTGAAAGGTTAATCTCATTATTCTGCACTCTGTCCATATCAGTCTGGCCTCTTGCACAGTAAGGAGGAATTATCTGTTGACAGTTCAGCTGTGATACAAAACAATTTGTGAGCATCATCCAGAAGAAGGGAGTAATCCACTTTCATTTGCCCCAAAACACTAACATAATCCTGATCTTCTTTGAACTTCTAGTACTTAAAGCAGCACTAAAAGAGAATATCTCTGGTGATCATGAAAATACAATTTTAACAGGGGTGAAGATTTTGCTTGTTGCCATGATTAAATGCAATAATTAATATAAAGCATTTTATATTGCTCCTCGCCCATAAGCACTTGAATATTATATATTTCTTTCCTAATGGGTTAAGGTATTTATATGAACATGAATATTTATTTTTCTAATGCATACACACCCAGGTTGACTCAGTCATTTAGGTGGTCAGCATTTTAAAATATGGCCTCATTTGTGTGCCGTGCCCAATTATTCCTGCATAGCACCCGAGGGGATATTCGAAATGTGAAACGGTCTCTATGTCTATGTCTTTCATCACACAATTTTTTAAGTTGTTTTTTAAGTTTATTTATTTTTGAGAGAGCGAGAACATGAGTCGGGGAGGGGAGAGACAGAGTAGGACAGAGGATCTGAAGCGGTCTCCATACTGTCAGCACAGAGCCTCTTGCGGGGCTCAAACCCAGAACCCTGAGCCGAAATCAGATGCTTAACTGACTGAGCCACCCAGGTGCCCCTTGTCACACAATTTGAATGAGACAATTAGAATAGAAAAGTCACTAATAGAAGAAGGCATATTTAACATATTGGTAGATGAGAGTCAGGATCACATGATAATAAAGTATAAAGTCTTTGTCTAATGTAGGCTCTAAAATATAGGAAAAGTAATGTATCATGTCTTAGTAATACACACACACGTGTATATGTATATAAGTTTATATTTAAATTTATATATATGTATTTATATATATATAGTGCTACCTAGTCTGTAATGTTCTAATGAGTTTTAATGTAATCATGTATATAAAGCATTCAGCTCTTAGAGAATGGCCAGTGATGGAAGGGCTCACGTTACTATAGCTCCAGTCTGAGAAGGCACAGGAATCTGATGACTGAAAAGGTGGGCCAGGCTTTCATCACAGCACCTCCTACCCCCGCCTTCCATCTTCACCCCCACCCCAAAGCATTCCCAGTATGGCAGCAATCTTGGGTTTTCCTTCTTGGCTGCTGGCAAATTCAACAATTCGCTTTAGAAAACACTGAAAGGAGAGAGGAGAAATTCTACCTCATTTCTCTGTGTAATACTAACCTCTTTCCATCCATATGGCTGTCATCTGTGTAACTGTCATCATTTGCTCTCCATTGAACCATTTTGGTTCAAAGAAGGCTCTTACCCAGTGATTTAGTTTGCCTTCCTCCATGGGCTACTTACTCTCACATTGCTTCCCCATTAATTGAGTATGGTCCTTCCACACAGTCTCCTTTATTCAATATGGTAAGGACTCAGCTTTAACAATTACTGGTCCAGTGCAATTTATTTCTTAAATGAAGCCAAAAACTGAAGTTGAAAAGCAAATAGATCTATAAATGCAGCTGTAATCATACACTGTATTGCTAATGTAAGACTTCTTAGCATATTTTATATCAATTTGTATCTTCCACTTGACGCACATTACCCGCTTATAGAAAACTCTACAGTATATTAAGTTGAATGCAATTGGTGAGAGGGAGATTTTATTCTGTATCTGCCCTTTGTTTTGTCACTGAAACCTTATATTCCAAAATTTCTCATTTAACTATTCAACTAAAAATATATTGAACAAATATTCCAATAAGGGACTGCTATATGGTTTGGGGGAAAAAGGGAAGACGAACAAGTCATGGGCTCTACTCTTACATTTCATATTCCCAGGGACTAGCTATGATTTATACAGTTTAAGAATTCCCCTTTCCTTTCTAACTGCCTTAAAGTTAATTTATAAATATAATTTGCATATTCGATAGTTCACAATAAAAATAAAAACTCCAAGCCACCATAGACTATCAAAGTTGAATGTTGCTTTTTCACCAGTTCCCATTTTTTTGTTCTCACCCATAATTTCACGTCATAAAGGAAGGATATCTATAGAATGGCGGAATCTTCTGAGATTTATAAAGGACGAATAGGAAAAAGGACATCCTAAGGAATTCCACCTAACAAGGTTGAATGTCCAGTTGAGATTTATATAATATACAAATAGTTTATTTTATATCTTGTTCTTTGGCTAATTTAAAAAAATCACCTATTCACATTATATAAAAGCTATGTGTTATTAAGGAAAAAAGTAAGACCTGGAGTCATAGATAACACAATATAAATCTCAGCTAGACTCCTCATTTGCTCTATATTTGGACACATTTAAAAACTTTTATGGTCTTAGTTTCTTTACTGTTCCTTGAGCATAATAATACCAGATTTTGAGTTCTAAATGAAAAATATGATTTGACACAAATATTAAATACTCAAAGAATATTTGGTCCTACCGACTAGGGACTTCTAAAAATGATCCACTGATAAAGAAATTTTCAGTACGTTCTTCATTATTTATGTTAGGACGTTACTAATCAAGCAAAGTGGATTACTGGCAAATCTCAGAAGGGTTTACAGCTTTAGATTTTGCCAATTATATTTCTATATGGCTCCTCAAAAATTATTACCCCTACTTTAATCATAGCAAAAAATACCCCTTATTTGAGGAGTTATAAAAAGCCTTTTTATTCTATAGTTTATAACAACACTAATGAGAATCCATTCATTCATTTATTCATTTTTCCAGAGATGCTGATGTAGTGTTTTACTGTTTGCCAATTACTGGGCCATACTCTGAAGACAGACTGTTAAAAAAGACAAGTTCTCTGCCCTCATGGCTTAATGTTAATAACTGTAATTTAAATAAGTCCCAAATGTTTTCACATACCCTATTTTACTGAACGCCGATAATGACCATGTAAGGTAGGTATTACGAATACTGAGACAATTTCAACTGATTGGAACACTAATGATCAAAGATACAAAAAGTTCCTTCACTTGCCTTATAATTCCAAATCTGGATCCAAAGCAATACACCTCCTAACAGAAGATTTTCAACTATTACTGCAGAGTGCACCCAATTTGTGGGTCCCCGTGACTAAACTGTCAGCAAACATTGGCTCTTCTTTGTTTATAGGGCTCACATCAGAATACACATTGTCCATTACCCAATCATATGTAATTTTTTATGGCTGTCATTTCAAATAGACTGCATCATGCCTCCTCTTCCATCCGTGCATGTAATTGAGAGCTGGCTTGGAGTTAGAGAAAGCTTAGACTGAGCAATTTCCTCAATCCGAAAGAGTTTCTTTCACTATTATAATTTTCTGCTTATTGTTTGAGCTCGAGAATAATAAATGCTTGATTACTTGTTCTTTTATAGCTGCAAGTATTGTCTGTTTCTAGAAAACAGGGCTGTTTGTATATTACATTTTACAAAAGATTAGATCTATCACCTCATTACCTGGGGAGTATGCCTCCATACATAATGTTTATCCCACAATCTTTCTTCTGTCCTACCTACTTCAATTATCTTTCTCTCCTTCTTATTGCTTGGCACACATTGCCTGAATTACTAGGCCATGAAATGTTCTTTTTCCTATAACTCAGTCTCTGACATTTCCAAATCTTCCTTGTGAGAGATATCAAAAAGAAGCACTTCATTTCTTTACAGAATTAATAAGATGAATGGCCTTAATTGCAACCTTTTAAGCTAATTAAAATGAAATTGGAATGCATATGGTAGAGGTAAATGTCTCACTTTACTTCTCGAAATATTCATGACTTTTACATGTGATACTTTTAAAATTATACTACTATTTGTTTATTCGAATGTATACAAATATACTGAATCCTGGTGCACAAAACAATGAAAGTGGAAAAAGTAATTTTATTGTTCATCGCTGTCTGTGGCACTCTATCATAGTGATTTTAATTTGTGATTATAATTCATTTAGAACAAGAGAGATTTCTGATTCTTACCAAATTTGTTTTCATTTCATTTTCCTTGAAAAAAGGAAATTGTAACCTTAAAGCAGTACCTTATGATTTCTGTGCATTAAAAACTGAACTCAAATGCACAGAAACATCATCTGAAGATATTTATGACTATTTTTAAATAGCTTAAACCCTGTCCATACACAATGATCAAATATGCATATTAAAAAAGCAATTAGTTCAAACTAAGACTTAAATGACATAAAATGCAAACAAATCCTGAATGCTTTCTTGGTATTACAAAATTTGGAAATGTGCATTCCATCTGTCTCCTGGGTCCTCTCTAATATGCAATCATTCTTTTGACCAATATTGACAATTATGTTTATAAGCTTTCCTCCAACATGTGTTTGAATGGTCCTAGACAAATATATAAACTCTATGAGACAATACTTCACATTGCATAGGCAGATAACTGGTCTAGTCAGGCTTTCAAATTTCTGAGATTTTACTATCCCCCTCATAAGTACTTTTTAATGAGTTTATTCTTTTCTGTTTTTTCAAATGCACCAATGTGGGTGTTACAGCTAGACTAAGGAAGAGAGCACGCCCTTCAGGTGGAAATGAGCAGCCTATTGCATATGCACACATTTAAGAAATACTTTCTTGGGGCGCCTGGGTGGCTCAGTTGGTTAAGCATCCGACTTCAGCTCAGGTCATGATCTCAAGGTAGTGAGTTCGAGCCCCGAGTCGGGCTCTGTGCTGACAGCTCAGAGCCTGGAGCCTGCTTCAGATTCTGTGTCTCCCTCTCTCTCTGCTCCTCCCCCACTCACACTCTCCGTCTCTCAAAAATGAATAAACGTTAAAAAAAAGAAGGAATATTTCCGTAAGGGCTAGCCATAGGAACGAGGTCCAAATATATTCTGTAACTGAAACAAATTAAAAGGCTATATCCAGAAAGAATATCTGAGTCATTTACTACAACATAAGAATTGGAACCTAAATCAGATATTTAACTAGAATAGAAAGGTAAGAAAATGACCCCAAACCAAACCAAACCAAACCAAACCAAACCAAAAAAGCCAGAAGACAGTATTTATATGTGAATAAGTAAGTCAGTGTAGGTGGGGATGGGTGAAATAGATAGAAGGGGTTAAGAGGTACAAACTTCCAGTTATAAAATAAATATCACAGGGGAGCCTGGGTGGCTCAGCCTCTTTAAACATCTGACTATTGATCTAGGCTCAGATCATGACTTCATAGTTTGTGGGATCGAGCCCCACATCAGGTTCTGTGCTTGTCAGTACGCGCCTGCTTGGAATTCTCTCTCTCCTCTCTCTCTGCCCCTCCCCCACTTGTGCTCCATCTCTCTCTCTCTCCAAATAAATAAACATTAAATAATAATAATAATAATAAAATAAATAAATAAATGCCACAGAGATGAAAAGTACAGCATAGGGAATATAGTCAATAATATTATATTAATGTTGTACAGGGACGGATGGCAATGACATTTACTGTGGGGAGCACTAAGTAATGTATGGAATTGTTGAATCAATATGTTGTATAACTGAAACTGACATAACACTGCACATTCATTACACTTTAATAAATAAATAAGTAAATCTTTGGGGAAAAGTTGCATCATCTCTAAGTCTCCATCCAAATCAAACAGCCTAGAATCTATTCTAAACTCTTCCTTGCCAAAGGAGTCTCATTTGCTAAGACTATCTGGTAGCCACCCTGAGACCCAGGCTCACACTCACAAATTATATTAAACTCCATTTTTTAAGCCTTTTTAGAAATATTAAAGACCACATATATGTTTAAATAGCCTTGTCAAATTTGCTCTCCCCGCAGGGGGCTTTTTATTATTTTTCATTAAAATGAAAGCCCCTCTGGTTGACTTTTTAAGTGTGTTTTCACAAGGCCTTCAAAAAAAAAAAAAAGACAGAAAGAGAAAAAAGAATGAAGAAAGATATACTGTGCTAACACTTAACAAAAGAAAGCTGGAATAACTATATTATCTTCAGACAAAACATTTTTCAAAAAAATTATAATTATCAGGGATAAATAGAGGTATTACATAATGATCAAGGTGTCAATTCTCAAAACAATATAACATTCTTATACACAGATATAGATAACAACAAGAAGGTCAAAATATATCAGGCAAAAACTAAGAGAACATCAACAGATAAACAGATAACTCCACTATTATTGTCAGAGACTTCAACAGCCCTCTGTTAGTAATCAAGCAGGCAGAAAATCAGTAAAGACATAGCTGACCTGACTAGCACCATCAATCAACTTCATCAAATTGACATTTGTGGAACACGCCATCAAACAGTAGTAGAATACACATTCATTTCAAGCTCACATGGACATCCATCAAGATAGACCCTATCCTAGGCCATAAAACACAGCTTAAAAAACATGAGGAATAGAAATGATATAAAGAATGATTTCAGGTCAAGTGGAATTAAAGTAGAATTCAATAACAGGACAAAGCAGAAAATGCCTAAATATTTGTAAATTAAAGATCACACATCTAAATGATATATGTCTATGAACTCTCAAAAAAAAAGTTAAAATGTTTTCAACTAAAATCCAGAATATATAAAGAACTTACAAAATTCAACATCCAAAAGATGAATAACCCAATTAAAAACTGGGCAGAGGACATGAATAGACATTTTTCCAAAGAAGACATACAGATGGCCAATAGATACACGAAAAGATGTTCAACATCACTTATCATCGAGTAAATGCAAATCGAAACTACAATGAGATATCACCTCACACCTGTAAGAATGGCTGAAATCAATCACAAAAGAAAAACAGGTGCTGATGAGAAGGTGGAGAAAGGGGAACCCTCTTGCACTGCTGGTGGGAATGCAAACTGGTAAGGCCACTCTGGAAAACAGTATGGAGGTTTCTCAAAAAGTTAGAAAAAAAAAAAAAGAACCACCCTATGATCCAACAATTGCACTATTAGGTATTTATCCAAATAATATAAAAATACAAAGTCAAAGGGATGCATACATCTAGTGTTGAGAGCAGCATTATCTACAATAGCCAAATGATCGAAATAGCCTGTGTCCATTCATATATATGTATATGAATATATATGTATATACACAGATATATATGATATATACATATAACCATATATATACACATATATACATATATATCCATATATGTATATATCCATATGATCTTTATATATGCGTGTGTGTGTATGTATCTCACACACAATGGACTATTACTCAGCCATAAAAAAGAATGAAATCTTGCCATTTACAATGACATGGACAGAGCCAGAGAGTATAATGCTGAGTGAAATATGTCAGTCAGAGAAGGACAAATACTATATGATTTCACTAATATGTGGAATTTAAGATATAAAGCAAATGAGCAAAGGGACAAAAAAGAGAGACGGAGGCAAACCAAGAAACAGACTTAACTACGGGGAACTAACTGATGGTTACCAGAAGGGAGGTGGATGAGGGGATGGGTTAAATGGATGATGAGGACTGAGGGGTGCACTTGTTGTGATGAGCACTGGGTGATCTAGAGACTTGTTGAATCACTATGTTGGACACCTGAAACTAATTGCACACTCTATGTTAACTTACTGGAATTTAAATGAAAGCAAACTTTTTTCGACTAAAATAAAATTAAATCAAAATATAGTCAAATCTATGTGATTCAGCCAAAGCAGAGCTTAGGATAGCAAGAGAATTAAATTCCTATGTTAGAAAAATAGCTAAAAGTTAAGCATATGTTTCCCCTTTAGCAAACTAAAGGGGAAAAAAGAGAGAAATTTAAGCCAAAAGAAAAAAAAAGCAGAAAAAAATTTTAAGGTTTATTTATTTTTGAGAAAGTGTGAGCACAGGAGGGGGAGAGAGAGAGAGAGAAGGACAGAGGATCCTAAGCAGGCTCCAGGCTGACAACAGCAAGCCAGATGCAGGGCTGGAAATCAGGTACTGTGAGATCATGACCTGAGCAGAAGTTGGACGCTCAACCAACTGGGCCTCCCGGGAGCCCCAGAAAAAAATTTTAAATAAATGAAATTTAGAAAAGCTATCAATGAATTGAAAACATAAAAATCATGTGAGACAATCAAAAAAAGCCTCAAAGCAGGTTGTTTGAAAAGATTAATAAAATTGATAAAACTCTAGCCGGTCTCAACAACAACAACAACAAAAAGACAGAAGACATAAATTACCAATATTGGTTATGAAAGAAAGGTTACCTTTATTGCTTAAAGTATATTAAAAGGATACTAAAGGAATAACATGAACAATTCCATTCTTACAAATTTGATTACGTAGATTAAATACACTAATTCCTTGAAAGACATAAAGTACAAAGCTCACACATGGATAAATAAATCTATAAGCTCTATATCTATTAAAGAAATGGAATCAAAAATAAATAAGGAAGGAAAGCAGGAAGGAAGGAAGGAAGAGAGGGAGGAAGGAAGGAAGGAGTCAATTGCCAAGAATTCTCCTTCATTTTTGAAGTGAATGAAAATTCATACAGCCATTTTTGGAAGAGTTTGGCAGTTTCTCATAAAGTTCAATAGAGTCTTATAATGTGATCTAGCAATGAGCCCTTAGACATTTACCCAATTGTTTTGAATAGTTGTGCCCACTCAAATATCTGCCATTCATGTTTATTACAACTTTATTCATAATCAACAAAAACTACAAGCAACCAAAACGTTCTCCACAGATGACTGGCCAAGCACGCTGTAACACATCTATAAACTGCAATACTATTCCTTGACAAAAAGTAATGAGCTCTAAGTCCATGCAAAGTCATGATAAAACTTATAGGCATACTGCTGAGTGATAGAAGTCAGTGGAAAGGCTACATAGTGTATAATCTCATTTATTTGACATTCTGGAAAGGGAAAACTATACCAACCTTAAACATATCAGTGGTTGCCATGGGTTTATATTTGGGAGAATGAACAGGTGGAGCACAGGGGATAGTGAAGGCAGTGAAACTTTTCTGTATGATCCTATAATGCTTGATACATGACACTATGAGTTTGTCAAATCCCATAGAACTTTAAGCACAAAGGGAGAACATTAATATACGAACACTAAGTACAGACATAGACACACAACTATACTTTATGTGATATTTGGGGAATTCCAGAATAGAATGTGAGAAAAGACACCACATTCAAACATATGAATCGACCTCACTTAAGTGACTGGGGAAAAGAGATGCTTACCTGAGAAACACTGGAATAAATGGAGTCTGTCTGACTAAAGGCAAAAGAAAGTGCACATGAGCCCTGTACTCCGTACGTGTGCCCACCAAGTCAGGCTAACAGTTCTGAAAACACCATACATCTATACTGGAATTAAACAATTAAACAAATGTACGCTGGGTGGCAGGAGATATGTTTCTCAGTCTTGGATGAGGAGGTGACGAATAATCAAAGAGAAAAGAGTAGAATGAGCCCGCGGGTGATGTGGTACTTGATTCGGGTTCAAGACATCGGTATGATGATCTGGAGTGAAAATATTTAAAATGTTGGAAGACGGGGCGCCTGGGGGGCTCAGTCGGTTGAGCGTCCGGCTTCGGCTCAGGTCGTGATCTCGTGGTTCGTGGGTTCGAGCCCCGCGTCGGGCTCTGTGCTGACAGCTCAGACAGCTGTCTGACAGCTGTCTTCAAATTCTGTGTCTCCCTCTCTCTCTGACCGTCCCCTGCTCAAGCTGTCTCTCTCTCTCTCTCTCTCTCTCTCTCTCTCTCAAAGATAAATAAAACATTTAAAAAAAATAAAATAAAATGTTGGAAGAAAAAATGTAAAATTCTGTATTCAGCAACAACTCTGTAAGTTAGCTACTGTTGTTATATGCATTTCACATCTGAAGAAATTGAGGCAGGGTGAACGTAAGTACCTTTTCCTGAAGTTACATAATTAGTGAACAGAGCTGCACCTTGAACCCAGAGTCTACCTTCTTATTCGTTATGCTATACTGGCTCTCGGTCCATTTATTTTTATCTCAGCATCTATATATTTTTATGGCATGGGTTTGTTTCCACGGCTGTCCTCATGCTACACTATGAGCTAAGTAAAAGCTCAGATAATCTTTGTTAGTTAATAAAAGAATGAACGAATACAGGTAAAACTTTGGCGTAATGAAATATATCTGTCCTTGCCTTCTTGGGAGCTTAAATTATTACATGAGCTATTGGAGACTAATCCAAGTCTGCCTAAAATATGATAGGATGACTCTAGTGTAACCTCACCTGTACTTACTTAATAATATACTAAAGAATTTTTCAATCAAATCAGTAGGTTTTACTGAGCATTTGTTAAGTAGCTAACATCACACGGGGCAAAGAGGGAAACATCTGGTAATGGACTCCCTTGTGGTCCAAGCGCTAGGTTGTAGAAATAAGCCCTACTGCTAGGATTCCATGAGGTAAGAGGAAAGACAAGGTAAAATTTTGTTCTAAGTTTTTATGTCACTGAAGGTGGAACGTCGGTACATGAAAGTACATGAAAAGGCAGGGTGATACATTTACAGGTGATGAGGTTGTCTGGGGAATATTCTCTTAGAGTGCCCTTTGACAGACAGTCTTTCACCTACGACAGAATTCATTAGCTATCCCAACTTTTCTCGGAGAACACATATGCTATTGCTAATTGATTTCATACATGAGTGGAGTTATCTTGTGATTTAGTGTTTCTGTCTGAAAAGTATTTTGGCAAATGCAATCAAGGGTCTTATATTTGCCAGAAATTTGGGAGGCACTGGAAAAACAGAGATGAGCAAAGTGGCATTCCCTAGATTAGGAATGGTGACAGTCAGCCCATGAATATATAACCAAATAAGTAAAATACAGCATTCAAATTACGAAACATATAACAGATGGATAGGAGGTATGGATTGAAAAGCAGATTTACCTTGAAGGTTAAACTTGAGGGCCTCTCATTGGAAAGAGCTGCTTCTAAAGTTCAGCATATTCTCCTCCAGGAATATGGGATAAAGTATTGCACTGGCCGCTCACTGACAACTTGGGGTCTGTCCTAACCTAGCGATTACACTCTAAGCCAATGGTTCTCAACTAAGCAAAGTCTGGAGACATTTGTTAATACAGTGACTGCGGGTGCTACTGGCGTCTGTTGGTACTGGTCAGTGACTTGCCACATTATTCCACAATACACAGGACAGCCTCCTACAGCAAAGAATTGTTGGATTCAAAATGGCAATGGGGGCTCTGGTCCAGGGACTGCAGGTGGGGCCAGCAGACTGCCAGCTTACCCTCATCACCCAGAATCCATCTTTGATCCTGATAATAAGAATGTGAACACATTCTACTCAGCTCCTCAGAGAAGGAGAGGAAGGTAGGGTCCATTAGAAACTGTCAATGGAAAGGACCTGGCCAACCCAGACCAGCTACTTGACACAGCTGTCCTACCCCACCCCAAGAGAACGTGAATCTGAAAATATCTTCTACCCACCTTATATTTATTTAAATTGATCTCTCTGATCTAACCTGTCCCTATTTACTTGGTCTTCCATTCAATTCCTCTACTTCATACCCTTCCTTCACTCCTTGTATTGACTCTGATGTTCCAAACCCAATAAAATATATTCCAAAACTTCACATTCAGAAATTATTTTAGATAAGGTAATTAATTTCTAGGTAAACTCCTAATTCTCATTTGAAACATTAGTCACTCTTACATATTTACTCAATTTAATATTCTGCTTCATTGAATGTATAATTTTGTTGAACCAGAAACTCCTCTTTTGCTTTGGGTTGATGCCAAAGTATCAACCAACATTTGAACCTCCAAGAAGATCAAAGTTACCTGTTGTTGAATAATTACTACTCCTTGAGCTGTCGTAGCAAACCTTTCTTTTTATTTCTATGTTCGCTTTCAACATTTATCAGGTGTCTGAATTTTTAAAGAATTGAGCAGGCATATTATATCCAAGATTTTATGAGGATTTATAACTCTATATTTCATTAAATATATGTCTGGAACCAGTGCTCTAATAGGAAAAAAACAGGCTTTAGAATTTTGAAATGTAGTAATACATTTGATGGCCAAAATAAAGTAGGCAAGAAAAATGAATGGAAATTCTATACCTAAAATGTCTTTGAAAACATAAAATAATAGAAGTAGATTTCTTTCTTAAGCACTAAGGAATTATGGTGTTTCTTAGTTTCAACTCCTTGACAAATTTATCTTTAGGAGATAAATTAACATCATTTCTAGTAAGAAGCTGGACATATAATATGAACAAAATTGAAAAAGAAGAAGGGAAAAAGACAAAGAGATACACATGAGAAATGGGACAAGTAAGAGGGTTGAGGAAAATGGAGGAGGTGCAGGGGCAAACAGAGGGACCCCTGATATCCTAACCGGGCTGCCATTTTCAAAATTAACAAAAGTAGGTTTAGCATATTATCTGAGATTTATTAGAAGAATACTTATTGAGAAGAAGTTTTCTCTTTTCCTAATGAATTAAAAAAGCCTTTGAACCTACAATACAGATTAAGAATTAACGTTACATATTTCATTATCCAGGAGCATTCTATTTAATATGTCTCATTAAGATGACAGCACTGGGTCATTTGAGTACAGTTTGGAGTAAGAGGTATGCTTTTGCATCTAATCCTATTTCAGATTAGGTACCTATGACCAGCCCTCTGGGATATCATTTGGGCTTCAGTCTTTGTTTTCTCTGATATATACATTTAGATAGAAATGTTCCTAGGGGCGCCCAGGTGGCTCAGTAGGTTAAGCACCCAACTCTTGATTTCAGCTCAGGTCATGATCTTAAGGTTCATGGGTTCCAGCCCCATGTTGGGCCCTGCACTGACAGTGTGGAGCCTGCTTGGGATTCTCTCTCCCTGTCTCTCTCTCTGTTCTTCCACTGCTTGCACTCTATCTCTCTCTCTCAAAATAAATAAATAAACTTAAAAAAAAAAAAGAAAGAAAGGAATTCTCCTATTGACAAGTGTGAGTTTCATATTTTTGTATGCCTATACTTAATATTTCTATTGGAAAACTTTATATTGTTGTGGGAAGAGTTTTGGAATATATTAACCAATATCATCAAAACATTACTTTGCAGTTACTAAACTTGATGTAATCCTTAAAAATGACAGCGCTTAAAAGTTGTTTTCTTCCATGGTAAGTGTTTTCTATGGAAAAAGATTTAAAAACTCATTTTTAATACAGAATATTATTATAAAATAACTGTTTATCAAATAAAAATCAAATATTAAACCAAAACGCAGACTAACAAACAAAACCAAAAATACTCTCTCTTGTTTCCAGCTTGTTAGATTTTTAAAGTACGCATTATCTCAGGAAAACCTTCCCAGATGACATGTGTTCCAGGGGCGCCTGGGTGGCTCAGTCGGTTAAGCATCTGACTTCGGCTCAGGTCATGATCTCATAGTTAGTGAGTTCAGGCCCCGTGTCAGGCGCTGTGCTGACAGCTCAGAGCCTGGAGCCTCCTTCAAGTTCTGTTTCTCCCTCTATCTGCCCCTCCCCCGCTCATGTTCTGTCTCTCTCTCTCTCTCCCTCCCTCCCCTCTCAAAAATAAGTAAACATTAAAAAAGAATTTAAATAAATAAATAAAACTGGTCCTGCTGTTGCTTTTATTGTTGTAAGTAATTCTCATAGGTTTTAATAGCTATTGCATGCATATTTAACTACTGTCTGTCAGATCCTACCAGACGATGCTTCCAGAAGGCAAAGTGTGTGTCAGTTTTATGTCCAGTGAATGACATATCATAATCGCCTGATACATTTGTGAATGGGAAAGGTAGATTTAGAACAACCTCTGAGAAGGTGGACAATCTGTGTTGTGTCACACAGCCTGCTACCTTGGCCATGGAGACCCACATATTAAATGTCATCTTGAAACATCTCAAAATTCTCACTTTCTATTTTACTCTAAGATATCGCAATAAATTTAGGACAGGCAGATTTATCACCCATATCTTCAGTCTCTCTCTTGCTGCTAATGAGGAAACATTACATGCAAATACAAAGTGATGATGTGTTTACAGTCAAACCTCCTTTGATGAAAATTAATAAGGAGAGAAGGCTGGCTGAGAGGTAGGATTCTCACCAGCTTTTGTATTTCTTTTCTAAATGTATCTCCCTCATGTTCACCGGGCTTTATCTTGCTAAATGTTAGAAGATTATGCTAATTAATAAACAAGTGAAGACAGCAGAAGGGATGAACAGAACATTAATTTATCCTGCGTAAGGCTTTAAATAAAATCTTCTCAGACCATGAGGGGGGAAAAAAAAAACTCGGACAGCTTTTTAATAACACCCAAACTATTAACGAATATTTTCTTCTGAATTCTTCTTACCCAACTCCATGAGAGGAGCTGTTTGAAATTTAATCGTTTTTCCAAAAAAAGAGCAACAAGAAATTGCCATGCCCAGTTCTGCAGAACAAGAACATTTTATGTTTTATTTTATTTCATCTTGTTTTAAGCTTGGTGGGTTCGAATTTGTTAGCTCGTTGGATTGTAAAATATACCTCTGTAGCAAACGATTATTGAAGTGCTTGGCCTCCTATAGGACTACCCCGCTAGTGATTTCATATGCAGGGCCCACTGGAGCCCTGTCTATTTGTTCTGCTGACAAGCCACGGAGTCTAAACTTTTCAGAGAACTGAGTTATGTTTAACCACATCCCTGCATTTTTTCCTAAAAAGAAATGAAATATTTAGAGAAGGTCGACAGTTTTAGGAAGCAGAAAAGAACTGTCACTGGATGCCACTGTGGTTTCCCCAGGATGAGATGCCCTGTGTAAGGGATACCCTCCCTGTGTATCGAAGGGATTCTTTGCGGACACGTTGTGGATATGACACAACATACAAAATCTGTAGTGTCCACTCGTCAGAGAAAAGAAGTCCTTTTTGCTTCCTTGTAGAAGGCTGGACAACAAGATGGGTTCTTGCACAGCTGGTTGCTATCTGGGCCACGTAAGAATAAGAAAGATAGGGTGGGCCCTGGGTAGCTTCTGGCTACTCAGAGACCCTGACAAGAAGGTGGTGATGGCAGTCTTAGTAAGAGGCCACAGAGGAAGAAACCAAGGGATGAAAAGCCAGGGAATTGTCCCCATGAGAGAAAGAGAGAAAAATGAGGTTCATTATAGTGTGAAAGGGAGAAGGTTGAGTGGACGCCTAATCTTCAAGGAGAGGAAATACTGCTTATGGAACAATGAACAGTGGCCTTTTCTGTTAACTGAGGAAGTAAGTTAGAGTTTAGCAAGAAGGGATTTAGGGTAAGCCTTGAAAAGAAACTTGTGCTGCCCAGCCAGGAATCCATGTTACCAAGTAAAATTTCAGATTTCCCTTGTCAAGATATTTATTATTCTGAAATCTATGGCTTGATCCGCAACACCCAAAACCACAACTTTGTTTTCAGGTTACTTCCAAGTGTTGAATGCTATGTCCTAGATTCCAAGAGAAGAGGGCTTATGAATAGGGTCAAGCCAAACTTTTCTGTGTTTCCAAACAGTTCCCTTAATTGCAAGTCCATGGAGTCGTAAATCCCAACAATGATTCATGTTGCTGAAATCACTCCATAGGTGCAATCCAGAGTTCTTAGAATAAAATACACACATATGTATTCCAACATTTCTAGTGCCAATCCGAAATTAATTTAATTATATTCAATGCCTATTTATGAAGGGCTCACTTCAAATTCTTGGTAAGGCTTCCCATCAACAGTGTGCTATTAGTGGTTAAGTTTTGGGGGAGTCAAAATCGTACATGTGCAGGGGATTGACAAGCCAAACTTGCATTGTTTGAAGGTCAACTGCACTCAAAATACTCAAAAGATGTGTTTTTTTTGAAAATGCTTAGTGAAAGAGAAAAATTCTCTGACTGAATTCGAAACAAGAGAATTCATAACTTAACAATATTTCAATAGAAACAAGATATTTCCAATGGAGTGGTGATTTTAAAAATAAGGGGAAGTATGATAAATTGAAAAACATTCTTAAATAACTTATATACTTAATATACCCAGCTGACTTCACTGACACCTTTGCTGATAATAACCAAAAAATAAAACCAACAAATATACATATTTATCTCATCCATGTATGACAGTGTAGAAAAGAAACAATTACTCTGGAGAGAAAACTAGCAATAACTGTATCATTGCCTTGATGAGCGAAATCCGTTATGAACCTTTGGCCTTGAGCAGAGAGGAAAAGCAAAAATCAATTTTTTTCCTAAGATTTTTGCAGCCATGCTCCAGTCCTGAGGTAGGTGTATAGCTGTAATAGAAACTACTTGGGTAACTCAAAGAGCTGCAAGAATTTAGTAAAAATTCTAACTCATGATCTATAGTAATTGTGGAAACCTGTCGAAGCAAAGGGAAATTTCTTTTTTCAGGAATTTTCAGCTGAGGTCAAAGAATTCAAATAATTTCCATATATACATATCCACAAAAATGCATATTTCACAATAAACTAGAAGATACACAAAGTAATGTTATCATTAGTAACTATAAAAGTTAATACTAGAATAATCCTCAAAATCATTAAATAATGGTATGATAAAAAAATAGAATTTCCGATATCTTAATAGGTTCCTAGAAATAAAAAGCAAAGGCATACAAATTTAAACGAAGAAGATTTCAAATTCTTTCCAACAGAAAAAGTCTGGGCGGGGAAGGGGGTGTGCTTCTGTGTACCACTGTTTGCTTGTTGTTGGCAGGAAGAAAAGAGACAGAGAAAAGAGGGGTGATGATCATTGTGATGGTTCATTTGATATGTCAATTTGGCCAGTCCACGGTACCCAGATATTTGGTCTAATACCAGTCTAGATGGTGCTGTGAAGATATTTCTTTGCATCAGATTAACATTTATATCTTTTTGATATAATTTATTATGTTTTAAAGTTTATTTATTTTCAGAGAGAGAGCATGTGTGCATGAGCGGAGGATGGGCAGAGAGAGGGAGAAAGAGAGGAGAATCCCAAGCAGGCTCCGCGCTGACATGGGGCTAGAAACCATGAACAGTGAGATCATGACCCGAGCCAAAATCAAGAGTCAGATGCTTAACATTCAAATCTTATATGCATGGGCCTCATTAAAGACCCATTTAAAGCCCATAGAGAAAAAGACTGAGAGACCCCCAAGGAAGAGAAGGTTCTGTCTCCAGGCCGCTTCTGAACTCCAGCTGCAGTATCAACTCTTCCCTGTGTTTCTGGCCTTTCTGACCTCTAAATGTTGGACTTGCCATTCCCCCAAATCATATAAACCAATTCCTTAAAATAAATCCCCCCCCACTTCCCTCTCCTCCTCCTCCCTCTCTCTCCATGCCTACAGAGGGACCACGTTGAAAGCTCCAAGGAGACCTCTAATACACCTAGTAGAGGAGACCCTCCTCCTAGTCACAGTTCCTTGAAAAACTAAGAATCCAGGGCTCAGCTTATAAGCCTGTTTTCACCCATCCAGAAAATATCAAAAGGTAAAGGCAAATCAGCGTCTTAAAGCCAGAAAGGACCCAACAAAAATGGACTCCCTGAACTTAACTTGAAGAAAACAGGAGAGCAGAAGATCATAAAACACAAAGAACAACCATACAATCGCTGTGACAAGAATGGCAGCCACACAAATGTCTGGTATAAATGTACACTGACAACCAAGATGACGTTGTAGCGAAATGTGCAGGTTCCTAAGAAGAGGGGCTGCTCTGGAAATGACTCTGTATTAGCTGAATGAAGGGATGGCTGTGTGTGAGAGACAGACAGACAGACAAATGGAGACAGAGACAAAGAGAGGGAGAGAGAAAGAGACAGTGAAAGAGGAACATAGAGAGGTGTGAAAAATCACTTGGAAGAACCTGAAAGCATTGATTCTCTGAAGCATCAACTGAATTAACTATTATGTCACTAACCAAAGTAAAAAGGAAATGAGAGAAGAATGTTAGTAAAATACTAATACTCTAAGAAGGCTTAGCTAGTGATTTGAGGGTGCAATTGCTTCAGAGCTAAAATTCTTACAGAATTGGAAATGTTCTTTCTTTGTTGGTGTTATCCTTGCCCTGATTCCTGTGTGTTTCACGGAAAAGAACAAAATTAAATAGCTTTATTCTGCCATCACTTGATTAGAAATTACATTACTGAGTTAAGATTCCACTCTTTTAAGCTATGAACATACATAAACACTGATCTTATTCTATTCCATCAATCTCTATGTATCAATATTACCATTTAGAAATATATAACGCATGGTTTTAGTTTCACAGTTTATCTTTTTTTCCACCCAAATTCTCGGATTATTCTCATACCTTCCCACAAAGGTGCATTTTAAAATCCTTTTTGCCACTCCACACAACAGCCCTGCCTGCTGGGACACTGGTTTACAGTGACTGAATTGTTGCCCTGTTTCTTTTTTCTTTTGTGTATGCCTAATAATTTCCATCGCGGAAGATAATTCTCAATTTTTTATTACACTTTTCAGGTTCACTTGAAGTAATCAGCCTTTGTCCTTTAAATGTGTTTTTAAAAAGGCCACCCATTAGTTCATGAGTTAATAAGCATCACACGTTTGGCCTCTATATTGCCCTGTAGCCTTCTAACTTCCTTCTTTCCAGTTGAAGTACTCTTTGTTCTAGGACTTGATAATACTGTGTTCTGCCTTTGTGTTTTGCATTCTGCCACAAGCTTTTGTTGTAAAAGCGCTACTATAATTTGTTCCTTTTGATGAAACTTTCTGGTTGATTTCTGAGCCTAAAATGGCTTTCCTTTGCCATGCCGAAAGAGAAATGCTTTTTCCTTCATGTACAGTATCATTGAGCATTCCCTCTGACTGCAAGAGTTCAGCGATTTGCTTTATCATTTATCATTTCATACCCAGCGCTGAGAATCCGACTTATCTCCAATGACATTGACAGTAAAGGAAGGGTAGTAAGGCTATGCAGTCTTAGGGTCATCTTCCTCTGAACATGGCTTTGGACAATTTCCTGTTGATGTATGTAGTTGGGTACCAGCGTGTGTTATGTTCATTGTGTGCACACTCATTCTTTTATTATTTTTTTAAATATTTTTAATGTTTATTTTTGAGACAGAGACAGAGTATGAGTGAGGAAAGGATAGAGAGAGACAGAGACACAGAATCTGAAGCAGGTTCCAGGCTCTGAGCTGTCAGCACAGAGTGCAACTGTGGGGGGTCGAACTCACAGACTGCAAGATCATGACTTGAGCCAAAGTCAGACCCTTGACCGACTGGGCCACGCAGGTGCCCCTTTTCTTTTATTCATTAGCTATAATCTTCCAGGTGTTACATTACTGCAAAAGACGGAAACATTTAGAAACCACAGTTCTTCCTCTGACATGGTCATGGTCTATCATAATAATAGACAAATCAAAATTTTAGAGCATTGAGTAAACATTATGGGTAAGTAGGAAACATAGAAAGTGGTTGCATAGGAAAAGAACCAAACTCTGATTAATGAATGATCAGGGGAAGCATCCCTGTGAATGCTGTGGTCTGAACCAAATCTGGCAGGATGAGAAATTAGCCAGCCAGTGCATGGCTAAAAGGCACTCCTATAGTGGAAGACACACATATGAGAGCAAAAGGCAAGGAAAAAGCAGAATTTATTCAGATTTTTAGTGCATTTCTATAGAACTTAAGTATAAGGGAGATTGTGGCTGTCAAAGAATATAGATGATAGAGGTATAAGCAGAACAGTTTACAAAATAAACTATACCCATGACTCCCTGATTCCAGGAGCATTGAAAGCACTTCAGTAGTCATTTATTTACGATGTATCTCCACTTAAATAACCTTGGGAAGTCTATTTCTAAAAGACATTTTTCAAAACCTGCCCAAAGGTAGAAAACAGAAAAATATTTGTTTCATTAACAAATTTAAGGACAGTGATCTCTGTTGTCAAAATTGTCTGCCCAGTCCATTCTTTAGACCATTCCTTCTGAGTTCATTCTCATGGGAATTATAAATCTGTCACTCTCCAATTTCAGTGAAGCAAGGATACAGGTGACATCATTTGCCAGAGGCCACCACTCTCACCCTTCACAGCCCTAAATTCAAGCTTTCTTGGAAGGACCAGTCCAGGACTTAACTGGCACCAAAAATCCTCATTGAATCTCAGAGCCATCTGTTTCCATTCCCAATTGAAAGTCTTATATCAGCCACTTTCTGTGACAGGGTTTTATTCATGTCTTGAAATCTTAACTTAAGCTTCGTTATAACTTCTTTTTGATTTTTTAAAAATGTTATAGCTATCTAACTAATTTTTGAGCACCTTCAAGTTGGCTTCAGGATATGCCTTGTTCTTCTCGGTTTAAAATAAGCACATCTAACTATGCAGGGAACATAAGATTGATTTTTCTAGAATTAGAACCTGTATCACCAGGTGGTGTTGTAAAGGAAGAGCACGAACAAGATCACACCTCTTGCTCTGTCATACCTTTCATCCAGGAAATGAAGTGCCATGTATACGCTCGCTACTTTCAACACTGGAAATACGTAATAGATTCCCAGCAGTCTTTTCTTTAAAATCCACTTTATTGGATTTTACAGCAAAAAGCTGTACAAATATAATATATACAACTTGATGAGTTTGCACACAAACATGCAACCATAAAACCCTCACCACAACCTATGCCATACGCATATCCACCACCTCCAAAAGTTTCCACCTGCTCTATTTTGTATTATTATTTTGTGATAAGAACACTTAAGATCTACTCTCTCAACAAATTCTTAAGTATACGATGCAGTAGCATTAACCATAGGCTCTCTGCTGTTCAGCAGACCTCTGGGACTTACACATCTTGTGTAATTAACTTTGTATACTTTGATACCTTCCCATTTTCCTCTCCCTCAAGCGCCTGGAAATCAGCATTCTGCTCTCTGCCTCTACGAATTTGACTATTACAGATAATCTCATATAAGTGGGAGCATGTTGTATTTGTATTTGTCCTTCTATGTCTGACTCATTCCCTTAACATAATGTCCTCCAGATTTATCCATGTTGTCACCTCCTTCTTTTTAAGGTTGAATCCTATTCCGTTGAATACAAATGCCAGATTTTCTTTGTCCATTTAACCACTGATGGATATCTAGGTTGTTTCCACGTGTTGGCTGTTGTGAATACTGCAGCAATCAGCATGATAGTACATACTTTCTGATAGGAAATTTCAATATTTCAGAGTTTTCTAAGTTTTCCAAAATGAACACGACACAACTACTATAGCAACTCAATTATTTCCCTCCAAAATTTATGTTGAAGTTCTAACCACCCCCCCCAATACCTCAGAATGTGACTTCATTTGGAGATAGGGTCTTTAAAGAGGTAATTAAGGGAAAATGAGGTCATAGGGTCTGGTTCTAATCCAATCTCTCGGGGAAATTAGGACACCGACACAGTCAGAAGACCATAGGAAGACATGGGGAGGAGAAGATGGCTACGCGCAAGCCAAGTAAAAAGGCCTGACTGAGAAGAAACCAATCCTGTCAACACCTTGATCTTGGACTTCCAGCTTCTAGAAGTGTGAGAAAATAGATTTGTTTAGTTAAGTCACCCAGTCTATGGTCCTTCATTAAGGCAATCCTAGAAAATGAATACAAATGAATATCCTTTCAAAACTCCAAAATTCTAAAATTTATTTCTAAAATGTATCATGAATAATAATATAGTAATAATCTGTTTAGTATCTACCTGGCATAATACACATGCAAACTACTTTACATGGAGCATATCCTAAAATTCTCAAAGTTACTATATGAGATAGGTATTATTATTCACATTTTTAAGTTGCAGGTAGGTTAGGGAATAATCATAGGCCACAAAGTAACATTACAGAATTTAATGTGATTGAGCCTGTGCTTCAGTTAACCACACTTTATATACCTGAACTGTCTACTTCTTTAATTTCTAGGGAAGTGGAGGAAATTGATAATGTTGATTGATGGTTAAGAGTCAAAATTGTTTTTTAAACAAGATTACGGGGGATGAGCATACCCTTCCAGATCAACACAATGCTACATTAAATAAAACAGTTTAGGAAAATGTTTTAGAAGTGGACAAGTAACAGAATGAAATAGGCTATGACCTAGTCAGAAGTGATCCTCCAAACACAGAAATGTAAAACCTAAAATGCATTTAAGGGGCAAGTAGGTCGCTCACTCCGTTTAGCATCATCCGACTCTTGATTTGGGCCCAGGTCCTCTTTTGGTCCTAAGTTGGAGCCCCAGCTCAGAATCTGCATTGACAGCATGGAGACTGCTTGGGATTCTTTCTCCCTCTCTCTCTCCCTCTCTCTCTCCCTCCCTCTCTCTCTCTCTCTCTCTCTCTCTCCCCCCACCCCTCTCCTTCTCCCTCTCCTTCTCCTTCTCCCTCTCCGCCTCTCCCCTGTTCATGCACTCACATGCTTACTTGTGCTCTCTCTTTCTCTGTCTCTCAAAATAATCTTTAAAAACTGCATTTAAAATACAAGGGGAAAGACCAGGCATTCAAATACTTTGGGGGAAACTCCTGTGACAACAGAAAAAAATCCAAAAATTAAGCAGATATCAAAAGTAAACTTAATTCTGTAGAGTTAGAACTAAATCCCAAGTGCAATCATCCCTGATCCAAAGGGATGTCTTGAGCATTCTTTAAAGCTACAAAATCCTTTGTCCCCTTTTTTTATTGATACGATTTCAATTCCTCTCACCCCTTTGGTCACTCAACTAAATCACACATTGTTTTCTCCTAGGTTTACTTACAACATGTGGAGCTCAGTAGAGAAAATAAAACCTGTTGTTACTCTGCCTGTTCTGAATAGAGCAGAGTATTACTACACTTGTTCCAGACACTTTCTTATGATGAACTTACAATAACACTGAATTTTTGTTGACAGCCCACATCACACCAGTGAATCATAATGATTAACCCACAATTTGAAGTTTGTTTGCTCCATGTGAATCACCTCCAGCCATGCTTTCCTAAGCCAGAGACCTCATCAAAGGAGAGAAGGACTAGGGTCTCATAGGAATTTAAACTATTGCAATAATGTTACTAGTTAGAAATCAGCTCTTCTTTTTCTAAATAGTTTAATAAACTATCTTGCAATAATTTAGGATTTGTCCTACATCAGTTGGAAGCTACAAAGTCTAGAGGTTTAGAAAATTTCATTTACTCATATATTTAAAAGAATAAGATAGCATTTCCCTCTTTTCCTTGTCTTAGTAGTTAAGCCATTATTCATTGCTCTTTGAAGATTCTTAACTGTGCTTTGATAAGAATATTTTTCAACTGTCTCTATCAATAAAGCAGTTCAACTATGTATACTAATACTATAAATATATATAAAATCTTGACTCTGTAAGGATGGGTTTGCTTTGTGATGTTTATAATTCATTTTATACACCATTTTGTAGATCAATCATCACCAGAACTAAAATCAACTTCACTGAGAGGCTTATAAAAGACATAATATTGTGAACATGAAATAAACCAATTCATGGGATTTCATAGGTGCAAATGGATGGAACATGTCAGAATTACTCTTGTACACATAAGCTCCCCAGGGTTTCCATTTTTTAACCTTTCAGAAAAAAAAAAAACACTTGTACAGTTTTAGAGAATTCCTCAAAGGTTTTTGAGGACACAGGGATTTCAACAGAGATCAATAGATACAAGTTAGATTTTAAGTAATTGGGCACATACTGTCAGAAAAGAATAGACATAATTCCTAAGCCACATTTTTTTAAAATTGCCCATGAAGATAAAAAAAAAAAGTTTAGAGTAGAGGTTGCAGTGGGAATTGCCCTATTTTCTGAGAGCAACTAGCCATTTGTTCTGACATGTAATAAGGCAGATCAATTCATGAGGTGTTTGTGTTAGAGAAGAGTGCACTCAAAATACTTCTATAGACACAGAGGCTATGAATCACAATGAATTCTAAAAACTTGGTAGAATTTTTTTCTTAGAAAAAATAGAAGAAATGATTCTACTCATATGACATAAGTTAATATTTAAATTTTTTTTAATTTTAGCGAGAGAGAGAGAGTGCACGAACACATAGGAAAGAAGGACCGAGGGGGGGAGAGAGAGAGAGAGAGAGAGAGAGAGAGAGAGAGAGAGAGAGAGAGAGCTTAACTTACTGAGCCACCCAGGCACCCTAAGTCTATATGCTATTTAGGTAATCATCACACTGATAAATGGCCAATATGGTACTAGTCACTTAAATGTTACCCAATAGGAGCAACTGGGTGGCTCAGTCAGTTAAGCGGTTTCAACACAGGTCATGATCTCATGGTTCATGAGATCGAGCCCCGCGTCCATGAGATCGAGCCCCGCGTCCGGCTCTGTGCTGACACTGCGGAGCCTGCTTGAGCTTCTCTGTCTCTCCCTCTCTCTCTGACCCTCCTCATCTTCTGCACGTGTGCTCACTTGCTGGAAGCCATTTTCTGAACTCACTAAAGTTGAGAAAAACTCTGTGAAGTAAGGCGGGTTTGCAAGGCCTCCCGCCATCAGATGGCGACCAATGTCTACCCCCACTCAATTATTTTTGCTTGAGCACCGACCCCCAAGGCGCCTTGTTGACTGGTATCAGAAGTGACTTGTCTCCTTATTCTGGCCCTGAAATGCTGACTGCACCTTGTGAAGGAACTTACTATAGGAATTTCTTCTTTTGTGATTATGGGAGCAAATATTACATTTCCTGAGAAACCTGTTTTTCTTCCCCTTAAGCAAACAGGCTCTTGACCCCTGCTCACAAAGAATTAACTTTTGCTTTTGCCATGCTAAAAACATTGCCTTGTATTTGAATGCTAAAGATACCTTCCTTCCCCATATGATAAGCATCTAAGTCACCTACACCAATCACTATTGGTAAAGATTATGCATGAGTCTTCTACCAGTCTATGTTCTGGGAAATTTTTACATACCAATGAATTTGTCATCAGAAATCACTGTCTAAGGCAATTGCCACTTCTGTTTTGTACCCCATACACTTTTTCAATAAATAACGCAGACTCTCCGGTCAGTGCAGAGATGCCTGCCTGGTGATCAGAAAGAAACTCGAGGCTCTCTCACTCCCTTTCTCTGACACCTTCCATCCTTCAGGGAGCCCTGGACCTGCTGGAACTGAACTCCAGCACTCACTCTCTCTGTCTCTCTCTCAAAATAAAAAAAAATAAACATTAAAAAAAGGAAGGTTATACCAAATCAAATAAAAATGTATTTTCAAATAATAATCTATACTCTTTTTCCTAATTTGGCTGAATACAGTTCTTTTTAAGAACCACTTATTTGGTTCAAGTCACCATTTCACGTATTAATGACTTCAGTGTAAAATTACTAATATATCTGCACAAAGACAGTTGCCTGGTGGCAGACATAACCTGATCCCAAATAACATACCCTATTCAATGTACCAAATTACTAGAAAATCTACACCTTCGATTTTCCATTTCTACTGTAATATACATATTGTTCTTTGTTTAGTATACAGATTATATGCCAAGTATCAGTTATGTCAAGCTGAGAAAAAAAGTATAATGTGTAAGAATTAACATCCTGGGTCACTTTAATACATGGTTTAGCAAACTTTTCTCTAAAAGTCCAGAGAGTAAACATTTCAGGCTTTATGGTGCATATGATCTCTATTACAACTATTCAACTCTGCTGTCATAGTGTGCAAGCAGCCATAGAGAATATGTAAACAAATTAGCACAGCTGTATTTCAATAAAACTTTATGGACACTGAAATTTGAATGTCATAGAATTTTCATATCATAAAATATTATTCTTTTGAGTTTTTTCCAGCCATTTAAAAATATAAAAGTGATTCTTAGCCTGTAGGCTGAATAAAACCAGGTAGCAGGCTGGATTAGTTCAAGGGCCATAGTTTCCTGACCCCACAATATGCATATGACTTTACTAGAATGAAGTCTGCAATAACTTAGTTTGCATAGAGTCTACTTAAATCCTACCCCGTCCTCTTACAACTGCATCCCGTGGATTCAAAAAGATGACAATGGCAGCAATACACAATTCTCTCCTTGATCTAACTTGAATGTGCTGGAGATCTACTCTTCAGAAATTACAGTTACATAGAATAAGTAAGTGATCAGCTAGTTCTCCAAGTGTGATATAAAAGATGGAGGTGTGCAACTCTCTGCACCTACTAGCCTCTACAAACCCAATATTAGATCAGTTACTCTCTATTCTTTGCGCCAAAGATTCAATGAACCTAAGCCGAATATATGGGGCTGACTTTATAACAATTATCTTTATTGCATATAACCCCCTGCCTGAATTATACATCAGTATGTTCTGGAATACCCTACTGAGGAATACCTTACTGAGTCTCTATTAAGGCAGAGACACATGTGCCATGGACCAGTCCCTGCAGTACTCCCACAATGCCAGTTAAGGAGCTTCATGGAAAAGGCTACTTATCCGTGCAAGCCTTGAGGGCCAATCAATAGAACTGTGCTCCCTAGATTCCAGCGAGTTGCTATCTGCTAAGTAAATACTTTACAATGTCAGATTCATTTGCCATCTTCCGTAAACACCAGTAGGTAAAGGTAGTTAGTATTTGTTTGCTTTTTTGGTGGGACAATTAGCCATATACCTGTTTCAGTATGCCTCAGGTACGTATGAAAACTCTCCCCTATTGTTCTCAATGTCCAAATGATAATATTAAAGATTTGGTTTCTGCTTGAGGATCTACTCTGAAATGGCATGTAGAGGATTTAGTGCTGTGCTCCCCTGAAGTAGTCCGGAGAACTCCATCTAGTTTTTAAGATTAGCTGAAGAGCTGTATAAAGCATCTAAAGAAAACTTGCAAATCTGTAAAGGAATTGTGTGCAATATTTGGGTCAAAATCTCAGAAGATGGATGTTTTCTGTACTCTGTGAAAATAACGGCCATCCAATTATATCTGTCTCCAAACTAAAAGACAAACTAAAGGTTTTTGGTTGTTGGTGTTTTTTGTTTGTTTGCTTGCTTGGTTGCTTTTAGGATTGACATGGTTTTTGTAGACCATAATAATTATTTGTTCTAATACAGAGCAGCCCTTACACCAATTTACCAATACTGGTATCTCCCACGGATCCAAACACAGAAAAGCCTCTTCATTAAAGGCCTGTCTGCAGCAACCTGCATCTCTAGGTATGCCTAATTATGCAAAATCCATCCGTCTTGTTATTTGTGAGAGAGAGAGAAGGCTGACTGTGCATTAGGACACAGTAAGACGGTTCACAGGAGAGTCTACTGCCACTAGCATAACCCTCCATCAGGAGCTAAGGCACAGTTTTTCTGCTTGTGTGAAGTATCCTCAGACGCCAAACTGATTGAAGGGTCTACTAATACAGTACTTGTTTTTTTTTTTTTTTCCCACTAATCCCATGAGCCCCACATGCCCAGAACTCTAGTTAATTCTTAGTTGACCATGTGAAAGCTTATGAAAACCTTTTATTGTCTAATTGTTTGCCAATATTAAATTTTATTCAAATCTTAATCCTGAATTTTACTCCTTCTAGATGAAAGGGAATACATGACTGTTTGGCTATAATTAAGGAATTAAGTATATTCACGTCTGATTTTTACAGACCCCTCTTATTTGATCCTGAATTAATAGTGTTTGATGTGGCTTTTATCTTAAAAATGGCAAAGGCATTCCCTGCATGAGATATGGTGTAACCACTGAATTTACCCCCATTGAAGAATTTTCTTTCATAATGCTTAATCTGCTCAGATAGCTAAACTGAGTACCTCTGATTTGAGCTGGAACCCTGGAAAAAGTCAAAAGAGTAACCATTTACACAAATAGTAGATACGCTTTTAGGCATTTTGAGATATTTTGAGGGTATTACCACCTCAAAAGGGAGGACAGTTACAAATGGTAAAACAAGCAGCGACTTTTCAGAAACTATTCAAAATCTAGTTAAATGACAGATACATCTGTAACTTACAATCCCATATAAGAGACCACTCCAGAAGCAAGGAAAATGATTTGCCTAAGTTCCCTGGTAAACAAGTGGCTTTTACACCCAGGTGTATCAGGTACTAATAAATTTAGGAAGATTTTGGTCAACTCAAAGCAATCAGCTAAATCCTCTGAAAAATAAAAATATACTGGCTATCAAAGGAATGCTTTCTCCGTAATCATGAATTTTGATGATTGTGTCATGGCTTCCCAGGAGCGCCACAATTCCATCCAATGGATCCTGGTCAAATTGCTCCTTTATTGCCCTTAACATAATGAAAGAGGTAGTTTCCACATGTCTCCCATGTAACCAGCAAAGTCCTAAGAATGTACAAAGGCAAAAAATGATTCTTAGCTTCCTCCTCAAAGTTTTCTGAAGCAAATTAGTCTCATACAACTGCCCATCTTTAAATTAGGAATATATATTAGGTCCTGTTTGTAAAGTTTCTGGCTGAATAGAAGATTTCCACTGATAGAGGACTATAGCTGGCAAAGTATACTCTATGTTCCCTCCCCAGAAACTGCTTACCAAGTTTATTTTCTTAATATTAATATTATTATATATTAATATAACATTAATATTATTAATACTATTAATATTTTACTTCATATTCATATCAGTATGAGTCAAGAAACTCAGAAACAGTAAACATAGCACTAAAGTTAAAAGTGTCAAAAATATAAGAAATCCTTGCTCTCCCTTCGCCTAAAATTTTATCACTGGCATTCATGTCCATGAACAGTCTCAGAGTGCAAACTGACTTTCTCCCTGTGAGATCATAACGAAACAACCTATGGAATATATAATATTTAGAAAACTCTGACAATAACTGACTCCACTCTGTTATACATAGATCTAGCTGAATACTATCAAGGACTTGGTTGGTATGCTCAAAATTAGGTCCAACAAGCACAAGCCACCTTTCCAAAGGAGATACCTTCCAAACTTTACATGATGTCCAACATGGTAACTGGATCTATCAGAAGAGACAGTAATGCACAAATGCTTAATCCTTGCCTAAAGGCAAGACTTCAAATTCTTTTGATCATAGCTACAAAAGTCAAGATTAAAGATATAGTTTAGGCATGCCACCCATCTACGTACCGGTGGGGTTCCACACATGAGTGACTTCAAACTAAGACTAATTTAAAAGCCTCTAGAAACCTACTACTTCAAGTCTTACATGGTGTTCCCAAAAAAAGATAACTACAAAAATGACAGCTTCTGCCCAATACTATGGAACAACACATTAGAGGAATTTTCTTAATCCTTTTTTGTTCATAATTTTTTTTCTGGCGTTCTTTTGCTGGTTTAACTCAAATACCTTGAGATCACTGTTTTCATTTATGATAGTTTTGCTATAATCAAAAAAATACGTTTGCAGTTAGGTTTTGAATTTGCAGTAGTATTTAATGAATAAAATGTAGATTATATGGATACTTCCAATTGCATGCTTTGGACCTCCACAAGAAACCAGTATCATGTAATTCCTGTTATTATTTATAGGCATCTGAGTTTTCTGGTCCCTAGCTGAACTAACTCTGCCACAGGTGGGATTCATGAATCCCTTGCAGTGATACTTTGTAGAGGCCCAATTTAACTATTCAGAAATCATACAGGTAATAGGGTCCCAGTGGGATACAGAATTGACAACTCAATTCTGGAAGTGAAAATGAGAACACAAAATGGTCATCACACATATCACTTTTCAGTAATGCCCAAGATATTTTAACAAGAAAGGCGGGGGCGGGGGGGACACAATGGGTCATTTTGCATACAAATTTCCTGAAGTCTGGTATTAGGGTAACCCCTGTATCCTAAAATTATAAGATGTAGCCCTGAAGACTACTGGTAATTGATGTTACCAGTTGAGTAGGCAGGCTAATATTATTTGGCCTAAGTTATGATATTCTAGCAGAATCTGTTGGCTATTTTAAAGCAACGAAATCATGAGACAATAGATTAGCGAAAAGCTAACCTGTAGATTCAGATAGAAGCATGTTACTATAAATGCAGAGGGCTATCATTCTTGTTTCTGTTTTTTTTTCTTCAAGCAAATTGTCAACAGATTTTTCTTTCTAGGAAACTACAAAGTTAGGTAGGATAATGGAAGTCTCACCAAATCTCTCTACTACAGGCTGGCTTAATGAGATTGGATGACACTACTGATTTCTTAGAATATGAAATACCAGAAATGAGACACCTAGTCCTCCAATATAGGATATTCTAAGGCAAGATCTTTGTTTCAAAGGGAAGACTTGTATTGCTTTGTATAATATGCAAGACCTAGGTATATTTTTTTCCTCTTGTTACTCTCATTCAATAAACCATTTTGAGAATCATCCATGCTATACTATGTATCAAAGGTTCTTTCATCACTAAGAGGTACTCCATTGTACAGATACATGACAGTTTGCTTACCCATTCATCTCTAAATGGACACACCAGTCAGTTGGGCGTCTGACTTCGTCTCAGGTCATGATCTCATGGCTCATGGGTTTGAGCCCCATGTTGGGCTCTGCACTCACAGTTCAGAGCCTGTTTGGTATTCCCTATCTCTTCCTGTCCTTCCTCCACTTGCACATGCAATCTCTCTCTCTCTCAAAATTAAAAAAAAAAAAAACCAACCTTGAAATAAATAAATAAATAAAAGTTTTAGTTTTAGGTTTTATATATGTATCTATGATCTGATTTGAGTTAATTTTTATACATAATATGAGGTATAGATCAAAATTCATGTTTTCCTGAATTTAGATGTCTAATTATTATAATATCATTTGCTGAAAAGACTATCCTTTCTCCACTGAATTGACGCTAATATGAGAGATACTCACGTTCAGTATTTTGTCTTTAAAAGACTTACCCTAATTTTCTTCCCTAGAACCTCATCTCTGAGAACTTTGCAAGAAACTAAGAGATAAGGACAAGATCTTCCTTGACTACATTTCAAAGAAATGGTCCCCAGGTCCTTAAGAAAGAAATTCCTGGGTTTTAAAATCTGCAAGAAGCTTTCAATCAGATTTACACACCGACGAAGCAGAGAAAGAATTTGCAATCACAAGTTTTGTAAAGTAAATGCTCTAAGCAAAGGGAAGTTAGGGACCTACGGACAGGAGCATGCCTTCTTGGTCAGTCCATGGAGCATAACTATATACACAACATGCCAGTCAGTATGGTAGACACTCTATATAGCTTGCTTCTTATCCTTACTTTGCAAAGGGAGGAAAGAATGCAAAATGAATGAACACATAGTTCCTTGGAAGATTTATTGTCTAACAGTTAGAGTTGGAGGGAGGTCACTGAAGTCTTTAACAGTCCAGATAGTCATGAGTTAGAATCCTGCATCTGGACCCACTCACTATAAGATTTTGCAAAAATCAATGATCTGTAATCCTCAATCTACTCCTGTGTGAATGGTCAAACTAAGAATGCCTACTCCAGAGATTAGGCAGAGAAAAGACAATGAGTGTGAATTGCAGCATGATATATTGTCCACTGAAAGGGTTTAAAGGTATTAGAAAAAATTAACAAAATTAGTAAAAGGAATTAGCAAAAATTAGCATAAACACTCATAAGGCAGTGTAAAGAAAAGTGATGCATATAAAACAGATGTATAGATACTGTTCTGGAAACTCAGAACCATAAACAATTTTGCCGGGATGATTTAAGGAAAGCTTGGCTGAGTAGAGGAACTGGATCATGAAGAGACAGGGATGTATCTGTTAGGAAGAGCAGCCCAGTTAGAAAATCCTTTCCGGCAGGATGTGAACTCCAGGACTGAGATATTACCTCTGAGATTGTTAGACATTCAGGGCTTCTTTGTTGAACTGAATTGAATTGAACTCACTTCCAAGAATTCAAAATAATCAAGTGTGCTCAAAAATGCCTGATATTTCAATATGAACAAAGAATGTAATCCTCAAGAAGTAGGAAGTGGTAGGAGAAGAGGGTGGAGACAGATTTTAAAATAACTTGATTCTTACTTTATATACAGGCTGGTACTAGAGAATTACTTTTATTCTCTTGCAAGCGCATATATCTATCCCCAACTAAAGACTGGCCAAAATAAGTAATTTTAAGAAAGTTTCTATGAAGCCATGGAAAGATTTTGAATTGAGTACCAACATGATCAGACTTTGATTTTTAATGAAAAACACTGTTTCATGATATCCTCATCTCAAGAATACCTAAAAGATGCATAACTTTTTCTTTTACTAACTTCATTGGGTGCATATGAAATGCTTCTTTGGCAATAAAGAAATAATCGAATTCTCTTTTAAATATGGTAGGGGCAGTCACAGAACTTGTAATAAAAATTGCTGAATCATATTTTAAACTCGGCTTTTGTTTTTTGGATCTAATTTATTTGATTTATAAGTCTCCACTCATATTGGTTTTGTGAAAATAAACAAAGACCACCCAAATGAGAACAGAAGCTATCTATTCAAAGCTTGCTGGAGCAAAAGAGTCAGCCACTACTTGAATTTGATAGAGGCTCAAAGGCAGGTAGGAGAGTAGGACAATTTCTAGTAAAAAAAAAAAGGGGGGGGGGAAGGTTTCAGAAGAGCTTGACGGGAGGTTCTTGGCATGGAGAAGCGGAAGGTGGGCACCAAGCCATCTTGGGTGATTGGTCTGGAAAACATATTTGACTCACTCTGATTGATCCTGTCTTGAAAACCAGGGCAAAGTATAGATAGGGACATGGTAGTCACTGACCAGTCCTGATGTTTCTGGGCTGATTGCTGTGGTTGTGGTTTGGATTCCTGGACTGGTTGCTATAGAAGTTCTGGGTCAGAATCCTGTTATATATAATTTGGCCATTGTTGATCTGCATTTTTACTATCTCACTTCTAACCCTTTCCAAGGATGCTAAGTAGTTTGGGCTCATCAAAACCTTCAACACTCATTTATGTTAAAATTATACTTTGGGGTGCCTGGGGGTGGCTCAGTAGGTTAGGTATCTGACTCTTGGTTTTGGCTCAGGTCATGATCTCACAGTTCATAAGTTCAAGCCCCCCAGCGGGCTCTGTGCTGACAGTTTTGGGCCTGCTTGGGATTCTCCCTCTCCCTCTCTCTCTGCTCCTCCCCTACTTGTGCTTTCTCTCTCTCAAAATAAATAAAAACTTTTAAAAATTATATTTTTATAATAGCGATGTTGAAATAAAAACAAATTAGGATGAAACAACTTGAAAAACTGCTCATGATCACTGAACTAGATAGCTGATGCATGCTTGACCTCCAAAATTTGGGGCATCTCTCCATGTGCATAAGAATATGTATTTATATTTATTTATCATTGTATGGTTTAATACCACAGAATCTTGTTTTTGCCCAACAAAAGTTGCCTTTGTTCATTAGCGTTAAACTCACAAATATTTTTCCTAACCTCATTATCTTGAATTTTACAGTGCCCTTAACAATAAACTATTATTCTTTAGCTGCTTTCTTACAAAAGTGTATATGTAATTAACATCTCCAAAACTGAAAAAAAAAGATATTAAAGCATAAGGAAATTTTGCCTTCTCTGTTTCAAAGCTATTCATTGGTCGCCAAATCATTCCTCTTCCTTGACTTTGTAGGAAGGATTTGGAGACAGGGTATTACTTCATTTGTTGACTGTGCTCTGATTATTATTAACTAATAGGAACAGAATCTTAGGGTCACCTTCTCATTCCAACGGCATTCTAATTTGACAATTATTTAATGTGTACTATACCATATGACTCAGTCTTTGGCCTTCTCACTCTCATGGTCCAGAAATGGGCACAGTCTCACGAACAAGTCAGGATGACAATCAATGTTATGCTCAATAGCAAAAGTACCCACGATCATGGAATATGTACAAGATAGAAAGAAGACAGAGACTATTTTTTGTATGCAAAGGTACCAAAAAAATATGCTTAAGCTGTTCTTTTATTACCTTAAATCTGTTTTTAATCACACACAAAAACTTCTAAGCCAAAGAACGTAGAGAAGGTATCTTCACAACAGCAATAATGGTATATACAAAATCTCATGTGTGTAAAACAAGCAGAGCTCATATTCCTCAGGGTCTAGTGCAGTATTAGAAGAATTAGAAGCAATGGTGACCTCCATTCACAGTGGACGGTACAGGAATTCACAGGTTGGCTACCATTTTTGCCAATGAGCAGGTGTGTAATCTTGCATAAATTACTTATGTCACTGGGTCCAAATTATGGACTAATAAATGGGGATTTATTATATATATCGTTCTTCAAATTTAGAGATAACCTATGTAGCTTATATGCACAAAGCCTGATGCCTTCTTCATCACTATCAATGCAGTTATGAAAGCAGCTGCTTTTGTGATTTACAGGTAACAGTGCAAACAAAACTAACTAAAGAGCTAACAGAATGTCTTCCCCGATATGCTTTTTAATATGTATAAATATCAGCAATATTTACTAAGGCCTTATGGATGATGAAACACTTGTTTCCAAGTGCTTATTTGACTTCTCACTGCATATGCCACCACTGGGCGCTCGCCCTCTGGGGCTCTCTGCATTTGTCCCCCATTCTTTCCCACTTCCCTTCATCCATCCAGACTTCTTGCATTTCTACTCTAGGAACACCAAAATGTTTCTCCTTACAACAAAGACTAATATATCTTTCTCAAGCTCATATTTCTGATATAAGCTCCAGACCCACCCTCTAGATCCAAATACACAGAGGACTCAGGTGAATAAGAGAAGAGAGCAACTCAATTTTTCTTCCGTTGCTAACATCATGTTCTTTTCAGAATAGTTGTCATTCTTAACAGGCAACTATATTTTCTGAGTTCCATCTAAATTAACAGTATCCAAGATATGGGGAAAAGTGAAAGCAATATGCCCTTAAGAGTTCCTGGTCATAGGAGACCTTGGCTCTAGGCTTCTCACAGCCAAGGCTGTGCCAGATCTTTGGGTTCCCCTGAGAGCTGGACACAACATTAAATATGCTAAAAATTGTTAAGAATATGCTAAAGTAAAAATATGCCTGTGTGGCTCAGCTGGTTAAGCATCCAACTCTTAATTTCTGCTCAGGTCATGATCTCACAGTTTATGAGATAGAACCCCGCACTGGGCTCTGGGCTGAGTGTGGCATGTGCTTGGGATTCTCTCTGCCCCTCCCTCCCTCATTTTCTCTCAAAATAAATAAACATTAAAAAAAAGAAAATGCTAAATAATAAAGCCAGGGATTGCCATAGACATGCTTCAGCTATGTTATAATAATATTAAGTATATATTTGCAGGGGCACCTAGGTGGCTCAGTTGGTTACGTGTCCAACTTCAGCTCAGGTCACTATCTCATGGTTCATGAGTTCGAGCCCCACGTCAGGCTCTGAGCTGAGAGCTCCTCTCAAAAATAAATAAACATTTTTAAAAAGTATATATTTGCAAATCACCTGTATATTGGGTTCTATAATATTTTTTAAAAAGGAATATGGATGTGCATTATTAAAATCTTATTGATGTAATAGTTAATTTGTTCTCTGATTTAAAAAATTTCTTTTTCATATGTTCAGGATACAATTTCGTACATTTTC
Source organism: Cryptoprocta ferox (assembly GCA_028646485.1). Classification (NCBI taxonomy): domain Eukaryota; kingdom Metazoa; phylum Chordata; class Mammalia; order Carnivora; family Eupleridae; genus Cryptoprocta; species Cryptoprocta ferox. The sequence continues at coordinate 122,948,590 of CM053576.1, read as the reverse complement.
AATAAGGCTCATTTAAATGAATAGGTTAGCGTTCATTAGTAAATAATAAAGATGTAATTTGTAGACTGCTGCCCCTCAAAAAGTTCACAAGTAAAATTATTTCTAGATATAAAATGTTTAGCCTCATAAAGTAAACTCTATAATATGCTAAGTCAAAACATAACTGCCTCTCCCAAGGAGCTAATTCAACACCTACACTAAATCAAGAAATATTAATTAAAAACCTAATATGGTCTAAAAACCATTCTAGGTGCTCTAATTTAGGGATTAAGAGAACTGACTGGGTTTGAATTCTTTCTCAGCAACTTACTAGGTTTGTGATCTTGGGGAATTTACTTAATCTCTCTGTGCAGTTTCTCAACCATAAAACAGTATGACGACAATAATGAATGTACTTACATTGTTGTGATGAGAATTAGTCAACATACTATTGTTTATATAGAAATAAAACCGCTTCAAATTTATGCTGGTTTATATATATCTATAATTATATATTCAAATACACATTAAGTGATATTAGTTATATATAGATATATAACAATGAATACATTAATATATATGTATACATATACGTATGTGTATATATGTATATACATATATTCATGTATATATACATATACATCATTTAGAATAATGACCAAAAAACATTGAGAACTTTAAAAGTGTTTTCTGTTATTATTAATGAAGGTTCAGTAGTAAAAAAACAAAAAGGACCCTGTTTTTAGGTAACATCCATCCTATGGAGAAGGAAGACTAAATAAGTAAACAAATACTATAGAAAATCCCCCACAGTAACAAATACTAGTCTAAGAACTAAAACACAGACATGTGGTAGAGACAGAACAGTCCTATACCTTTGGCTGAATTATGAGAGCAGGCTTTTCCGGGAAGGTGACATTCAAGCTGAAATCCTGGTAAGAATAAGGCCAGTATAAAGATTTTAAATATTATTCTGTGTCAGTGCTAAGCTTTAGGGTGGTTTAGGGTTAAAGGAGAGAGAAAAATGAGGAGATGAACAGACTTTGTATACAAAAATTAGTTGAATTGTTATATGCAAATTTTAGGGAGGCAATGTGGAAGTAGACCAAAGTGGTAATATCAGAGACCAAGCCAAAAATGTTAAGACATATTTGCAGTTTCACTGCATATACTTTGCAGAACATTCTTGGAGTCATTTCCTTCAAGTGGAAACTTGTATAAGAATAAATATGAGATAAGTAAATGAAGGCAAAAGTAGAAAGATTCCAGAGATTTAACTAAATCAGATTATCTTTAGATGTTTTATTGTGATCTACTCACTTAAATGTTAACGTATCATAAATATGTCAATTACAGATGACATATGACACAAAAATCTAAAGGGGTTTTGGAAAATTCAGAGTATTTCAGGTACTAAATACTGTGTAGGAGAAAACTGTATAGGAGAAACAGTATAGGAGAAAAATGACAAGACCTCTTGAGACAATTCCTGAAAAGAAGAATAACAGGAAATCTCACATATTCTTTTCCTAGTTTCTTCCAATGGTAATTATGCATAATTAAGATACACTAGCAAAACAAGGAATTTAACATTAGGACACAGTGTGTTTATCTTCTTTAATCACATGTGTAGATTCATAATATCACCACATCAGTCAAGATACAGAACTACCCTATCACACCAAGAACTCCATCTGCTACGTGTACCTCCATACTTGCCCCTTGAAACATTGCTTTGGTGGCACCCCACACTCTCTGATATGTTGTATTCTAAGTTTCATTAAATTTAATGCATTTTTAAAATATTCCTTAAGTCTTCTTCTGAAACACATAGATTACTTAGAAGTGGTTGTTTAGTTCTCAGTGTTTGGAGACTCCTGTTATCTTTTACTTACTGATTTCTGAATGGATTCCTTTGCGCCCCTCATACAACAATGAAATCTGTTCAGAAATTTCATTGATTTTTGAATGGATTTCATTGTGCCCCTCGTATAATTTCACTTTTTTAAATCTGTTGAGATTTTATGACTTAGGGTGTCATCCGTCCTGGGATGTATCTGGAGATGCTTAGAAGACGTGTATTCTGCTACTGTGTAATGTCATCATATCACATTCGGTAAACAAGAAAACAATCTTGGGGCACCTGGGTGACTGAATCGATTAAATATCTGACTCTTGATTTCAGGTCTGGTCATGATCTCATGGGCATGGGATAGAGCCTGTGGGCTCAGTATTGGGCATCAAGTCTGCTTGAGATTCTCTCTCTTTCCCTCTCTGCCCTTCCCCCCACCCCTCGACCTTGCTCACTCTCAAAAAAAAAAAAAAGACAAGAAAGAAAAGAAAAGAAAATCTTAGTTATTTAAGGATCTCCTTTCTTGGGGCGCCTGGGTGGCACAGTGAGTTAAGAGTCAGACTCTTGATCTAGGCTCAGGTCATGATCTCAAGGTCCATGAGTTCAAGGTCATGATCTCAAGGTCCATGAGTTCAAGCCCTGCATCGCACTCTATGCTGATGGAAGAGAGCCTGCTTTGGATTCTGTCTCTCCTTCTCTGTCTGCCCCTCTCCCACTTGTGCATGTGCACCCCCCCCCGCCCCCATGCACTCACTCACTCTCTCAAAATAAATAAACTAAAAACAAAAACATTTAAGGATCTCCTTTCTTTTATTTCAGCAACACCTTCTCCCAAGCAGAAAATACTACCACTGTTCACAAGATTCCACTACAAAACTAAAACAAAACAAACAAACCTACTATTTCTCCATCTGCTCACCTTTACCGCTTTTGTTTTCCCAATTCGCCTCCACTTTAACAATTAAAAGATTCAAAGCCACGATCAGCCCATTAGAAAAGTGCTCAGCCTCTTTCTGTGGACTGTGGTTGCCTCTCCTGTTTCCCTTCTCCTTCCATGGCTCTGTTTTACTTTCAATTGTTACCCATCAACAATTATACACACACCATTCCGAACTTCCTGCTCACTCAGCTACTCCACTGGCAAAGCAGATGTTTTCGGAGTTGCAAACCGGAAAGTGCTAAATTGATGCCACACATTTGCATACATTCCACTTGAAAAAATTAAAACAACATAAAACAAGGCAGGTGAGGCATCCTGGGAAGTGATGTGAAAGCAATTATTCTGTTTAAAAAGTTTTGTCTATATATGGTATGCACTCCATCACTCACCCTGTGTCTTCTCTGAATGTGATTTCTGACATCCTGTTGTTTGCTGCGCCACTTAATTACAGTGAGTAATGAAGAGATTTTAAAACCACACTGTCACAGTTAATAGGGTGAATAATTAAAGTAATATAGAGTTGGTTTCCCTTCTGTACAAACTATTTGTTCTTCTAACATAACTCTTTAGATTTTCCCACAAAGGGATTCATTTCCTCAGAATTTTCCACTGCATTGTTTCATAAGCCTGACTTTACCACTGCGATCATCACACGAAGAACGTGAAGTAACCTGTGTGAATTTCCTGAAATAACATCTTTAAGCAGATAGTTACACCTTCACCCTTGTCCTTTCTCTCTTTCTACCCTCACCTGGGATGAGGGTGGGCAATTTGCTCTCCTGAAGCAATATGCTGCTGATAATCCATTAATTGAACAATTATGAATTCCCAAGGTTGTTTTTAGTTTCATAGAGGTGAAAAGGGCATGCTGGAGACAAAACATAGGCAAAAATTATCTTCACAGTCATGTTTAACAGGAGAGAACAAAAGCATAGAAACCAAAATACCTAGCACCAAGGGGTGGGAACAAGGAAACGTTATGATTAGGAGAGGTTCCTGGGAGAGAGAAATGGAGAATAAACCAAAGGGTAAAAGTTTGGCGTCAGATTAGGAAGGGTCTTTAATGTCAAGATAAGAATATGCAATTTACTGTGTAGGAAATTCAGGACCATAAAGGTTTGAGCATGAATGTAACCCCATGGCAAATGATTTAAGAAAGATGAGAAAAAGGTTAAAGAAGATTAATTTGTAAGGCAGATATTTAGTGCCTTAGGATGCACACTTGTTCATTTCAGGTCTTCCAGCGACTAGAATGCTTCATACTTAATTGAAGAATATATAAATATTCTTTTTTTATATTCTATTATATAAATATAAATGTAAATCATTCTTTATTTCTCCAAACATCCACACTTACATAATGTTCTGTCTTTGTTCACATTTTCCAGCAACTCAAATAAAGCAGCCCCTATCTCTGTGTATTAACCTGGTACACACATCCTCAGAAACCACTATAAATACAATCTTTTCTGAAAAATCTTTCCGCATTCCTATCATAACATTTCCATACCATGCTTAGGGCACTGATTACTTTTACTTTGGATTGTAGACACTTGAATGCTTATATGTGTGTCAAATCATTAAAACAGGGATCCAAATCTGTTTCATCTCTTCGTGTCTCCTAGTATTTAAAAATACACCTTGCGTAGAGAATGTGTGTAGGAAATTGTTTACAAATGAATGACTGATTGAAGGAATGAATGTCAAAATTAAACTATCTATTCACGTTTCTACAGATACCTCCAGAGGTCAGGTCCCCAGAAGGATGGCACCACAGGTCAGGTAAATTTGGTACTGCTCTAGAATTGCCGATGACAGTCCCTGAGCATCCAGAAAAGGATGCTCTCTCCCGAAGAAAAAGTGCAGTGCAAAAAGAATAATACATGGGGACTATGGATGGCAGGGGGTAAAGAAGCTGGATTCTATTTCCAAGTCAGCTGGCAAATACATTGTAAAACCACTTAATGCTCTCTCTAGTCACATTCTCTATGTCTCTTTTGACTCTCAAAATTAATGATTCTAATTCGGGACCTCCCCAGCATTATGCTATATATATGTGCCTATATATCCACTACCTAAAAGTGTGTATTGTCTCATATTCTTTCATTTGGCTGTACCTCAACTTTCCACAATTCCCTGTGTAGACAAACAAACATGGCCACCACTGATTTTTTTTTTTTCTCTAGTGATGGCATTTAATTAATCACCCCAGACCCCAGCACCTGGTTTCTGTTTCTCTTGTCATTTCATCATTGCCACACTACTTTATACAATTTTGCATTTCAAACACCATGGTGTATTTGTTATAACGCATTTTAGGTTCCCTTCTCAAGCTTTGAACTCATTCAGGCTGTACAATGGATCATCTTATTATCTCAGGCTCGCAGGTAAACTGTAGCACGGCTGTGATTTGCATGAAACACATCTTTAAGGGTGTGGAAAGGACCGAGATGACAGGATTGATGCACCAGGCTTTCAACTTAATTAGTTCCACCCCAGTGTCTGGAATTTTTTACTTCCTAGTTTCAGCTACGATGACGCTGAAAACAAGTGAATCTTAAGGGCTTATTTAATAAAGCTGTGTCACCTCGTTACCTATTTCTTAGAGTATAAGGCATATATATTTAAAGATAAAGAAAAATCCTTCTCTCTGTGTTCTTTTAAAGGTTTGCTATTGTTTGAATTAATATTCATAATTTGAAAAAGGGAGAAAGAAAATTGAGGTGATGCATCAACTGACAATTATCCTAAGACCTGAAAGCACCACATGTGGGTATTAGATCTAAAATAAGTTGGGTAATTCTATAGTCCATTTTCTTTTTTTTTTTTTTAAGGTTTATTTTTGAGAGGGGCAGAGACAAGTGCAAGTGGGAGACAGGCAGAGAGAGAGGGAGACACAAATCTGAAGCAGGTTCCAGGCTCTGAGCCGTCAGCACAGAGCCCGATGAGGGGCTCGAACCCACAACCCGTGAGATCATGACCTGAGCCAGAGTCGGACGCTTAACTGACTGAGCCACCCAGGTGCCCCTGGTCCACTTTCTTTTGAGAACTTTATATAGAAGAGAACCAATCAGCTTCGACTTTGTGCCTGACAGATGAGGAGGGAAATTTCCCGATGAAGCTGAGAAGTCTTCAGAGGGCCATTCAGATTTATATATATATATTTTTTATAAATTGCAGCTACCCTGTTTGTGCTCAGCCCTTACTCTGAAATTCAAACTATGGTTGCCATTCCCGAGTTTATGAGACCTTCCTTACTAAATGAATACACATACAAAATCTTCAAAAATCTTGGGGGAAAAAGTTTCCCTTTTGTTGTTGTTGTTGTTGTTTTGTTGTTGTTGTTGCTATTTTGTTTTATTTTGTTTTAGAAAAGCATCCAGTGATTGCATATGAGAGAAAAGGCTTAGGGAAGATGGTCCCGGCTATTCCTTCTCCCTGTATTACTCTCTTTTTCCTCACCTGTGTTTTTGAAGCTGCTAGCTCCTACTTAACTGTTGGCTATCATTTAAATATTACTTCCTCCAAAAGGCCTTTCTTGAAACCTGAGTTAAATTAGTTGTCTCAGGGAGTCCTCAGAGCACCCTGAAACTTTTCCAGTACTGCTGAGTTTCACGTTCTGTTCTAATGCTAGCTTAACGGCTTAGACCCTCATATAAATTTCAAGCTCACTAAAAACAGTATGATATAATATTTACTATTCTACTTCAAGTTAGTGCATTATAGTGTATATTTGTTTATAGCTCATTCCTATTTTATGATGCTCACAACTGAACAGGGTCTCGTGGTTTGTAAGAGCTTCAGCCTTGGTTTAATGCTCTGCAGCCTTTTTTTTTTTTACATTTTACAATTTTATCTCTGAAGTTTTTAGGTGTGAAGTCAAGAGGACGATGGAGCATGTGATAGAGAAAATCTGCACAGCGGGCGTGTCTGCATGGCTCCTGGCTGACTTGTTTGAATCCGCTTAGAATGTCCCAGGAGCAGAATCCCGGTGAGCATGGAAGGAGGGATAGTGACAGCGTGAAGATGCGACTCGTCCCAAAATAAGGCAATAGCATTCTGGGAAAGCCAGAGAAACAAGAAAGCTTGTCGTGCTCTTCTTTACTTGTGCTGCATGACTGTGTTAGCCAACAACTTACGCTGAAAATAAGAACATCAAAGGAGGGGTGCCTGGGTGGCTCAGTTGGATAAGCCTCCGGCTGCAGCTCAGGTCATGATCTCAAGGTTTGCAAGTTTGAGCCCTGCATTGCGCTCTGTGCTGAGAGCGCGGAACCTGGAGCCTGCTTCTGATTCTGTGTCTCCCTCTTTCTCTCTGTGCCTTCCCCACTCACGTTCTCTCTGTCTCTCTCTCTCAAAACCAAATAAATGTTAAAAAAAAATTCAATTTAAAAAAGAGAACACCAAAGGAAAGGGGAATATGAGACAACAAAGATAGAAACAGTGCTTTTCCCTTTCAGCCCTTTGTACTCATCTGTAAGCCCAAAGGTACAGAATGTTGGTAGAAGGTATGCACATCAGGAAGTGAATTATAAAATAGTTGACTTAGTTTTGTGTGCTGTTTCCACTGTTCTGGTAAGAGCTAAATACATATGCATTTATGAGCTAGGACATACAAATTGCACAATTTCAGTTATTCAATGTATGAGTTAAAGGCTCCTCTTTGGGGGCACCTGGGTGGCTCGGTCAGTTGAGCATCTGACTCTTGGTTTCAGCTCAGGTCATGATCTCACTATTTGGTTTGTGAGTTCAAGCCCTGCGCTGGGCTCTGGGCTGACAGCAAAGAGCCTGCCTGCTTAGGATTCTCTTTCTCTCTCTGCCCCTCCCCTGCTCGTGCATGTGCTCACTTTCTCCCTCTCAAAATAAACAAACTTTTATAAAAAGGCTCCTATTTAAAACTAGTATTACACAGCATAAAGATAAATAGTAACATTATACCCAACGGTTAGAATTTTAATTTTTCTTTAATTAGAATATTACATAGAAATATGGAATACCATAGCACTCTGAAAGAGATAAAAGAAGACAGGAAAACTCTCTCTACTTAGTTCCTTTAATGATGCTATTTACCTGCTTTTTGATCAAGGAATGCCACATTTTCATTTTGCACTGGGTCCTACAAAATTTGTAGTCAGCTATGCAGTAAAATTTTAATTCAGCAAATGTTTAGTGTTCAAACCCTATGCACTCCAAAAAAAGAACTTGCCCTTGATTAGCTTCTGGGAGATAAACTCTGAGCCCTTGGATTATCCTGTTTGATAAACGTGCTTTCATGTACTTGAGAACTTTGGCCACACTGCATAGTTTGTGCTAACAACATGATTTATGGCAAATATCTAGTTTTATTCACCTGGGGCTCTGGGCCATGTTTTATCAGTTAAACCCCTGGGAGATGGCTGGAGACTAGCTAAGATCAGTCACACAGGGTACTCCATGCCTATGTGACTGACCCCTAATAAAAAACCCCAACATCAAGGCTCAGGTGAACTTCCCTGATTGGCAGTATTTCATACATTTTGTCAAATATCATTGCTGGGGGAACTAAGTGCTGTCTATAGGACTAAATTAGAGACGTCAATTGGAACCTTCTGTCTAGATTTTCTTAGACTCCAGTGTACATGTCTATTAAAGTTTGCTGATTGTAATCTATATCCTTTCTCTGTAATAACCTTTTTAAGTGAATGTAACAACTTTACTGAGTTCTGTGAGTCTTTCTAGAAAATCACCCAACCTGATAGTGGTTATGGAGACCCCGGCACAATGGCTCTCACTCTTAGTTACAAATTGGGATGCCGTATTTAATAGTCCCAACAAGACTACAATAAGTTACGTACCCAAATGTGAAATAAGAGTATTTCTCTAAAAGGAGAGAAGGATAAGGTAAGGTAAAAAGAAGGTAAAAAGATGTAGTTTTATTACGTATATGATTTTTTCCTTTTTACATCTGAAAAAAATATTCCATCACCCACATCCACCAAATTTTGTTTATCCATTCATCCGTCAATGTACTCTGTTGGTGTTTGGGGGTTGTTGGCTTCTTTAGCTTCAAGTTTAGGATATATGAGGTAAAAAGAAGATCCAGAGAACTCACCATGGTGTGTCCAGTGCAAGATAGAGTATGAAAATCAAGGAAAAAATATGAATGATCCTCAATGATCTGTGGGACTTTTAAAATAAAATTTAAACTTTGTGCCATCAGAGTCCTAGAGAATGAGGAAAAAGAGAGCAGGACTAAATAAGTACCAGAAAAAATAATACTGGATATTCCCTATATATGAAAAAAATTACAGAAAACTACAGTTGCCAGAAGCTGAGAAAACCCCTAAGTGTATAATCCCAAAGAGATCCAGACCAAGACACAGCAGTCAAACCTCCAAATACTAACGACAAGGAAAACACTTTAAATGTAGTGGGAGAGGAACAACCCTTACCTTTAAGGGAAAATGATCTGAATGACAGTGGATCTGTCATCAAAAACCATGGAAGCCAAAAGAAAGTGGCACAACATTTTTCAAGTGATGACAGAAAAGAACTGTTAACTGGAATCTTTTATCTACATGATACATCCTTCAGAAATGAAGAAGAAATCAAAAAGTACTCTGATAAAGGAAAACTAAGAGAATTGGCCACCAACAGAACTAAAAGAATGAGTAAATCAAACCAAAGAAGATAATAAAAGAAGGAACCTTGGAAGATCAGGGAGAAAAGAAAAATACACAGGAAGTAAATGTATAGGTAAATATAGGCTTTTCATCGCCTCTTGTGTTTTTCAAATTATGTTTTATAACTGAAGCAAAATTGTAACACTGCCAGATATAGTTCTAAATGTGCTTTTAATGATTAACATTTATTAATGATTTAATTATTAGAATTATTTAAGACAATTATAAATGGAAGAGTGTAAGAGAATGTACAGGGAAGCAAGGTTTCTACACCACTCACACTACTTAAATAATACCACAAGTAGATTATGACAAGTTATGTACATATAATCTCATACCTAAAAAAACCCACTAACAAAGTGATAAAAAAAAGGAGATATACTGAAAAACACTGTACATAAATCAAAAGAGAATTCTAAAAACTGTTCAAGTAAACTACAGAAAGGTAGGGAAAAGGAAATATAAAAAAGAAACAGAGAGCAAACAGAAACCAATATAGTTAAATAAAATGGCAGACTGAAGCACTGATATATCAATAGACATGTAATGTAACTTGTTGATAGACATCAATGAAAAGACAGATTGGCAAAGTGGATTAAAAAGCCTGACCAAACTATAGACTGTCTGCGATAAACTCACTTTAATGATATAGGTAACAGAAATGTAAAAGAATGCAATGGGTATATTATGTGGACTTTAATCAAAGGAAAACAGAAGTGGCTATATTAATATCAGTTAACATACACATTAGAGCAAAGAAAATTACCCAAGGCAGAGAGGGACATTACATAAGGAGAAATGGCCAATCCAGCAAGGAAAACATAATAATAAATGTATATGCATTAATACAACATAACCGCAAAATATTTGATGCAGAGGCTGACAGAACTGAAAACAAAATAAACAATTCAACAAAAAACGGACAGAGCAACTAGAATGATAATCAAAACAGGTAAAGAAGAATTCAACACCAACAGGACATAATAGACATTTGTGGCACACTCTATCTGACAGCAGCTGAGTACACATTAATCTTGAATGCCCTCAGACACACATTCCAAGATAGACCATCTGCTGGAACATTAAAAAAAATAATCAAATTAAGATAATTGTAATCATATAGAGTGTGTTCTCTGAAAAGATAAAATAAAATCTAACTAGAAATCAATACCAGAAATACAACAGGAAAATTCCACACTTCAAAAGTAAACACCACACATAAATAATACCGGGGTCAAGGAGGAAGTCTCAAGGAAATAAAAAAAAAATGCATTGAACTGAATGAAAATGAAAATGCAATACATCAAAATGTGTGGGAGAGGTAAAGCAGTACAGAGAAATTTATAACATTAATGCCTACATTAAAAAATAGAAACATTCTCAAATCAATAAGCTTACATATCAAGAACCTATAAAAATAAGTGCAAAATAAGCACACAAGTAAAAGGCCAATCAGAGATTAGGCAAAACATATGAAAAGACATTTCACTGAAGAGGATATACAGATGACAAATACACACACGAAAATGTGTTTGATTTCATTAGCTATTAAGGACATTCAGGTAAAAGTATCACAAGGAGATCACCTATAAGAATGGATAAATTGAAAATAGGGGACACTGCTGAATACTGGCAAGGATGTGGAGAAATTGTGTCATTCATACATTGTGGGTAGGAATGTAAAATTGTATTCCCTTTCTGGAAACCACTTTGGGAGTTGCCTAACAAACTGCATACGTAATTATCCCCAAAAATGAAACCGCAAAAATCTAAACAGTAATGTTCATAGCAGCTTTATTTACAATAGCCACAATCTGGAAACAATCTGGATATTCTCCAATGTGTGAACAGTTAAACAAACTATGGTACATGTGTACCATGAAATACTCGTCTAACTAAAAAGGGAGGAACTACTGATATACACAACAGCCTGGATGAATCCTTAGGTAAGTATAATTTGTGGAAAAAATCAAACAGTTACATAGATTATAACTGCATGCACATCACATTGCTGAAATGACAAAATGGTATAAAAGTTGAAAAGAGATGAGTGGCTGCCAAGGGTGAAGAAGGGGGTTGATGGTAGAAGGAAAATGGGTGTGGATATAAAATGGTAACATAAGTGTTCCTTTTGGTGATGGAAATGGTAAGGAGCTTAATTACATCAACATCAATATTCTATTTGTATTACTGTACTCAAGTTTTGGGAAACTGGGTAAAATGTAAAATGAATCACCCTGTATTATTTGTTGCTACTACAATTAAATGGAGTAAACATTAAAATAAATAATTTAAATAGTAAACACTTAAACTTACAGAGAGTATAAAAAATAAATAGAGGGGCACCTGGGTAGCTCAGTCGGTTGGGCCTCCGACTTCGGCTCAAGTCATGATCTTGCGATTCGTGGGTTAGAGCCCCGTGTCGCGCTCCATGCTCATAGCTCAGAGCCTGTAGCCTGCTTTGGATTCTCTGTTTCCCTCTCTCTCTGCCCCTCCCCAACTCATTCTCTCTCTCTCTCTCTCTCTCTCTCGAAAATAAATATTAAAAATAAATAAATAAATAAATACAGCCAATTAAAAAATAATGAAGGGAAAAATAAGCCACAGATACTATATTTGCTGTTGCATTTAGAATTTGATTCACAATCAAAACCTGCTTTTAGAGAGAAAGATGATATTGAAAGCTTAATGTCATATCTTAAGTTATAAATATATCACGATAACTTTCTGTTCTTCAGGCTGTTTTAAAACAATATTCTTCTGCACTATTTAAATATCTTTCTCACACCAAATCCATTATCATCAATAGTGGCCCTTCCTTCTACTTCAGATATTTCCCTGGAATGTGTGGAAACTTAGTCTCAAATCAAACTAACCTGATTTCCTTCAATTACATACTTTTTTGTGTAACATACGGAAATTTAACAAACTTTAAATTCTTTCTTTGTTTCTGCAAACATAAAAAATGAACAATTATATGTACATTGCAGTAGCATCCTAACAAGAAAACCCAAGTGGAGAGAGACAGTAACACTAAGCAAATACATAATCACCAATATATTTGCTCCGCCACCTTCCATAAAATAGGATTCTGTGTTTGTATTTCTAGATGTATAGATTTTGTTGTATAGTAATCTTTTACATACGTGCATGTAATGAAAGTGTGAGTTTGCATTTTTTAACGTTTATTATTTTTGAGAGAGAGAGAGAGAGAGAGAGAGAGACAGCACAAGAAGGGGAGATGCAGAGAGAGGGGGAGAAATAGAATCCAAAACAGGCCAAGGCTCTGAGTCGTCAGCACAGAGCCCGATGCAGGCTTCAAACTCATGAGCTGTAAGATCATGACCTGAGCCAAAGTCAGACACCCAACCGACTGAGCCACGCAGGTGCCCCAGAAGTGAGTTTTCATTTTAACTCTGCCATTTGCTGCCTAAAACTTCATACTTTCTATCATATGACTGTTTAGACAGGGTTCTACCAAATCCAAGTCACTATGTTTGTATGGTTCCAGGTAACCACTGCACAAAACTAGAAAATCTCCACGTCATTGTCCATTATCAGTACTTACAAGGTTAACATTAACAAAAATGAGAAGGCAAGCTTCAAGAATCTGTATATAAGGCAAAGTTATAAAATAGAAATAACGTGACTGAACAAGAGGGGTCAATGAAATGAGAGGCAGATTTTTAGAGTACAGAGACCCATATTTAACTCCCAGCTCTGACATTTTTCGTAAGTGGTCTTAGACAAATCTTAAAACAATTTTCATTTTCTTTATCTATCCAAGTGGGTGGTAATCCATAACTCATAAGACTGCTGTGAGTACTAACTGTGATACTGTGATTGAAAATAATCTGTAATATACGGAGCATACAGCAAGTATTTTTCTATCTTTTGCTGAAGACTATTTTCAATCTCCTTATCTCAGCAGTGTGAATGAAAGATGAGAACCCACTGAAATGACAGGTTTAAACCAGCCAGTACCTAAAATCTAGACATTAGGAGAGTGACTTATTTGTGTAGGGCTGGGAAGATTTGAAGACAGAGTCAAGAAAACAGACGAAAACAGGAATCACTCAAAATAAGTAAGATATTATAGATTTAATGATTTGCTTAATCAGAGCAAGTATAGTGCATATTTGGAAATTTTACAACTATGTTTACTGCCTTTAGTATCCACAATGGCAAGGAAATACCAGTATTTTATTATTAGATTACGGATATTTGAAAGCCGTTTAGGGTTTTCTACTCTGCATTCTAAGGGCCTATAAAAGTGTATAATTCAGAGGAATTTCTGAATTTGTTTCCCAAATGAGTAAATGAGTTAACGAATGAATGATTAAATGGAGAAAATGGTGACTCAATTAATAGGATCGTTTTAAGCCTACAGATTTCAACAAGAACTACAAAAATACTCAAACACCCGTGACACTTCGCCATTTAGGGAAACCTTCCTGATGATTTCTTTCCATGCGAGAGAAGATAGCTAGCCCTCGAGTAACCTGAACTTTTCAGAAAACTGTATGGCTGGCCAGGATCTCTAATGCTCAGACGCAGCCTGAATGTCATGAGGCTGAATAAGACACACTAACTTCTTAAAATATATGAACCAGCCATAAATTTTAGCATAAAGACCTCTCATCCTGACCTCCAGAGTATATAGATTATAATGACAGGCCTCTTTGTATAGGGAATATCCATGTTCAATCTTAGCTGTTATTGATGAACAAGTGGATTCAGTAGAGTCACAATGCCATTCTCTAGGAATGAGAGCCACACGAGGGACATTCGTTATTATATAACAAATCAAAGGACACCCCATGGCCACTTCAATTGTTCTTAATAAGTTTTCATTTTGGCATAGGTCAATTTATAGAATTAAGGTATTTTTATAACCACAGTGCCTGAATGAGACTGATTTTCCTAAGTTTTAATCTTTTTGTCTCCTGGCTGCTTCCTCCCAGATCTATCTTGTTGCAAGGGTGATGATCTTCCTAATATACCCTGGGTTTGATTTCTTCCACGCCTTCTCATTGCCTTTGAGATAAAGTCCAGGCTATTACAAGGCATGGAATACTTCCATGGCCTGGCTTCTTCCTTTTTACCTAGTTTCATTCATCAAGATTCTGCCTCTTAAATATTATACTCTAGTAAATCAAAAAATTCTATAGTTCCTCTGAATGCTATGGGAATTCATGCTTCGGTACCTTCTTTTGTTCAGTTCCCTTTGTCTGAAATGCTCTACTTTCCCAGTCTCTTTCTGGAGAAAGCCAAGTCATTTCTCAAGATTTAACCAAGTATCTTCTTCTACAATTCCTCCCCAAAGTACCTAATGTGGTAAAGCAGCCCCTCCTTGCACTTTACTCATTGGGCATCTATTTATCATGACAATTGACATATTATATTAAAATTTTCTAATTACATCTTTGTCTCCCTCATTAGACTTGCATATCAAGGGAAAAGTGCACTCAAATACATCTTTGAACCTCCTGGGTGTGGTGAGTATTCAGAATTGTGCTCCATGATATTTACTGAAATTAATGCAGATAAGTGCTAAGAAATCATTTATTTTAATGGAATACCATCTGGTGGCCTGAGGGCTATCCTCTCTGAGCCAAAACCCAAAACAAACAAAAAATACCATTAAGTGTTTAAGATGAGGATTACAGCCAGTGGTTTTTCTGGAAAACAAATTGGTTAATTTATGTTGTCCTATAAAAGGTTACATTCTAGGCCTTCCAGTTATCAACAGCAATAGAATGTTTATTCTGGATGCCCTGTAAGAGTCTTGATTTATTTTTCTGTAGTGAATGTGCCTGCTTTGTTTTATTTCATTTCTTTGGAAAAGCTATTATACAGCCTACAACACTCAAGAGATTATTTCTTTTTAAACTGAGCTTCTTTAATTTCAGATACATAAATTGGCTATAATTCAGAGTGAAATGTGTCATTATAGTCTAACAGCATTTATAAATGTTCATAGATGTTAAATTATAAGCCATTCAGACACTTAAGAGAATGCATGCACATGTACATTGGGCAGCATATAATGAGAAAATTTATCTTTATGTTTGGCTGCACAATCTATTTTCATTCCCTGGACTATTTCAATTCATCAGTTAAACCTGGTTCTAAATCTTCTACTGAAAATACTTCTAATGGGGCCAATCTGGGCTGGCAAACAGAACTGTGTAGGTGCTTATCTATCTGGGGGGTGGTATGTAGTTAAAATGCTACACGTACCGCTTAAAATTTCAACCTCGCTCAAACGTAGGTAGGATAAACCACACCCTTTAAAACAGTGTGAGTACTGGGGTGTCTGGGTGGCTCAGTTGATTAGGCATCTGACTTCGGCTCAGGTCATGACCTTGCAGTTTGTGAGTTCAAGCCCCACATCAGGCTCTGTGCTGACAGCTCTGAGCCCAGAGCCTGCTTCGGATTCTGTGTCTCCCTCTCTCTCTGCCCCTTCCCTGCTTACACTCTGTGTCTCTTTCTGTTTGAAAAAAAAAAAAATATTAAAAGCATTTAAATAAATAAATAAATAATAAAACAGTGATTACTATTACTAATATTCTGTCTGTAAGAGTTCCCTGAGTAATCCAAGATCTACCACTAAATTATTTGAGTTTACTCAATGAACACTCTTTTGCTTATGCTGTGGTTCTTTTTTCTTTAATTGCATAATGCACCGAACTGGGAAGTAAGTTCACCTAGTAAGTGCATACAGTAACTTCTCAATCTATTAAGCCATATAATTCCTCAACAGAACAATTTCTTGATCCTCTCTGTACTTTCCTTGAATAAGCAATTCTTATATTCATATTCATTCTGGAATACAGGTTGGTCACAATCCATCATATTAGAGTGCTAGAGGAGGAAATGATGAGTAGTTCAATTATCATATAGAAAAACAGAATGAATATGCAAGATCCCAAAAGGCAGAGTATATAGACATAATTGCTGTTGGAGTAAAGAAATGGGACTTCAATCAGATATACTGGCTTTTGCTTGTCCCTGTCTTGGGTCTTGGGATTCTAAGAAGCGCACTTTAGAAAAGTAAGGTATCAGATCACTTTTAGTCCTAACATTTACCAATTGAAGCACATTTGCAAGACTTTTTTCTCTACATACATAAATGTGTTCATACTTCCCAGGCTCTGAACACTAAGAAAAGTCTGGAAAATGATAAGGGAAACAAAAGAGTTTAGGCACAATGTTATCTTCCCATTAAAATTGCCACTATCTCAATAGTCTTCATTCATATCTTTTAGATTTTTGTCTTTGAAGTATTCACCCTTTTTATAAGCAATTATGCTAATAAGCACCTTTATAAAGATAATTTTTTAGATATTATGATCTCTTATTTGAGAACAAAACAGTAGTGACAAGGACCTACTATACCCTGCTTCCTGGATAGCTGAAAAATGTGTAAGATTCATAATTTCCAAACCTTACTTTATCAACTTTGCCTTAAATATTTATTAATATGTGTGTGTGTGTGTGTGTGTGTGTGTGTGTGTGTACTTACATATTGACATTACCCTTGACATAGGATACTCAATTTAAAAATTTGGGTAGGGAGTAATCATTTCTTCAAATACCACTTTACCCCATTCAAATATCCACATATTCAACTTATTACTGAAAAGCTTATAGACTGTCACTGTGATATCTCCTACATCATTATTTTCCATTCTAATTTATACCATTTGAATTCATTTCCTCATTATCTTCTGTCCACACAAAGGTTGCAATAAATCATCTAACCTATTATTTTATTCTACTTTACTTAAATATTTTCCTATTATGGAGTATTTATGTAGTTTTCAATTTTTTCACAATCATGAATAATATTTGTGCACAGATATCTGCATTTCATATTAGTTCCTCATCAAACCCAGTAGGATTTTTGTAACAGTATGGTATTAACTTAATCGGTCTTTTCAAATAATAAGATATATTCTCAAAAATGATGGCTATTTTGGGTGTCTGGGTGGTTCAGTCTACTGAGTGTTCAGCTCTTGATTTCAGCTCACATCATGGTCTCATGGTTCATGGGTTCGAGCCCCACTTCGGGCTCCTTGCTGACAGGGCAGAGCCTGCTTGGAATTCTCTCTCTCTCCCTCTTTCTGTCCCTCTTCTGCTCTTTCTCACTCTCTCTTTCTCTCAATAAATGAATAAATTTCTTTTAAAAAGACGTCTATTTATCAATTTATTTTGGATCATAAAGCAAAGGCCACATCAATTGGAAGAAAAATAATGTAAAATTTCCAAATATAAATCAATGACTTGAAAATATAACTGCAAGTTCGAATAAACCTTGGAAGGTGTGATTATATACTGTCAGGATGTTTGCCTAAGTATGGTATTTTATCAACTTTCAATGAAAGTGTATGCTAATATAAATAGCTAAGCACTGAATTTGCCTATTCCAATTACATGTTTGTTATTGTTGTTATAAGTTCAAATAGAGTAATTAGAATGCTATAAATTTTAGTAGGAGGGAAAGTTTGTGAAGATTATTTCAAAATGTATGGCTCCTATAACTAGGTGAATGATCATATCAACTATAGAAACATGCAAAGCTTGAATATGACTAAATTTGGAAAAGAAGGTTATTAGACAGATTATAAATTAGAACTTTGATGGAGTTTGGTAAACCTTTGAGAATCCAAGAATATTTTGAATAGGCAGTTTGATATATAGATATGGAGGTTGAAGGAGTTAGGGGGTGGAGGTGTGCATTTTTAGATGATCTGCATCGGTTTTTCTTAAAACCATGCTTGTAAACAACAAGAAAAAATATGATTGTGAACGAGATCACTTAGGAAGGGAATATATCCTGAAACAATGTGTAAAGATACGATTGAATGGTCATGATGAAATGGGACAAAATTCAAGAAGCAAAGATTTATATCCTATAGGGGACAGATTAATAAATGTTTACAAATGTATGATAAGAGAGCACACAAGAGAAAGAAAAACACGTTAGTAAATTCATTAACGTAAAAATAAAATCTACATATATATTTATGGGAATATATATTTTTAATTCTCCTTTATTTTTTATATTCTCCCACATTACATTATACATCAAAGTGAGATTAATTTAAACATATGACACATATTTTAAACAAATCAAATGCAGTCCTTAAATACTTTTGAGGGGACAGTTGCAGAAAAAAGTTCAGAATGCATGTAAACATAGTCACTAATCACTGATGAAACAGCAAAGACAACACAATGGAGTAAAGATTGTCATTTCAACTGGACATCTGCATGCAAAAAAAATGAAGATAGACACAGACCTTATTTCACTTAAAAATTAACTCAAAATGGAGCATAGATATTAATGTAAAATGCAAAACTATAAAGTTCCTAAATGGTAACATAGGAGACTATCTAGATGACCTTGTGTATAGTGGTAACTTTTTAGATACACCAAAGGCACGAGCCATGAAAAAAGTAACTGATAAGCTGGACTTCATTAAAATGTAAAACCCTTGCTCTGCAGAATACACATCAAGAGAGTGAGACAAGCCACTGACAGGGAGAAGATATTTATAAAAGACATATATGATAAAGGACTGTTATCCAAAATATACAATGAACTATTAAAACCAAATGTCAGGAAAATTAAAAACCCAGTTAAAAGATACACAAAAGACCTAACAGATACTAGACCAAAAAGATATCCAGATGACAAATAACCATGAAAAGATACTCAACATCATATGCCCTTAGGGAGAAGCAAAGTAAAACAATGAGACACCACTATAAACCGATGAGAATGACCAAAATCCAAACCATGGACAAGAGCAGATGTTGGTGAGGATATGAAGCAACATGGATTCTCATTCACAAGACTAAATAGACTCTTACCATCCAATCCAGCAATCACGCTTATTGGTATTTCACCAAATGAACTGCAAATCTATGTGCCCATAAAAACATACATGTGGACGTTTACCACAGCTTTCTTCATATTCATTTTTTCATAAAAAGATATTCCTATGTTTATAGCATCTTTGTTTTTGTTCTCTTATTCCAAAACATGAAAGCAACCGAGATATTCTTCAGTAAGTGAATGGATAAATAAACCATGGTACACTAGACAATGGAATATTATTCAGTGACAAAAAGAAATAAGCTGTCAAGCCGTGAAAAGACATGAGGGACGCTATAATGCATTTTTCTAAGTGAAAGAAGCCAATCTGAAAAGGCTTCATAGTATAAGATTCCATCTATGTAACATTCTGGAAAAGGCAAAACCATGGAGAGACTAAAAAAGTCAGTGGTTGCCAGGGTTTAGGGGCAAAGGAGGGATGAACAAGCAGATCCCAGAGGGTTTTTGGGTCAGTGAAATTATTCTGTATGACACTATAATGGAAACTATCCAAAACTACCCAAAACTACAGAATGTACAACACTGAGACAACCTAATGTGAACTGTGAACTCTGGGTGATAACCGTGTGCTAGGTCGGTATCCTGATTGTAACACACACACCACCGTGGTGTGGGATATTGACCTTGCAGCAGACTGTGCCTGTAGAGGGGAAATCGTATAGGAGATTTTCTGCTTTCCACTCACTTTTGCTGTCACGTAAAAAAAAAAAAAAAAAAGTCTACTAAAAAATTAAATAGACAAAGAAAGAAAGAAAGCAGAGAACTAATGAAAATAGGCAGCATCAGACATTCACATCTTTGATCTCACAGAAGACAGAGAGAAGGAAGTTCCAGGAATCCACAACTCTACCAAACACACTATTTAGCTAGAGAATTGTCTGAATCAAGTATTTAAACTGTTGAAACTCTGAAGTATAGGTGAACACTTGCAGCATCCAAAAAAGTGCCTCATGCGGGGAAAAGCTGGTAACTTTTGGTAAACTTTGGCATTTTGAGTAGTGGGTACAATTTCCCAGCCCCCAGCCCTGCAGTGGCAGCTCTAAAGACGGTGGCCCAGATTCCCAGCAAGGTTTATGCCAAATTAAACAACAGGGACATTATCCTCTAAAAACTGGGGTCATGGGTTTTGATGTATCTGATGGTTCACTGAGGGGATGGCCAAGAGGCTGACCATTGTTGTAACTCAAGCCTGTGCAAGTGACTTCCTTAGCAGTATTGATCAAGAGAATTTAAAGAGACAGAGTACCTTTTTTCTTACTTTCTTATTTAGTTTAGGCATTTAAGTAAATCTCTTTCAGGTCACTGGCTGACTATCGAGAAAATAAAACAGAAACTGTATAAGCCATATGTGACAAGAAATATAGTCCTTGTAGAAAATAGTCAAGAAAAGTCACTAAATAGAAAATTACAGCTTTTATCAGGAAACGACAGCAATCCCTAGGGAAAGAAGACATTCTGATTTCCAGTTATCACACTGCAATATTCAAAATGTACAGTTCTCACCAAAAAACTACAAAACATACAAAATTAGGAAGTTACCGTTAATTCAGAGGAAAACACGTTTTAAAAAATGATAGAAAACCTTTCCAAGAATGCCTAGTCATTGGACCTCCTAGGCAAAGACTTTCAATTATCCATCTTACGAATGCTCAAATAGAGAGAGACGAGCCAAAAACAGACTCTTAACTGTTGAGAGCAAACATAGTTACCAGAGGGGAGGTGGGTGGGGATGGGTGAAATAGGTGAAGGGGATTAAGGGTACACTTATCATGATGAGCATGGAGTATATGGAACTGTTGAATCACTATATTGTACACCTGAAACTAATATAACACTGTATGTTAATTGTACTGAAATTAAAATTTTTAAAAATAAAATTTAAAAAATGCTCAAATAGATAAAGGAAGTCATGAATAAAAAACTAAAGCAAATTGGAGAACAGTATTTGAGCAACTAAGAAATATCAATAAAAATATATAAAAATTATAAAAATGAGGGCCGCTGGGTGGCTCAGTCATTAAGCTGCTGACTTCGGGTCAGGTCATGATCTCACAGTCCTTGAGTTCCAGTCCAACGATGGGTGACTCAAGCTCTACTTCAGGTGAGCATGAGCCCTGCGTCAGGTAAAACACAAGCTGTAGGTGAGCCTTACTTCTCCTGCCCCTCACTCTCTGCCCCTTGTGGGATTCTCGCTCTCCTCTCTCTCTCTCTCTCTCTGCCCCTCACTTTCACCCTCTGTTTCTCAAAAAGAAAAAATATAAAATTGAACTAAGTAGAGGGGTGGCTGGGAGGTTCAGTTGGTTAAGCATCCGACTTTAGCTCAGGTCATGATCTCAGTTTGTGAGTTCAATCCCTGCATCAGGCTCTCTACTGTCAGCACAGAGCCTGTTTTGAATCTTCTGTGTTCACTCTGCTTCTCCCCCACTCTCTCTCTCTAAAAAATAAACATTTTTTTAAAAATGAACAAACTAGAAATTAAGAAGTTGAAAGTATAGTAGCTGAAAAAAAATCAATAGAGGGATTCCACAGAATATTTGAGTAGGCAAAAAAAATTAAATAAAGAATCAACGAACTTGAAATTAAGGCAATAAAAGTTTCCCAGTCAGTGAAGAGAAAGAAAGAATAAAAGAGTAAGAATAAAAGGTAATGTGAGACATTACCAAGAGCATCCTGACATTAGTGGAGCCTCAGCAGAGAGAGAAAAGGGCAGAAAAAAATATTTGAATAAATAATGATAAAAACACTATTTGATGCAATACACAAATCTACCCATCCTAGAAGCTCCACAAATCCCAAGTAAGATACACTAAAAAAAATCCACACAGAGACACATACTAATCAAATTGCCAAAAGCCAAAAATAGAGAAAACCTTGAAGGCAGCAAGAGAAAAAAGTTCACTTGCCACATTCAGGTGACCCTCAGTAAGATTAACAGCCAACTCCGAACCTAAAACTATGTAGACTAGGAGGCAGTGGTGAGATATTTTTAAAGTGCTATGAAAAAAAAATACTGTTAACCAAGAAGTCTATATCTGGAAAGCTTATCTTTTAAGAATAAAGGAGATACTAAGACATTCCCAGATAAACAAAATGCTAAGGGTGTATGTTGTTAGTAGACCGGCCCCTAGAAGAAATATTGAAGGGACTGACTCTTAGAGGCTGGAAAAAAAAGATATTGTAGAGGGAGTCAAAGCCATACACAGAAATAAAGATCACTGGTAAAGGAAACCATATAGATGGATATAAATGGTGCTCTTGTAGTCTTGGTCTATAAAACTGTATTTAGTACTTAAGTTTCTTCATTTAGTTGCCTATATGACTTAAAAGATAAATGCATAAAATGATCATTATAAATCTGTTGATAGGTAACAGTGTATAAATGTGTTGTCATAATAACAATATAAAGGATGGGGAAGACTTTATAAGAGCAGAGTTCATGTGTGCTACAGAACCTAAGTTGTTATCATTTGATGCTAGATTGCTATAAATATATTAACTATAATCCTCATGGTAACCACAAAGAAGATAAAAACATACAGAAAAAAGAAAGATAAATAATATACAGAAAAGGAAATGAAGAAGGAATCAAAATGGTGCAATATTAAAAAAAAATTAGAAAACACAGAGGGGCACTTGGATGGCTCAGTTGGTTAAGTGTCAGACTTCACTCAGTTTGTGAGTTCGAGCCCCACATCAGCCTCTGCTGTCAGCACGGGGTCCACTTCAGATCCTCTGTCCTCCTCTCTCTCTGCCCCTCCCCAACTCTCTCTCTCTCTCTCTCTCTCTCCCCCAAAAATAAATAAATATAGGGGTGCCCGGGTGGCTCAGTCAGTTGAGCATCTGGCTTCTGCTCAGGTCATGATCTCGTGTTCGTGGGTTCGAGCCCCGCATCAGGCTCTGTGCTGACAGCTAGCTCAGAGCCTGGAGCCTGTCTTCAGATTCTGTGTCTCTATCTCTGACCCTCCCCTGCTCATGCTGTCCCTCTCTCTCTCAAAAAAATAAATAAAAAACATGAAAAAAATTTTTAAATAAATAAATAAATAAATATAAAAGAAAAGAAAAAGAAAATTCAAAATAAGGTAGTACTAGGGGAAATGAGGAAGACAATATCTGTGACAGAAAGAAAACAGGGGTGCCTGGGTGGCTCAGTCGGTTGAGCGTCCAACTTCGGCTCAGGTCATGATCTCACAGTTCGTGGGTTTGAGCCCTGTGTCAGGCTCTGTGCTGACAGCTCAGAGCCTGGAGCCTGCTTCCGATTCTGTGTGTCTTCCTCTCTCTCTGCCCCTCCCCTGCTCATGATCTGTCTCTCTCTCTCTCTCTCTCTCAAAAATAAATAAATGTAAAAAAGAAAGAAAGAAAGAAAAGTAATCCACAATGTCACAAGTCCTCAACATCAGTTCATTTCAAATATAAATGGAATTAAGTGCACCAAATAAATTAGAGAATGGCAGAATTAATGTAAACAACACAACCCAATTATGTGGCACCTACAAGAGACTCATTTTGGACCATGAGACACTAATAGGGTTGAAAGTGAAAGGATGGAAAAAGATATTTCATACAAATAGTAGCCATAAAAGAGCTGAAGAGCTTACACTAATATTGAACAAAAATAGATATTAAGGCAGAAGTTATTATAAGATAAAGCATTTTATATTGATAAAAGGGTCAATTCATAAAAAAGATATAACAATTACAGCCATAAATTCAAACAGACCCTCCAAATATATGAATAAAATATTGACAAAATGAAAGGGAATGATAGTTCTATAATAATATTTGGAGATTTCAATATTTCGCTTTCAATGATGGATAGAAAGTTGAGTCAAATGACTGGTAAGGAAATTACAAATTATGGTTTTTACATGCAATACAGTGCTAGTCAGCAATACTGATATAAACTATGAAATTATATATGAAACTTATAACATTAAATACTGATACATGCTATGATATGGATGAATCAGAAAAACCTTATGCTGAGTCTAAGAAGCCAGAAACAAAAGGTAACATATTTTATGTTTCTTTTTATAGGCCATATCCAGTTTAAACAAATATGTAGAGAAAGAAAACAGATTCGCTACCAGGACATGAGGGATGGGGAAGTGCGGAGTGATTACCTATAGCAGATATGAGTTGTTTTTCTCGAGTGATGAAAACATTTGGAAATTAGAGCAAAGTGTGGCTGCACATCAGTGTGAATACATTAAATGCCACTCAAGTGTATACTTTAAAATAGTTAATTGTATGTTATGTGAATTTCACCTCAATTTTAAAAATCACATCTCAGATACCTACTATGAAATCAGTAAGGCTGTGGTATAAAATGCGTATCTACTTTTTCGTCGTCCTTTACAGAGGGATTTGCATTTCACATGGAAATGATACTCCCATGGCTTACCTGGATCTGTGTATGCTTGACCATGACCATTGTGGAATTAGAGCAAATTCAGGAATGTGGGCTATTTTATAATGCAAAGACATTGTTACATGAATTTTATTCATCTCTCTATTCTTATTAAAATAATTTCACCTCCAGTTTTTGAACAATTAGCTGGTAAATTTAATTACAGTCTTATAATCTTAAATTAAGCAAAATGTACTGAGCTAATAATTCACCTCTATGCCATGTTCTTAAGATACTAAAATAAGTGCAGATGTACAAAAGTGTCTTTACTTCAAGCAATTTATAGACCAGTGTCAGAGTTTGACAGGCTAAACAATCTTATACACACACACACACACACACAATAACATGTAAGCACACAAAAACTGTGATGAGAAACCATATGTAAAAGTATGTATTATAATATTTTATGTATGCATGTATGTATTTCTAGGAAAATTTAGGGGAAAAAATTACTTCCTCAGTCTGAATGATTAACATCCATTAAACTCTTTAAAAGAGTTCCTTTTAAACTGAGTCTTAAAGTTCAATGAGGCTACCAAAGACAAAAATAATATTATATATGGTTATATGGAAACAAAAAAAGTATATTTTAACTGAGTGGTGAGAGCAAAGTTTGAATTCCAGTAATCGTGGTGGTATTATTGTTGGGGGTCAAAGGTATGTACAAATGTGTTGAATGGGAAAGGGATTGTATGCCACCTTCAGGTGCCATTGCAGAGTCTCAAGTATGGAAGGACCTGGTCTCTCATGTAAATTCTTTTTACATTTATATAATTATTTATATACATTCTTACAGTTTAATGTATATAAAGAGCATTTACAGCACAATGAATACAACATGTAATAATCACTATGGCTTATTACTACAACATGTAGTAAACTATGGATTATTTTGTTTTTTAATGGTGCTCCAAAGATTCTGGGAAGAATGGATTGGGAACAACAACCAGTAGGAAAGTACTTCGATGACTATAGTGGTCCTCCCTTCAAGCAGGGCTGTGGGTCTGAATATAACTATGATAAAAAACATGGAGAAGACGTGTCAGAAGATGTCAACTTTAAATTTATCTAGTTAAAAGGAACTGGTAGCCAATTAACAAAGAGCTAAGGGACTCACTACCCACTACTGATCACTTAAATTGTGGTCCTTCTGAATTGATATGACTGGATACACATAGATTTCAAAAATGCCCCCCACCCACCAGCTCCAAATGCACCCAGCCCCTTCCAGCAGTAAAGATGTTGCTTTTCACAATCTACACTTCCAGAACCAGGGTGGGAGGGATGGGGCCAGCCCCAGGCAAGAACACCACATTTTCCCACTCTTCCTGCCCACAGTTTGGTATTTTCTCACGAACAAGCACTTCCCATTTGGCTGCATGTCATAGTCAATTTTCAGAGCACTGAAATGGCAGTTTACGGTAGCATTCTTTTTGGGGGAGAAAGGCTTTATAAACTTGCTTACTTCTTGTTGGAAGTAGCCACTCAAAGTCACTAACTTTTACTTAGGTAAATAAAACTAAGTCAATTATCCAAATTTCAGCAGTAGTTCTCTTTTATTTAAAAAATCAGGAATGCCTGGGTTGCTCAGTTGCTAAGCATCTGAATCTTGATTTTAGGTCAGGTCATGATCTCTTGGTTGGTAAGTTCGAGCCCCACATCAGGCTCTGTGATGACAGTAAGTGTGGAGCCTGGTTAGGTTTTTTTCTCTCTTTCTCTCTGCCCTGCTCTTGCACACCTGCTCTCACATACTCACTCACTCTCTCCCTCTCAAATTAAATAAAATCTAAAAATAAATAAAAATGATAAATATATAGTAGATAGATGATAGATAAATAGATAGGAGGATTACTGGAGAATGATTTAGAAACAAAGCTAAATTGTAAATTGCAGGGTGAAAAGAGAGGGTCATTACTGCAATTCAAATTTTAAAGCCCTTATATAGGTCCCTTTATTCCCTGATGTGGGAAAACGCTAATGTTTTTCCTCCAGCTATTAGTAGAAGTACTTGAATGATTTTAAAAGCTTTCAATTTCCCAGTACATAATAGACAATAATATTGCAGTATTTGCATGTGCTTTGAAGCTACAATATCCTGACACTTTTTAAATGGATTCTCTTACTACTATTGTTAACTCGGGTTTACTACTTACATTTCAAGTGAGAAAATTTAAACGAAGTTTACATTTAAGGGGAAAATGCACCTCAAATCACCCATGTATGTTAATACTGTATTCATACAATTCCCCTTCCATCTGATACTTTTTTAATGCCTTAATTTGTACTCAACCCGGGAAGAAGGGGGATCCTATAAAATGGGCTCACTTGGTTGATGAAATCAGGTGTTATCCTAGGAACCATAATGTTTCTGACACTATGACAAATAATCTGGCAGATTAATGACTAGAATCTAATCATCTTTTCTTCTTGTCCCCTCCCTGAGCTCTGACAAGTCTTCAGTGTGTCCTTTACATGATTTATTTTATGTACTTCATATTTCATCAAGCCATACTTCTGTCCATTTATCCTGTCAGACCGCAGTGGCAATTTTAAGCTCTTCCCTTCTCTTTCCCTTTCCCAGTTTCAGCCTATAACCCAGTCCTTGTGAGACATTTATTTATGTAAGTAAGGGCAGAGATTTCCAATAGATTACTGAAGGTAATTTAAAACTGTTGATTAGGAACCAAACTCACCAAAAGTGCCTCTATCTTCAATTGCGTGACCTAATCTCCCTTACTTCCTAAATTTCCACTGCAAAGTCCACCTCTTTCTCCTAAGTTTCATTCAATAAGTGCTCACCTGTAGGCCCTTTTTTAAAACATACCAAGTTTTCACAAACCATATACACTGCCCATGCAGTTTGTTTAGAATTCTTTAAATGTAAATATCAGTGTAAATAGTGTCTTGTTCTCACTTAAATAAGGAAAAAAAAAACACTAAGAGAATATCTGGAATGGGAGTCAGAATTCTCAGGGATTATAGGCATTTCTGTGTTTTTATATTTCTGAAAAATGCCACTAAAAATGGGCCTTCCAAGAAAGATGAGAGGGAATCCCACTTTCTTCATTCACTCCTTTTAAGATTTTTAATTTAAAAGAAATTGTAACCAATAGTCATAGGAAACCAACCTACCATCAACTGGACATGCTTGTTGATGGTGTTCATCAACAAATGAACAAATGGTGCACCATCAAAAGGTGCTCAATACTTTTTTCAATATTACATCAAACTGTCACTACTTGATACATACCTTCACCGTTCTTTGTCCTCAGACTATTTATACATTATACATTTACATCTAAATTCAAATCATCTCCACAAAAGAAATCATAGTACTTTTAATGAAATGAAAATTGTGACAACAGGGAGTTCATAATTCACATGCACAGGATGATAGCTTCTCAACATGTCCCAGCCCACGGTGGAATGAATGTTGGGTCACAACAAACTCTTCTTCCACCTGGAAGGCCCTCACATCTGAAGCTCTTCCTGCTGCTTCGAAACATACTGATAGTGAAATGAAACCCAGAGCCATAGTCGTTACAGCCCCCAATGACTTCTTTCAGGGTTCTTGTTCCGTTGGGATAGAAAGACTGCCATTTGATTACCAGCGTATCTAAACCTATGTAAAAAGCATTCCTCCAGTTACTCGCAAAAAAAGAAGGGGAAGGTGGAATCAGCTATTACCTCCATGCAGGAAGCATCTTAGATCTGTTGCTACCAAAGGAGCCTCTGGGAATTGAGAACTGAGTTTATGACAGAATGTATTTCTTAGGGGGATAATTCATTTTGAAAATCATTTTCTTCGGTACCTTTCCAGTATTCATTTAGATTGAGGAGCATATTCAATTCCCTAGTTACAAAGTTTGGCTTATGCTGGGGCAAAGAGTGGGGTGAATATGTGACTCAATGCGTACATAGTGACAAACACCAAGAAAGTCTGTGTTGAATAACTGAAATAAGCTTTCAAGGTTTCTATCCAAAATAATATAGTTAATGAGTGAATGAAATAAAATGTGAATCCAGGCACTCTGGGTTTGTGTGTTTTCCACAACAACTCAAAATAAATATAAGCAATGAAGACTATAGGCAATATTCATGTATTTTATCCATGGTGCAAGTACATTTTGGGGCAGTAAGTGTTCATTGACTTGAATTCATGTGACTACCTGATCATAACTTTAAGGGAAATGGTGACTTCTGACTTCTCTTACACTGGAATACACACACTGAAATTTATTTATAGAACATAATGCAAGCAAGCATATCTTATGATCTGTCCCAAATATATAGGCAAACATTAGGTTGAAGCAATTGTTTTGTTTTAGGTCAAAAAAAACCTATGAAATATCAGCAATTGTATATAAATCAGCCAAATATCCTAATCCTTTAAAAATATTTATTAGTAAAGCCATCAACATAAGCCATCTAGATGGAAATCACTACATATACCTGGAGAAAAGAGCCTAATTTATCTGTTATCATGTACGTCCCAACCCAAGTTTTGTACATGTAAATTCTCAGCCATATTTAATGTTTGAAAGAATAAACACATATATACTACATGTATGAAAATACCTGAATTCCTAGGCCATAGCTTTTCAAGCATTGAGACTTGTTCTCATTTTTTAAAAATAATATCAAAAGCTTCAATAAAAGTTTCCTTAATTTTGATGGGGCACATGGGTGGCTCTTTTGGTTGGGCATCTGACTTCGGCTCAGGTCATGATCTTGTGGTTCATGAGTTCAAGGCCCATGTCAGGCTCTGTGCTGACAGCTGACAGCTGCTTCCAATTCTGTGTCTCCCTCTCTCTCTCTCTACCTCTCTCTCTCTCTCTCTCTCTCTCAAAATAAACATTTTTTAAAAAGTTTCCATAATTTTGAAGACCAGAAGCATGGAAAATTAACCAAAGTCTGAGGACGAGATAAAGAGATTAAGGCCAAGTGAACTGGAAGGGATTGAAGCTAGACAGAAGGCATTTACTTTCCAAAATGTTAACAAATAATTTTGGCATGTCTGCTATACACAAAGAACTATGATAGATTCTAGATCTGCAAGTTAAGCAAAATAACGGTCCTTCCCAACAAGGAGCTTAGAGAGGTAAAAATGGAAAAGGGCACACAGGGCGCCTGGAAGGCTCAGTCAGTTAAGCAACTGACTCTTGATTTCAGCTCAGCCATGATCTCATGGTTCATGAGTTCACACCCTGAGTGGGGCTCTGCCCTGGCAGTGTGGAGCCTGCTTGAGACGCTCTCTGCCTCTCTCTCTCTGCCCCTCCCCTGCTTGCACACATGCACATATGTGCATGCTCTCTCTCTCTCTCTCTCAAAATAAACTTTTAAAAAATTATAGAAAAAAGGGCACACATCCTACAAATGTTGTGGTTTAAACAACCACAAAGTATTAAGTGAAACATCTTGCAAGAACAGCAGATTCAGCCTTATAAAATCAGAGAAATTCTCCTCTGTAATAACACTTCAAATCTGAGCCCTAAAGGATGTGAAGAGGCTGTTCAGATAAGATGCTGGTGAAACAGGTCTTCAGAAATCTACAAGTGGATCATGAGTCTAATTTGTTGAGTTTATTGTACTAGATATGAGGCAGTATAAATGAAAGAAAGGCTGGGGACAAATCATGAGTGACTGTGTTGAGTTCACTGAAAACATTGGAGCACATCCTAAAGATAACAGGTGCGAGATCTTGAAGCAAAGACATTTTTAAAAAGCAGATTTTCTTTTTGGAAAGATCAATCTGGATTCAATATGGAAAACAGACTGAAGGAAGCCAGATGGAAAGCTAGGAACACACTTTCAAAGATAACGACAGTAATTCCCGAAATCGAGGATAATGACTGAAACTACAGAGGTGAAATTTTATTTTATTCTTTGGGAGGTGAAGTTTTAAATATAAAAACCACACAAAGCAAAACAAGTATATTTCTTCTAATATTTTGCGAATAAAATAATGACTTGAATCAATTTTGGGATCAAGGGAGGAGAAGATAGGAGTATGATGCACATTTTTATAGTGTGGAACACTTTATAAATCATAGTGATGGCTTCTGGTGTACAAATTCCTGAAGGAGAGACAGATTTTTTTTTTCCTGTAGGGAAATGGGAGGTATAGTGAGATGACTAAAGTTTGAGTTTAGACACAATTGCATTAAGGTGGCTTACATATTAAATGCTCAAACAGAAATATCCAGTGGGTTGCAGATTAGATGTGTATGGAGACTAAGGGAGAAAACTATAGTAGAATCTTAATAAGAGCAGGTCTGTGATAACCACTCTAAATTTAAAAGTAGAGAACATGGAAAAATACCAACACAAGATGTATGATTTGGGAGAAATATATCAATGCAGAAGAATCTGGAAATAAATAATACAGAAACAGGACTAACATCTCCAGGTGACAGATCATTTACTTCACCAGAAACTCTGGCTGTGGACCGGATATTCTTAGGAATTCTACAAAGTTCCACTCTCAAGAAGTGAGCTTGGAGGACATGATGAACAAAGGTACAACTTCCAAACATAGTCTGTTCTATTCAGAAATGATTCTCTTATCTTGTCTATCCTAAAGATGTTTATCAGTTGCTTAGTGGGGAAAAGTTGTATTTTTTTGCCTCAGCCCATTACATATCAGTTGTGCTTATTATAAATAATGTTTAAGATAACTGAATAATATAATATTTCATGATTTCTTTTTCCTATAAAATAGTTCTGCCCTTAAAAATGTTTTGATACATTCACAGAGTTGAAAAAAAGTTCAGAAAGTCTGAAATTAAGAACTCTTGTGGCTATGCCTCTACCTAAAAGAACCAATTCATGAGTCAGTCATGTTTATGTGAAAAGTTTTTTTTTAAGAGATTTCTAATAAAGAAGTATTCCCTGCCAAGAAAAATTTAGAAGGAGAGTCTTTAAAGATTAAAAATGATACAAAATTATAAATAATCTTTGGGGTGCCTGGGGTGGCTCAGTAGGTTGGGCGTTTGACTTCAGCTCAGGTCATGATCTCACGGTTTGTGAGTTCGAGCCCCACATCAGGCTCTGTGCTGACAGCTCAGAGCCTGGAGCCTGTCTTCAGATTCAGTATTTCCCTCTCTCTCTGTCCCTTCCCTGCTCACATTCTGTCTCTCTCTGTCTCCAAAAATAAATAAATGCTAAAAAAATTAAATAAAAATAAGTAAGTAAATAATGCTTTAATTTTTGTAATAGCAAACACTAACATCCACTTGCTACTAAGTAAAGGCTTGGGCCAAGACCTCTATGTAACATCAGGCTGGACTAAAATTCTCACATGTTTTACTAGCTCTATAATCCTGTTATTCTGATTCACCAGATTGAATGGTACCCATGATTTTTTTTCATTTTGTATCATGCATCCATTTATAAATTGCTTTACTAAACGTGCATAGACAATGTAAGAAAAAACATATATACAACTGAGGTCACTTTTGACATTTTATTGGCTACAAATAAGGAAGAGCTACATAAATGCACACTCTCGGAAATGGACACTCATGTGTGGTAGGATTACTTTTAACCTCACAAGGTTTGTTTGGAATCAGGTGCAGAAAAAAGTCATTGCTTTGGGTGGTGTATTTGTTTGCTAGGGCTGTCTGAACAAAATGTCACAGACTGGGTGGCTTAAATAACAGAGATGTATTTTCTCACAATTCTGGAGTCTAGAAATCCAGGTCAAGGTGTTAGCATGGCTCGTCCCTTCTGAGGGCTGTGAAGGAAAAATCTGTTCCAGGCCTTTCTCCTTGGCTTATAAACAACATCATCTCTGCGCCCTCTTTCTGTGTCTGTGTCCAAATTTCCTCTTCTTATCAGGAATCTAGTATTATTGGGTTAAGGCCTATCCATATGATCTCATTTTAATTTAATTATATCTGTAAAGACTCTACCTTCAAATATTGTAACATTCTGAGGTCACTGTTCCCAAGTAAGTTCAAAACCTAGCCAGGCAAATTCGATTATATTTAAAAGCTTGAGAATAATCGACTCCAGCTGGATGCTTTATCCTCTGGGCCCACCGAGGTGGTAGCTCTACCTCTCAGGCAAATCAGGATGGCAGCCCTGCTCCCTCAACCCAGGACACCCCCACCCCTTAGCCCTGTGCTTCACTCTCTGGAACCAAGGGAGAGCACCCCTCCCATGAGGTCTGTGCCCTCTGGGTCTTAACTTCTTGAATTAAAAAGTTGACTGTCTGAGGCGCCTGGCTGGCTCAGTGGGTTAAGTGTCTGACTTCAGCTCAGGTCATGATCTCACGGATCATGTGTTCCAGACCCATGTTGGGCTCTGTGCTGACAGCTCAGAGCCTGGAGCCTGCTTCGGATTCTGTGTCTCCCGCCTCTCTGTCACTCCCTTGCTCACACGCTATCTAACTCTCTCTCAAAAATAAATAAACATTAAAAAAAATTTCTACTCTCCAATCAAGAGGGAAAATGGGTATTTTAGCCTGTTTGTTTGTTTAGAACCCACAGACCTGAACTCAAGTCTTAGCACTGCCAACCACTAGTCAATGCCACTGGTTAAGCTGTTCAACCTCTGTAAGTTTTAGGGTCTGTAGCTTGAAGTATGGATACCTTAAAGTAATAATACCTCCAAGGGAAAAAAAATGTTTGACAATGAAATAATATAAAAGCTCTATACCATGAACTTCATAGGGACTCAATATTATCAAAGCAAATTATTTACTGAGAAGTCAAACCAGATGAATCTTAGGCCTCCATCCTCCTCCAAATGCTATGATGTTTCGTGCCATGTAAATAAAACCCATGGCAGAAATTCCCAGACTCCTCTTTAATAAGCCTTCTGATTGTTTTACTCCTACTTAGAATGGCATAAAAACACTAGTAAGATATGGATCGATCGCAGAGGAGAACAACTCCAGGACTTGATTTTGAAAGAATTAAGTTAAATTCCAATTCTTTTTTACTTGACATTCTTCTTAGACCCCATAGATTAATCAGAAAAGCAGACTGTTCAATGGCTTTTTAGAACTCTAGATAGAGAATGCCTTCTCCCTGTGTGCTCAAAGGTATTTCATTTACATGGAGTACAGAGTTTATGGATACAGGGGAATATATCAGAAAAAAACATAGGCAATGGTTTTGGATAGACAGGAATTAGAATTTCAGCTCTGCCTTATGTTAGCTAAGTGACACAGAACACATCTCATTTTTTCTGGGTCTTACTTTTACCATCGATGAAAGAGTGATGCAATCAACAATCTCATATACCATGTACATTAGATGAAGGCAACAGGACAAAATAGATGAAATTTGCATTGTGTAAACTGGAAAGTACAGTAAAATTATTCATCTGGACACAATGCAACTGAGAAAATCCACAACCCTAAGAAGTAAAAACTAGATGGAAGAAAGATGTAAAATTTTAAATATACCCCCTATTGGGGCTCCTGGGTGGCTCTGTCAGTTAAGTGTCTAACTTCAGCTCAGGTCATGATCTGAGTTCAGAGTTCTTAATTTCAGACTTTCTGAACTTTTTTTCAACTCTGTGAATGTATCAAAACATTTTTAAGGGCAGAACTATTTTATAGGAAAAATAACTCAGCGGTTCCTGAGTTCGAGCCCTGTGTTGGGCTCTGTGCTGACAGCTCAGAGACTGGAGCCTGCTTCAGATTCTATGCCATTCTCTCTCTCTCAAAAAAATAAAAACATTTAAAAGAATTTTTAAATATACCCCTCTATATAAACCATGGGGCAATTCATTGAGATAATGAAGACCTAAAATTATTTTTGATTACCCATGCTATCAGTCTGTTTACATATATTTAAGACACAGAGGTTCAAATTACCTTTAAGACTCTGAATATGTGACTTCCATATCTTAAACTGTAAAATTCTCAACTTTCTCTTATTTTTTTTTTTACATTAAACTCATCTTTGACTATCAGATACTTTATGAGACTTGATTTTGAAAAGCTTCTTCCTGGAGTAGAAGGAGAAAACAAAACAAAACAAAAAACCCAGGTTCTGCCTGGAACACAATCACAGATTTTCATGGAATGGCGTGTATTCAGCATAGCCCACATTTGTCCACCTTGCCATTGAAATCAACCTGCTGAATCATGCCCGCTTCTAGAGCTGGGCTAGGTATTTACTTAGAATGTTAGCTGCGTTTCAGGTTTATTTGATCAGGAAAGATGATTTTCTGCATGGATTCCCTGCATGTTCCTTCATCATTTTTGGCATTTAACAATACAATATTTTCAAGTTCAGTAAAGCAGAGTGAATGTATTATATTATAACATGGTACTTTCAACAACGACACTATTCTTGCCAGATGGAAACATTTTTTTCCCATGTATGTTAGAATAATTTGAGTCAAGAGATGAGAGTTTACTTAAAAATAAGGCCGAAGGCACATTTTCTTCTGGGATCAAGGGAAGAGAAATTTCTCTAAAACAGAAAAAGAAATGCGAGAGGATTCTAAAGGAAAGTTTGAGAACATTTAAAAGAGCAAATTGAGTGGAGAAATCCTCCCTCAATAAAATTATGCTAACCAACAGGAAAGCCCCCAGGTGGAAAAAAGAAAATCCCTTAGGTTAAAGTTTCTCAAGATTAAATATGTAAGTTAGATTATAAGAGAGAACATAATTATCTTTGTATGAGACTTAAGATTAAGGCTACCATCAAGACATAATAAAACATCAGAATAGAAATCAGAAAACCTAGGCACCCAGGTGGCTCAGTCATGTGTTCAACTCTTAATTTCAGCTCAGGTCATGATCCCAGAGTCAGGGGATGGAGCCCTGGTTCTGAACATGGCACTTCCTTAAGATTCTCTCTCTCTCTCCTCGTCCCCATCTCTCTCCCAAACTTACTCTCTCTCTCTCTAAAATAAAAAATAAATTAAAATAAATTTAAAAAATAAAAGCTTATTAAAAAGCAATCAGAACACCTAAGTTAAATAATACTTTAGAAGTTTTGCTATATTTCAAGGTACATTCCACCTGTAAAAACTGTATTATCAGAGTCTACTACTAACTGTATTTGTGAGTTGGAAAAAGTTATTAGAGCTTTGGGATGGCAGAAAATCATATAGTACCATGTAATACTTAAAAATAAAATGAGGTAGATAAGTGGGAAGAAGGTATTAGGAAAACCGCTAAGGATCATTTTTATATGTGATATCAAATTATTTTTGTTATTGTATGCATAAGATAGTATTCATCACATTCACAAACTTATTTTGAAACAGTAAGAGATTTGCAGAAAATTTCAGGAAAAAAATTGTTCAGGGAGATCCTATGTGCCCTGCAAGCAGCCTTCTCCAATAATAACATCCTTTATAACAATTATAAAATACTAAAACCAGGATACTGACATGGGTACCACTCACAGAATTTCTTTGAATCTCACCATCTTCAGTAGCACTTATTTAGGCGAGGGTACAATTCTATAGAATTCTGTCATATGTGCAGCTTCACATGAACAGAGCCACAATCAGTCCACAAGGTTCTCTGTGACTACCTATGTGCAACCACCAATTCCTAACCACTGGCAACTGTCACTATGTTCTCTCTCTTACTTTGTCATGGCAGATTGCTGTATGCTCTTACTTTGTCATGGCAGATTGCTGTATGAATAGAATCATAAAGTATGCACTCCTTTAAGATTAGCTTCTTTCACTCAACATAATTCCCTTGATATCCATCCAAGTTTTTGTGTGTCCCCATAGTTTGGTCTTTTTTGTTGTTGTTATTTATTACTGAGCTATATTCCATGATATAAATGTGTCCCAGCTTGCTTACTCATTTACCTACTGAAAGACATTTGAATGTTTCCAGTTTTTGCCTGTTACTAATAGGACTGCATAAATATTTGTTTATAGGTTTTTGACTGAATATAAAATTCCATTTCTCTAGCATACATGCTCAAAAGTGTGACTGAGGAATCATATGGTAGCTTTAAAGGGAAATGATAAACTGTTTTCCATAATGTTTCTACCATTTTAAATTCCCACCAACAAATTTTGGATGATCCAGTTTTTCCACATCTTTGCCAGCATTAGGTGTTATTATTTTTATTTTAACAAGTCTGATAGCTGTGAAGTGACCTCACTACAGTTTTAATTTGTACTCCTCTAGTGATTAATGATGTTAAAAATCATTTTACATGTTTATTTCCCATCTGGATATCCTCACAGTAAGCTTTCTGCTTCTGTCTTTTACCCACTTACTAACAGATCATTTGGGGTTTCAGAATGTTGAATTTTGAGAATTCATTAAACATTCTAGATACAAGTTCTTAGTCAGGCATACGGCTTGTGAATATTTCCTCCCAGTCTGTAGCTCACCTTTTTATCTTCTTGACAGAGCTGTTCACAGAACAAACACATTTAATTCTGATACACATATTTTATCAATTGTTTTTCTTTATGGATTATGCTTTTGATGTCCAGTTAAGAGGCCTGGTCCTAGGTCCCAAAGATTTTCTCCAATGCTTTTATTTTTTCTTAAAAGTTTTATTCTGTATGGCTCACATTTAAGTTTGTGATACATCTGAGGTTAACTTTTGTGTATTTGAGGTTTAAGATCATTTTTATGGGGGGGAGAGGGACAAGATGGTGGAGAAGTAAGGAGCTCCGTACTTTTCGCCCGCCCACATCTCTCAAATAAAGAAGAGCTGAAACCAAAGGACGCTGAACGGCATGAGTCTGGAAGGAAAAGAGACAGAGTCCACTAAGAAGACACTAAGAAGGGTGCGTGATTGCAAACTGGGGAAGATAAAAATGGGCCGGGACACGGAGGCACGGAGGGGAAGGAGCCCCCTCTGTGGAGAGACAAGGTTAAGAGAAAGAGCGGCTGAAACTGCTCATAGAACTATCCCTGGAGAAGAGTAAAACCTTGACCTGGGACGGAGAGGGATCCTATCATCCCATCTCTAACTGCGGGATGTTCGAAGAGAGACCCTATCTCTAACTGTGGAGTTTTCTTTGGGCTGAGTGCCCTGGTCCCAGAAATCCCCCAGGGCTAGACAGTAGGCAAGGGACTTAGTAGGCAACAAGAAGAACCGCGCCCCTAGTCGATCCCCAGCTAGAAATCGCCTGGCCTGCAGGATTACATCTCAGGCCATATCATTAAGGTGCATGGAATAAGATCTGGAAACGAGGCGGGATGTGGGATATAGAATAGGGCCCACCTTGGCTGTGCCTGCAGCACAGGGAGATGGGACCCAAAAGAGTGATTCTCAACACTTGGTTCGAGAAGGGACTGGGGGGCTGCCATTTTTCTCCCCACAAACACCAAGGCGGGGCCTCAGGAAGTGGCCCGGGGGACCCACAGTGGAGGCGAGACCAGCCTGCACCAAACCACACCCATCAAGCTGGACAGCTACTTTTTTTTTTTTTTTTAACCATAGCCCGGGGCATGACTAGCATTGATGCATTGCCATGGTTAACTCCAGATCAATTCTTGCTAGTCAGATGTATTCACTCTTATCTCATTCATATATCTCCCCTCTGCTGGACTGGATACTCTGGTTATAGGTTTGCTTAAACAATCACATTTAATCCATTGTCTTGATGCATATTCTACACCTCCATCATTACCTTCCTTTCTCTTTCTCTGGAATAATCCGACTATATACAGTTTCTCTGGGTAACATTATCTTCATTTCTTTATCCTCACCTCCTACCATATTTTACTTTTTCTCTCTCTGACTTTAGCCTTTTAGTCTCTCTGGCTAGTCAATGTTCAATTTCTCTTTCTCCCCACTCCTGTCATTTTTCTCTTTGTCTATACTCTTCCATCAGCACTGCCTCCACCCTGCTCTTTATTTGTAGCTGGGATTTCTGGTTTTATGCTTTTAGACTGCCCTTTGTCTTTTGTTATTTTTGTTTTGTTTTATTTTTTTCCTTTCAGTTTGCATGTTTGTTTGATTTGTCTGTGCGTTTGTGTGCTTTTGTTCCCTGTTTGTTTCCCTGTTTTTCTTTCCAGGGCTACCTCAAGAAACAAGCCAAAGTACACATGGTGGAGAGTCCCAAATATCACTATGAGTAGGGAAATAAAATAACCAAAGGCACAACAAGACAGACCAAGAGACACCACTAAAAGAACACTTCCTGAACAGCCAGGCTATGGACAGTCAATGAGCCTCCTTTAAGATAGCAAAACTTACAGGCGCAGAGCACATAACAAGCTTTTAAAACGTACAAGAGACAGAAACCTAGCCAAAATGAGGAAACAGAAGAGCTCTTCTCTAAAGAAATTCCAGGAAAAAATGACAGCTAAAGAATTACTCAAAACAGATATAAGTAACATAACTGACCAAGAATTTAGAACAATTGTCATAAAATTAATCACTGGGCTTGAAAAAGGCATGGAAGACACCAGAGAATCTATTGCTACAAAGATTATGGACCTTAAAAATAGTTGTGATGAATTAAAAACTGCTATAAATGAGGTGCATAATAAAATGGAGGGAGCCACTGCACAGATTGAAAAGGCACAGAGAATAGGTGAATTAGAAGACACAATTATAGAAAAAGAGGAAGCCGAGAAAAAGAGAGATAAATTGATCCAGGAGCATGAAAGGGGAATTCGAAAACTGAGTGATGCAATCAAACAGATCAATATCCATATCACAGAAATTCCAGAAGAAGAAGAAGAGAGAGAGAAAGGGGTTGAAGGGGAACTTGAACAAATTATAGCCAAGAACTTCCCAAATCTGGGGAAGGAAACAGACACTGAAATCCAAGAGGCACAGAGAACTACCCTCAGATGTAACTTGAATCGATCTTCAGCAAGACATATCATAGTGAAACTGGAAAAATATAAGGATAAAGAGAGAATTCTGAAAGCAGCTAGGGATAAAAGGGACTGAACATACAAAGGGAGACATATCAGCGTGGTTGCAGACCTATCTACTGAAACATGGCAGGCCAGAAAGGAATGGCAGGAAATCTTCAATGTGATGAACGGAAAAAATATGCAGCCAAGAATCCTCTATCCAGGTTTTCCCAAACAAAAATTGAAGGAATTCATCACCACTAAACCAGCCCTCAAGACATCCTAAAGGGGACTCTATGAGGGAAATGTTGCAAGGAACACCAGGTACCAGAGACAACACTACAAGCATGAATCCTACAGAGAACACAAGGACTCTAAACCTATATTTTTCAATAACGCTGAATGTAAATGGACAAAATGCTCCAATCAAAAGACATAGGGTGTCAGAATGGATTAAAAAAAAAAATCCATCTATTTGCTGTCTACAAGCAACTCATTTTAGACCTGAGGACACCTGCAGACCGAAAGTAAGGGGATGGAGAAATATCTATCATGAGACTGGAAGTCAAAAGAAAGCCGAAGTAGCCATACTTATATCGGACAAACTGGACTTTAAAGTAAAGGCAGTAACAAGAGATGAAGAAGGGCATTATATAATAATTACAGGGTCCATCCATCAGGAAGAGCTAACAATTATAAACATCTATGCACCGAATTCGGAAGCACCCAAATACATAAAGCAATTAATCACACACAGAAACAGTCTTATTGATAAGAACGGTGCTAATAGCAGGGGCTTTAATACTCCACTTACAGCAATGGATAGATCAACTAGACAGAAAATCACTAAAGAAACAATGGACCTGAACGACACATTGGAACAGATGGACTTGACAGATATATTTAGAACTCTACATCCTGAGGCTATGCAATTCACTTTCTTCTCGAGTGCACATAGCACATTCTCCAAGATAGATCACATACTGGGTCATAAAGCAGCCCTCAATAAATATAAAAGAATTGAGATCATACCATGCACTCGTTCAGATCACAGTGCTAATGAAACTTGAAATCAATCATAGAAAAAAGTCTGGAAAACCTCCAAAAACATGGAGGTTAAAGAATACTCTACTAAAGAACAAATGGGCCAATCAGGCAATTAGAGAAGAAATTAAAATATATATGGAAACAAATGAAAATGAAAATACAACAATCCAAACTCTTTTTGATATAGCAAAGGCAGTCCTAAGAGGAAAGTACATTGCAATCCAGGCCTATTTCAAAAACTATTTCAAAAACACACAC
Source organism: Cryptoprocta ferox (assembly GCA_028646485.1). NCBI lineage: Eukaryota > Metazoa > Chordata > Mammalia > Carnivora > Eupleridae > Cryptoprocta > Cryptoprocta ferox. Next base: position 122,907,771 of record CM053576.1, on the reverse strand, counting down.
ACACCACCAAAATTCAAATACGAAATACGAGATAGAAAATCTGAACAGACCCATAACTAGTGAAGAAATTGAATCAGTTACCAAAAATCTCCCAATGAATATGAGCCTGGGGCCAGATGGCTTCCCTGGAGAATTCTACCAGACATTTAAATCAGAGTTAATACCCATTCTTCTCAAGCTATTCCAAAAAAAAGAAATAGAAGGAAAACTTCCAAACTCATTCTACGAAGCCAGCATCACTTTGATTCCCAAACCAGACAGAGACTCAGCAAAAAGAGAGAACTACAGGCCAATATCCTTGATGAATATGGATGCAAAAATCCTCAACAAGTTACTAGCAAATCGAATTCAACAGCCTATGAAAAGAATTATCCACCATGATCAAGTGGGATTCATTCCTGGGTTACAGGGCTGGTTCAATATTCGCAAATCCATCAACGTGATATATCACATTAACAACAGAAAAGATAAGAACCATATGATCCTGTCGATAGATGCAGAAAAAGCATTTGACAAAATACAGCATCCTTTCTTAATAAAAACCCTCGAGAAAGTCAGGATAGAAGAAACTTCCTTAAATGTTATAAGAGCCATTTATGAAAAGGCCACAGCTAATATCATCCTCAATGGGGAAAAACTGAGAGCTTTCCCCCTGAGATCA
>CM053576.1:122778313-122906610 GCA_028646485.1 Cryptoprocta ferox | reverse complement strand
CCTCTTTGATAGGTGGTGCTGGGAGAACTGGACGGCAACATGCAGAAGAATGAAACTAGACCACTCTCTTACACCATACACAAAAATAAACTCAAAATGGATGAAGGACCTGAACGTGAGACAGGAAACCATCAAAACCCTAGAGGAGAAAGCAGGAAACAACCTCTATGACCTCAACCACAGCAATTTCCTATGTGACACATCCCCAAAGGCAAGGGAATCAACAACAAAAATGAACTATTGGGACCTCATCAAGATAAGAAGCTTCTGCACAGTAAAGGAAACAATCAATAAAACTAATAGGCAACCAATGGAATGGGAAAAGATAGTTGCAAATGACATATCAGATAAAGGACTAGTATCCAAAATCTATAAGGAACTCACCAAACTCCACACCCGAAAAACAAATAATCCAGGGAAGAAATGGGCAGAAGACATGAACAGACTTTTCCAAAGAAGACACCCAACAGACACATGACACAATGCTCAGCGTCACTCATCGTTAGGGAAATACAAATCAAAACCACACTGAGCTACCACTTCACGCAGGTCAGAGTGGCTAAAATGAATGAATCAGGAGACTATAGATGCTGGCGAGGATGTGGAGAAACGGGCACCCTCCTACACTGTTGGTGGGAATGTAAACTGGTGTAGCCCCTCTGGAAAACAGTGTGGAGCTTCCTCAAAAAATTAACAATAGAACTCCCCTATGACCCAGAAATAGCACTGCTAGGAATTTACCCAAGGGATACAGGAGTGCTGACGCATAGGGGCACATGTACCCCAATGTTCATAGCAGCACTTCCAACAATAGCCAAATCATGGAAAGAGCCTAAATGTCCATCAACTGATGAATGGATCAAGAAGATGTGGTTTATCTATACAAGGGAATACTCCATGGCCATGAGAAAGAATGAAATTGGGCCATTTGTAGCAATGTGGATGGAACTCGAGGGTGTTATGCTAAGTGAAATAAGTCAGGCAGAGAAGGACAGATACCATATGTTTTCACTCATATGTGGAACAGGAGAAACTTAACAGAGGACCATGGGGGAGGGGAAGGGGGAAACATAGTTAGGGAGAGGGAGGGAGGCAAACCATGGGAGACTCTTGAATACTGAGAACAAATTGAGGGCTGATGCAGGTAGGGGAGAGGAGAAGGGGGGTGATGGGCATGGAGGAGGGCATTTGTTGGGATGAGCACTGGGTGTTATCCAACTTGACAATAAACTATCAAAGAAAAAAAAAATGTAAAAGAGAAAAAAAAAAAAGAAATGTGCCACTCTGGTTCAAATATTGATACTGGGGGAAGCTTTGCATGTATGGGGGCAGAGGGTGTGTGGGAATTCTCTGTCCTTGCCACTCAGTTTTGCTGTGAATATAAAGCCTCCCCCAAAATTAAAGTATATATTTTAAGAAGGTTGTTAACATCTCCTTGTTCATTCACTTCCAGCCTATCAATGAGGGAGATTGTAAAAACAGTTCAAGAATAGGGAAGTATTTTGGAAAAAGCTATTACTGAGATGATGTGAGTCCCACTCTTGACTCCCACAAATAGGGAAAGTGGTGGCTCTGATAGAACACATAGAGAGTTTAATGTATCACCCTTGGAACTTGGATGACAATAAGCGGTGATTCCTTATTTCATGATTCAGAGAACTAAGGAACAGAAGTTTGTGGCAACCAGGACGCTCTGGTGTTAGAGCAAATGAGAAGTAGCTGCACTGGGATCTGTCTGTCTCAAATCTCTTCTCATACCTACTTCTAACCCTGCATATATTAGAAACCAGTTATTAAGATGAGACAGAACAGCGGCGCCTGGGTGGCTCAGTCAATGCAGCATCTGACTCTTGATTTCAACTCAGGTCATCTCACGGTTCATGAGTTTGAGCCCCATGTGGGGCACCACGCTGACAGTGTGGGGCACCACGCTGACAGTGTGGAGCCTGCTTGGAATTCTCTCTCTCCCTCTCTCTTTGTCCCTTCCCTGCTCGCGTGCTCTCTTTCTCTCTCAAAAATAAACACTTAGAAAACTGTATTTTAAAAAAAGATGGGATAGAACACACTAGATCGGTAAAGATAAACAGGTCAACTGTTCCTCTACTTCACAGTGTAGCTGATAAACTGATTACAGACCCAAGATAGAAAAGAGGCAACTATTTCCCTGCACTATTCAAGTTATTCAACAAGACCAGGGGTTACCAACATATTAGTTACCTGAAAATAGCCAAAAAAGCCCTGTATTTTCCCGAGGATTTCATGTGAGGATCTTGGGAAAAAATAACCTTTTGAATATGTATGCAGAAAAACTGGAGTAATTGAATACAGTGTTTGTTCTGATAACACCATGTGTCCTTCTTTCTTAAAGTTAGAACTCTACATTTAAAATAGTAAAACAACAATGAATAAGGAACAGCAAGCACTTTAGTAAAAAATCATTTGGTAATCTACTTACTGATCATTTTAAATTAATACAATTCTTTTAGAAAGCAAGTTTCCGAATGTCCCAAGAATAATAGTTATTCTAGCACTGGGTACAAGTTTATACTAAAAATATAATAATCTTAATAATATTTTAAAAACAGTAAGATTTACGGGGCACCTGAGTGGCTCAGTCAGTTAGCATCTGACTCTTGACCTCAGCTCAGGTCATGATCTCGCAGTTCGTGAGTTCGCGCCCCACATCAGGCTCTGCGCTGACAGTACAGATTCTCTGTCCCCTCTTGGGATTCTCTGTCCCCTCTCTCTCTCCCTGTCCCTACCCTGCTCTCTCTCTCTCTCTCAAAATAAATAAATTTAAAATTTTTTAAATAAAAATAAAAGTAAATTTTTTACAAAAGCAAGACTTCTTCTCAAAAAGACTTTTTATTGGATAAAATATAATAGCATCTGGTCTTCCTGAAGACTTTTTTTAAGAAAGAAGGGGAAGAGCTAACCTTAATTAAGTACCTTCTAATTGTTTGGCACTCCACTCACATTATATTCTTGTAATTCTTACAATTATCCTTGACAGAGTCCTTAAAGCTCTCAGCATCCATTTTGGGGATTTTTTGTTTGGTTGGTTGGTTGGTTTTGTTTATACAGTTGGGTAAACTGATATTCTGGTAAAATTGATTAATGACTCCATAAACACAAAACTAGCCAATGGGACAAACAGAATTTGATTTCCAAACTTGTATTCCAAAGTACATGTCCCTCAGTATTTCTGGTACTCCACTACACTTGTAGAACCTAGTCTGATTCCACGATTAAAAGGGACATTGGTAGTCGTTTTTTCTTAGTATATTTGAAATCTTGGAGTCTGAAAAATTAACACTAACACTCTGCAATATGTCCTTCATAATAGGGCCAATGGTGATATGTGTTCAACCACAAATTAAGTTGTTATAATAAATCATCGACAACCAAAAAAAAAAAAAAAAAGAAAAGATAGCAATAACAGAGAAGGAGTAGGTATGGTTGTGGTAAGATTGAAAAAAGAAATGTGAGGCAGTGATACATTTAGCATTGGAAAAGTTAGGGGCACAACCACGAACTAGTGGTTAGAATGCCCAGTTATTCAGTAATGTCTCAGAATTCTTAGCAATAGCAAATGATGACTCATTTGACATAATCACAAACTGAACAGTGAAGTTAGGAAAACAAACAAATAACACTTATTTCAAGTGTGTCCATTCATTGGAGATTAAAAGAGAAGATGTGCTGGTCAGATGCCCTATCTCAAACTTGTCATTTTTCAGTACATTTGCCTTTTATTTGCAGAGTAGATTGTTTCTGCTTGTTTTTTTTTTTTTTTTTTTCCTTCTCAGGTCATTTTTCTAGAAAGTCCTGGTTACAGTCTAATAGGAAAAAAAAATAGTTCTCCAAATGGTTGAAAATGAATTTCGGGGCACCTGGGTGGCTCAGTCAGTTAAACGTCGGACTTCAGCTCAGGTCATGATCTCACAGCTTGTGAGTTCGAGCCCCACATTGGGCTCTGTGCTGACAGATTCTGTTTCAGATTCTGTGTCTCCCTCTCTCTGCCCCTCCCCTGCTCACGTTCTGTCTCTCTCTCTTTCTCTCTGAAAAATAAACACTTAAAAAAAAAAGAAAATGAATTTAAACAGAAAAAAAACCTGGTATTGCAAACATCAATCATATTGTCTCAATAGCCTTTTCTTCCTATTCACAGATGAAATACTAGGAGGAAGAGAAGTCACTCTAAGCAGTGTGATTAAAGATTTATATTCACCACTTAAAGACACCACACCAGTAGGCAGCCAAATCAGTAAATCTTGTCCAATTCTTAACAGCAGGTAGACAAGTCTTTGGAAGGAGAAAAAATATTATACCGTTGGGTGAATCCAATAAATTGAAGCATGGAAAGAATTAGGACTCTGTGGGTATGCTCAAAAGCTCATTCAAGTTTCTTGTCTTCTTAAGGCTTTTATATTCCCAGTGTTATGAAAATGTACTTTCAGCTTATTGAAATATTCTATAAAACTTCAAGACACTAGGCAAGGTTTCATATTTGGTTTTTGTTTGTTTCATTTGTTTATTTTGTTTTGTTTGAGAGGCCTCCAAACTGTTTTAGGGAATTAATATAAAAGATTTCAGGCATGGCATGTCCTCTGCTGCTGGCCACAGTTCATACCCCTGATTCCTCTTTTACACCAAGCCTTCCTGACCACCCTATAAATCCTCCACTAAGAGAAGTAGAGAAGAGGTGGATGTAAGCGTACGAAAAGTAACAAAAAGTCTCCGTGAGGCCATGAAATACTGCCATATATAAATGAACAGTGCTTTTCAAAACTTCAAGCTAAAACTCTTCAAAGATTACTTGACAATTCCTAAACATTGAGAAATACCGATCAGTAGTTTCTACACAAAACTGTATAAAGTAACTGCCTTCAATTATTCCTGCCAAATATGCTTGGAGATTTGCAGGACTCAGTGAAGTCTTTCAAAAAGAGACGGATTTATTCAAGCTCTCATTAATTTAACCCTGTTGATTTACGACTCTGACATGTGTTTGCACCAGGAACAAACAAATCAGTCTAAGTTGTTTGTCTACATTGTAAAACTTTCCTTACACATATCCTGCTACGCTGCTACTTATGTGGGAATTTATTCTGGTACATGTGGCATTCTCTTGTGAGATAAAAAAATGGCGCCCATCTGATCCCATTTAGCCAATCGCAGACCTCATCTAATGCTGTTCCTCTCAGCAGCATGAAGCACTTTTCAACTTTCCATTCTGGAAACATTTTCTTCTCTTAATTCATACAACCTCATTCTGTCGTGTAGTTATTATTGTCTGTTTTTCCCTTTGCCTCTCAGGCTACTCTACCCTCTTCCTCTACCTGGATTGCACTCAGCCTAGAACCCTGTCCTAGTCTTCTGCCTCTACTCCCCTAATGGGACATCCATACTCCTCTCCTAGAGCATCATCTGCGTGCGTATGAGTCTTAAAGCTGTATTTTCAGCCTCCCTCTTGAATGATGCCCCTGCGGGGCCAACATCTTACTTTCATTTCTCCTTGGTGTCTCAGAGCATGCCAAGCTTAACAAGTCCATAATGATTTATTGATTTGCTGCTATCCTCAAATCTATTTCTCCTCTTATGATGCTCTTGTCAAATGTGTCTATTTCTATCTTTAGCATTGCAGTCTTAGCTTAAGCCACTATTATCTCTTACCATCCCAAGGTATTTGCAGAAGCTTACTAATTTGCTTTCTCTTTCTTCCATTGCCTTTTTACATTCTTCAAAAAAAAAAATTGTCAGAGGGATGCATGAACTTTTTCAGTGATTTCTTTTTGATCTTAAGACAAATAGAAATCCCGTGATACAGCTTTTATGAGTTGAATCACGTGACCCCCAAAAAGATAATATCGAAGTCCTAATCCTCAGGACCTGGAAATGTGACCATATTTGGAAATAGGGTCACTGAGGACAGAATTATTTAAATTGAGATCATACTGGAGTAGGGTGGGCCCCTAAGCCCATATGACTGGTGTCCTCATGAAAAGCCCCCAGGTGAAGAAACAGGATCACACAAGAACATGATGTGCAGACAGAGACATAGACTGGAGAGGCACTGTCATGCCAAGGGACACCAAATGCTGCCATTTGCCACCAGAAGCTAGGAGGCAGTCATGGAATAGATTCTCCCCCAGTACCCTCGTTGGGAATTAACCCTACACACACCTCAGTTTCAAACTTCCAGCCTCCAAACATGTGGAAGAATAAATTTCTGTTGTTCTAAGTGACCCAATTTGTGATATGTTGTTGCAGCACACCTAGGAATCTAATGCCACGGCTCAATATTCTTCATAACTTACCGTTTCCACCTTCCCTTTCAAACCTCATCTTGTACTGCTCTCTGCTCCCTGTTTCAGCTGCTCTGGCTTTACTTAAGGCCATTTTTCACCTCAAGCCATTTATCTAGGCTTCTCACTCCCATCCCACATGCTCTTTATTTTTACTCTCAGACCCGTTCCGATGTCACCTAAAATGTCACCTCTTCACAAAGGCCTAGAATTCCCTGGTAACTCTGCTTCAATAAAATGACTCATTTTACAATTATATTTTTTTATCAGTTGAATGTCTTTCTTCTTCACATAGTTATTTGATGAGTAAAGAAACTTTGTCTTGGGGCACCTGGGTGGCTCAGTTGGTTAAGCGTCTGACTCTTGATTTCAGCTCAGGTCCTGAACTCATGGTTCATGGGTTCGAGCTCTGCGTCAGGCTCTGTGCTGACAGGGCAAAGCCTACTTGGGATTCTCTCTCTCCCTCTCTCTCTGCCCCTCCTCCTGCTTGCTCTCTCTCTCTCTCAAAATAAATGAATAAACTTAAAAAAATTATTTAAAAAAATGAAACTTTGTCTCGTGACACTGTGTAAGTGGCACTTAGCACAGTGACTGGGAAGTAATCCTTGCCCAGCTGAGGAATAGAAGGAAACAACAGACCAAGTCACTTAAAACTAGATTTGAAAAAGTTACTGGGAAGCTGGCTGCAGAAAGCAATGTTTTATTGAATGTTTCCGAATGAACAATGATCGTTGCCCCCCATAACTGGTCTATATTTACAGTCAAGTTTTCCTGAAATGAATCTAGGTGTGGACGAGCCAGTAGTTCATCAAGTTCCCATTACCTCTGGCTTTAAGAATAGTAGTTGCTGGGATTCACCGTCACTGACCACTAGAGCTGTGTATCAGATGATCTCTATCTATGCTCTCTTGCAAAATATTCACATCTGCGTGTTACTTCTCAAACTAAAAATTCGAAGTTAATTTGGGAAGTGAAATCCTCTAGAGTCGAATTATTGAAGCACGATCTTTGCCACTTATTAACTTCTGACCTTAAAACAACTGTTGAGGCCTCACAGCCATGGTGCTCACCCTGGTAGCATAGAGACGGTTAAGAGCTGACCTTCCCTTCTCCCAGGGTTGCTACGAGCATCTACTGGTAGTTAAAAGGGGAGCCTCATTCCAAGTACTCAGCTGTGTGAATCAAATAGAATTGGTGTCAAAGAAATCTTAGGGCATAACCAATTTAACAATGTGGCTATAAATGTCCATCCACACTGATGAATGGATGAAGAAGATGTGATTTAGATACACAACAGAATACTACTTGGCAATGAGGAAGAATGAAATCATGCCATTTGCAGCAACATGGATGGAACTGGAAGGTATTACGCTAAGGGAAATCAGTCAGGCAGAGAAGGACAGATATCATTTGTTTTCACTCATACGTGGATCTTGAGAAACTTAACAGAAGTCCATGGGGAAGGGAAGAGGGAAAAATATAGTTACAGAGAGGGAGGCAGGCAAACCACAGGAGACTCTTAAATACAAAGAACAAACAGGGCGGATGGGCGATGGGGAAGAGGGGAAAATGGGTGATGGGCATTGAGGAGGGCACTTGTTGGGATGAGCACTGGGTGTTGTATGTGAGCCAATTTAACAACAAATTATATTTTAAAAATTAATTAAAAATGTGGCTAAATAGCTAAATAAACAGTATTTTACCTAAACTAATATAGTCTGTCAGATACATAGTATTCCAATGAATTTTCCATTTTGCAAAAATTTCACAGGTACAAATTCAGCCTGTTCTTGTTAGTTAGTAATTAAATGATAGTTAACTCCACAAAAGTGGACTCCTTTTAACATAAAATTTTCATCTTCCATAAAAAGAAATATAATCTGATAAATGTAGTATTTACAGATTCACCTATCAAGACAGTCTTTCTCAAAAGTTCTGGAATCTTACGCATTGCCTGTAACTTCTCACACTCATCCCCCCCTACCCCCCACCCCCCGGCACTACTTCTATAACTTTGGGGAAACAAAAAAATCAACCACATAGTTTCTGTAACCCAGAGCTCACACTTGGTATGACTTACAAAACAACTCAGTTTAAGGGAAATGGGTGATACTCTTAAATGATAAGACACAGTATATTTTATATAAACATCTCAAAATACTGTGTCTCAATGACTTTTCTGAGGATCAAGTGAAATCATGAGTATAAAGTCCTTAGCACAATCTTCCTCACAATCATGAGCGCCTAACACATGAAAGGTCATTTATTCTTCTCAGATGTGCAGCACATGCTCCTGGGATCAATATATCTGTTTGTAAGATGTACAGAAAGCTCATGGAAAACCATGGCATTTCCTTCTAGAGTATCAATTTTTCTTGATGGAAGACAATGTAAAATATTAACTATGTGTTAAAATAGATACATTACGTACTCCGGTAGAAACGTACTCTGGTAGAAATTTTACATTTTAAAGCACAGTGACTTATGATTTTAGTGCTAGCTGGGTACTATGCAGAAAATAGATATTTTAAAGTCAAAGACTTCGGGGCGCCTGGGTGGCTCAGCTGGTTGAGCGTCTGACTTCGGCTCAGGTCATGATCTCACACTTCATGAATTTAAGCCCTGCGTTGGGCTCTGTGCTGACAGCTCAGAGCCTAGAGCCTGCTTCAGATTCTGTGTCTCCCTCTCTCTCTATCCCTCTCCTGCTTGCGCTCTCTCTCTCTCTCTCAGAAAGTAAATAAACATTAAAAAAGTCAAAGACTTCAATGGATCAGGTAATAGGTAAACAACTAGGGCGAGAGTTCTTATATCTCAGGGATTATGGCCCCATCTATATAACAGAGATACTAACAGCTGCCTTGAAAGACTATAGTGACAATGTATTAAAAAGTCAAGAACTACACCTGTCACATAGTAGGTGCTTAAAAATAGTAGATACAATGACTCCTTTAACTTCCCCTTGAAAATAAGATTCTATATATTTATAAAAATGAAAATCAAAAAAAAAAAAACACAGCCATAAATTGATCTAATTGCTTACTATTGGCAATACACTTTCTTCACTACTGAAAAAGCTTTTAAAATAAAAACTTACCGGTTCTTCCATTTATTTTAATTAATATGTCTGAGGTCAGACAGGTTGCTGCAAAAGGGGTCTTTTTTCTCAGAGGTGGGGAAACGAAAAGGTAGAGGTTTAAAGAGTTGTTTAATAATAAAGGTAAAATATGAGTGCTCTGCCTCTTAAAACTCATTTAATTTCCTTTTAATGTGCCTGAAACTTTGCCAAGATTTAAATTGAACTCCTGAATTTGATTTTGTTTAAAAGATTTCATATTTGTCATCACAGCTTCATTTTTTAAAAGTTTAGGGCCCATTCATCAAGATAATGATTTGGGCACTCTATGTGCTTGGAAGATTTTAAGACCAATTCATTAGAAATACCTGAAATTTCTCAGGGCATTCATATCATGAATGTCACTAGGAAGAGTTGCTTGGCCATCCTATAGAGTGTGAATCCAAGTTAAAAGACCCCCTTGGAATCCATTCATTTTGTTTCAATTTAAAGCAACTTGCCTCCTTGGAAAGAACACCAGCTCTGAGACAAAAGCTCAGGATGGATGGTCCAGTCTGTTTGACTTCTTACTCCCAGAAGTTAAATTACCCATGAAATAAGTAAAAAGGTCTACTCTTTCCTAAGGGGTTGTCATTGTCAAATGACACAAAGTATTTCATGGATTCCAAAATGCAATAAAAGTGAAAGGCATTCAGTACACAACTATTTGTTGCATATCTACTTTGGGGACACCCTGGGGGAATGCACAGTTCAGACACAATTTATGGCTTCATCCACTTTGCAATCAGGTACAGTAGGTAACAATCAATGAAAACCTATGCTCCCTGTTAGAAAATAATGTAGCCTGGAAGAATTTAGTGACCTGACATTTTCTGATATTACAATGTTGCTCTACAATGTAAAATGTGATTGTTGTTACATATTTCTGGTATAATTTTACAAGTTGACTTTAATTAGGTAAACAAAAATAAACACCAAATAAACATGGAAAAGAAACAGTGACCCTAATAAACCAAAACACTAGCAGCTAGTAGAGAATATAGGGATTTTTCTTTCTTCTTTCTCCAGACTTCCCTTTAAACGGTGTAATAATAACTCTCTCCTCTTTGCCTACCCTTCCTTAGGCTTGTGTCCCAGGAGACAGGTAAGGAACCCACCAAATGCACATATAGAGTTCCTGGGTGGAAAAAACCAGGGTCCACTTAATGGCATTTATGCTGGAGTTAGAAGGAAGGGCTTGATTTGCATACGAACATATGTTGGTAGATACAGCATATTTCTACAGGGATGAACAATGGAGCTATCTCTATAAGATCTCAACTCAGTTTTGTAAAAACTTATCAAGGAAATCTACCCAAGGACTTGAATTCCAAACTTGGTAGAGAAGGTCTTTTTTTCCTACATGCCTTTCTTTTTGCCCTTTAATATTTTAATTAATTTAAGACTTCACAGATGGTCCCCTTACTCTGTTTAATCTCATACAGGGCCAGCAATATACAACTTGAGGGGAGACGCAAATAGGATTCTTTTTAAGAAGAAGAGATATTGTTTGCAGAACACTGGTAGAAAAGGTTTCTCTTTTTTTTTATTTTTATTTTTTTAATGTTTGTTTATTTTTGAGGGAGAGACAGAGTGTGAGTAGAAGAGGGGCAGACAGAGAGGGAGACACAGAATCTGAAGCAGGCTCCAGGTTCTGAGCTGTCAGCACAGAGCCCAATGCAGGGCTTGAACTCAAGAGCCTTGAGATCATGTCCTGAGCTGAAGTCAGATGCTTAAAAGAGTGAGCCACCCAGGCACCCCGAAAATGTTTCTCTTTAGAAAGTAAATTTACTGGAGCGCCTGGGTGGTTCAGTGAGTTGAGCGTCTGACTCTCGATTTCAGCTCAGATCATGACCTCAAGGTTCATGGGTCCGAGCACCGTGTTGGGCTCAGCACTGTCAGCCTGCTTGGGAATCTCTCTCTCCTTCTCTCTCTGACCCTCTCCCACTTGTACATGTGTGTGCTCTCTCTCTCAAAATAAATAAATAAACATTTTTTAAAAAGAAAATAAATGTACTTACCAAATTCGTGTAATACATATTTATTACAGAACATTGGGAAACCATAGAACCTTATAAAAAAAAATCACCTATTAGTCTACTAACTATACCTTGAAATATGTTTTTATCTTTACCCCAACTGTATATACTATATAATATTATTCACTTTATTTGATAGACGAGGAAACAGGTGCAGAATGGTTAAGCTAAGGCTTGTAAGAGGACATTGGAGCTGAAACTGGCTGGGGGGGTGGAGAAGGCTGACTGGAAACACGCAAGTGTCCCCATCCTCAACAAAGTGTCCCCGTGCACAGTAAGTGCACGAGAAGGCTTTGACAAATGGAGACCAAACTGTTTTCAGGGTTATGGCTCCAGAGAGCAGAAAAGCAAGAACTTTTTAACCAACCAGAATTGGGTTTCAATCACAACGCTCCTAGTTTTGAAGATTTCATTTTTCCCTAAAATGAAGCTTTAACTTCTTCAACGGAATCTGGAATAGTACCAGACTAACAAGTAGAGCTGTGAGGCGTCCACGTAAGGTGTGTAAATCCACGGCAACAACATGCACACATGGAACTCAGGAAATGGGGGACTTGATTATTGACAATGCCCACCACCTGAGGCCGACTTGAGTCTTTCTCTCATTGGCCTGTGATGCTACAGCTGCAGGATATGCTCTCTACCAAATCTATCCAAAACAGCACATATATTTATGAAATATAAAATCACTGTAATGCAAGGAGCCATCTGAGATTATCCGAGCACATGTCGGATTCTCTTACAGGCAACGGTGAACCTTTGAATAGTATTTTAGAGTTTACAAAGAATCAGTAAGAATGATAATTGAGGAGATTGAGGTCTCACTCACAAAGGATGCTGGAGACCCTGGATAACTTCACTCAAGGTCACACAATAGCTCTGGCCAAAGTCTGAGGGCATTGCATCAACATTCATTACATTATTCTACAGGGGAAAAAAAAATGTTTTTTTTTCCTGCAGTTAGGTGAAGCAAAAGTGAATAAAAACAATATGACTATTATTACCTAAAATTACCAGCGAGAATACTGCCAAACCACTTTTTGGGGCAGTGAGAAGCAAAGGAAATATAAATAAATTCAGAGGTAGGTAGAAAGCAAACATGACATAGGCACAATGGATATCGTTGGTCCTGTTTCTGTATTCATTTTCCCGTTCACAAAACATCCTTTAGGGTGACCGTTTCCTTCTTACAATAGCACATTGCAAACGACTCTTCCTGTCTTTTTCCAGGGCATACGCTTTGTTTTCCTAATCACTGGTATGATCCAGCGATTGGCAAACTCGATGTGTCTCACAATCACAGGGAGTTTGTTAAAGCACAGTTAGGGCCTGCCCCCGAGTTTCTCAATCAGTAGCTCCGGGCCAGGATCCAAGAATTTGCATTTTTAACTAGTTGCCAAGACGTAATCACGCTGCTGCCCCTAGGAACCCACTTCGAGAACTAGTAAAGTCCTCCTTGAGGCTCAAAGGCCACTCCTCCCGCAAAGAATCTTGGGATCACTCCCGGCTCTCTTAAAACCGTGTGCCCTTCAACCAATTAGATTCATCACATCACAGAAGTGACAAAACAGACCAGGAAAGAGCATTAACACGGGGAATAAAATTTGAGCTCACCCAGTAAGTAGCTGCGTCGCCGTGGGGCAGGTTCCTTCCTTTTTCAGGAAGGTTCTTTCCTGACGTGTCCTTTGGCACATATTCCCCTGTCTCTTCACTGTGCTCCAGTCTTCGCCGGGCTGGGGGCAGCACAGCAAACAGCCCCTCTGGCGGCGGGAAGCAGTGGCTCCTGGAGGAGGTGAACCTGACCTTCAAGGCTGCCGCAGCTCCCGCCTGTCTGCAAGCGCCTGGGGTTCGCCAAGTAGCCTCTTGTACTTCTAAGGGCTCCTGGTAGCTGAGGGTGCGCCCTGCCCTGTGGGAGCGGCACCAGAGTGGGCCGAGCGACCGCGATTAAAGCTCCCTTCCGGCGATACTGGGGTCCCACCGCGAAGGCAGAGCCCGCCGTGGCGCCCCCTGCTGGAGGGAGGCCACCGAAGCGTCACCTTGCCGCCCAGGCCCGGGAGAAAAACTCCGGGGTGGTTTCAGTAAGGCAGGGGCATAAAAGTTGGGGTGCCGGCTATGGGATATCGAATTCTTCACTTCTGCTCGGCGGGGAACCTCCTTCCGGCTTTTGAGATCCCTGCAGATTGCGGGTTGCCCTGCAGGGGTGTGACGTAGGGGCAACATTGCAACATTGCGTCTCAGCCCGTCCTACCTGCCTGCATGTGTTGTTTTTTGTTTTTTGTTTTTTGTTTTTTTTTTTTCTCTCTCTCACTTTGCCAGAGGTGGAGTCCCTCAGCCAGCTTTTAGGTTTTTTCTTCTTTTTTTCCAGAAGAAGTTGTTCCTCGTGTAGCGGTAGACTCCACGTGTTCATGGCAGGGGGTGAGTTCAGGATCTCCATATGTCATCCTGATGAGTCAATCCCGCCATATATGACAGGGGTGGAAAGGAAATTGATGGCTATTTAGCACCTGCTTTGCTCTAAGATTTCCATACGCATTAATTCTTTACATAATCGAAACAACTATTTGAAATATATTATCAACCATTGCAACTAAAAGGGAAGTGGAAACTCAGAATTCGTGTCAGTTGCCCAGTGAGAAATAAGCCCACTGACCCAGTTAAAGGAGGGACGCAGAGACTCTGAGCACAGTGAAGTGAGGCTTTAATCCAGGTTCTCTCAAGAGCGGGTGTCTGATGGACAGGCACACTGGGGGCACTTACAGCAGGCAGTTTAATCTCCTAGTATGAAGTCTCTCCTCTGATTCCTCATTGGCTGAGTACCTACAGAGGTTACAGCCTTACCCGGAAGTCGCCTATGCCCATGTAAGGCCAAGAAGACATTCCTTGAGGTGACACAAAGACTTCAGGTCTTTGGCACATGCTCACTGCAAAGTCGAGGAAAAATAAGCCTGTAATTGGAGAGAGGAAGAAGGAGCAGGAAGTGAAGTGTCCAAGCGTTGGGCACTCTCTTGGGGGGGGGGGGGAAGGGAAGGGGCAGGGAATTGTACGTATTTCCAGTAGGTTGTAAACTGGACAGCACAGCTTTTATTTGATATTTCTGAAAATGAATCATCTCACTTACTTGTCACAGCCCATGGCCCTTCGGCCCCCAAGGAACCCTGCTAGACTCAAACCTAGACTACTCCATGTTCTCAAATATTAACTCTTTTCCCAGTCTTCTCCAGCGAATTACACTTAGACTTGAGTGATGGTACAGGTGATTGCCGTCTCTCAATTTTCTGGTCCTAATTATTTCAGATGGTTAGTCTCACCTTGCACAGGTGAAGATACATTTTTCCTCAAGACTTGTGGTATCAAAGCAAATGTTAAGATTGAATTTCCTGTGTTAAGTCCTATTCTAAGCCAGGCATCAGAGAAGATCCACCTAATGTAATGGAATCCTCACTTCCACCAGAGGACTTTCTGGTTGACCTAATGAAAGTGTTTCTTCCAGTTTCATTCTCTCCCTCCCTCTCACCATATTTTATTCTCCAAATTGCACTTACCACTATCATAAGTTATGGTGTTTATTGCTAGTCTATTTTGTGTCACTCTGGCTTGAATGGAAGCTTAATGAGAGCAAGGATCTTTTCTGAATTGTTTACTCTTTATCTCCACCAGGTAGCAAATCGTTCCTTGGAACATAGTAATATACCAATCAATATTAAGTAAATAAAAAGATAATATTATCATTTCTATATGACTGCTTCAGCTAATTGAGTGAGGACATTATCTTAAAGTTCTATCAGTTCAGGTTTGTTTTGCCATTTGACCCCAATGGCCAAGCGAACAGCAGCCTACAGAGCTTCTCCAAGTCCATAAACCAAAACCTCATACCTCAAAACACTGTCTTTGATGATACTCTACATCTTCCTTGCTCCTTCCATGAGCACCAAAATTCTGACTATTCCCTATGCAAACCTACATACGAACTCTTTCTACACATCATTAATTAATTACCTCATAGCGTGAGGAAATCTGGCTAACATCACAGGTGCTAATATCAGACTCCCATGAAAGTTTTTTAGGCAGTTTCTGAATTTGTTATCATTGCTTAACCACTGCTCTTCCTCTATAGGGGTATAAATAAAAGGGCGTGGCATCAGGAGACTTAACACTACACCCACTTACTCTCCTTACTAGCTTCGAGGAACATAGCAAAGAGCTTGTGCTATTGAATTTGAGGGTCATGGGATCAAGCCCCACGTCAGGCTCCAGGCTCAACTTGCCATTCTCTGTCTCCCTCTGCCCCTGTGCCCTTCTACCCCACTTGCGCCCTCTCACTCTCTCTAAAATAATATTTAAAAAAAAAAAAGAAATCACAAGATTATGACAATAATGATGATAATAAAGAAATTGATCCTTTCAATGGGGTAAAACAGGTTTCAAATCCAGGATTTAAATTTAGGCCTTAATCTCATGCACTTCACCAAGATACGTGCTTCTTTCCTTTTATGGCTCCTCGTCCTTTGGGTAGTGCAGCTGCTCTTTGTAAACACATTCTACTTCATCAAGTATGTTGAGCTCATGAGATTGTAACCTGGTAGAGCTCCCTAAAGGCTCTTGATTATTCCCGGCTTTCTTTAATTATAATGATTTCGGGGGGACACATGGGTTAACGTCATTCCTCCTGGGTTGCAATTAACTTAATCTGAAGTATCCTTCAGCTTTAGTGGGCTTTGATCTGAGTGTCATTTGTTCAGGCTATCTAAATACTCATTGATCTGATAGGTAGCTGGCAACATTTCTAACAGAGATCATCTTTTTTATTAATTTTAAATGCATTATAGTTTTGGATAAAGTGGGCAAGAATGAATGGTAATCTATTATGTATCTGAGGGGGAAAATAATGCCTCCATGAGGACAAAGTACTATTTGGAGAAACTGGACTTTATATTTTTTTTGAAGTTTTCTGTATTTATTTTGAGAGAGAGAGAGAGAAAAAAAACCACACAAATGGAGGAAGGGCAGAGAGAGAGAGAGAGAGAGAGAGAGAGAGAATCCCAAGCAGGCTCCGCACTGTCAGCCCAGAGCCTGATGCCGGGCTTGAACTCATGAACTGTGAGATCATGACCTTACCTGAAGTCAGATGCTTAACTGATTGAGCCATGCAGGTGCTCAGAGAAACTGTACTTTATTTAAAAAACAAAAAAACAAAAACAAAACAAAACACACACACACACACACATTTTTAGAATAAATCCCTTCAAAGTAGTAATAATTTGTGGCATTCTTTGTTCTTTCCTTTTAATAGGAAAATGAGCACACTACAGGAAATAACCCCTGTGAATTCATGAACCCAACTTTTTTCTTTCCATGGAGAGGTGAGACTTCCCAATAGAGTCAGCAAATGTGTATTAGCCATGTAAGATATGACAAGTACCGTGATCCATTGTAGGCAGCAATTCTTATCCCCAGCATTATTGGAATTTTGAGTGAGAATTTCTGTTATGCCTGGCTGTCCTATGCATTGTGGGATATTTAGCATTATCCGTGTGCTACACCCACTGGATGCCCCTGTCACCCTCCCCCTCTAGTTATGGCAGCCAAAAGTGTCTGATGACCTTACCACATATCCCCTGGGGGCAAACTTGCCTACAGTGGGGGACCACTGACTTAATGTGCACAGGGATTAATCAGACAACTCCTGCCCTAAATGTATGTATCCATTTATCGAGAAATACGTGTAGTTATATGTAATACATGTACTTAGAAAAATTAGAAAAAATCATATGCACAATTTCCATGCACATATCTGTATGAGAATAGTTTGTATCCTTATATCTAAGGCATTATCTGCAATATTATCTATGCTAGCCAAAAGAAAATAATATTAACTTTCTCAAAGAAAGGAAGAAAACAATGGATATATCAACCATTTACTATGTATTGGCAACACACTAGATTTGGTCACATAGACTAACACATCAGTTTCCATAAATGCTCTGTGATTTATGCTTTATTTTCTCCATTCTATAACTCTGAAAACCATGGCTTAGCATTGTTAACTAAGTGTCCAAGGAAACCCAACACACTCTGTCTGCCTGAATTCTAATTCATATCTGTCTGATTTCAACCATTCTGCTTTCATACCAAAGAAAAGTGTTTAAGAAACATTGCTACTGCAATAGGTTAAAATATGTATTGTTTGAAAAAAACTCTGGGAAAAGGAACTTGTTGAGTTTAAGAAAACAAGGAATGCAAAGGTATTTTGCTAATGAGCACAATCAGATGAATTGATGCCTATGTGTATAGATAAAGTAGAAACGGATCAGAAGGCTTGAGGGCTCATGCAAACAGCACTTGTCATCTTGGGTTGGGAGGAATATGAGGTGATTTTGTCATGAGGAATTGTTAAATATGCCGCTATGAATGATTGATATAGAATACATCAGACGAAGCATTTTTATGGTGTCTAAGCATACACTTCAAAGTCAGAGATTTCTTCTACTTTGGAAGTAAATAACCTGCTGAATTTTAATTTCCTCTTTTCTCTGGAAATCTAAAGTACTTTGCTGACCTCTGTGACTATAAAGCATTTTCTCTGATAGGAGAGGAGCGAAGGGGAGGCAGCCAGATCACTGCCCCCGGTGAGTGCACCCATGGGTACGTGCAGTGACCCACTCAGGTACTTGAAGGGTGGAGACAGCAAGCAGACTGGCAAGTCTGATGGAAGAGATGCTCTGGAAAATTGTCTGCCAGAGGCATGTGCACACGTGGGTGTGATCTACACAGGCCTTAGTTTCAGTGAGTGTGCAATCGATTTCTATTAAAATGCCAAGCATTTTTCCTTTTAAAAATTTTTTTAGTTTATTTATTTATTTTGATAAAGAGAGTGAGCAGGAGTGGGAGAGGGGCAGAAAGAGAGGGAGAGGGAGGATCCCAGGCAGGTACCGTATCACCAGTCAGCACAGAGCCCAATGCAGGGCTCTATCCCAGCAACCATGAGATCATGACTTGAGCCGAAACCAAGAGTCAGACGCTTAACCAACTGAGCCACCCAGGTGCACCGGCATTTTTTTTTTTTATTTATTAAGTAAATATTGGGGCACCTGGGTGGCTCAGTCGGTTAACCAGCCGACTTCAGCTCGGGTCATGATCTCGCAGTCTGTGAGTTCGAACCCCACATTGGACTGTGTGCTGAGAGCTCAGAGCCTGGAGCCTGCTGCAAGTCTGTAAGAAGACAGCATATCTAAATCCATATGGAAACTATTCCTGAGGGAGTATCTCCTTGGTGTATCGTCTGTACATTTGGATTTGCCCTTTTCACCTCTCAGTTCCGTTTATTTCATTGCAAATGTTTATCGTCCCCAGCATGTCATGTTCTTCATAAATTTCAAGGGAAATAAAATGTATATAAAGCTCTAAAGCTCAACACACCCAGTGATGCAGGGGTAACAACTATAATCATGAGAAGCAGCAGCTCCAGGAAGACTGGAGGGTTGGTAACAGGGAAGACTTCCTGGAGGAGGTAGCATTTCATCTAAGAATTCAATTATAAGAATGAACCAGCCACAATACAGATAATGGATATTCTAAGCAGAAGGATCAGTATGGAAGGATATAGTGTCAGGCTGGGCTCCGAGTAGCAAAATACTTAATATTCAAGAGAAGACACTGTGTCAGGTAGGAGAGGGAATGAGCATAGACAGGCTGTCAGAGATCGGACCCAGCTGGATGACATTCAGGATGAGGGAAATACTTTCCATAATTTTTTAATCCCCCACAGTAACCAGCAAGGTAGAGAGAGAGATCTGCCCCCATTTTAAAGGTGAGGAAACTGAACCCCAGAGATGTGACTTGCTCAAGGTTCTGAAGTGTTGAAACTTGAATGATAATAAATCCACATAGTCCAATATGATTCCTAAATGGCTCCTGGTATCTCCTACTGAGGAGAGCTCTCTTCTCCTTCTCCATCCTGTGTAGCCATTTAACTGTATCAGTTTTGTTAATCTGGGTCATTTGCTTCTCATGCATAAGAACTCTTGGGCGAAGAGTCAGCTCCAAAGGTGAAAGCAGCAGCATGCCTGCCATCAGCTTGAAAGGAGAGAGAAAAGAAGGTTTAGTAATCCACTTGGGATTGCGATCTTTAGCATTAGAAGACTGCTGTGGGGCCAGCAAATATTGGATAATTCCTAGGGTCCGTCTGTCATAATCACCTCCTGTTGTCTGGCTCTAGTGGCTCTGTGTATCCAGATTATCCATTTTGCCTTTGGTCATCCCATCTCAAAATTCTTTTTTACAGGGGGGATAATTTTTTTCATGTTTATTTATATATTTAGACAGAGGTAGAGAGTGCACCTGCACGCACAAGCATTGAAGAGGCAGGGAGGGAGAGAGAATCCCAAGCAGGCTTCATGCTCTCAGCACAGAGCCTGACTCCGTTCTCGCTCTCAGGAACTCTGAGATCTTGACCTGTGTGGATATCAAGAATTGGACGCTTAACCTCCTGAACCACCCATGCACCCCCGTCTTGGAAATTCTGAAACAAAATCTAACTGCAAGAAGACTCGTTAAATTCTTGTGTTTTTCCTGTGGTCTACACGGTGAGCTGCAGGGCCCTCGCATGGCTCATGAAGGCCTCCACAGTCTGGCCACCACGTGCTCCTGTTCTTCTGTCTCTGGCCCCCTCTGCTTTATGGTTCAGTTATGTAAAAATACCTATAGCTTCTCTCATATGTAATACTCTATCAAATCTCCACTCTTCAACATGTTTTCTCTGAATGGGACATCTTCTTTTATGTTTATTG
Source organism: Cryptoprocta ferox (assembly GCA_028646485.1). Classification (NCBI taxonomy): domain Eukaryota; kingdom Metazoa; phylum Chordata; class Mammalia; order Carnivora; family Eupleridae; genus Cryptoprocta; species Cryptoprocta ferox. Next base: position 122,886,365 of record CM053576.1, on the reverse strand, counting down.
ACTTAGAAGATACTCACCCACCCTTTTTTTTGTTTGTTTGTTTTATTTATTTTTGAGAGAGAGAGAGAGAGAGAGAGAGAGAGAGACAGCATGAGCAGGGGAGGGGCAGAGAGATAGGGAGACACAGAATCCGAAGACAGGCTCCAGGCTCAGAGCCAGACGCGGGGCTAGAACCCATGAACCGTGAGATCATGACCTGAGCCAAAGTCGGATGCTTAACCTACTGAGCCACCCAGGTGCCCCTCATCCACCCTTCTGTGAAGACTTCCTTGCTCATCCCCTTTGCAATGATGAAGTGCATCTCTTTGCAGCTTTCTAGCTTGCAGAAGTCTTTCATGGCGTTGCAACTATTTGGTGGGTGGGTTCCTTCCCCCTATGTAAACATTTTGTTTTATTTCTTTTCACACATGAATTTTAACATCAGCACACTGAGTGACTCAGGGTATATGCTTGTGATGGTTAATTTTATGTGTCAACTGGGCTAAGTGACAGTACTCAGATATTCAAACATTATTCTAGATATTTCTGTGAAGGTCTTTTTTTAAGTTTATTTATTTTGACAGAAAGAGAGAGCAGGGGATGGACAGAAAGAGGAGAAAAAGAATCCAAAGCAGGTTCTGAGCTATCAGCACAAAGCTGGATGCAGGGCTCAAACACAGGAACCATGAAATCATGACCTGAGCCAAAACCAAAAGTTTGATGCTTAACCACTGAGTCACTCAAGTGCCCTCCCTATTTTTTTTTTTTTTGAGGATAATGTTTAATTCAGTAGACTTTAAGTAAAGCATATTACTCTTACCCTATGAACCAGCAATAGCACTGCTAGGAATCTACCCAACAGATATAGGAGTGCTGACGCATAGGGGCACATGTACCCCAATGTTCATAGCAGCACTTCCAACAATAGCCAAATCATGGAAAGAGCCTAAATGTCCATCAACTGATGAATGGATCAAGAAGATGTGGTTTATCTATACAATGGAATACTCCATGGCCATGAGAAAGAATGAAATTGGGCCATTTGTAGCAATGTGGATGGAACTCGAGGGTGTTATGCTAAGTGAAATAAGTCAGGCAGAGAAGGACAGATACCATATGTTTTCACTCATATGTGGAACAGGAGAAACTTAACAGAGGACCATGGGGGAGGGGAAGGGAGAAAAATAGTTGGGGAGACGGAGGGAGGCAAACTATGAGAGACTCTTGAATAGTGAGAACCAACTGAGGGCTGATGAGAGTGGGAGAGGGGAAGGAGGATGATGGGCATGGAGGAGGGCACTTGTTGGGATGAGCACTGGGTGTTGTATGGAAACCAACTTGATAATAAACTATAAAAAAAGAAAAAGAAAAAAGATATAGAAAAAACAAAGCATATTACTGTACATAACACAGGTGGGCCTTCTGCGATCAGTTGAAGGCCTTAGTAGAAAAAAAGACTGATTCTCCTGAAGAAGGGGGAAATCGAACAGTGGCCATACTTAAGACTTCATCTACAACATCAACCCTTCCCCGTGTCTTCAGCCTGCTCCCCTATCCTGCAGATTTTGGACTTCCCAGCCTTCATGATTACTTGAGCCAATTTCTTACAGTCAATCTCTGTGTCTCTTCCCTTCTTACCCTCCCCTCTCTCTACTGGTTGTCTTTCTTTGAAGAACTTGGACCAGTAGGACACTGAATGGAATTGTTAAAAAATAAAACAACAAACTGATAGTTCTTTTTCCTAGGCTGCCTTTCTTTTGTCCACATATAAAAATAGTATGTAGCACCAAAAAACCCTCGGAATGTATACTGACAGAAGTTCTGCTGTTTAACATGGGGGGATTTTTTTTATTAGTAATTACTTTTGCAAAAGAAGCGATTAGCTTCCAAATATCCCCTAACACCATCCTCACTAGGAAGACCTATAATTTCATATATTTCAATCTTTCTATTATTAGGCTATGAGCACTGACTTCCAACTCGAAGATCTGGGGTCCCATGTAAGATCTGCCACTCAGGAGCTGGAAGACCTTGGGCAAAAGTTGCTCGGCTTCTTTGAGCCTCAGTTTCCTCATCCATAACTTATGTGCTATAAGGTGACTTAATGTTTCCTATGAAAGAGAGCAAATTTAAGTGGAAAGCATGATTTAGACTCAGAGATGTAGGGTTCGAATTCAGATTTCTTAAATTACTCGTCATGTATCTCTAAAAAATGTGCTTCTCTTTTCCGTTAGTTTCCTCATTTATAAATGGGGATCGTTGCATTTGCCTGTTTTGTTATGAATTGAGTGTGGTGCTGCAGACAAGGGTCAGGCTTGGAATAAAAGCATCAAGAACACATCCGAACTGCCCTTGAGGCTAGAGGGGGCGTTTCCCTGTTGCTGCCCAGAAATGTCATGACAACTCTGTGCAAAGGAAGTGAGTCATTCCCCAAGTCTACACTAAGCAGGAAATGATCCTTTCTACCAAAGAAATTTTGAAATATTCCTCCCGTGATCTCAAGAGGGAAGGATCCTCACAGAGAAAGTGCCTACACCGAGTGTGCAGACACACACAGAAGACATCCATGTAAGACATCCAGGGGGATGCTGCTTTGCACACTGACGGCTGATTTGGACGCTGACAAACGTATCCTAGAAAGTGATGAAGTGTTGGGGTGCAGAGCCTACGGCCAAGAAAAAATTCTTGAGATGTTGTGGTGCAAAAAGGTGGTTTTATTAAAGCACGGGGTCAGGACCTTTGGGCAGAAAGAGCTGCACAGGGATTATGAGGAGCAATTGATTATATACTTGGAGTTGGGGGAGCTAAGACAAACTGGCAAGTTTCCAGAAGGATTGTTCATATGTTAAAGAAGACTCACAGGATCCTGGAGGTCAAGCCATTGTTGACCTAAGGCTGTCTTTCCCTCTAGCAAAGCAGTAACATTCAGGCAGTTGGGAGTTCCTGGAGGAATGTTATAAGCTGCCTGCCTCTTATACAGGCTACAGGTTATAAGGAAATTTAATATCTACGTTTCCTTTTTGTGTTTGTTCCCCACATCAGAAAGCACTGATAGAACTTTGTACTTCAGGACTGTTTTCTGGGAAGTCACATAATCCAAGACTTAGAACTTCCTCTGATAGTGATAGAGCTTGAACAAAATGAACAGCTGGGCACCCTCAGGAGATCTTTGGACTGGGTGAGAGCACCTGACCAGACACTTGAAGAGAGCTGTGAAAAGAAAGGACTATGAAGCCTCATTACTACAAATTCTTTTTTTTTAATGTTTATTTTTGAGAGAGAGAGAGAGAGAGGCAGAGTGCGAGCAGGGGAGGGGCAGAGAGAAAGGGAGACACAGAATCCCAAACAGGCTCCAGGCTCTGAGCTGTCAGCACAGAGCCCAGTGTGGGGCTCAAACTCATGAGCTATGAGATCATGATCTGAGCTGAAGTTGGAAGCTCAACCGATTGAGCCACCCAGGCGCCCCTACAAATTCAGAAGCTTTATTTTATATGCATGTGTGTCATATTTTTTACAAGATGAGGCTTTAGTCATTGTTCATACATTTTTTTAATCAGAAAATCTGAGTTTTAGGCGCCTGGGTGGCTTAGTCGGTTAAGTGTCTGACTTCAGCTCAGGTCATGATCGCACAGTTTGTGAGTTTGAGCCCCACGTCGGGCTCTGTGCTGGCAGCACTGAGCCTGCTTGGGATTTTCACTCTCTCCTCTCTCCCTGATCCTCCCTACCCATCTCTCTCTCTCAGATCTCTCTCTCTCTCTCTCTCTCTCTCTCTCTCTCAAAATAAACAAAGTTAAAAAGAAAAAAAATCTGAGTTTAAGGCCCCTGAGATTGTTAAAACTAACTTGATAGATCACGAGGTACCACCTAATTCAGAGCCACGATTCTGGTGATCATTGCCCATACTGCCTTCCATATATAATGCCGCCTAACCCAGGTATATTTATCAGTAGTATTGAATTTTTGAGGGGTGGAAGTATTACATGCTCCATAAACCAATTACCAAGTACAGATATTTTCAAGGTAAAAATTGCATGGAACAAAGTTAAACAGGTAAGGAAGACTTCATTCAAGGCTATCACAATAGAAGAGATGCCAGGACCCAGTCTGAACCCAAATCCACTGAAACGAAGGTTGGGAGCATCTGGAGAGCTGGAGTGGGGAAAAGCCAGGCCATCTGTGTCTGCCTTGCTCAAAGGACAGGGAACTTTCCCCAATCTTTGTGGCAGGAGATGGTTTGCACCTTGAAGCAAGATGCCCAGCCCAGTTCAGCTCCTAAACTGTAGAAACTAGAAGATAGAAACACTCTCTTCCTTGATGATACATTTCAAAGGCCTGGCTCCCAGGTGCTTGCAAAAGACAGCCTTGGATTGTAAAACTGGCAAGAGGCTTTTAAAAAGATATACATCTCAAATAAACAGAAAAAGTATTTGCAATTCCCATTTTTCTAAAGTCAGTGCTCTAAGGAAAGGGAGGTTAGGATCTAGAATCCAGTCTCAAGTTTTTCTGAAGCTGAGGGGAACAGGAAGGCCATCTTGATCAATGACTAGAACATAGAACCCCCTCAATGGACTGGTCACTTTGGGATCAGTACAATGATCAGTTTTTGTGTTCTAAGCTTTTAAATTTGGAATGTGACCTTAAACACTTTCTCAAAGGGAAGTTGTTTACTGTTTAAAAATAATTATTTTTTCTCGTGCTTCAAAAAAGAAATGCCTCTCCTCTCATGAGATTGACGATTCATTATAGTTGTCTCCCCTCACACTTAAAAAAGGAATTTTTTTCACTGCACTTTACACTTGAAAGGAATCCAACATTAAAGTTTGAAACTTCCCCTCACATCAGTCTTATTTGCTCTAATTAAAACAAGATTAGCTGACATTCACAAGTCATTTACAAAATGTATAACTGCATTCTGAGAAAAGATCTAATTATAAAGACAACATGGAGAATTGCAAGGAGGTTTTGAAATTTGCCCTAATATTTTCTTTACACTATTGTCTTCAAAGCTTCGTTAATGAATGGTTATTAACACTTTCTGTGTGAATTAGAATCTAGGTCTTTCCTTTATCTTTCTATGGAGGCATCAGTTCCCTAGAAAATACATACACAATTAAAATGGAAGCATCGAGAGAGACTCAACACTACGAGTAAGTGTTTCATGCCAGATGCTTTTACATCGATGATTTTATTTAATCCATATGGCAATACACTTGCCTGAGTGTATTATTCTCATTTCACAGATGAGAAAATTGAGGTTTGGTGATGTTAAGTAATCTAACCAAGCAAGCACAATAATCTAATAAATAAGCAAAGAAAGAAACAAATCCCTGCCCCTTGTCTGTGGCATATAATTCCCAAATATATATATCAGCAGGAACAAGAAGAACAAAGGGGCTTTCTTTGTGAGCGATCTGGGGAAATCGTATTCAATATCAAAATAGAGATTTCTACTTGATATAAGAAAAATTAAATAAACAGTGATAGAACATAAAATTCTGAATGCTATGTGATGGCTCAGTCCTTTAAGCATCCAACTCTTGATATATTGGCTCAGGTCATGATCTCAAAGTCAGGAGGTCGAGCCCCAAGTCGGGTTATGCGCTGAGTAAGGAGCCTACTTTGGATTCTCTCTCTCCCTCCCTCTCTGCCCCTCCCCCACTTGAGCGCACATGAATTCTCTCTCTCTCTCTCAAAATCTATAAATAAATATCAAAAAATAATAAAATAAGAATCTTCTGACAAGCAGGGAATCTCATCAACGAAAATAAGATAATTCAGTTTGTAAGGCTTGGGAAGTATTTACTTCTCTGAGAAGGAAAAAGATTGTGAAATACAGAGTGCTCTTTCCCAATACTGTGAATTCGTTTGCCATTACATTTTGGAAGAAGTGTACAATTTTGAACAACAAACATAAAGATTCCCACAAAGTGACCAAGTAAAAGGTAATGGAGTACTGGATTATAGGGTTGGCAACTAGGGACTCGGGCACAGAAAGCTCAAATCTCTCAGAAATGGAGATCAGAAGGAGATTTGACAGTGAGAACTTGTAACGTCCCACTGTGCGCCTGAGGCTCTTGTCCGATCTGCAAGGAAATGGAGAACATGGCAACCTGCCTCTCCCGAGAACACACTAGGACAAACAGAAGCTCACAGGGGTACCTGTGTGCATCCATTTTATTTTCACTTATTCTTATCTCCTTAGCCATTTCAATAGTTGCTCTGCAAACTAGTGTTTGCATAAACTTACACAACTCACTACTCTTCTCTACAAACCTTCTCTTTTTCAAACAAGGGGATTAAAGCAGATAAATCCCAACATATTTTCCACCCACTCTCTCATGAAATATCTCTTCAACAAAAAAAGAAGGTTGATGAACAAAGAAGGTAATGGGTCCATTGGCTGGGTTCCAAAATCATCATTTATCCAGTGGCCATTTTCTCCCAGTTGATCAAAGACCAACTTATATCGTTCAATTCTCAGTGACTTCAGCAGGTTGACTTTCTTTTCCCTTGGCTATATGTGGCTGAACATCAGACTATCCACATCTCTGCCACAATGCCACCCGTACCCTAATCCCTGGATCACAGGAATGTGTTTTCTTACAAGGCAAAAGGGACTTTGCAGATATAACTGAGGTCATGGGCTTTTAAATAAGATAATCCTGGATTATCTTGGTATTGCCAGTCTAATCACATGCATCCTTAAAAGCACACAAATTGCTCAGGCTGAGGGGAGAAAAATGCTGGAGAAGAGAAAGGCAGAAGAGATGATGTAAAAGAGGAGGTCAGAAAGAGTCCAAGCATGAGGTATTTTTTTAAAGATTTTTTTTAAATGTTTATTTACTTTTGAGAAAGAGATGGAGCACAAGCAGGGGAGGGGCAGAAAGAGAGGGAAACACAGAATCTGAAGCAGGCTCCAGGCTCAGCAGAGAGCCTGATGCAGGGCTTGAACCCATGAACTGTGAGATCATGACCTGAGCCGAAGTTGGATGTTTAACCAACTGAGCCACCCAGGTGCCCCAAACTTGAGGTGTTTTTGACATGCTGCTTTGGCTCCACATGGGGCTGGAGGGGCCCACGTGCAAGGATCAGAGAGAGACGCCTCCAGGAGCTCATTGGAAAACCTGGGAAGGAATGCAATCAGTCTTTAGGGGCAACGGTGGGGCCCGGGTGACGACCAGCAAGAACACTGGACTTTCAGTCCTACAAATGTAAAAAAAAAAACTGGCAGCCAGCAAGAACATCGGGACCAGCCCACCATTCTGAATGATCTTGGAAGCAGATTAGTCCCCAGTGTCTTCAATAGGAAAGGAGCTCTGCCAACACTTTGTTTTTACCCTGGTGAGCCCTGTCTTTGAGTTAAACCTACAAAACTGCGGAATGATAAGCTTCTGTTGTTTGAAGCCAATATATTTGTGGAGATTTGTTACGGAAGCAATAGAAAGCTAATATACCATATTCATGTGAGTTCATTTGTGCATTGACTAGTTCAAGGCATTTTTTTTTTTAATTGAAGCCTACTTGACATACAATGTGACATTTATTTCAGGTGTACAGCATAGTGACTTGACAAGTCTATACCTTATGCTGTGCTCACCACAAGTATAGCAACCATGTGTCCCCTACTTATTACAATATAATTGGGTATATTCCCTATGCTGTACTTTTTATCCCCATGACATGTTCATCCCATAACTAGATGCCTGAACCTCCCACTTCACCCATTTTGTCCAGTCTCTCCCAACACCAGCACCAACAGTTTGTTTTCTATATATATGGGTCGTTTCTGCTTTCTTATTATTTTTGTTTTGTTTTTATTTTGTTTGTTTATTTAGTATTTATTCTTTTATCTTATTTATTTTTCTATTTTTTTTATTTGAGAGAGAGAGGGAGAGACCGTGAGTAGGTGAGGGACAGAAGGAGAGAGAGAATCCTAAGTAGGCTCCACGATCAGCTCAGTTTGGGGCTCAATCCCATGACCCTGGAATCATGACCTGAACTGAAATCAAGAGTCAGAGACTCAACTGAGCCACCCAGGCACCCCGTTTTGTTTTTTAGATTTCAAATACAAGGGAAATCAAATGGCATTTGTCTTTCTCTAACTTATTTCACTTAGCATAACACCCTCTAAGTCAATCCAATTTGTGTCAAATGGCAAGATCTCATTATTTTCTATGGCTGAGTATATTCCATTATATATCTATATATACAGATATAACATATTTTACCACATATTTTATTTTATTTTATTTTACTTTATTTTATTTGGGAGAGAGAGAGCATGAGTGGGAGAAAAGAGCAGAGGGAGAAAGATAGAAAATTCCAAGCAGGCTCCATGCTCAGCAAGGAGCCTGATGAGGGGTTCAATCCCACCATCCTGGTATCATGACCTGAGCTGAAATCAAGAGTCCAACAGTCAAACAACTGAGCCACCCAGGGCCCCACCTTCCCCACATCTTTTTTATTCATTCATCTATTGGTGGACCCTTGGGTTGTTTCCCTATTCAAGATACATTTTATTCAAGTTTTCAGAATTTGTTTATATTTGTTTTGCTACGTAATGTTTCTACCAACCCCAACCCCCGCCCCCCATCCTGGGCCTCCTTCTTCTTCATCTTCTTCTTCTCTTCTTCTTATCTCCTTATCTTGGTTAAACTGCAACTTCACTAAAGATAGAGACCCAGAACTGGTTTACTATTATCAGTGTGAGGTTTAAGACAAGTGTAATTCTTCTCAGATCTAGATCCATCAGTCTTGAATTCTTCAAGACTATGGAAGTCAGTTGATCTGGGTTCCCATTTCTGGGTATATGAACACCATTGTATTTGTGAATATCTACTCTTCAAAATGAAGATTCACTGATATAATATGAGGATAATACCTACACTAGTGTAATAAGTATAGTAGTCACTAACCCATGCTTCCTCAGGACTATGGTGTGTGGCATGTTCTAGAAGCCCTGGACCCCTAAAACAGTACAGCCTCACTGTGGATATGGTAAGCTAACATGTTTAAAGCACAAACCACAATAATTCCTCATGTTCTCTCGTTTTTAAAAACGATTGTTTAAAATGGGCTCTACTTCCTCTACTTCCACATTCTGACACTAACAAATGGTTTCCTACATAATTGAAAAGTGATTCTTCACTGAATTACCCATTAACTGCGCCATTTTCTTTTGACTGCTTACAAAATAAATAAAGCTGGAGTTTGAGAAAGAATGATAATAAATTCTGTCACTCTCCTAGGCTTTCGGTGATGGATTCCTGTTAGATGTGACTATGGATTCAAGGCACTAAATGCTATCTTATGCATTTGACCTTGTGTTAATACAGACTGAAGGTAAACAATATCAAGATGTCCATTCCCCCAAATAAAAAGAGAGATTTAAAAGACAAGAATAACTGGTTTGAAAATCAGAACTGAATAACTATATGAAACACATGTATATTTTAGTCAAGTTTTTATGGAAAAGGAAATCTGAGAGAATGTCTATTTTCCATTATATAATAAATGCTTAGAATATACAAAGAGAGACAGATTGCCCTGAGCAGACTTCGAGCAATAATTGTGTGCATGCATAATTACCAAGCCAGAGAGAAAATTTTAACTAAAGCATGAAATTTCAATGACAAATAATTTTCTGCACTACTAGAACTATCTTCAATAATTTCCAAAACTCGATAAACTCACCAAATGGATTTAATGAAGTCAATATCACCACGCTTCCCCCAAAATAAGCCTGTTCAACTCCAGAGCAATTTGGTTATTTTGTTTAATATTTGGTTAACTCTAACCTTTATATCATTTTCATCCTTTTTACATTGAATCTTCTAAGGTTTTATTATATATACTCTATTGCTTAGAAAATTAAAAATTGACAAAATCTCAGTGTTTACTCCAAAATTCTGACATATGTATGTATTTACATAATACGTACACTTAAAAATAAAATGTAAATAATAATACCTAAATTAATCAATGTTATAAATATCCTGCACTGAAATTCAAGAAACGTAAACACTTTTTTTTTTTTTTAATTTCAATTACCCATTTCTTAACTGGGATCTGGGATCTCTTTTCCCTTGATTCTTTACAAATCAAATATTATTTAATTATTCAATATTATTTAAATATTATATCTTTAGATTTGCTTTTATTTATTGAGGTAAAGGCATTTAGATTTTTATTATATATCTTTCTATTTTAAAGCATTAAGAAGACACAAACCAGAATTTAAAAACTTTGCAGGCCAATTGTAGAGGCTGGATTCTGCCCTGAGGCTATGAATTAGCAATCTCTGATCTATGAGTTTCTTTAACAAGGCTTTTAAGTAAATAAAATATCCATTGCGAAGAATTGAAACTAAATGCAAAATAAACTGCAAACTTTTTACTAAATGGTTAATTGAAACAAATTTTATCGAGATGGCATCTACTAGTACAACCATAATTAAAGTAAAATTCTAGTGTAATTAGCTATTATTCAAAACAAAGTACTTTGTAAATTTCTTAATCAGATATGGTTAAAGAAAATATTTCTATTATGGTTAGTGCTGTTTCTAGGATCTAATATTTAATGATGGATTGGCAACTGGGTTTCAACTAAAGTGTTATTTGGAAAATGCTTCATTTACAATTATCCTGCCATTTTTGGTAGCAAAAGTTAATATGATTCATTTAAATATGTTACAAATAAATACTATAGTCCTGGACTATAAAAATTATATCAAATTAAATATAGGCCATGATTAAAATTGGCCTAAGATTTTTTATTTGATTTAGAAATTGTGACTTTTTCACTTCTTTCACAGTATGAGGAAGGATGTGCATATTGGAGAAATATTTCGTGAACTGCAGTGACAGTGTAGCCAGGTAGTGTCCTCTGCCTATACCGTGCATACGATGTCCCAGAAGTTATTCAGACTCACTGATCTTCAGTTTGTCATCTAAGATGGAGATAGTGACACTCTTAAGACCTAGATCTAAATTTCAAACAATCTGTACCAGTGGTATACCTAGGAGTAGAGATTGGCACATAAAAATTACTAATAAATGTTAGTTCATATGATTATTTGCAATATTCTATTTAAGTAGTGAAATCTTTGTTTTGATAAATTGCCTTCTCATTTCTGACAAGATAAGCCCAATAATAAGGAGAAATATTTGCAATGATAGATAAATAAGAAAATATTCAAAGAAAAAGTATGGATTTTTAAAATCCCAATAAAATTCTTATAGAATCTTTATTTTCAAAATATTAAGACAAACTTTAGTTTTTTGTATCACCTAAATATCTGTTATCAGAATCATTTTCATTTTTCTAATGTTTATTTATTTTTGAGAGACAGAAAGAGACTGAGTGAGAGAGGGGGAGGGACAGAGAGAGAGGAAGACAGAGAATCCAAAGCAGGCTCCAGGATCTGAGCTGTCAGTACAGAGCCGAAGGCGGGGCTCGAACTCACAAATCATGAGATCATGACCTGAGCCGAAGTCGGACTCTCAACCAACAGAGCCACCTTGGCACCCCATTTTCAATTTTTTTTTTACAACTAAATGTAAAATTGCATGAAAACCTCTGTGATAATTAATGAGGTTTTTGGGGGGTGACAGTGGGGTTCGTGGAGTCTGGAACCAATGGCCAAGAAAGAATTCTTGAAGATCTCTTTGGTGCAAAAAGGTAATTTTATTAAAGCATGGGGACAGGAGTCATGGGCAGAAAGAGCTGCTTAGGGACCAGGAGGAGAGACCTGTTTTATACTATGGAGGTGGGGGGAGGTAAAGTCCAGAAGTTTCCAGTGAGATTTTCATATGCTAAAGAAGACTCCAGGATAGTGGAGGCCTAGCTTTTGTCAAGCTAAGGTTGTTTTCCCTCTAGCAAAGCATTAGCATTAAGACTGTAGGGAGTTCCTGGAGAAACAAGTGTTTGTCAATGGGCTGCAGGTTATAAGGAAATTAGTTCTAGCTGCCATTTCCTTCTTCCTTTGTTCCCCACTTTACTACTGAGGGGTGATGCTGGGGCTCCAGAAAATGGGGAGTCTATAGGCTTCTGGAGATTGGGTTATATGTAAGACTGCCTTCTTCTTGTCATTTACTAAGATATTTGTAAATAGATGGAGACTCAGGTCCAGCAGGACTATGATCTCTATCAGTTAACTCTTTGTTTCCCCCCTTTCCTTTGTTCTTGGGCAGCCAGGAGTACCAGACGAATATCACACATATCCCTCCTGAGGGTGGGGTGGGTGTTTGTGGCCTGCCAGCTTGCCTTATGCTCCCCCATCAATAATTGCATTGGGTGTGTTTATTTTTTTTTTATTTTAAGTTTATTCATTTATTTTGAGTGGGGAGCATCAGAGCAAGGAAGAGAAAGAATCCCAAGTAGGCTCCGTGCTGTCAGTGCAGACCTTGCGTGGGGTGTGTTTAAAACACAACTCATTATATCTTCTGTTTTTTTTTTTTTTTACTTAATTTGATGAAAAAATTTAAACGTATAGAAAAAACTAGGCTAGTTTTAAAAACATCCATGTGCTTGTAACGTATATTTACTAATTAGTAAAATTAATATTTTTCATATTTGCTTTAACTACTTTTAGTTTGCTGAATTGTCTTAAAATTGAGAGCTCATACAATTTTATCCCCAAAAACCATATTAAATAATTTGAAAAGCAAATATTGAATTTTGGTTTTACCATAATGTATCAGCTCAGGTGCAAGGTAAGTAACTACCTTGTGCACAAACACATGAAAGCTACACAGTGGCAGTTGACAATGAAATATTCAACTACAGATTAAGCAAGATAATTACATTTATGCAATTTCAATAGGCTGTGTAATTATTATACATAATGTTATTAGACACAAAGATTTCTATTGATATTTCTCTCCCATCTTATTTTATTCACTGAAAGCAAAATTAGCCATTTTATTAGAAATTTTGATCAACCATAATAATATTTCACATTACCAAGCCTACTTTTTCTTACTTCCTTTTTAAATTTTTTTTTATTTTAACAACGTGGTTTGATTAAAAATATACCTATTGTGATTTTTATTGACCGTGTTCAACCTTTTAATTTACTTATATTTAAGGAAATAACATACTTAACACATAAAAAAATATGTAGCATAAAGAGCTCTCTGTCCTGACCATGTGCATTCAATTTACCTCTGCTCCTGGTCACAGACAGGAATGTTTCACGGTTACCAGTGTATTGTCACTCAGGGGCTAATCTGAAAATTGAAATAATCTCGGTATATTTTGTAACTTTAAATATAGGTAATTAGTTTTAAAGTTGCTTCCAAGGCTTCAAGAATAAAAGAAAGATGCAAAAAAATGTCTGGATATATATTACATTTTTTAAAGTTATAGACTATGTGGACAATAAAAATGAACATAGTTATCCTAACAGGCACATATTAACTGCTGCACCCAATAAATATAGATCAACATTATCTTAAGATGTTCATTGAACATTTGCCAAAATTGACCATAGGCTGGGCTATAAAAAACAAACAAACAGGCTTCACATCTTTTAAAGGATAGAAGTCATACCAAATATATTTCTTAATTTAACTTAAGTGAAAATGAGCTAGAAGTCAACAGCACAAAGATAACCAGAAATATCTAACTGCTTAGAAAATAGAGCAACAAAGTTCTGAATAATGCATCCATTGGTCAAAGAAGTGGAAACGTGAATCAGAAAGTGTTTTGAACTGAACGATACTGAAAACCATGACGCGTGAAAACTTGTGGGATAAACCTTCATCCTACCCCCATTTTTGATAACTCAGTCTTATGAATAAGAAAAAAATCATTAGCAACAGCAAAGTAGCAATTTTTACGTTGGATGCAATGACTGGAGGAAGAAATGAAAACTGCAACTATTGTTAAAATATGTAGATAGATAAGACACTTCTGTTTGCTTTGGAGATAACTTCAACTGGGTTACCATTTTCTCAAAATGTCACTCATTTTCAAAGTTTTATGTCTCTTCTTCTTTATTGTGTTCCCTGACCTTTGACAGCTCTTCTGTTTTCTAATTGAAAAATCACTCTTCCTTCAAAAACTTCACCTCAAATGTCATCCCTTGATCTTTCTATGGCATAGTGCATGTAGCTTTTGAGGTACAGGGAGTTATAAGAATGTAAAGCCTTACTGTCATTATTTGCCAATGACTCAACCCATATTTTTCCTCTGGAAAACTGACACTGAAAATGTCAGCATTTATGCCCATGCACCCTAAATTCCTGTGTTATCAATGTCATCATCATCATTATTGTTGTTGTTGTTCTTGTTCTTATATTCTTTATTTTAACTATCATACATGTGGAGCTTTTATTATACCTAGAGCAATGTGATAGGTATTATATGTGACATGTATGGTTTTCCTCAAATCATCTTTATTCTCCACATTCTCTCCTATTGTCACCAGAGACAAAAAAAAATACCCTGAAATCCCAATATTTTGTCATTACAACATAACAAGACTATCAGTTTGTTAGTATTAAGTTTGCAAAACGAGGGGCACCTGGGTTGCTCAGTTGGTTAAGCATCCGACTTCAGCTCAGGTCATGATCTCGAAGTTTGTGGGTTCAAGCCCTGCATAGGGCTCTGTGCTGACAGCTCAGAGCCTGGAGCCTGCTTCGGATTCCGTGTCTCCCTCTCTCTCTCCCACTCTCTGTCTCTCTCAAAAATAAATAAACATCAAAACAATTTAAGTTTGCAAAACTAAATTTCTGAACCTAATTATACCTAGGTCTCAAGTTGTATCTGATCACGCTAGTGTAGTTTAAAACCTATTACTATAAGACAGGCACCATGCTAGGCAATTGTTACACTACTATTTGATTTACTCCACCAGACAACTATGGATAGGGATTACGATTTTCATTTGTAGATCATTAATCACATGAAATGGCTTGCCAAGATCATTGAGTAGAAGTCCAATGCCAGGGCTTTGAAGCCGTCCTGTAAGTACATTTTCATCTTTCTAAAGGGCACCAAATACAAGGCAAAAACAAAAAATATAACTTCCCACATCAAAGTTAATTATAAACAATAGAAATCGGAAAGTCATAGTGCAGTCTTCCAAGGCAGAATTCTTTATGTCGTAGCATACGATGAAATGAATATGAAATGTTCCCCAAACGTAGAACAAGGAAACACATCCAAGTGCCAAGTAGACTAAGCATTTGGTTATTGAGCATTAACTAAAAATAAAGCCAAATTATCTGTGACAGGTGCAACACTGTTTATATAAATAGGAATAGTGTCTTTAAAATGTCCTGTCTCTTAATAATTATAATTTTTCCAGTTGTATTGATACAAAGCTGACATATAACAGTGTATTAGTCCAAGGTGCACAAAATAATGATCCAATATTTATATATTGTGAAATGAATACCACACTAAGTTCATTTAACATCCATCACCTCAGATAGAACTTTTTTCCCTTGTGATGAAACCTTTAAAATCTACTATTTTAGCAAGTTTCAAATACACAGTAATGTATTCACTATAGTCACCATGCCGTACGTTAATTATATCCCTAGAACTTATTTCTTTTATAACTGGAAGTTTGGACCTTGTGACTCCCTTACTCCTTTCTCCCATTCCCAACCCCCACCTCTGGTAACCATCTATTTTCTGTATCTATGAGCTTGTTTTGTTTTTTTTTCTTTGATTCCATATTCAAGTGAGATACTACAGTATTTAGTATTTGTCTTTCTCTATGTGGTTTATTTAACTTATTTAATTTAGCATTATGCCTTCAAGTTCTATCCATGTTCTTGTAGATGGCAAGATTTCCTTTGTTATGGCTGAATAATATTCCATTGTATATATACACTACATTTGCTTTTTTTTTTTTGCATTTTTTGTTTGTTTTTTAGTTTTTATTTAAATTCCAGTTGGTTAACATACAGTGTAATATTATTCTCATGTGTACAATATAGCAATTCAACAGTTCCATACATCACCCGTGCTCATCACATCAAGGGCACTCCTTAATCCCCCTCACCTGTTTAACCTATCCCCTACCCACTTCACAATTGGTAACCATCAGTTCTTTAGTTAAGAGTCTGTTTCTTGATTTGCCTCTCTCTCTCCTTTTTGTCCCCTTGCTTCGTTTTGCTTCTTAAATTCCAAATATGAGTGAAATATAGTATTTGTCTTTCTCTGATTGACTTATTTTGCTTAGCATTAACTCCTTAGCTCCATCCATGTCATTGCAAACGGCAAGATTTCATTCTTTTTGATGGCTGAGTTATATTCCATTATATATATAATGTATATATACCACCTCTTCTTTACCCATTTATTAGTTGGTGTACCCTTGTGCCATCTCCATCTCCATGATTTGGCTATTGTAGATAATGCTGCTATAAACATGGATGTGCATGTATCCCTTAAAGTTAGTTTTTTGAATTCTTTGGCTAAATTCTTAGTAGTGCAATTGCTGGATCATAGGAAATTCTATTTTTAACTTTTTGAGGAACTTCCATACTGTTTTCCACAGTGGCTGCACCAGCTTGCCTTCCCACCAACAGTGTAAGAGGCTCCCCTTTCTCCACATCTTCATCAACACATGTTGCTTCTTGTATTGTTGACTTTAGCCATTCTGATAGGTGTGAGGTGATATCTTATTGTAGTTTTGATTTGCATTCACCTCATCATGATGAGTGATGTTGAGCATTTTTTTTCATGTGTCTGTTGTCCATCTGTGTATCATCTTTGGAAAAAAATATCTATTCATCTTTTCTGTCCATTCTTAAATTGGTTTATTCATTTTTTGGGTGTTGAATTTTATGTTCTTAATGCATTTTTGATACTAGCCATTTGTTGGATATGTCATTTCCAAAGATCTTCTCCCATTCCTGCTTTATAGTTTTGTTTTGTCAATTGTTCCACCATGTAGAATCCTTTTTATTTTGATGTAGTCCTAATAGTTTGTTTTGCTTTTGTTTTGTTTGTCTCAGGAAACATATCTAGAAAGAAACTGATATCAAAGAAGTTACTGCCTGAGTTCTCTTCTGGGATTTTTATGGTTTCAGATCTCACATTTAGGTTCTTAATCAATTTTGAATGTATGATGTAAGAATGTGATCCAGTTTCCTTCTTTTGCATGTAGCTGTCCAGTTTTCTCAACACCATTTGTTGAAGAGACTGTATTTTTTCCCGTTGAATATTCTTTCCTTCTTTGTCAAAGATTAATTGATCATATAATTGTGGGTCCATTTCTGGTTTTTCTATTCTGTTCTATTGATCTAGGAGCCTATTTTTGTGTCAGTGCCATACTGTTTTGATTGCTACAGCTGTGTAATAGAACTTCAAGTCTAGAATTCTGATGCTTCCAGTTCTGCTTTTCTCTTTCAAGAAATGCTATTCAGGGTCTTTTGTGGTCCCATACAAGTTTTAGGGTTATTTGTCCTAGTTCTGTGAAAAATGCTGTTGATGTATTGATAGAGATTCCATTAAGTGTTTAAATTACTTTGGGTAGTATAGACATTTTAACAATATTTGTTTTTCCAATGCATGAGCATGAAATGTCTTTCCAGTTCTTTTTGTCATCTTCAATTTCTTTCATCAGTATTTTATAGCTTTTAGAGTACAGGTTAGGTTTAACCTCCGTGGTTGGGTTTATTTCTAGGTATCCTATTAGTTTTGGTGCAATTATAAATGGGATTGATTCCTTAATTTCTCTTTCTGCTGCTTCATTATTGGTGTATAGACATAAAAGAGATTTCTGTACATTGATTTTATATCCTGCAACTTTACTGAATTTGTGTATCAGTTCTAACAATTTTTGGGTGGGGTCTTTTGGGTTTTCTATATATAGTATCATGTCATCTGCAAGTAGTGAAAGTTTTACTTCTTCCTTACTGATTTGGATGCCTTTTATTTTTTTTGTGTTGTCTGATCACTATGTCTAGGACTTTCAGTACTCTGTTGAATAAAAAAAGTGAGAGTGGACATCCTTGTCTTATTCCTGACCACAGAGGAAAAGTTCTCAGTTTTTCCCTATTTATGATGATGTTATCTGTGGATTTTTCTTATAAGGCCTTTATTATATTGAGATATATTCCCTCCAAACCTATTTTGTTGAGGTTTTTTATAATGAATGGATATTGTACTTTATGAAATACTTTTTTTGCATCCACTGAAATGATCAGATGGTTCTTATCCTTTCTTTTGTTAATGTGATGTACCATGTTGATTTGCTAATATTGAGTTACCCTGACAACCCTGGAATAAATCCCACTTGATCATGGTGAATGATTTTTTTAAAGTATCACTGGATTCGATATGCTAATATTTTCTTGAGGACTTTTGCATCTATGTTCATCAGAATGTTGGCCTATAGTTCTTTTGTGTGTGTGTGGTGTCTTTATCTGATTTTGTTATAGGGTAATTCTGGCCTTATAGAATGAGCTTGGAAGCTTTCCTTCCTTTTCTATTTTTTGGAATAATTTGAGAAGAATAGGTGTTAACTCTCCTTTAAATGTTTGGTAGCATTTGCCTTTGAGACCATTTGGTCCTGCACTTTTTTTGTTGGAAATTTTTTTGCTTACTGATTAAATTTCTTTGTTAATTACTGGCCTGGTCAAATTTTCTATTTCTCCCTGTTTCACTCTTGGTAACTGGTATGTTTCAAGGAATTTATCCACTTTTCCTATGCTGTCCAATTGGTTGGCATATAGTGTTTTATAATATTCTCTTGTAATTGTTTCTATTTCTGTGGTGTTCATTGTTTTACTTTTCTTTCTCTTATGTACTACATCTTCTTTATCCATTCTTCCGTTAATGGACACTTAGGTTATTTTGGTATCTTGACTATTGTAAATAATGCTTCAATGAACATAGAGGTGCAGATATTTTTTCAAAATAGTAATTTCTCAATGTTTTAATGGAATGGACCCAGACTTTCATAGTATATTTCTTACTACTATTTCCGAATAATAGCCATCCATCCATTTGCTCTTTGACACTGGAAAAAAAACCACACTTGAACTCTCAAAAATGTGTTGTTGTTATGGTTGTTTGTGCTTCAGATATACTGCTGCCATGTGAAGCTTTGCCATGATTGTAACAGTACACTTCAAAGCTTGTAAATCTAATACCTTACTCCAGCTATGAACTTGGGAAGCATTTGGTGCCTGAAAGAGCAGCACCTCTTGGAATGTGTGGCCCATACCATTCCTGGCATTTCTATGATGCATATCTTTAATGTGGAAAACACTTTTTTCTTTTCTTTTCTTCTCTTTTTTTGCTAAACACGTTAGCAAAAGTACTTATCAGATAGCTAACTTCTCCAGGCTTGGCTTGCTGAGACTTATGATACAAGTTATCTCTTTCTCAGAAGAAAAGTAACTTTAAAATATCTTATTTGGTCTAGGGAAAGTGATAAACTTAAAAAGGTTGTTGACAAAGTTATCCTTCAAAACACAGGTCACACATCCCAGTTCCTCTCCTCAGGTGGTATCAATGAGTTCTCAAAACAGAAGTAATAAAGTAAAAATCCCATGTTTGGTCTTTCAAGCCACTGGTGATCTGACTGTTTTCCATCTCTTCAGTCTGTCTGTTGCCACAGCTAAACTTCTGATACCACCATTGAACTGGTCATATAAATCTTGACAAAGAGAGAGCACAGGAAGAAAATCAGATATTTTTTTCCTTTCATTGATTTCTAAGACATGACAATATAGTCTGAATCACAGTAAACACGTGACTTCTAAAAATATATAATGCTGAACTTCACAGGCCTCATGGCTAAGCTGAGGTTGGTCTTGAACTCACTGTTCGTCTCCCTGATGGGGAATGCAGGGAGAATCCTCTTGAGGTGGATGTTAGAAACTTCAATGCAAATTTACCTACACACATGCCTAGTATCAGCTTCAAGTACCATCATTTTAAAACCTGCTTGAAAATTAGTTTTACTAACCAAACCTTCCCACTGCTTTGTAACCTGGATCACTCGTCATGTGCATTAGGGTCTTTTGCTCCATTTATGTGATAGCGTGGCTTAATCTAAGGGTATCTGATTTCTATGAATTAAAAGGAATTTAAAATTAAAGGCTTTTTTCCAACCCCCCAATAATATAATAATAGTAAAAAATCTTGAGTAGTTTCCAAATATGATTAAAGAACAGGGACCAGATTTACACTCTAACCTGATACAATGAAAAAACTGGACCAAACTTATAAAACAATGGTTTTCAAAACATCAGGCAGACGAGGGCAGTGACCTCTGAGATATGGGAAATGAATGATGTAGAGTCATAGTCTCCAACCTAAGAAGAGAGAACATAAATATAGCAATAAGTCAAGAGGTTCCCCAAACAAACGGCAGACCTTTGCAATATCTCTAACAATAGGGAACAATCTATCATTAATGCTAGGAAAAAAATCAATGTAGTTCTCTTTGTTAAGAAATGCAAGCTTAATTATCAGTGTTGAAGGAGTTAAGTGCACCCAAGAGGTGACAAATAATTCAAAAGGAATATTGAATTTCCTTGATCAGGGTGACCTGTTTCTCTTATAATATAGAATCTTGAAACTCATTGTTAAGGTGATGTTTCCCATATTGTAAAGTTGTAATTAACTCTTACTGAGTCAAAACTCTTAACCTTCCAGTTTTGACAATGTAAATATTATTTTAGGCTTTGTGAACCTGGGTTACACCAATAAGGTCAGAAACTCTTTTTTTTTTAATTTATTTTTATTTATTAAAAATTTTTTAATGTTTATTTATCTTTGAGAGAGAGGAAGAGAGAGACAGAGTGTGAGCAGGGGAAAGGCAGAGAGAGCGGGAGACACATAATCCGAAGCAGAGGCTCTGAGCTGTCAGCACAGAGCCCAACATGGGGCTCAAACACAAGAACTGAGAGATCATGCCCTGAGCAGAAGTCAGATGTTTAATTGACTGAGCCGTCCAGGCTCCCTAAAGGTCATAAATTCTAATAATTAGGAAAATTATTCTTCATTTTATTCCCCAAAATATTATCAACAACTGTAAATTATTAAAAGCCTTTACTCCCCAATATATTTAGGCAAGACATTTTTTTATTATTTCAGACTTTGACCCAAATTTCATCACCATGGTACTTCTGGAATGGAACAGTATGGAAAAAATAACATTGTAGTTCTTCATCTTTTATATTCCTCTGTCCAGTTTAATATCAACTGATTAGAACTAGTTCTATTTTGTCATGAAACGTGTTTCCTAATATATTTCTATTGTCCAATTCTGTGTGAGAGGTACTGGCAAACATATGTTAATATATAAACAAATATGTATTTGGCACTTTTTATGTGCCAGGTGATGTTTTAAATGCTATTTAAAAACTGAAGGTGCCATATGTACCAGGCAGGGTACAAATACAAAACAGACATAGCATAGAAATTTGAATAGGTAAGATTTCATATAAAGCATGTGATTAACTGTAACAGGAAATTGGAGTAATGAGGTAATGGCTTACTGGAAGAAAAGAGAATTCTAAACAATATAGGAATAGTGGATATAAGTAGCAGCCACCATGCCTTGGGTGGAGGTGGTGTGCCCAAGGAAGAGCCCCCACCCCCCACCCCACCACCCCATCCCCAGGTCTGAGATCCATACCTTACAGGAGATCACAACTGTGGTCTGCTGGATGGTGGAGACATCACTAAAGTGCCATATGGGCAGAGCTTGAGTAAACCTTGGGTGTGGGAAGGTGTCTCACTGGGGAAGGTGGTTTGTCCATAGGATGATCAGCTTGTCACGGATTGTCTGAGAGTCTCCCAATTTTGTGTATTTATTTAAAATTTTTAAAATTTTATTTAATTCTTTTGAGAGAGACAGCAGGAGCAGGGGAGGGAGAGGGAAAGCAGGAAAGAGAGGGAGAGAGAGAATCCCAAGTGGACTCTACATGGCCAGCGTGGAGCTCGATGCGGAGCTCGAACTGATGAACTGTGAGATCATAACCTGAGCTGAAACCAAGAGTTGGACGCTTAGCCGACTGGACCACCCAGGCGCCCCCTTGTCTTTTTGATAAATCCTCCCTTATCTTCAGAGAGAGCTGCAATAACCCTAGAGAAAAACACCTGAGCAAAAACGTACATTAGCAAAATCTGGTAGATTTATATTTTACTTGCCTTGGAATAAAGAGAATGGGAATTCTACTTTACCTCTAATCAAGTACAATCAATATTTTATCACCCCCTTTCCTTGCCTATCTTAATATTTCAGTTAATTATTTCAGACAAGGCTGAATTAATCACCTCCTCTTTAAATTAGTTTTATCTTCAACGTTATTGCCAGTTCTGACCACAACCATAAATAAATGTTCATACTGTGAAATAGAATGTAGGTCTCAAAATTATACTACATATATTATATTCTGGTTTTCTGTTTCTGAGTAAGATATAGCATATTATAAGGGAACAATGCTCCCATCAAAAGCAACTTAAAAGGCCAAAAAAACCACAACCCATCAAGTGTGGGTGGCATTAGAGAGCTGTGAGGGAACGATGCATGGGGAGATGCATTGATTGAGTGAAGGGTGGGGAGGTCACGTCGGGAGGGAGAGGGGTCACCGACATTGTGGGGTGGCATTTTTCAGAGGGTATTTGGTGATTCTGAGTGCAGGGCTAGAAACTACACATCTGAGCTTTGCCCCAGCAAAGAAGTACTGCTGGGGAATCAAGAAACCAGCCAAGCTATTGTGATCCTCAAGGACTCAAGAGAGAGAAATTTTCAGGGACTGGAGAGCTGCAGGGTTTTGAGAATATGGTCCCTTGCCCCAGCATGGTGGTGTGAAAAAATTTTTTAAGTTTATTTATTTTTTGAATGTGTGGGGTGGGGGCAGAGAGAGAGGGAGAGAAAGAAAATCCCAAGCAGGCTCTGCCCTGACAGCAGAGAGCTTGATGTGGGGCTCAAATTCACAAACCGTGAGATCATGACCTGAACCAAAGATGGATGCTTAACCAACTGAACCACCCAGGTGTCCCTCTTTTTTTTTTTTTTAATATATAATTTTTATTTTTTGAGAGAGAGAAAGAGAGTGGGAAAGGGGCAGAGAGGGAGAGAGAGAGAATCCCAAGAAGGCTCCATGCTCAGTACAGAGCCCCAATGTGGGACTCACACATGAGCTTGACTTGAGCCGAAATCAAGAGTCAGATGCTTAACAGACTTGAGCCACCCAGGTGCCTCAGTTATGTGTAAATTCTGAAGCTTCACGGAGTGAAAAGAAAAAAAGAACCTACTGAGTAAAACTAAAATTAATCTCTGATGTTAGAAGCTAGGATTGCAGTTATCCTCGGAGGGAATTGGTGACAGTTCTAGGGGGCTTGCATTGTTGCTGGTAAGGTTCTGTTTCTTGACCTGGGTGATCATTACAAAATATATTCACTTTATCAAAATTCGAAAGGCTACATGTTTATTATTTGTGCTTCTTATTTCTGAAGAATTATATAAATACGCATGGACACACATATGCAGAATATATGTTTCATATATAAAAAATAGAGAGACTCACATATACACACGTATCCATCCATAAATATTTTAGGTCCACATTTGTATGCATGTATATCAGTGTGTGTGTACACGTGCATATACACAACATATATTTCTACTATTATTCTTTCATGTGAGTAAAACTATTACTTCTTCTTAATGTTTAAAATTGTTTAAGTAGGGGCAACTGCGTGGCTCAATTTGGGTAAGCGTCCGACTTTGGCTCAGGTCATGATCTCACAGTTCATGGGTTCAAGTCCTACATCTGCCTCGTGCTGACAGCTCAGAGCTGGAGCCTGATTCAGATTCTGTGTCTCCCTCTCTCTCTGCGCCTCCCCAGCTTGTACTCTGTCTTTCTCTTTCTCTCAAAAATAAATAAACATTAAATTTTTTTTAAAATTGTTTAAATAGTATAGCATACTAGAGACTTTTAGAGTCTAAGAAATATGCTAGAAGGATATCCACACTCTACCTCGGCTTAATACCAATTGTCTAGATGTTAATGAAAGTCACTGCTATCAAGAGCTCACAGTCACACATCAGTCCATATATTAAAATTTGTTATGAGCAATATATTATCTTATACAAATGAATATGAATCAGAGGATTACGATAAAATAAAATGTGTAACAACAAGCCTGTCAGTTGCAAGTGAAACCTCTCTGGCATTTTCAACTGAAACATGAATTTTGAAATAAATTATAGAAGCACAGATATTGTGGAAAGCTTAGATGAGGGTATTCCTCTGCAGAACATTTCCTTACATACTAGAGTTCTACAGTTATTTTTTAAAGTTTATTTTTTTGTGTGAAAAAAATTTATTTATTTTGTGAAAGAGAGAGTGTGTGCTCATGAGGGGGTGGGGCAGAGAGAGAGGTAGAGAGAGGATCCCAAGCAGGTTCCACACTGTCAGCGCAGAGCCCCACTCCCCACTCGGGGCTCAAACTCATGAACCATGAGATCATGACCTGAGCCTTAGTCAGGCACTTAACCAACTGAGCCACCTAGGCACACCCCGTAGTTATTTTTGAAGGAAAAAAGGGCCACAGAAATAAAACACTTTGCCCTGAGACTTATCAACACACCATCCATATAAATATACATAGTTGTGTGGTGCACAGTTTTAAATGAAGAAGGACCGTGTAAGGAACTGATAGGGATAGACAGTAGATACGAGTCATGGTGACGGCCTTCCTGCTACGTTGTGACGTTCAGATACACAAAATAAAAACAGCATATTATCTTCAATGCATCTTCTCATAGCTATTTTCCTTTCTCAGACATTATATCAATTTGAAAAAAACCCTCATATATTTTACAGTGTGAATCATATTTAAATGACCAATATTGGGGCGCCTGGGTGACTCAGTCGGTTGAAAGTCTGGCTTTGGCTCAGGTCATGATGTCAAGGTTCGTGGGTTTGAGCCCTGCGTAGCGCTCTGTGCTGACAGCTCAGAGCCTGGAGCCTGCTTTGGATCCTGTGTCTCTCTCTCTCTCTCTACCTCTCCCCCGCTCACATTCTGTCTGTCTCTCTCAAAAATAAACAAACATTAAAATGTTTTTTAAAATGCAAAAAAATCAAGTCATCGAGATGTGGAGACATCCAGGATTTGCCAAATAGCTGGAGAGTGGAAGTGCTGGGATTCTAGGGAAGGAGAGAACTCGAGAGTATATTCAGACCCCATGTCCATAGTGCCTCTCAAAATTAAACCGATTGGTTTCAGATGACAATAAAAGCTAAACAAACAGGTGCTGCAATCTTCACACTACATGATTCTTCATATTTTGATGCAGAATATTTTCAAATGATGTCAGTACTCTGGTTCCAACCTTCATTTGGGGAAATACTTCTCAGAGTTCAGAAGAGGGTATATTTGGGATTATCTTTCTTCTTGATCTAAATTTCATCCTCTGCTGTAGGACATCATAATGCCATTCATCTACAGTGCTCTCCTGACTTCAAATCCAAACAAACAGAAATCCTTAATGACGGCCTTTCTGGAGATCATGGACCATGAACACATAAGGTACTGTCGAGTAAAAAGAGAAAGACTGGAAAAGAAAGTGACATCCTTGTTTAATAATCTTTTTTCCCCTAGAGCAGATCAGCAACTATAACTACTTTAGCACCGGTTGAAGTATAGTTATTATACATACTGTGTAGTGCACAATTTCAACTTAAAAAGGAATTTTTATTTCAAATCTGCTGATGCAATATAGGAATGTTGGCTGAGACTTCTTAGGTTAAAATGTAAGTATTGTGATTCTCTGAAACAAGATAGGAATGAACGTTGGTGTTCAAAGGAATAGAAGAAAGTCAAGTGTCCTTGTGGAATTGGGGGTGGGAGAAATGGTATCACAAGGGGTATATTAAAGAAGGTGACAGGCATCGGAAATGTAGCAACTAAAAATAGACCAAATGATTTTATTCCTTGAGCCAGTTTCATTGCCTCCACCAATGTGAGACACCCCAGTGCCCTCTAGTAGGATCTGTGCAAAGGGCAACCATGTGCCTATTGCTTCAGAATGGAGCCAGGAAGTCAGAAGACAATTACTTGCCTAGAGGTGGACTAGTGGCATTGGTTGTGAGCTCTCAGATTCCCTGGGAACAAATACATGCTGCTTTGGGATACTAGGAAACCACTAACTAAAGCTTTGAATAGAAGACGTGGACTTGCAAGGCAAGGACAACAGGCTTTCCTGGATAGAGAATAGTTAGGAGGGTTTGTAAAAACCCCTGAAGCTTCTACTGTCCTTACAGTTGTGGGGGCTGGAGAAATGTCCATTGTACATTACCAAGTTCACACAGATAAGCATAAACATGTGTATAACCCTCCTAGATATGTATATATTCCCTAACTCCATGATCTCAAAATTCAAAGTAAAAAAAAATAGACAAACTCACTACCTGGAATCAGAATATGAAAGCAGTAAATTGAACTACTAGCAACATGGCCCAAACTGCCTCAGACCTGGGGCAATTGACCAAACCCAGGGAGGACTGAATCCATTATTGACCCAGAAAATAGACATCCCACTAAGAATGAGGAAGTAGGCTTCTTGTAGAGAAAGCGTCTAAGCCTGGCAGGCATTTAGCTTATTCTCTCCTTCCTAAGCAGTTGATATAATAAAGCAATGATGTCCAGCTCACTGGCCTGCAGAAAGAAAGAAGATCTAAAATCATTTGAACAAAGTCAAAGGGGATTGGAAAATTGATTAGGAAGTAGATTAATATCTAAGTGACCACTATCTTGGAGCTAAGAACTTTTAAAACTTTCAGTCTTGTATTTCTTCCTAAGAATGTGGTGAGTTAGATATCACTATCCACATTTTTTAAGTAAGAAAGATAAGATTTCGAGAGTTGAAGGAAATTGACCAGCTCCTCGAGAGCTAATAAGTGGCAGCCTCTGGATTCATACCAGATTCTCTTCTCTAACAAGCTATGGGTGAACATTTGTTCTGATTTTAACTCAAAATCGTGATCACTAGGAAAAAATAAAATACATATTATACTATTTTCTCCATTGATGAATCAGATAGTATTTCAAGAGGAAAAACAGCGGTAGAATGTGGGGAATCCCATCAATGAGTGGTTTATCCTGGATGCTCTCAGAGAGATGAAATAACTTCCTGACTTCTCCGGCTGCCTTAATTCCTCTTCAATGCCTTCAGTTTTTAAAAATTGTATTTAGTTTCTAATTCTTCCTGGTGGGAAGTTTTCCCTGCTATAAATTAATCTGCCATAGCCAGAATTAGAAAAGAAAAACATTTTAATAAGCATTTTTGGAAGGAAATTGGTCATTATACAGTTGCATTTTAATTTTGCACATATATTGAGTTGGTAATTAGGCTTTTACAAATCTATCCTAAGTATAGCTCACATGTATGTTTAAAGATGTATGTGGATTTTTATTGCATTATTCCAAAACAAGTAAATCAAGAATCTAAATTTTTATTTAATAGCGGGATTATAGGATATACATACATTATAATATATTATATACAAGGGGATATAATGCATCAATTATAAGAATGGAAATAAAATTACATTGTTCTAACATTGAAATATCATAAAATCAAACTGTTGAGTGTCTAAATTGTTTCAGAACAAGAAGTACAAGTTTCACTAATGTGAAAGGACAAGAGTGTATTTAGTGTACAAACTGTCGACCAGATAGATCGCTTTTCACATTGTCTGTGGTGAAGAAACAGATTTTATCTCCAATTTCACAATTTTGTGTTCCAATCTTTTTGTAAACTATAATAAAAACAAAAGAAACCTAATTACTTCATTGTTCATCACCAGAAAGGAAAATTCCTATAAAAAATTCTTAATCACTCTGACTTGAGTATTCACCTCATTGAAGACTGGAAACCCAACCTTTTGAGGGCTCATATAGATTAGAGACTATATTGAGAATAGCACTGGATTACAAATCACCACAAACTTACTAAAAGGCATTTTATCATAATTAGTAATGAGTGGGAGGGTACATGGCAAAGGGTTGTTAAAAATCATGTAAGATTAGCATCCATTTATTTATTTCTTGTATATATAATAATAGAAGGAAGGGTACGGATTTTTGATTGCTACTATCTGCTCTGTCATGCTCCGGCTCTTATATATAATTACTTCATTCATGCAATTATTTTTCATTTATCAACTAACAGATATTTATTCACCCCTAAATATAATATATTCAGTGTAATAGGTTATTTTCCCGGGCGTGTAATCAGAACACTGTGAGTCAAGTGTCCATGTATGTAAACCTATTTTTTTAACATATAAATTTCATTCTAAGATAATTAACCCAAGCCTCTCCACAAGGTTCATTTATCTTGTACCATAAAATCAATGAGAAATGATACAGTGAATTTTAAAAGTGACTTATAGCATTTATTTTAGTTGATGTAATCACTTGCTGAAATGTGCATCATTGAATAATGGCCGAACACACTTGTTTTCCAGTAAGTAGCTGCCCAGGAGGCCAGGAAACCCCTTTCCAGCAATCACGACAATGCTTATCCCCTAGATAGTGACATTTTCTCTTTCTAAATATATAAGGACTATATTTTGTTGGACTCATAATGAATGGGTGTGATATTTGTGATTGACTGATGGAATGCTCTGGGACTTTTGAGGCTAGGACATAAGGGCATTTTGAAATCCTCAAATCTTATTTATTCACAGATTCATTAATATATCCATTCGTTCACCCACTATTTGTTTATTTGTATCTTAAACAATATTCCATGCCGGTTATGCCTCATGACGTGGAATAGAATGATGAAGAGCCAAGTTCTGAGTCTCCACCACAGTCTGGTAAAGTAGGTGTGAAAGAGACAAGTAAATACTGACCACCAAGTTTATGTAAAATAGATATATTCAGGGTACTCTGACACTCAAGCAAAGGGATACTAATAATCTTCCCTCATACATTCACATGTTCTTTTAATGAATCAAACACCACCGGTAAGTTTAAGAGTTCCTACACAGTTATGTGTGTTGTTCTGTGTTCCCGACCTATGCTATCAAGCATTTACTCAACACCATTAAATATGTGATTGTTATCTCAAACATGATAAAACAATGAGGTTTCCCTCTCAACTTCCTATCTTGTTCTTTGTTTTCTATATTGGTAGACATTGGAAACATTTGCATATTTATTCAAGCCAGATACCTGCACACCAAATTTCACTCATTCCTCTGCCTAATGAACGCATGGAGTCAATGACTAAATTCAGCCAATTTGTTCTCAAAACTATCTCCCCAAACAATCTCAATACTTCATTTCGAGTCTCCTATTTTTCCTCTCAGTTATCAGAATAACCCCTTATCTGTTATTCTTTCTCAAATTAATCTGGCACATGGCAGCCAGTGTGGTTATTTTCCCCAAATTAAAATGTATTAGATTCTTTTCCTGATCAAAACATGTCAGTGGTGTAACACTGTATGTTAACTAACTGGAATTAAAATAAAAACTTAAAAAGCCAAAACAAAACAGAACAGGTCAATGGTTTCACATTGCCCTCAGAGTAAAGTCTCCACTCCACAGCACAGGATATAAGACATTTTATGATCCAGCCCTTCCTAATCATTCCAAAGTTGTCTCTTGGCTGGCACTCCTTTACATGCTAAGATTCAATCAAGCTAAAATTGCTTTTCCAACACTATCATGCACTCTCATCTCTTGGCATTTGCATCTGTGTTGACTGTGTAATGCTTAATCTTCCCCTGTTCTTCATTGTATTAAATTCCATTATTATTCAGCTTAGAGATATCTCCTTGGAAAGGATTATCTGACTAGTTAAGTTTATTTTCTAAGTTTCTTTATATCCCTTTAGCACCTGTAGTACAGTACCTGGTACTTGGTATGTTGTTAAGAGATACTAACAACTGTTATTATTCTCTATTCAATGACTAGCCCTATGATCATGTTAACAAATATAAAATTAAAAAACTAAAAGTGTTCCAGAAGAAAGTAAGTGAAAATCATTGCAACTGCACTGAAAAATCTTTGTAGGACAAATACACATGAATTGAAATTAAAAAAGATATTGAACATTAAAATTATTTTAAAGATTTTCTCTTTGAAATTCACCATTAAATAATGAAAAGACAAGCTGAAGACTTGGAGAAAATATTACCCACATATTGAAAAGGACTCGTATCATAAATAGATAAAGAACTCTTACAACTCCATGATAAGATGACAGACAACCCAATTTACAAACTGGGTAAAATACTTTAACTGACTGTAAAGAGGTACAAATGGACAATAATCATATAAAAATCAATGTAATTAGTCATCAGGGGAAACCAATTAATATCACAATGAAATATACATCCTCTGGAATGACTGAAATTTTTATTTTTTATTTATTTATTTATTTATTTATTTATTTAAAAATGTCTGTTTATTTTGAGAAAGAAAGCATGCACATGTGTGAGCCAAGGATGGGGAGAGAGAGAGGAAGAGAGAATCCTGAGCAGGCTCCATGCTCTCAGTGTGGATCCCAAATGTGGGGCTTGGTTTCACAAACTGTGAGATCATGATCTGAGCCAAAATCAAGAAGCAGACACTCAACCAACTGAGCCACCCAGGTACTCCTGGAATAACTACAATTTTTAAAAGACTGAAAACAAAATACAAGTTTTGGGAAGGATCTGGAGTAACTGGAACTCTCATTAATTATGACAATGTAATATAATAAGATGATTTGGAAAACTTCTGAAAAGTTCTTTTAAGGTTGAAGATATATCTACTTTATGGGTCAGCCGTGTCACTCCCAGGAATTTATCTAAACAAAATGAAAACAATTATATATATCCACATAAAGATTTGCACACAGTGTTCATAGGAGTGTTATTCACAGTGGCCCAAAGCTAGAAACAATCTAAATGTCCTTGTGAAAGAATGAACAGACTTATCTATACAACAGAATACTATGCAACAACAAAAAGGGGTGAACTAATGATACTTCCACGGATGTATCTCAAAATTAATACATTGAGTTAAAAAGGCCAGTCACAGAAGCGTGTATTGTGTATTATTTTATTTGTATAAATCATGGAAAATGTAAACAAATATAAGGACAAAAGAAGATCCACTGGGAGGGAAAAAGAAGGGTGAGATTTTGGTTCAAATACCAGACTCCAGCTTTTCTTACAGTATTTTTGTAGATTTCCTTGAGTAGATGTTGCTTCATTTGCCATATTACCTTAGGACCGTTTCCAGAGGCTTTAAATGTTTTTTATTTTCTTTTTAAAATAATTTTCACCAGTTTCATTAGGAATTGGATGCACAGAGCTCCTCATGCTGATAGGACAAAATTCGATCTTTTACAGCTATTTTTAATATTATCTTAAAAGCATTAGTTGCCTTTTAAAAAAAAAAACAATAAAAGCTCTTAATGGATTGCCAGGGTGTTTTTAGATAATTTTCAGTTATTTTACTGAGAAAGCTATATTGATTTATTTTCCAGTGCCAAGTACATGCACACTGAGAAAACAATTTCATTCACGTACAAAAATTTTAGCTGTTATTTTTTTTAACTGTCCATTATGTGGCTTCCCAAATAGAACTTTTAATTTTGCTTCAAAATTTTAAAAGCAAATACGCTGTATATGTGTGCTTGTTTTTTCCCTGCAAGACTGCTATCATGTCAGTTACAATGTCATTTTCCTAGTTGAAATTGGACTATGGCAGACATCTCAACAGCATGTTATGTACTACTGATTTGTTATTCTTTCCAATTCAGTTTGAGCTCACTGTAGTCCATGATAGAATATCCATTATTTGTTTTGCACTGAGCCCATCATTGTATTTACACAGGTGGTAGTTTTATCCCAGAGACTTGTGCACATGAAAAATTTTGCATGTACCTCCTACATCTTCTGCTTGCATAGACAGAAGCAAAATTGGCTATCATTCATTCCTTGATTCTTTTTTGAACATCAGAGATGAAGGTGAGAGTTTGAATATGTGCATGTGGAAAATAGATAACAGTTCCTACGTTTCTTTTTTAATTTTTTTAATGTTTATTTATTTTTGAAAGAGAGAGAGCGACAGAAAGAGTTAGAGCAGGGGAGGGGCAGAAAGAGGGAGGGAGACAGAATCTGAAGCAGGCTCCAGGCTCCAAGCTGTCTGCACAAAGCCTGACGTGGGGCTCAAACTCACCAACCGCGAGATCATGAGCTGAGTCGAAGTCAGAGGCTTCACTGACTGAGCCACCCAGGTGCCCCGACAGTTTCTAGACTTTAATTAACTGTTTGTAAAATTCAAAATATGACAACCGCTGCCTGAGGGGAAGCAGTGGAAGGAGACTGTTCTTATAAGGTAGTGTCCAGGCAGATAATATAACTAAGATTTGATACAAAGATCAGAGAGAGAGTGAAGAATCTGCTATCATCAAATTAATGAAATTTATAATTTAGAAGTTACTAATTCTATTTATTGAACACACACTATTTGTCAAGCAAGGGACTATCAAGGGACTAAGTGGTCTATGTAGGATAATTACCTTATTTGCACAAGCATGTGAGGCATAAATCTTAACTATTGCATTTTTACAAATGATCAAATAAGGCCGTGAAAGGGTAAGGAACTTGTCTAAATTCACACAAAGCTGAAGTGTATTGTATGTAGCACAGACAAAGAATATCACCAAATATGTTCAAGGGAACGTGTTTCATTTAAGGTACCAAAGCCCTAGATAGAGGGCAGTTTGTAAGTCCTGTTTAATGATGATGATGATTCTCTATGTTTTTATCGTTGGATATTCAAAATATGTAAGTACTTTATTGTGTGTACATTTAGGTATATACATATGTATGACATATCTACGTAAATAAGGATACAGAGTAGAGAGGAGGGACACAAAACAAATATGGAAAATGAATACAGAAAGTGGATCAAATATGGAAAGTGAACAAATAAGACTGAAAATAATAAAGGAAAGCAAAATTTTGTATCTAATTATTAATGAATTGAGCAATACTATTAACTCCCTGCCAAAAGTGAATTGGCTGTAATAACTAGAATGACAGCTATTTAGAAATCTCAGGTTTACAAAGTACTTGAAGATGCTGACAACATATGTTTCTGCCAGTTCACAGCAAACTTTTCTTTTTTAATTTAATTAATTATTTTTTTTTTAATTTTAGAGAGAGAGAGAGAGAACGAGTGAGTAGGGGAAAGGGGGAGAGGTGGGGAGAGAGAGAGAATCCCAAGCAGGCTCCATGCTCAGCGCACATTCTGATGGGGGACTAATCAAATGACCCTCGGATCATGAGCTGAGCAGATATGAAGGTCCCTTAATGGACGGAGCCCTCCAGGTGCCCATCCCAGCAAACTCTTCTGAATCAAGGCTAATAAAAATTGGAATAATATCTTCTGTATTAAAAGACTAATAATCTAAATCAATAAAATGCAGATTATTTTACAACTTGGAATATGTGATTTTGGAGATATAATAATGTCAATGATATATCTAGCCTGATGTTTGTAAGATCATTGATACAGCATTTTGTCCCCTAAAATGTTCGCATCCAACGTAATTGAGGAGTAGAGACAGGGAAACAAGTTTCATGGCTTTCAATCTAAACTTAGATGGTAGCTCTTGCTGAGGTCGCGGTGGCCACAGGCTGAGTGTCGTGCATTACAGTTTTATAGTTTAACTGTAATTAATTTAAACATCGGGCCTAGTTTTTTAAAACAGAGACAATTTAAGGAAACGTCGCTTTATAACAAAATGCATTTCATAAATATCAAGCTGTGGAAGACTTAAAGTTTAAGAATGTCTAACAATTTGCCAATGAATATAAAAATTAGCGATCAAAAATGTCAAATCATCAATGAAAGGCCAGACCTGTTTTGGATTTAGAAAACATACCTCTAAGGGCGTCTGGGGGACTTGGTCGGTTAAGCATCTGACTTTGGCTCAGGTCATGATCTCACAGTTTGTGAGTTCAAGCCCTGTGAGAGGCTCTGTGCTGACAGCTCAGACCCTGGAGGCTGCTTAGGATTCTGTGTCTCCTTCTCTCTCTGGCCCTCCCCCACTGGTGCTCTGTCTCTCTCTGTCTCTCAAAAATAAATAAATGTAAAAAAAAAATTTTAGAAAACGTACCACTATACCCACGGTGTGACTTAATTCCTTCTTCATATTTCCTTTACCTTCTAATTCTTTTAGAAACAAGCCAATTAACATATTGTGCAAACCAGTGCAGATCATTCCAAGGCCGGGAAATTGATTTCACCCTCAGTCTAAGGCTGCTACTGATGCTTTGAGCAAGTGTTATGAAACTTGGTGGCAGCAAATCCTCTCTCCCTCAATAGATGATGGAATGCCTTGTTCTTGCTTTTCCAGTATCCCCTTCCCTAGGGAACAGACATAGGACCTGAACTGTCCACTCCTCCTCACTTGCCCAAATTTGGAATTGTGAAACCATGGCAAAAGGAAGCAAGAATTAGGAAGAATTAATTCAGTGTTTGTGAAACTGGGGAGTTCATGGTGATCTGTAAATAAACTATTCATATTCTATATAGAGGTGCCTTTTCTATTCAGACAGAGAGACACCAAAATATGTTCCAGAAGCAGGGAGGGATTCTGGACCACAGCCATGGCCTGCTGGGTAAGAGCTCTTGTTACCACTAATCAAAGGGGATAGTTCGTGGATAGGGAGAGTCTCCTGTTCTAAAATATCTACCTTGAGAGAAAGAACTAGATCATCCCTTCCTATAAACAATGCTTGGTGTATTAGGGAAAAAAAAAAAAAAAAGACTCCTTTCATCAACTTGTATTTCTTTCCATCATAGTTCTGTGCTTCAGATCTTGGCCAAATAGTCTGCAAACCAGAGATGTGTTGCCAGAAACTTTTTGTCTGATTATCATCATCAATTCACAGGATTGTTTGGAACTCTCAGGTAATTTCGTATTTTTAAAATTTTCTGTCTCCCTTTATGAAATGTGTGCAAATAACATCTGGGCTATTATTTTAATGCACATTGAAGCACACACACAATTCATTTTTATGAAACAAAAAGCCACAGAAAAGCATCCTTGCTTTTTCCCTTGCCTCTGCCTATAATCTTAAAACGATGTCGAGTGATTGGAGGGGGAAAATGCGCAGTTATGTTGTGTCAGCCATTTTGTCATCACATTTGCAATGATGGGAGAAAAACTTAGTTGAGTTATCATCAGAAATGCAGGCTTTTAATAGATGTGCCAACAGAAGCACTTTGGGGATTAATTTTTATAGCTGTCATTAGTTGCCACAGGACCTATCTATGGAAATCTTCCATTAATATAGGGAGCCTGGCTGAAGAAAATCCAGAAATCTGAAAACTCATAATATGAGGATTGTTAAAGTACCAAAAGGAGGATAATAAAAGTTTAAAGTTTTGGATATATTTTTGAAATATATTCATGTTATCCTGCTAGACAAAAAAAATATACCATAAAAGGAAAAAAATCTTTTTGGTGGTAACTTTATATCAGCATATAATATGTTCTAAATACTTTTGCTAGAGCTGTTTGGAAAACTCTGATGACAAATATATGTGAGCATTTTTTTTTTATGTTCATGTAGGGATCTGGGCACTTTTAGGGCTGCCAGTGTATAAAGAAGGCATCATGTCTGCATTTAAGGGTGCAAAATCAAAGAGCTCCATCAGTAACTGTTTACTGAGTCTGTTATGAGATTAAGGTACGTAACCTGATAACACGGAAAGTAGAGGTAATAATTCGATATGGGAATAATCATGTATCTGTGTAAAAAGACAAAACAGAGGTGAAATATGTTGTTGGTTCTGGCAAGAAATATGTAATCAGTCATTAAATAAATAAAGAGCAATAAGGCAAGCTTTAGGACTCCCATTTCCTTTCTCTTTCAGGGAAAGGAGATGGCTCTCTGTGAGTGGTTGAAAGTGTTTCACTCTGCAGCCAGCTTATGCAGTGAAGTTACATATATACATTAGAAACAGAGTGTAGAAGACACATTTGTCGGCATTTACTTTTCCCAATTAGCACTCTCAAATGTCGTGTGTTGGTATGGATTATTACAGATTTTCCTTACCCCACCCCAAAAAAGACACCCCACAGCCTTTTAACTCATATTAGTATTACAAAGATATAATCTGAAGATTTTAAACTAAAGTTTAACTTTTGCACCCTTTTTTATTCTTTCTTTTCCAGTGTCTCTCACACATTAAGCCAGTGCATGTATTGCCCAAGGAAAAGTGATGATCCAATCTGATAAAGAAATTACTTCTCAGTTTTGAATTTTAATGTATATATTTTTAAGCCCTTGGCAGAAATGGTAGTGCTTTTGATATGCTATTTCTTATTTGGTGTGTTTATTTTCAATTCAAAAGGGAGAGCATGGCATATTGAGATGAAACTCAGAAGGCCTCAGACTCTATGGCTCTCAAACCAGAAAATTGAGGCGAATTCCTGATAACGCTATCATTTTCTCACATAAAGGAGTGAATAGTTTAACTTCCAAGCATGTGTGGGAGGAGTGTGAGTCATGGGGGTCTTGAGTCGAATTTAGACATAGTGAATATGGCAGTTACAACCCCCTGCTTTGATTCATTTAGTAGAACCCAAAGAAAGGGGCAAGGGTAGGAATGGAAATTCATAGACAAATTTGGAAGTATCCTACAGCAGATGAGATTTTTACTTCCTTTACCAGGTAAAACCTAGAGAGAATGCAAAATCTATTAAATTAGGGTGAAATGCTTAAGGAAAGAACACCTACGTGATCCAATAGTTTTGAACGTGGTATAGGACTACATCTTAAGCTTTTCCATGTCTGTCCTAGATTGCAGAGATAAAGAGGATGCTGATAGTAAGGTGGTGATGATAAACAAGGATGTCTAAATGCCTAACATCTATTTTGTAATCCCTTTAGCCACTCTCTAGACTATGAATTTTTATTGTCCTTGGAAAATATGAATTTTTATTGTCCTTATTTGCAGATGAAGAAATTTTGTCATTGGGATGCTAAGAGAAAGGTTCTGAAACAGTAGCATCTTTGACTTTAGGAGAAGAAAGTCTCAACGTGAAGAAATTTCCAATAGCTGGTCATGATAGAGATAGAGTTCAAGGTTTTAGCGAAGACTATGGGCGATCAAGGATACCGCAAGGAACAGAAGCCCCCGGATGATGACTCATCACAGCCCCTGGGGAAAACAAAAATAGTTGGATATTTTGCACTAAGCGAAGCCTATGCTACGTTTCACTAAAATAACCAGCAACCTCAAAAACTTTGTAGCAGGATTCTCTCACAGAGTCGTGACACCGAGGCTTTTCTTTCCAGGGAGCAACTTTATTCATACCACACGGCTCAGCTGGGTTCATACCTGAAGAACTGAGCCCCAAACGCCATGTGGTATAGTTTTCCATATATTTTCTACTTCTTTGTCTCCTATATATGGTGAGACACAAACATGCAGTCTGATTGAATGGTCTCGTGTTACAAGGTCATGAGGGACATTGTCATGTATGAGTATAGCCAGGTTGCCTTGAGGTTTTTTTTTTTTTTTTCTTTTCCTTTCCTTAGGGAGGGGACCCTACCACAACTTAATACTTGATATTGGTTAAACACCTTGTATTTTTAAATAACAAAGATTCATTTCTCACTATAAATTCCTATCCTTAAGGGTTAGGAGAAGATGACTCCTTGCTGCAATCATTTCAGAACCTAATCGAGCAGCAACCACCATTTTGAATGCTAACAGTTGCTATGCTAGAGAGAAAAGGTAAAAAATGTGGATGAATGATCTTACGTTGCTCTTAAATGCTCTGACCTATAATACTCATAGGTAATTAAAGTGTTCCATAAGTGATATGTTATTAATTTGCCTACTGGCCATTTATTAATTAAACATGTGGTCCTAACCTGCCACAGTATGTTTCAGGAGGTGAAATTCTATTAAATCTCCAGAAAGCAGACAGTTGGAACTATCCGGCAAACCATATTCTGTCATTTTGGTTGCTACATATTTTGCTCAATTTCTTTCCTGGATAAAAACAGACTCCCTGTTACACTGTAAGCGTGAGAAGTCAATTTCCCTACCCTGTCACCGTGTCAAGCACAGAGTCCTGTACCTTTGTGAGGTTTCTCCATCTCCATTATTTTCCCGTGTCACGTCTGAAGTGGCTGCTGGAGAATATTCCTTTGTTGGTGTCAGAGCAACCTTCTCAGTCTTCTTGTCCCTGTGGAATAGCCAAGGGTTAAAGCTCATTTTAACCTTCAACTAGTCAGAAACTCACAAAGCTCTTCATTTACATTCCATAACCAATGTAGTGACCTGCCCAGCTTTCTCCATGGTAACAAGTAGTTTCATCACTTCCCTCTACTAGTTATTCCAGGTGTTCAGGCACTATATCCTTGTAAGTTAAACACATACTTTGAATTCAATATGACTTCACGCCAAGGATTGTATTAATTCAAGTATAAATAAATAGAACATGTCTAAAGATGCACCTGTTATGAGGAGCACCAGCTGGTGCTCTTGTAGGAAAGTGCTGAATCACTATATTGTATACCTGAAACTAATATCACACTGTATATTAGCTAAGTGCAATTTAAATACATTTTTTTAAATTTTTTAAGTGTTTATTTTTGAGAGAGAGAGAGAGAGAGAGAGAGAGAGAAAATGAGTGGGAGGGGGCACGGGAGAGAGAAACACAGAATCCAAAGTAGGCTCCAGGCTCTGAGCTGTCAGCACAGAGCCCAACGAGGGTCTGGAACCCACGAGCCACGAGATCATGACCTGAGCTGAAGTCAGACGTCCAACCAGCTGAGCCACCCACACGCCCCTAAATAAATTATTTTTAAAGAAAGCAACAGCTTGGAAATAACCCCAAGTCTTCTCTCCTGCTATGGTATCATCTCCCCTCTTCTGTGAGTGCTGCACTCAGTCTGTGACGTTCTAGGTGCTTTTGCTCTATTTGAGGTATGAATGTGTCTGTTTTGAAGCAGTCACCTTCAAGTATGAAGGTGTGCTGGGGGTGATTTGCTGTGGGGATGATATTTGTCATGATGGGGATGTATTTTTCTCATCTCTGTTAATCTCACCTATTTTAGAGATAAGAGTCTTAGTTTGATCTGAGAAGTCTGTTTGCCAAAGAGCAATTATTTATATTGCTTTCTTCCTATATCAAATATGCTGCCAATTGGTCGATACTGGTTATTATTATACTATGATTAGCATATCAGTGTGACTGTAGGCATATTGTTCTAATTATTAGATTCCCCCCCCCCGCCCCCAGTTCACTGGGTGACACTACCGTAAGTTCTCTAGAAGCAAAGACAAAGTCAATTTTAATGATACCACATGACGAGACACTCATATTATCCCTTTTCACCCAACAAAACAAAGTTATGTCCCTAATTCTCTTTCCTCTTAACAGGATATATTTGCACATGTAATACCCTGGTTTAGAAGGTTATGACTATTCTACACAAACTACCTGATTGTCAGCTTGAACACAGGATACCAGACTGAACTGGTCAGTCTTGTTTCTCCTAGAAGGCTCATAAGGTCCTTAAAACAATAGAAACCTGATAAACCTAGAAAAGATGCCCCAATACACCTGCATAAGCACATTATCTTAAGTGATGTGATACATACTTAATATATATCTGCTGAAGAAAATTAAAATGAGCTTGTTATTTAATTAGAAAATAGAGGCTGTCATTTTCTACTCAATTGTCAAGAGCCCGGCCAACTTTAAAAAGAAGAGAAAACACTTTGAGAGATGTGTTTTTAAAGGTAACAAAGCAAATGGTTCAACTAGCATGGAGAGAAACACATTGAATGGGTTTGATTGAGCAACTTCCTTGGGGGAAATCCCAGCTTTCAGTTCTCCCGTGGTCTTCAAACACTTAAGGTGTAGAGGTCAGAGAAAAGAAAAACTTAGCACTCAAGTAAAGTAACCATAGTTGTCTTAGCAGCTGGGAGTATGGGAACTAGTGCACTGACATTTACAAATCCTTTGATGGCTGGAGATGATTAGGTGAACTTGTTAGCCAGACAAACTTATTGTTTCCTCTTAGCAACTGGAAACAAAACGGCCATGGAGTTCACATTCATTCTTTATAGAGACACACAAAGAGAAAGAGGTGGGACACACACACAGCTCTCCACTCCTCAGAAGAGGAATTTAAGTGAAAAAAATTAATTTGCTAAACCTTTTGTCATTTCTTTAAAAATGCCGCAGCCAATAATTTCAATACAGAAATTATTATGAAGTAACACTTTACAAACGTTTTTTTAAAAGAGGTATAAAAGGCAGATTTTGTAGGTCTAGAAAATATATGCATAACAGAAAGGCTGACAAACCCTAAATTAAGAAAATAATTCCTATAGTCTAACTTTGACAGTTAAATTTAAGAGACCGATAACCCTGGCATTTCTTCCCACTTACATTCTCAGCCTCAGAGATAATTGGAGGCAAGAGAGATTTTACTATTCTAAGTCTTTCTCCTCTGAGAATTGCCTTCCTCTGTAGCAAACTTTCTCCTTTCCTTTTTTTCCCCAATTTACTATCACTCCCTGGTTCAT
This sequence comes from Cryptoprocta ferox, assembly GCA_028646485.1. Classification (NCBI taxonomy): domain Eukaryota; kingdom Metazoa; phylum Chordata; class Mammalia; order Carnivora; family Eupleridae; genus Cryptoprocta; species Cryptoprocta ferox. Next base: position 122,845,817 of record CM053576.1, on the reverse strand, counting down.
ATAGCCTGTTTAAATATGCTTTCAGGAAAGTATGCATCAGTCATTTAATCCTTGTTGTGAATATAAACCAGACTCTTATTACTCCTAGCAAATATTAGCCTTTAAATCTTTAATCTGCTTGTGGAATAAAGAAGTCAGTTGAATTCTGGAATCCATGAAAAGATTGCTGGGAAAACGTATGGGAATATTGACACGTAGATAAAACAATTCTAACACCGTTTGGTTAATTACACCCAAGACCAGATCTGTCCACATAGGAAAAGCCGGTCTAAGCAGATTTCTTCATTAACAGCAGAAATTTGGTCGTGCTGCTGCGAAGAGAATGCAGACAATAAGTGTCAGCTCTACTTACTGGAAGACATGTACCAAGGAGTAGACTCAAAAGGCAATCACCTCGACAGCCTTCATTAAGAAATTAACTGGGTGACTTTGAATGTGTCCATTGAAAACCTAGAAGTTAATAAATCAAAGCAACAAAGTAGGATAAGAAGTGCCTTCTCAGGTATCCTATCTGGCTTAAGACCCTGCCTCTACCACTTACTAATTTGTGAGAAACATGGCAAATTATTTAGCCCCTCTCTGTGCAATAGTTCTTTCCCTTGCAATAATTTGGAATGTTGTTAAGTGAATGAGATGTGATCACACATGACCATGCCTCTCACATGCTGTTTACTAATTCACAAATTTCCTTCCCATTCCGTTTAAATTGGGTTTATATTTAAACATGAAGCAGATGAATATATAAGTTTTATAGGAACTTCTTTCTAATACTAAAAAGTGATGCTCTGCTAATGTATCCTTGGTTATATAGGGAAAGTCATACTTTCGTGTTTTAGTGAATATGCCAAAGATTTCATTGGTCTGTTTTATTTTACTGAAATTGAATTACAATTTGTGTCATGAATCAGAACATAGCTAATTTTTCATACCCAGAAAAACTCTGAAACTATTAAGATTAATTTTGTTTATTTTTAGTCATCTTTATCATTAATATAGTTTCATAAATGACAGGTTGCTATGAGTATATTTATTCTTATGAATTTTAACAACTGTATAAATATATAACTGCTAAACTGTTATCACCAGCAGAATAAGACTATACAGAAAAAAAAATCAGAATTTATCCTCTTCCCGCTGCTTCCCGATGTAGATATTCACCATTTCTAGGCCCATCCTAATAATTGTATCCAGGTTTACTTTTAGGGTATAGCTTTGTGGTTTGAAAAGGGACTTTGATTTCTGGAAGCCAAAATGTTGTTTTAGGTATAGACAATAACCCAGTCCTATGCCAGTCAACACATGGGATTTTCACGCCCATACATATGGTCCAGGTTAGACCAATTAATGTAAAGTTCAGTATTTGGACCTGATAGCTCCAATTGCTAATGACAGCAGAATTATAACCATGAATGTAGCCACACAATTAAAAAGTCAAGCCACCATAATAGGGCATAGAACATTAGAGAATTGGAGTTAATTCCTTTACTGAACATGCCTGAAGACAGCCCTGCTTCTAGATTTTCCAATTGCAGTAACCTGATAAATTCACTTACTCTCTAAGCCAGTTTGAGCCTGGTTTTCTGACACTTGCAATTGAAAGAATCCTTCACCCAGCTCAAATTTAATCACCCTTTCCTCAAGTTTATTCTGCAACTGCTTTTAGAACTTTCATTCTTTTTTTCATATTATTTCCATGGTTTTCAACAAGTTGAAGTCTGGACTTGTAAACTTGCTTTTCAAGGGCATTAACAACCTGATTCTAGTTACTTTCCACCTTCTGCTCTTTTATAGAAAAGCTTTGCTTCAGCTGAACTGTTCTATCAACATCTCCAGCACATGTCAGGCATAGTCCCCTTTTAACGTTTTTCACTTCCTCTCAGCACATAGAATGTCTTCTTAAAAGACTTTTCTCCTTCAAATCCCAGACCAAGCCCCTTTATATGAACATTCCGCTAACGTCTTTTGTCCACACTGGATCTTTTCTTTTGCAAATACATGGTACTAATTATACGCATGATACATTGGTGAAATTCCATTTCACACATACAATCCCAGTTATTAAGGACTGGTTATTTTGTTCTTATTTTCTTCTATTTCACCTAAAACAATTCTATGTACATCAAAACTACATTTTTTTGAATTATTTAATTTGCATGTGTGTTTTTACAGGATCCATTTGAAATGCAAATTAGAGTGTGTATCGATGATGCTGCTGATCAAATGACTTTCTAAAATTTCATATGGTTCTCATACATTTTGAGACTATTTAAGTTTCATTGTAAGCATTTCCCTCTAATTCTGTAAATATTTATTAAGAGTTTAGGGTGGGTCTATGCACACCGTCAGCTGTGGCAACACATCAACAAATTAACAGAGTCTCTGCCTTCATTGTCTAGTGGAGAAGGAACAGAAAAATTAAATAACAGAAATCAGGAAACAATTGATTAAGCTGCTCATTGGGATGGGGGAGACTTCTCTACGACAGGGTGACTATATGCGTCCTTTGCCTGAGAAAATTCTGGCATAGTCCTATTGTATTGGCATTCCATCTTTGTTGTAATTTTATTTCAGATTTTAATTTTAACATAAAATATTGCAGTTAAAATTTGCATTAAAGTAAACTAAGGTGGATTTGGCGAACTTTCTTGCCATCTATTCATTCATTTGCTCAATGTTCAGTAAATAGGGCTTACTATTTATAACATAGTTTGATCTGAAACAAGACTGATAGTAACTCAACTCTGTTTTTGAGAGACTTTCACAAACAATCTTCCCTAATAGACAGCATGCTGGCTTTCATGTAAAAAAAATGCAGAGTACCCAGACACTCACAATTATGGACAGAGAATTCTTTCTAGTTTTGGGCAGTTAGAGAGGAAATATTCAATACTATGGCCTGCCAGACATTGCCTGTACCAGCCAGCTTTGCCTCAGCCGATGCCTTAGCCTTCCAGCAAAGCTTAGCTTTCATGTCAATGTAGTCAGTGGGAAATGTGGAAAATTCAAGATTAAGAATACAGAAAGCACGTGCAACAACCAGAGGCTAAGGAGTGCAGTCAGAGACCCATAGAGAATAGCCTGGAAGTTCAGGAAATGCACAGTGAAAGCGTCTCTAGATTGATTTATCGTGTTTGGCAGTGCATTTTACTTCTTTACTAATTGCCTATGTATTTTGCAATAAAAGCTTTAAATAAAAGCAATAAAGCTTTCAGCAGCAGTGGTCAAAAAAGTAAATATTTAATAAAAAATAAGAATTGAATTTTCATTTTTCAAGAAAGCAGATAATGAATCTATAACTTGCACAAAATACAAGTTGAATTTACTTTCCACCATGGAGTTACAATGTTTATTACTAATGATATGAAAAGCATCAGACACAACCCTGCTGAAAAACATCAGCATCTGTTTTAAAATTAGTAGATGCTTTAATAAGAAGTCATAAAAGATATACATGTAGAGTTTTTTTAACATGTAGAGTTTCAGAAGATGTGTTTACATTTTATTCTATGAAGCATGGCTTTGCATTTAAACAAATGCATTTCTTTTTTTTTTAATTTTTTAATGTTTATTTATTTTGAGGGAGAGAGATAGAGAGTGAGTAGGGGAGGAACAGGGAGAGGGAGACACACAGAATCCAAAGCAGGCTCCAGGCTCTGAGCTGTCAGCACAGAGCCCAATGCAGGACTTGAACTCATGAACCGTGAGATCATGACCTGAGCTGAAGTTGGACGCTCAACTGACTGAGCCACCTAGGCGCCCCAATCAAATAAATTTCTAAACTAATTTTGTTCATTTTTGATTCCAGAGTGTCCTAGATAGAAATAAAAAGTGTTAATTTTGGTTCTATTAGCAAATGAGAGAGTTTATCATAAATAGTTAAGTGATAATGGTGTCATTAGATGCTTTGAATAAAACAATTGATTCTAATAATGTTTTAATTTGTTTTTTCAAATGGCTCATGAAATCCAAGTAACATGTTTAGAATTTTGGTCTTTTTATAAGTTTTTTAATTTATTTGAAGAGAGAGAACAAGTGGGGGAGAGACAGAGGGAGAGAGAGAATCCCAAACATGTGGGGCTTGAACTTACCAAACTTGAGATCACGAACTGAGTTGAAACCAAGAGTTCGATGCTTAACTGACTGAGCCACCCAGATGCCCCTAGAATATTAGTCTTTGAAAAGACTAAATAGTTCACTTTATTGTAAATGTTATCATAAACTCAGTTAAAAAGCATACATAGTTATTTTGTATTGATATTATGAAAACAAATTTGAGTAGAGCACGGTGTTGGATTTAAAACATGGCTCCTGTTAAATTAAAAAAAACCTATAGTATTTGTCTTTCTTTGACTGACTTATTTCACTTTGCATAATACTCTCTAGCTCCCTCCATGTTGCTTTAAATGCAAGATTTCATTCTTTTTTATAGTTGAGTAATATTCCAGTGTGTGTGTGTGTGTGTGTGTGTGTGTGAGTGTGTGTGTGTGTACCACATCTTCTTTATCCATTCATCAGTTAATGGACACTTGGGCTGTTTCCATGGTTTGGCCCTTGTAGATAATGCTGCTATAAACATTGTGGGGGGGGCACGTATCCCTTTGAGTTAGTATTTTTGTATTCTTTGGATAAATACCTAGTAGTACGCTTCTTAGATCATAGGGCAGTTTCTATTTTTAACTTTTTGAGGAGCCTCCATACTATATATTCCATCCAGAGTGACTGTACCCGTTCGCATTCCCACCAATGATGCAAGAGGGTTCCCCTTTCTCCACACCCTTGCCAACACCAAGAAACAGACTCTTCACTATAGAGAACAAACTGATGGTTACCAGAGGAGAGGTAGGTGAGACAATGGGTTACATAGGTGATGGGGATTAAGGACTGCACTTGTAGTGATGAGCACTGAGTGTTGTATGGAAGTGTTAAATCACTATATTGTATACCGGAAACTGATGTTACACATTATGTTAACTCACTGGCATTTAAATAAAAACTAAAAAAAAAAAAAAAAAGACTATGAAGCATAAGCAGACTTAGAGTTAATTTCAATGAGTACAAAAAGGTGACACATTCCAACAATTGAAATTAAAATTCTGGTTATCAATATTAGAAAAAAATGAATCTTGTTATTTGTACAGAATCATTGAACTAGAGCTATTTTGTGAGAAAGGTGATATGGAACATTAAAAAGAAATCAGAATTTCAATTCTGGCATCATCTTGGATTTAGTTTGTCCTTATACTATGCACAAATATAAACTGGGCATAGTATATGAGACAATAGTTTTAAGACTTTATTAATAGGCCATACAGAGAGTAGGGGGATAAAATAAAAAGGTGAGTCCTATGATCACCCAGCCTCCAGCCTTAGTGCACTTCTGGAATGCAGCACGGAAAGAGGACCACAGGATGAACAAAGCCATGTCCCCGAGGAAAGGAGAAAAGGATTGGATTTGGGGGAGGATGAAGTGACTCGATTTTGTGGAGAATACATGTGACGATAGAACTATATCGGAAAGAACCCCAGAAATATAACTCAAGTCCCTTGATGATGCAGTTGAATGCTAACCTCTTAATGCAAGAGCTGGACTTCCACAAGGCCAAGCAAAGGAGTACCTGTGGGCTGTAAGCCGAACAATTTTTAGACCTTGCATATGGCTGAAAAATACTAGAGTTTCAAGTAACAAGAGTAAAGAGATCTTTTTTTTATTAAAAAATGTTTAATGTTTATTTATTTTTGAAAGAGACAGGGTGTGAGCAGAGACAGAGAGAGAGGGAGACAAAGAATCTGAAGCAGGATCCAGGCTCTGAGCTGTCAGACCAGAGCCTGACACGGGGCTCGAGCCCACAAACAGTGAGATCATGTCTAGAGCCAAAGTCGTACTCTCAACTGACTAAGCCACCCAACTGCCCAGAGATCTTCTTAAACACCCAGGACATTCGGGAGATTTCTCATAAGGCCTGTGTTACAGAAGTAGGGATAATCTAGCTGGAGATTAGAGCCCTATAAAAGCTTGAAAGCAACAATAATAACACTACCTACAATAATTAACTGCTAACCAGAACAAAGTGCGTGGTACTCAAACAAAGAAAAGAAAATCTATCAAACCATTAAAATTCACAATGGTAAGCATTTGGTCAAAAGTTAGAAACGTAGGGAAGCAAGAAATCATGACCCAAAAGCAAGTGGGGGAAAATCTAACTAAAGAAGTAGGCTTTTAATTAAAAGTGATAACAGAATTGGCAGACAGGATTCAAAGACACACTATCCAAAATATATTCAATGGCATTAGCATAATAAATATATTCATATAAGCATATATAGGCAAAGCAATGGAAAATACATAAACCAAACAAATGGAACACCTGGAGTTGAAAAGTACCATAACTGAAATGAAAAATCTCCTGTGTAGGCTTAAGAATTGATCAGACACTGCAGAAAACAACATATAGTGAACTTGATTTCCTAACAATATGAACTATGCAAACTTGAACACAGAAAGCTAAAAGACTGAAAATAAAATATACAGTGATATGTGGAACAAAATATGTCTACCATCTGTAATTGGAATCTTGCAAATAGTGGGGGGGAGGTGGGGAGAAAGACATTTGAATAACTAACGACTGAAAAAGTTCCAAAGTCAATGAAATCATAGGGAACATAAAAGATACTGTTTCTTGTACCATGATGCTGGGATTTTTCTCTGTTCTGTTTTTGTTTTTGTTCATTTTTCATTTGGCTTCCTCGTGACGTGTAATATCCCCCTCTCATCTGGCCTAAGAGTTTGTCCCTTCAGATATTTTGAGCTTTGCTCATTTTAGCCTGCTTTCCTATTCAGGTTAAAAATCTGGCAGATTCTGCGTGGGGGCAACTTGTTTGTGGGGTTTTGTCTCTTAAACATCAAAAAACTAGAGGATTTCATTCTGCTTTTCCAGACAGCCACTTTCATACGTGGCCGCAGTATTTGGCAAAGCTTAGTGGGGGAACAAACTGTGAGTTCTATGTTCTTCAGGTTAAAAACCCCTGCAGCTAAGAGGCAAAGTCCATTGTCCCCGCCCCAGCAGAACACTTCTACTATTGGCAGGGAACCAGATCCTTTGCCTACACCAGAACTAGAGGAAAGTTCCTTCAGGAATGAAAATGGCCACCTCAGCTCAGCTAGGGAGCTCTTTTCTCTATCTGGAATTATAGTTCATCTAGCCTTCTTTGGAACCACGGCCATTCAATGTTTTTAACCAATTGGACCATGTAATTTATTCTTTTCTTTTGAACTTTTTGTGTGTCTATCTGTATTTTCTGGATGCAGTGGCTTCCTAGTATCTAGTATATGTCATTCAGAAGCAAGTGCCTGTCCAGGCATTTTTATATTACACTGGAATAATGTTAATAATTATCAAATCATTTTACATCTCCAAAAAATTAATGTTTTAATCTGTAAACAATATTTTAAAAAGACATGGTGATTGAAAATGAACTAGAAAAGACTTAAATGCCCAGAACAAGATGAACTGATGGATAACAACATATGAATGATACAGTCATTACAAGAGTAAAGAAATCATTCAAATTCAAGATGGTTTTTTAAGTAGTAGAGTCAGCCATGTTCTTTCCCTTTATGTTCCTTGCATCTGAAAGGAGAGCTTTTCTTTCTTCTGGACTAACAAGGTAAAGAGTGCCAAAGGGGTTATTCCTCCTCCTTTTGTTTCTTTTTCCCCAATCTGAGGGCTTCATTAGCAGTGGATCCAAAGGGATTATTTGTAAGAGAGGAACTCCATTCCAAAGGCTGACTAGACACACATTCCTTAGATAACTCATCAAGCGCTTTGTCAACCATCCACTTTTCTTTTCTTTTTTTCTTTTTAGAGAGAGAGAAAGCACTTATGAGTGGGGGAGAGGGGCAGAGGAAGTGAGAGAGAGAATCTTGAACAGGCTCCATATTGCCGTCCAACACAGGGCTCAATCTCATGGCCCTGGAATCATGACGTGAGTGAAAATCAAGAGTCAGACGCTCAATTTACTGAGCCACCCAGTGGCCCCTCGGCCATCCACTTTTCCAGTAGCAATGAGAATTTTCAATTTACCTAGGGTTTTTTCCTGCTATTATTCTTCTGGAGCTGAATTACTACCCACCTGGCTACATTCTAGAAGGAGGAGAGAAGACTCTTTAGAAGTTATTCCACTGTCCAACAAGAATTCTACTGAATATCCAATCACATCAAAAGTTCTGGGCCGTTCATTTATATCACTTAATAGATTCTTAAACTAGCTTTCTTTATCAGTTGTTCAGCTTATTTTAAGAACTGTAATATTGTAAAAATTTAAGTAGAATGATATTTTAATGAGAGTTTTTTTGAATAGTATGCATACATGATGACTCTTATGAGTAAATTATTTCCATTTCATTTCAAAGCTAAATAACATAAAAAATGTATTTTACTTTTTATAACCAGTCCATTGCAAGAGAAGCAGCAACTGGAGTATTTATGAACAGTTCAGAATTGGAGATATTTTAAACTGCAAAGAACATTTTTGTCATATTTATGTGAGAAGGTAAATGTGAATCTAAATTGATGATTATCTAAATACATATCAGTGAGTTATTAAAAAAAGGAATTAGGCCATAGAATTTGAATGCCATCCACTGAACAAATGCTTAAAACTAAGAAGGAATCACATTTAATGATGTAAGCCATTGTTATTTGGGAAATTATTTTCTTTTAAACATTTTGTTTTGTGATAATGTAAGCTATTAGGCATTGCATAATTTTTTTTTCATATCTTCAACATCTTTTTAAAACTATATAAAGCAAAGCAAGACATCCACATCTTTATAAGAACCAGATATTAAAATATTCACTGGATTTTGATAAGATTGGCTCCTTGAACATTTGTATTATTCACCTAAGATGCCATACATCATCATAGTTTATATGGGGAAATAAATGTGATGGTTTGCTTTCTCCAAAGACTCAGGGTCTTTTAGGCAAAAAAAGGACAAAGAACACGCAACCTTAAAGGCATATGAGAAATGATAATAACATACGTGTAGAGGTATGTATAAGATGGAAATACATTTGTACTGTAGGAATTGGTTGAATTTCCTCTGAGTCAGAGGAGAGAAGACTCTAAGTAAGAGAATACTTCATTGTACCTTGCAGCACATAAAAGACTTTTGTAGGCATTTAAGGAGCTAGACTTTAGGTGTCAATTAAGACAAGAAGTCAAACTAGAAGCTTTTTATGGACCTGCAGACTGGGTTCAGGGCAGGGGATGTGAAAGGACTAAGGGTAGAGAAGTACTGAGTCAGGGCTGAGAAGAGTATTTTAGTCAAGGACCCTCCCAGTGAGATTTAAGCACAGGTACCTAGAGTGCCTCTGCTGAGTTCCCCACCCCTCAGATGGCTGCCATTGGCTGCAGGTGGGGTCGGAACAGGTAGGCATGTGAATGTGTATGAGCCAGCCTGGGAAGGGAGTCAATCCATGCCTGATTCTCGCGGCAGAGACTGCAGTGCGCTGGCTGTGCACCAAGTCTGGTGAGGGAGGCAGCTTTCTCCCCATGAGTCCTGAAAGATCACAGACTGGATTTGGGCCAAGGGCTGGACTCTTCAAAGAGAGGAAAGAAAAAAGAAATAATTATTTCAAAATCAGGGTACTTTAGTGTGCCTACTACACTGGGTACAGGAGGATAGTGGTTGGAGGGGTCTTGGGTTGTCAGGCTGGATAGGCAGGTGGAGGCCAAGATGCAGAGGGCTTTGATCGTTATAGGGGACTAGGACTCTGGCCTTCGTGGAACCATTGAAGGATTCTGCCTTTTGTAACTGGAAAAATGTAGCCTGATTGAACTGGGTGCATAGACTTGGACAATTTACTTCCAAGAGGAGGGATAAATTAACTTTATTGATTGAAAGCTTATCAATACTGATCTAGAAACAGGCTCCAAATCCACACCAAGAAAATGAAACAAAATAGGCCGACTTTTTTTGCACAGAGCAGATGAACTAAATCTATCATTTTCCAACCACTTATTTTGCCTTCTTGGGACACAGCCTGAGAAAGAAAGCACAGCTTAAATGTCACCATCGCCAAATATTTAAATCATTTTATGGAAACAAGCACGTTATTCAGTCAAATCAGCAATCACCAGAATTATTTTTCTTTTTTTTTAAGGGATTGATTTTCAAGGAAAAAAAACTTCTATGCATGTCAAAGGTTTTATGTATATTTATGTTACATAATAGTCACAATAATCTTATAAGATAGTTATTAATTTTTTTAAATTTCACTGTGGTTTTTTTTCCTAACAGATGAGTAACCTAGCACTCAAAAGCCATGGTAACTAATCCAAAATAATACAAATAGTAAGTAGTATAATTAGCACCAAAGTCCGTGTCTTTGAAACAGCCCTACATTGCTGATATTGCAACAACTGTTACCTTTAAATATTTTGACCTAAAAGCAGGTGCTTCTTATCTTTCCTATGTTGTGTGTGCTTCTGTGAAGTCTCCTCATTCGTTTGGTTTTATCCGCCTGGAATGGCACCACTGAAAACATCTTGGAGTTAGTTTATCTTTAGGTTGTTTCTCTTCTGCACCCTTTTGATGGCTTCTGTATGGTATTCATAGTGATTACATCATGGAATGGGAAACACAGGGTAGGATGAAAAATAATCGGCACATGTAAGAAATGCCTTTGATGTTAGTGATGAAAAAAAATGAGAAATAGTGGTGAGGGGAGAAAAGGAACATATATTTTATTATTTTTTAAAAAGTTTATTTATTTTTGAGAGAGAGAGAGAGAGAGAGAGAGAAAATGCATGTGCACACATGCACGCCCAAGTCGGGTAGGAATAGAGAGAGAGGGAGAGAGAGAGAATCCCAAGCAGTTTGCATTGTCAGTGCAGAGCCCAACACAGGGTGAATGGATCTCACCAACTATGGGTGAGATCATGACCTGAGCTGAAATCAAGAATTGGAAGCTTAACTGACTGAGTCACCCAGGTTCCCCACAAGAACATATATTTTAGAACTCATTTGTTGTTGTTGTTGTTGTTGTTAAGTTGAGAAACCTGATTTAACCTAAGACATGTATCAATTATTTAGAATATCAGCTTTTTCTTAACAAAACTCAACTCTCATGAAAAATGAAAAATTGAACACACATCATTTTATATTTATGTCCATCAAATTTGTTAGCTTAATGCAAATTAATTAACATTAATGAACACCTTAATGTTTACAAGGCCCACATCAGACTCTAGGAGTGGGATATGATAAATACTGTGGTGTGTCTCCTCATGAATAATGTGTAATGAATCCTTGTCCTGATATACGAGAATAAATTGAGAGGCTTTTAATGATTAAAAATAAAAATAAAACATTCCTGAAAATGTTCTAAAATCATGGGAGTGGATGTTTAATGGGCTTTGCAGAAAGAATCATAACATCCACATGTCTGTTTAATGGAAAAAAAGCTTTGTCAAATCTGATCCCAATTAGAAGTGACTGATTCCTCCCACTAAAATCATTAAAATTCTCCTTCCTTCATCACAGCATAACAGAAAGTTCAATGTGTGGAAGTAGAGAGCATGTTCACGGATATTTTTGGGAGACAGAGAGAGAGATGGGGAGACAGAGATAGAGAGACAGAGACAGTCAGAGACCAACTGCATTGTTCACTGCAACTGCCAGATTATGTAGAGCAAATGACAACAAAATCTTCATCACAGAGTCGTGTTGGGTAAAATTTGAGAAAATCCTCAAGTAGAAGCTGACCTTTAAGGTGAGGCGGCACAAAAACAACATCACGGAGTTGATTTTCTAGGGTAGAAATCGTGTGGGACACGCCATAGGACTAGGAGGACACGGAGAGAAAAAGAATTCATTCAGGATGCACCTGTGTCCACACTGGCCAAAGAGTCTCATGGCTGTTCAGGTGGCCCTGAAGTTTGGGTAGATTGTCATGTTCACTGCATCTGTGCGTGTGTACATGGGCAGATGAGTAGACATCTGTGTATCACCCCCATTATGTGGTATGAATTTGTTTATTTCTAATGAGTTTCCTCATTCTTTATAAAACCCTGAAAAGGTGTGTTAAACCTCAGCAGGGACTAGATTCTGCCCCATCCGAGTCAAGAACGGGGTAACCAAGACAAATCAGGTAAGTGGAACCGCTTGTAGTATGCTACCTTACTAAGTTTTTTTTCCTGTCTAAATGGCCTGCACATTCTCTTTTAGCTTTAAAAATGCCTTTTCTCATGTTCTGTTATGTATCATTCAGTTCAAAGAAATTCTCAGGCTCTTAAAATGTCTGTTCTCGGTGACATTCCTATTAATGTATTTTTAGCTGGTTTGTTTCACGTGAAGTTTGTTCTATTTCTGAATTTCTGCCTTTGTGGCAGGACAGCTAACTCTCTTGTACGTGCAGGATAGGTTGGACAAGACATATGTGATTAGTTTATGAGACAGAAAAGTCTTTGTCATATAAGGCTGGAATGGAGCATCTGAAGTTTGTCTTCATGCAGTTTAACAGCAGCCATTCCCTGCTTGAGGCAATATATAGTTTATTTCTCTTTCGTTCTTGGTGGCCGATACTACATAGGAAAGCTTCCTGAGAAATGATGGCCATTAATATAAATTTGAAGTCAGAGAAAAGATGAACATTGAAAATTCTCATGCTGTGCCAGCATGCTCTGACAGACCTCTGTGATTTAGCATCCCTCCCTGACAGTATGAATTATAATTAAATCGCAGACATATGGAAGGCTAGTAACTGAATGTCATTTGAGCTGTCTACATAGGGAGGAGGAGGTATGAAAAGAAAGACATGGAAATGTGTTTCTAAAATCATTTCTGGTTTCAGATGGTGAGTTGATAGGACAGTGCTACAGGTAGGTGCCGTATTATGTAAGAGCAGTTGCTCTACACGAGATCATCATCCTGCCACCCCTTGGCAGGTGACCATCCTGAGGACAACTGAACCTAGGCAGCCTCTACCACCTGATTCACCTGTTAGACTCAAAACCTAGGAATCTTTCTGAAGCAGGGTCTTGACATGACTCAGAGAACGAATACAGAGACTCTGGATTTGGAGATGAATGCAATCCTGTGATGAAACTTTGGAGTTGCCTCCCTTAGGGGGGAGGTGATGGCATTTCGCATAAAATGTCATCCTAGGAAGAAGGGAATGGGTAGTGGAAGTAATGATAGCAGCAGATTTGGCTACCCAAAACCTCTTACATCTCCTCCTCCTTTCTTTCTTCTACTATAAAGGCTGGAGACATAAATTATCCCATTTCTCAAGCTACCTTCGGTGTTTCTCATTAATGACTTGAAAGTGGAATCACTGGGGGAGAGTTTCCCCCAAGTGAAAGAGAAAAACCTCATAGCGCCATGTTGCAATGTTTTGTCCTGTTGCCTTTGGGTCATCATATGAGGTGTGCGAATACTGGCGTGAAGCACCCACTCTCAACCACAAGACACGAAGATATGGCCTATATACTCAAGGTGGTTGAATGGAGAGCCAACAAGTCTGGATTTGTAATGTTATTATTGAGCATTTGACGATGTCCCAGACTTCCCCTTATAGAAGACAAATAAATCTCTATGTTACTTCCCATTAGGAGAAAGTGAAGAAAAAATTCCAGCCCTTAGCATTTCTTTCAGAGCTGAACATGATCAGAAAGCACCAAGAGCTCAATCAGATCCTTTCTCCACTTATCACACTGCTCCCCCACCCACCCTCATGCTGGCATCTTTCCCTGCCCTGAATTTGTTAGGATTTTCCATGCTTTACTGTCTTTACATGTGATTCCTTTGGCCAGAGCACTCTTTTCTCTATTTTTTTGACCTGTGATTGCTATGTAATTTTTATGCCTCAACTCAAGTTCCTCGTACTCAAAGAAATTTTGCATGTATCCTATCTTAAATGAAATGTGTGTATGTATGTATGTATGTATGTATGTGATGATTTCTTTGGTATGTATGTATGTATGTATGTGATGATTTCTTTGGTGTCAGTCTTCCCTACTGGCTGCAAGTTCCTATTTTACATTTCTCTCTCTAGCCATTAGCATGGTACCTGACACACTAGACACACTCAGTAATTATTTGCAGAATGGATGAGTAGATGAAAAAAAAACAGAAATCAATTTTCTTTAGATATAGGAGTATGTGGCTTCATGATACTGAAATACAACTTTGGCAGAAAAGAGAGATCTTTAGATAGCAAGTCTTTGGCCACTGAATGTACTTGACTTAAATTTTCTTCTCTTGTCTTTCATTGGGGGCAGTGCCTTTTCTCTATCATTGGTCAATCTCTCTCCTTGTTCCTTGGATTCCACACCTTCTCATGTTCTCAAGGCTCTTCCACTGTCAGTTGTTGGAACAAAAATAACACATCTGAGTAACAAAATCAAGGGAGAAGGAAATAATTACATCTAAAATGACTTTACAGAGTGTGAGCTCAGTTCTATTTTTATTTGATTGCCTTATATGTACTTAAAAGAGTTAGAATAGATAATCCTTATCCAAACTCAGAAACTTAAAATTTCTCTTCATTTGGCTGAATTTACCTAATTAGCATGACATAGATGTATTTGTTTGTGTATGTGAGTTTTCAGCGATGATGTGTAAAATATCATTTTGTCTTATGAATTACTTATTTATAACAGTCATGAGAATCATTCTAGAATACATTAATTTTCAAATCAAAGTAAAAATTATTCTGATTGTTTTAAGTTGTTTTGATAACAGCAATGATTAAATTGGCCTTCCCTTAACATGTGAGTAATACATTAAACTAAAGGAGTGGGAATGGATGAAAGATTGCGATGGTAATGCACTGCCTCACCGCCATCATTCTTCTTCATTTCCCCCTCTTTTCTCTGCAGTGTGGAAAAGCTTATTTACATGTTTATTTATTTATTTTGAGAGAGAGAGAGACACACAGAGAGAGGGAGAATCCCAAGTAGGCTCCATGCTGTCAGTACAAAGCCCAGAGGGGATGATCTCAGGAACCATGACATCATGACCTGAGCCTAAATCAAGAGTTGGAGGCTTAACCAACTGAACCACCCAATTGCCCCTACTCTGGACGTTCTTCACCAGATGATATCTTTCAGCTTTTCAGTTGAAGCTTTTCATGTAAGAAGACAAAAACACCAGTAAAGTAACAGCAATGGTCTAGAACATCATGTGTTCTCAATAAGATTTTGTAGAGGTGCCTGCATGGCTTAGTCAGTTAAGAGCCTGACTCTTGATTTAGGCTCAAGTTATGATCTCATGGTTTGTGATATTGAGCCCCACACTGGGCTCTGCACTGACAGCATGGAGCCTACTTGGGATTCTTTCTCTCTTTCTCTCCCTCTCCCACTCTCTCTCTCCCACTCATGTGCTCTCTCTCTCTCTCTCTGTCTCTCAAAATAAATAAATATAAAAAAGAAAGTCCAGAATAAACTCTGTAATGAGTCTAAAATTGATTTTCCACATTTCTTAAATATTTGGAGTGTTATCAAAATACTCACATTATTTTTTTTCAAAATTTAGATTGTTGACAAGCTAATACAGAGATGAAGAGTCACTTCTGTAATCATGTAAACACAATTCTCTTCATATCACTCAGTTGGAAATGAGGACTAGTCTTGTTTCTTAATTTTTGTCATATTTATCACAGCTAACCTTAATTGAGCACTTATTCTATACCCAACACTATATGAAGTCCTGTTTATTATGCTCTATATGTTACACTAATCATTAAAATAATCCTATGAGTTAGGTTTTATAGTCCTTACAAGGACTATATTACAAAAACACTCAAAAGGTTTAATAACCCGTCCAGCTTCACAGAGCTAATTAATGGTGAACTTGAGCTTGTGAACACAAGTTTATGCTTATCTCAAAGCTGGGTTTATAAAGCATAGTTTACACTGCTATTATACTATACTACATCTTTGGGTTTGGAAAAGAAATATTAAGTATGATGTAATGCTGGAGGAATAAGTGATAATCAGAATTTCCCTTTTTTTCACAGGAAAATAAAATAATATTATACCTTAGGGATGTCAACTACAGCCAAAACAATTTAGTGTGCCACATAAGTACATTGCCTTAGAAATTATTTCAAGCTTTTGATATGGCTTGAGAGAATGGCATAAAATGGTTCAATGTTATATCATTCAAAACCAGAATTTATGGCCCAATAATTTAGGTGCAACCACTTTAAATCCTTGTTGGAATCAAATGAGCTCTGAATAAATCATTATTTGATATGTAGCCCCAAGAACACCACTAACAATAATGTTAAGTAAAATTGATATGCAAAGAAAGCTCCCTAGTTTGCTGTGAAGGATTTTGCCAACTCCAGGAACATAGGAGTCTGTAAAACACATTACCACAATGACAATTTCTACATGTAACTTTAATATTTTCCGTTAGATTTTACTTTAAAATTGTGAATGGGTTCATCTGGGTACTCTGACCCTGCTGTATCCTAAAATAATATTTTGTGATGCATAAATATATAGAACCCACTTATTAAAATGTAAAAATTAATAATCTGTAAAAATTACTGATCATTAAAGATTCTACTCAAATATCCCTAAAATATTTTAAACAGATACTGGATTTTACACAGGGAAAGTAAGTGCATCCAGATTATCACTCATCTTCCATCCAAATTGTTTGCCTGGAACAGGAGCAAGAGGATAACTCTTTACCCTGGTTTAGTAGGCACGTAAATCCCCCCATTATATCTAAAATTAAATGATTTTTAAGTACATTTTTAGGGTTCTACAACAATTACCAGCCTCGAATACAAATTAGGCAGATTCCTCTGATCTTTTATGAACCAAACCTGGAGGCTAAAAGCATTCAATCAATCATATAGTTATGAATTCATAATAATTTATACAGGACATATTTATATATGGTGATACTGAGATGAATATGGGGATACAAAGATATGGTAACAAAAAATAATAGTAGTTAACAACAAATGGGTTCCTTCTACGTCTCAGACACCATACAAAGTGCTTTATATGTGTTAGTACTTTTACTTCTCACAACAACCCAAGATAGGTGCGTTTAATCTATTTTATGTTTGAATGAACTGGCCACAGAGCATTGGGGAAACTTGCTTATATTTACTCAATTAATAAGTCATATGGAACAATATTGTCACTACATTCAATAAGCCTTCACAGAAAATGAAAATAATATGTCTCTATTATCCATATCCCTCTGTAGCTAAAGCTCATTTGTCCTGTACACACACACACACACACACACACACACACTGTTTCTATACCTTCATCTCTAATTTTATCTGCAACCACTTACCAGCATGTTCCATTTTCATTGCTCTGTTGAGATTCCTTCATTAAAGATATCCCTTCATTAAAGAGATCAGGGCCTGTGTGTTGAAAGTACAGTAGTCAGCTCTCAGAAATATTCTGTACATTTACAACTCTTTTTCTTTAATGGCATCTTCTCTTGGATGCCATGATGTGGTATGTATTGGTTTCAGTTCTACCTCTCCTTCTTCTTGATCCCCTTTGTTCTAGACTTATCTTCTAAGCAACTTAGAAGGTGATAGGGCCCCACAGTTTTGTCTTTGGCTGCATCTTCTTTTCTCTTTCTAAATCTCTCCCTGGATAGTTTGCAAAGTTTGAAGCACCATGCCTGCACCATTGACATTTGCATTCTTATCTGTACATGTGAGGTGTCTACCCTCCAAACTCATCTACTTGACATTTCTTTTTGGGTGTGTGATACCCACCTCGATCTTAATAGAACAAAAGCAGAATTCTTTCTTTGCCTTCCCACAAACACAAACATATTTTTCTTTAGTCTTCCAGTTTCCATAAGTATCCTGCTAAATAGTGTTTCTGAACAATCATTCCATCTCTTGCTCACTTCTCCCCAGTGGAAGGGGGATAAATTTTATGATGAGTGAATTAAATAATTTCTTTCTCTCTCTTCCTCCCTTTCTCTTCTCTCTTGCTCTGTATTTTTTTTAAGAAGAAACACATTACCATGTTGTGAATTGACTTTGAAGCTGCTAGGAGCTGATAGCTAGTATTATAACAACAGCAACAGGCAACAACTACAAACTTTGTTCTACAACCACAGGCATGACATTCAGCCAACAACCTGAGTGAGGTTGGAAGACGACCCTGAGCTTGAAATGAGAACCACAGCCCACCTGACATTTTGGTTCTTTGAAAGACCCGAACAGAGGACCCAGCAAAACCACACCTGGACTCCTGACCCACAGAAACTGTGAGATAATAAACTAGAATTGTGTTCTGCCAGTGACTTCATGGTAATCTGTTACACAACAATAGAAAAGTAAACAAGTCTGCTGGATTTTCTTCCTTCCTTCTTTCCTTCCTTCTTTCCTTCCTTCCTTCTTTTCTTCCTTCCTTCCTTCCTTCCTTCCTTCCTTCCTTCCTTCCTTCCTTCCTTCCTTCCTCTTTTAATTTCTAATTATCAGTCATCAATATGTATTTACCAAACGGTCAAAAGCTTGCTCATCTCAAATTGTCCTTCAGACATTTTTTTGAACAGCCCTGAGAGTACAAGAGTCCTGCAGCATCAACTGCTCCTCGTTCCCCATCAGGCCACCACAATGTGCCTCTGATGCTGGTGAACTATTTTTGGTTGTTTTCCCACAAGGGATCATATTCTCTTCTACTAGTTACCACCACTGTCAATGCTTCTATGGACTTGGGGAAGGAAAGTCCAATATGAATTTTGATACGCAATACAAATTTTAAGGCTGATCTAGCCATAATTGCTTCTATTACAATTTAGACAAAGTTATATATGTTCAATATATTCTACTAAAATTTCAGAAAATGGAAGAGAAAGACCAGGGAATAGCATACAAATACCATCCAGACTCACATATAATTAATTATTTTTATGGGCCTACTCCTAAATCTCTAATTTGCCAGCATAATTCATATGATGCTGTTTTCCCCAATTCCCATGCATAATTCTTTTTTTTTAAATCAATTTTGTGTTTGTTTGGAGTATTTTGGTTAGAAGGAACATAAATCAAATTTAAAATAACATATCTAAAAAGGAATTTTTCCAAGGTGTTTGAAGAAATCTAATGATTTCTAAGAAAGCCTTAGGAATAAATGGAAACAGAAACTGAATACTCTTAGGTCTCTGGATTTCTGTTTATGCATTTGCTTTATTCTTGACATTGTATCTGCAGGTAGATTTTCTCCACATCTTTATCTCAGGTAATGGAACACATGGCTGATGGAAACCCTTGAATTTCTCATCTATGAACTGGTTGACTAACCATTATTGTGCTTTGACCATAAATTATTCAATTTAAGTCATGACTTGATAATGTGTTAACATTCACAATGAACACATAAATTTTGTGAGTGTGAGTGTGTGTGTATGTGTGCACATAGACACATGATTGTAGAGGCAGGTAGGGGTGAGGAGAAAGATTTCATTTCCCAGGAAAATATGAAGCAGTTTTCAGAAATTCTTTGATTAGTGGTACTGATGCTGGTATACTGCCTAGGCAAGATAATACAACTAATCCACGACATGCAGACTTTTAACTCAGATTTGACCTCTTTTCTTATTATAAGAAACTAACCAGAAAATATTATGGGCATACCTTTTATTCGGCACTAGACAACCCCGAGAACCTTAATCCATAGGATTTATTTACTTGAATTCTCTTAAAAAACAATGATTAGGTATTTGCTATATTGTGTTGAGGTCTAAAATACGAAGACAATTAAGATACAGTTCTTACCGTGAGCATTCAGCCTAGAAATGGAGGCAGGCACATAATTGATATTTCAATGCAGTGCACTAGGGAATGTTGCTCAAAGTGCAGTCAAGAAGCGAATAAAAGAGCTATCAAATCTGCATGGGTGGTTCAGTAATGATTTCCTAGACTAGAATGTGAGTTTACTCAGGTTTACTGATGAAAAAAAGGCTAGAAAAAAAAGTTCGAGAAATTGGACATTACAGGTAGAGGAAAACAATGTGCAAAAGCATAGAGATATCAGAGAGCATGTGAATTTAGGCATTTATTCATACCAGCATTGATTTTTAAAATGGTTTAACTTTCCATTATAGTAATGCAGGAAGTTTAAGAGTCAATTAGTTCTACAAGGCTGATTATGAAAACAACAGCAGATCCTAACCATTTAACTCTCTACAAAAGGAAATACTTAAGACTCTTTTAGCTAATTCTGTTAGTGTTCACCTCCATATTGATAAATAACATGCTTATTTAACCACTTATTGATTTTTCAGTATTAGCCTTTATCTATTATCTTTCTAGTATAGAAAATGACAATTTAACTTTCCATTACAACCTCAAAACACTCATCCTCATCATTCTTTCTCTCAATCTCTCTCTCTCACTTACTCACACATACACTTTGTCCTTCTAATAGAGCTATAATTTTTGTTACAAAAATATTGTTTAGCATTAGTCTATTAGACACTCTACATTTTGCTTACTATTCTCCTTCAAATGTTATTGGTATCCTCCAAAGAGCTTTTAGTAATAAAAGCTTATTAGTAATACACACACATGCATATTTAATTTTCATAAGAATACTGTGAGGTAGTATTATGTCCACTTTACAGATGAGGAAACTAAGGCTAAGTAATTTAGTCAAAGACATGGTTAGAAAATAGTAGGGTGCTATTTGAACTGAAGGACTCTAGCACCAACATTCAGCTTTGCATTTAATCATTATTTTATGATGATTCTCAGTTGTAATAGCTTTTTCTGATCTTATCATTACTGGCTTAGCTTCAGAACTTATGACATGATTACTTTAAATTCTCTTCTTATTGTGTAAATCCCTTCTCTATTCATTCAACCTATAATGTATCTTATAAACTTTATCTTCTAAATGGAACTTTCTCAATGGCCTCAGTCAAGACCGGTAGTCCTTAAATTTTCCATGTTTATTATATAGTCTTAATTTCCAATTATTCTTTCCTGTTATCCGTGTATCTTTATTCAAAACAACCTGTCACCATTTCATGAAAACTGCATTAATTTTTTTTCTCCTGAATGGTCCCTCTTTCCATTAAGTAGCCTTTTATTTTCTTGGTTTGTTTTATGTTATTTTTGTTAGAGCCTGATGATCTGTGGCTCTTTTATCATCTTTATGCTGGGACATCTGAAAGCTAGTTGGAAGTTCTGGGTGTAGGGGAGGGATTCTTTTCTGTGGTTGTTACTAACACATGATCTCCTTAAAGGTTCTCTCACAGAAACTGACATCAATGCCATATCTTGGGATCTGCTTCTGGAGAAACTTAAATTCTTTACACAGCATATACATTTTCACTTCATCACATGATTTTTGGAATGGTACCATCTGCCTCAACATGATACCTTTTCATTTTTTTTCTCAAATGATAAACATTCTGTTTTATGTCTCAGTGGAGATGTCATTGCTCATTTAAAAAATGTGTGTGTGAGTGTGTGTGTGTGTGAGAGAGAGAGAGAGAGAGAGAGAGAGAGAGATGTGAGTCTTATTCCATCTTAAGACTTTCAATCAATTAAAAAAAATTTTTAGTCTATTCTTACCTCTCTGCTTTCAGAGGTCCCTGATGCAACAATCTTAAATCTTTGGGGATTCTTTGATGTCCACAGAATTGTTCCTCAGCATGACTCCACACGACTTCTTCTTCTGTGACTTCACAGCCACTCTGGAGATGGTTTGGAAGTTTCTTATAAAGTTGAACATAAATTTGTCACACTTATAAAATCCAAGATTTCCACTTCTATGTATTCTGTTCTTCCAAGTAAACTCAAAACTTATGTTTATGGTGGCTTTATTCATTAATCACCAAAAATTGGAAGCTATCAAGATTTCCTTGGGGTGGCTGAGTAGCTCAGTCGTTTGGGCCTCTGACTTCGGCTCAGGTCATGATCTCACGTTTGTGAGTTCGAGCCCTGCATCGGGCTCTGTGCTGACAGCTCAGAACCTGGAGCCTGCTTAGGATTCTGTGTCTCCCTGTCTCTCTGCCCCTCCCCCTCTCATGCTCTGTCTCTCTCTGTCTCAAAAATAAATGAAACATAAAAAAAAATTTTAAAAATTTCCTTCAGCAGACAAATAAACAAATTATGGCGCATCCCTAAAATTTATTGGTAAAAAGTAATGATCTATTGATTCACATACATGAATTTCTGAAATGTATTTTCCTAAGTGCAAGAAGACACATAGCAACCAGACATTATATAGACAAAGGATACATATTAAAAATTTCAATTCATATTAATTATGGAAAAGGCAAAATTATATACATGGAAAACTGATCGGAAGTCATAGGTAAAATAACTGTCTACACAGAGAACCCATATATATTTGTGGATTACGCATCCTATCTTTCCCACATTTTTGTCGAAATTATTTTTTCTCCATTTAATTGCTTTTGTACATTTGTCAAAATTCAATTACTTATGTCTGTTTATTTTGAGGCTATCATATTCCATTGATCTACCTGTGACCATTATCAAACATTCTTGATTCTTTTAGCTTTAAATTAAGCTATGAAATCAGGTAGTGTGATTTTCTCTGAATTTAGTTTCTCTTTTCAGAAATATTTTGGCTATTCTACCTTTGCTTTTCCACAAAAAATTTAGAATCAAGTTCTCTATATCTATACACAAAAAGTTTTCTTTGATTTTGTCCTGAATTGTGTTGAATCCATGGAACAAATTAGGAAAAATTGACATCTTAACAATATTGAGATTTCCAATCCATGAGGATGCTATATATCTCCATTTATTTAGATCTTCATTGATTTCTTTCATTGGTGTTTTATAGTTTTCTGTATAAAATTTCCACACATATTTTGTTTGCTTCATTTATAAGCACTTAATATCTTTTAGTGCTATTATAAATGATATTGTATTCAAATACCTATTTATTTTTAGTATATAATAATACAGTGGACTGTTATATATTCTTCTTATTTTCTGTGACCTCGCTAAACACCTAAATTGTTAAATATATTAGCTCCATTTTCATAATATCTTCTTAACTTCCTGATGTCTGTCTGTATGATCGGTAGTGATGTCATTTTTTAAATTCCTGAAACATCATTTTGTTTCTTAGGGTTTATCATTTTATTAATCTTGTCAGTGAACTGACTGTGGATTGTTGTTTTCTCAGTTGAACATTGATTTTAAATTTTTACTGTCATCTTGGTAATTCTTTCTGTATTTTTAGTTTCTGATTTATTGTTCATTTTTAAGCTTTTAGATATATATTTAAATAATTGATTTTCAGTGTTTATTCCATTTATTAAAAAAAAACATTTATTCATTTTTGAGAGACAGAGACAGAGCATGAGCAGGGAGGAACAGAGAGAGAATGAGACACAGAATCGGAAGCAGGCTCCAGGCTCTGAACTGTCATCACAGAGCCTGACATGGGGCTCTAACCCACGAACCGTGAGATCATGACCTGAGCCGAAGTTGGGTGCTCAAACAACTGAGCCACCCAGGCGCCCCATTATTCTTTTTAATATATACATTTAATGATATGAATTTTCTGCTAAATACTTTCTTAGCCATAGCCTACAAATTTTGGTTTTTCATGTTGTGAGCTAATTTCATGTGCCAATTAAAAATCCAATGCAATTCCAAAGATTCAATCCTGGGAAATTTCAGTATTAAAAGTCAAGAAGGTCAGAAGGAACAAGCAAATAATTCTCAGAATTCATGGCCAGTGACATATAAGGGAAACCAGAAGCATGTGGTGTACTAGAAGCTTAGTTGTGATTTTTAAATGAAACTTCACTACTTCTCTCATCAAAAAGTTGATACTATTTTTCTTCTGCTTATATCTGTGTTGGATTCGTGACTTGATTTGACTAACAGAATTGACAGAATTTATGGTTCTTGAAACAGAATGTCTGGTTTTTTAAATTTGGTTTTAAAAGATTTTGAAATGTATTTTCATGTTCTGTAAATGTTTACTTTTGGACCATTGCCTTGAGACTACTAATGTGTAAGGAGGCAATATATGAGCTTAATTCAGCTCTATGGGAGATTCTCGGTGAGACCACCAGGAGAACCACTGAATTAAACCATAAAATCTTGAAGAACAACTTTTTTCTTGTTTTAGGCCACTTAATTTTGAGCTCCTACCCCACAGAAATAAATAACTGAATAACTAATGAAGAAAATGCTTCATATAAAAATATCATGTATCAGTGTTTCTTCTTCAGTCAAAACAGTTGATTTTGAGATTTGTCTAGTTGATTTAGTAATTCAGCATTCATTAGTTTCTTAAAAAGAAAAAATATTGGCAGGATGACCAATTATAAGAAATGAATTGTTGGCATCAATAACAATTCTCTGGAGGAGTTATCCTTAAAAGGTAAATGGATAAAGTAGGCAATAGCTGGAAAATAAAATGGAATGAGACATTTTTTTTCTGAGATTATACAGAGCTATTACAGGATGTTGTATGCTATTAGAAATATAATAATAAAAAAGGAGGAGACTGATAATGCAGAAAATAGAAAGAATTGTTAGAGTGATACTTCGAGGGGAAAAGAGAAATAGGTGATCACTGGGAATATAGTTCATAACTGGACAGTTTGCCCTTGGTCATGAGTGAATAATGCATTAGTGGCTGGTGCAGGGAATTGGACTATATGGATGTGAGTTCAGGTGCCTGGGAAGTTGTGGTAGTGAGAAGTTTGGGATGCATAATCTGTCAGTTTCTTCCCCTGGAATTTCTTTTGTCTTATGAAATAGGATATAAGGTCATTAATAAGGAGTCAAGATGGTGAACATTTATAAGTTTGAGGAAAATATATTGCACATGAGGTTTCTGTTTTTTGTCTTTTTTTTTTTTTTTGAAAGTGAGAATGCACTAAGAAGTGCATTGAGCATTTACACACCACTTTTAGGTAGTATATTTTAATGTCTGAAAAAAAATTTTACACTAGTATATTATGGTTCTTAATATTGCTTATAGTAAAAAGCTCATGTGTGTCTTTAGTTTATGTATGTATATTCTTGAGTTTACCATAAATTAATTGTGGTTTCCTTGTTGTTTTCCATTGACAGCGAGTAGA
This sequence comes from Cryptoprocta ferox, assembly GCA_028646485.1. Lineage (NCBI taxonomy): Eukaryota > Metazoa > Chordata > Mammalia > Carnivora > Eupleridae > Cryptoprocta > Cryptoprocta ferox. The sequence continues at coordinate 122,820,721 of CM053576.1, read as the reverse complement.
TTTTTTTTTTTTCAAATTCACTATTCAGAGACTCTGGATTGGGAAATGGTCTCATTTTAATTATATATGTGACAGCAGGCACCTGGGTGGCTCAGTTGGTTAAGCGTCCGACTTTGGCTAAATCTTGTAGTGTGTTAGTTCAAGCCCCGAGTCGGGCTCTATGCTGATAGCTCAGAGCCTGGAGCCTGCTTCAGATTCTGTGTCTCCCTTTCTCTCTCTGTCCCTCCCCCACTCACACTCTGTCTCTCTCTCTCTCTCAAAAGTAAAAATAAACATTATTTTAAAAGTCATGTATGTGACAATAAAACCTGGATCACTGTATGAACTTAGCCTTGAAACTTTTAGGTCTTAGATTACTGAAAATACTGCGTGGTCAATTACCCTCCTAGGAACAAGGTAACATCTGTTTATAGGATTCCAACATCCTCGTGGTTTCTCTATTGCCTCCTGAGGTTTCCTCATAGCCTGCTGCTAGGTTATCTATGTTTGTGAGAAGCTGTTTGTTATAGTTTATGTAGCATCCCTAGGTATTTTTAGTGGGAGAGTTTTCAAGTTATTTTGCTAGTCATTTTGCCAGAAACAGAAAATGTGTGTGTTGTGTGTGTGTGTGTGTGTGATCTTGGGAAATTTACATTATATTTTGAGCCACTGTTTCTTAATCAATAATATGGAGATCATAAAATGAACCACACAGAGGTGTTGTAAAGATTATTAAGCAAGGTGAAGCATAAAGAAAAGATTAATTGTTCATTAAATGTTGGTTTATTTTCTTCTTAGAGATTTCATTCCCTATGGTGATATTCAGTGGTCAATATGTAATTACTAGTTGTGAACTGTATTCTGTAATTTGCAAATGAAGAAAACTCTTAAAAATTGCAGACAAGTCTTTTCTTTTCTCCAAAACCTAATAAATTTATCTTATCACAATATGACTTACAAATTGCACATGAAATACTTTTAGATGTGATTTGTAATTAGATGTAATCATTTTTAAAATTCACGCTTGTAAAAATAGTCAACCTAAGTGACTTTTTCAGGTGCAGTGAAATTGGAGCCATTGAGATAGAGACGCCTTTTGCCATAACATCATGCCGAATATCCGTTGTGCAATTGTCAAATTGATTTACAATATAAGAATGAAGGCTACACAACGAACACCCAAGCCTTGAAGTTAATAAAGATTTGGTCACATTACCACAATATATTCATAAAGCTTTACTTTAGACTTGATCTCAAAATACAATGAAGAGTATAATGATATTTTTAAGAACTTGATCCTATGTTACAGCCTCTTTATTACATTTACATAATTTAGAGTCAGAATTTTTTTTCAGACACCAAATTTATCACCTCCAATTTGCAATCTGGAAATCAATAGTGTTCTCTTGGCACCTTCTAACCTCATAAGCAATTAAACATTTGAAATATAAGCTTAGTCTAAAATTGTGTTGACAAGTAACTTGGCCACATCTGTCCTAGAATCTGCAGCCAACAATCATAAGAACATACTTGTAAAGAAAGTGATCGGATATGATTAAAGTGCAAGACAAATCAGCAGCCAAACTATTTAGTTATTGTACAGAGAAATATAATTTTAAGTATTTTTGTCTCCATAATTCATCTTGAAGAAATACAAAAGAGAGACAAAAACATTACTGTGCATTCTCACAAATTGCATATGTCACCAAAATAATAAAAACAACTTGGTCTATAGCCCAATAAATAGTAAGTGTTGAATAAATAGGCACTAATAGATTACTAGTTAATTTATTTAATGTTTTGTTACATCAATGATAATTAAATTCAAAATGGGAATTGGTCATTATTTCACTTAAATTTGGTAAAGGTTAGTAACTGGTATATGTAAGGCACTAATACTTCATGTTTTGCATGAAATATTTCATTTTTATTCCACACAACAAACCTATGAGTTTTACAGTAAGCCATGGAAAATTGAAGTAACACATCCAAGTTTATACAACTCATAAATAATAGAGTCAATATGAGATCCTGGGAAGTATGACACTAGTTCTTTTTTTTTAATTAAAAAAATTTAATGTTTATTTACTTTTGAGAGTGAGAGAGAGCCACTGCGAGCGGGGGATGGGCAGAGAGGGAGGGAGACACAGAATCTGAAACAGGCTCTGTTAGCTCAGAGCCCAATGCGGGGCTCAAACTCATGAACCCGTGAGATCATGACATGAGCTGAAGTCAGCTGCCTAACTGACTGAGCCACCCAGGTGCCCCTGTACTAGTTCTTTACTTACTGCCTTTATATAAAAAAAGGAAATACTAAAAGATTAAAACCATAGAGAGGTGGACACATGGTTTTTGACTAACAATGATGATGTTTCCAACATTGTGTGTGTGTGTTAAATTTCTATGGTGTGTATGTGTGTGCGCATGCGCGCGCGCGCGCGTGTGTTTGTGTGTGTGTGTGTGTTTGTGTTTTCTTGTCCAAACAGTTGCTTGCCAGAGATCAGATTTGGGTGAGAAAGCCTTTCTTTATATATACTGAAGGACAGATGTAAAAAGGAAATGCAGTGTGCCTGGTGCAACATTATATGAACTGAGCGTTGCCATTGCACATGCGATAGTGCCTTAGATTAAGGAAAACCAACTGCGGGAAATGTACTGTCTCATGTTGAAATTGCCTTTCCATCTGTGAGTCTGGCACATGCCCTTGAAACATGATGAGGTTCTTCTGAGTAACAAGGTTTCAACTGTCAATCACTCTGTAAAGAGTTTTATACTGAAGCAAGACATATGGAAAGAAAGATGCTTTCTCTCTTCCTGACCCCTCTATGTATACCTGTAGGACTAAGGCTCCTTTCTAGCAATGCAGCAATGCTAGCAGCCTTCATGGATACTGGTCTTTTTAGTTTTTATTTATTTATTTTGATAGAGAGAGCACGAGCAGGGGAGGCACAGAGAGAGAGAGAGAGAGAGAGAGAGAGAGAGAGGGCGACACAGACTCCAGGCCCTAAGCTGTCAGTACAGAGCCTGACACAGGGCTTGAACCCACAAACTGTGAGATCATGACGTGAGCTGAAGTCAGACACTCACCCAACTGAGCCACCCAGGTGCCCCTGATACGGGTCTTTTTAAATTGCTCATATCGGCTTAGGTCGTGAGAGAGAGAGAGACTAAGAGCGAGAACTTTTGTGATCCTGAGATCCAACCCCGGTTCCAAGAGTGGTTGTTTCTAAGTATATTTGTAAGCAATCCTTTGATTTGCTTGCTTGCATCATATGTTCAGTCATATTCTTGGCCACTAGAGGCAGCAGTTTCCTCTCTGAGTTTGGAGTGACAGGTTAGCCTCTGTAGGATGCCGAAGCGTGAACAAAAGGACACTGGCGATGGAGTAGGAGCAAAGCAAAGCACTAGAAGGTCTAATAGCTTAAAAGCTCTGACAAATCTAAAGGAATGTTTTGAGGCAACTGATTTTAGGTCATTATGCTATTGGAAGACTCAACATAAAAGGTTTATTTCTTTAATAAAATCAGTACAAATATCTTGGTACTTACAGTTTTTAAAGATCCATGACATATGTATTAAACACAATAATAAAGCTGAGAGCCATAAAATTTAAATGACAATTCAAAGGCACACAAACAGTTTGAGTTAGTTATAAAGCTATTTAGAAGGTTGGCAGTACTTTTACCCATGGCCATATATTATTACCCGCATTACTTAAGTTTGAATGTCTGCTGTGATAGGTGCTCGTGAATTAATAAATGTAGCATTGGAACTTCAGTCAATAAGAACAACAAATGTCTGTCAATTCTGAATTTGAGCTTCACTTACCCGTCCAGCAGGGCAGACGGGGGAATAGAGCCACTGACTGTTTACATCAATATCTCAGAATGATAAAGCACTTTATTTTTATTTTGCTTTTAAAAATCTCTAGGAGTCAATTTTATTTTCCATTTTGCACAATGCATCATTCCAGGATCAATTCTGAGTGTTAAAACAACATTTTAGACTAAATACAAATTCTAGTGGGCTTTGAAAGTACTTGTTGAATTTCACTAGATTTTAGCAAAAGCGCATCGTGTATGATTTCATTATAGAACTTGTATTATTGTATATCATGAATTACAGTAGTTGTCTCTCTCAATATCGTTCTTTTCATTGTTCTGTGTGCCTTCAAATCAAATGGGAGAGCTCTAGATATAACTGACTAACAAAAGATGTCACAAAGGCTCAAAACTCTAGGCCGTGCTTCGGACCACTGGATGAGCCAGATTGTAGTCAGTGGTGTGTAAAGGACAAATAAAAACATATGGATTCAAACAGATATTGTTTTGATTTCCATCGTTTCCATTATTTAGCTAGGAGACATTGAAAAAAATCACTTCAACAACATGAAATTCAGCTGTTCCCTCTGATAGCCTAGATTAATTCTTAATTTAAATATAGGACTTCCATCAATTAATATTGCTGCAAAGCAAATTATATGGTAAGTTAAAGGCTTGAAACAACAACCATTTAATTAGCTCTTATTCTGTGGGGAAACTGAACGGTTTGGCCGGTCTGTGTTGGCTGTTCTGGGTGTGGGTGATCTAGAACGGTCTCACACATCTGCCCTTAGCAGGTCTGTCTGGGGAAGCAGGAGCCATCTTCCAGGAGGTCAGCTCGGGTTGTACACACAATGATGGAAAAATCCCCAGAAGCAAGAGAGAGCCAGCCCTAATGTGCAATCATATTTAGCAAAATGCTTTAGTCAGGAATGCTAATATCCCATTGGCCAAAGTAAGACCCATGACCAGGTGCAAAAAAATGTGGAGAAATAAACTCCCCTTCTTAACAGGAACACTTTAACAGCTTTGAAGAATTTGTGGCCTTTTTTTAAAAATTTCACAACAGAGCTGTTTTGAATATTAGTGAAAATGAAGGCCAAGTTTTTATCCTGTGATAATAACTAAATACATGTTATTGTTAATGTGGCTTATCAGTGTTCATTTTATCATCCTATGATTTAACAAAAATTTATTAAGAAAATACAGTAGATAAACCTCCAATCACAATGAATAATAGGTTTGAACATAAGTCTTTGGACGCTTGTTTGAGTATTCCTGAAGAACAGTTATTGATGATTGTGAGAAGTTTATTTATAATTTTTAATATTTGCTTATTTTTGAGAGAGAGAGTGAGAGTGAGTGGGGGAGGAGCAGAGAGAGAGGTGGGGAGACACAGAACTCAAAGCAGGCTCCAGGTTTTGTGCTGTCAGCACAGAGCCCATTTCGGGGCTCTAACACATGAACTGTGAGATCATGACCTGAGCCAAACTCAGATGCTTAACTGACTGAGCCACCCAGGTGCTCCTGGGAGAAGTTATTTTTAAATGAGGGACATAGAACAGAGAATATCCCTTTCTTCAATTTCTACAATTTTCCAATATTTTACTTTTCCTTTTGAAGACATATCTATTTACCTTCGGAATCATGATTACCACATATTCAGAAATTTTCTAAATCATGAGTAAAGAATATATTTTCAGAATACTGAAAGTTCTAGTGATTTAAAATTGTGATTTTTATCCTGACTTTCACTCTTCTGAATCAATGGCATTTATTTCACATTAAAACCTCAAACTCTAAGCTACAAGTGAAAAATATTTGATTACATGTCACCAAATGAGAAGATGTCCTTGGCTTGAATGACATACTCTTTCTTTGTGTCATCTCATCTGGTTTCACATCTGTAAGGTTTCACGTCTATAAATACTAACTATAGACTGTGGAGTTCCACATTTTAACTTCAGTGTGGGCATCTTTCCTGAGCTCCAGATTTGCCTGACCACACTGAGCTATGTTTGAGTTATGCTATAAACCAATTAGAATATAAACACGTAAAAGACCCTGAGTGTGCTTCACTCATCTTTGTTTCCATTGTGATACACACTATTGAGGACTCAGTAAATGCACCACAGTATGTAAAACACTAAGCAAAAGTAGTTGAAATGAAAATTGCCAGAGGAAACTTCCCTCCCAATCCTTTCACCTCAGTGGTTTGAGTGACTTCTCTCTAACTTTTAATACCATTCCAATACCATCTAAAGTGACATTTCCTAAACTTGGCTTAGAATCCCATATGTCATATCATATTGGCTCTAGCAACTCTCAGAACTTAATCTCTGATTTTGCCAAGGACTGTTCTGCACCTGGGTTCTCCTGATGCAGCCAGGAGACCAGATGCAAGGAGGCATCCTGGCAGGTTTTCATGTTGGGTTGGCTAGAGAATCGATATTCTTTTCTGTGATGTTTTATTGTATACAGAGTGTTAGTTCTTCTCTCTCTTTTGTGGGCAAATTGCTGTAGTTTTGTACTCTGGGTTGATGTTTAAATAATGATATTAATGCTGAATACGTTCAGCCACCCTCTCCATTTGTATTTTGATGAATGAATATTAACCACCTCACAAGGTAGTTGTGAGGATTATAGATAGATTAGATTCTGTATGTAGCATTCTTCCTAAACTGATAAAATATATATAAACGTTAGCTCAGAATTCATTCCATAAATTCCTCTGAAATAACTTCACTGCACTAGCCAATTTCTACAAGCTGAAGAGACCCAAAATAAATAAATAAATAAATAAATAAATAAATAAATAAAACTACTATATCCCTTTTTTTTTGAAGGGACTTGTGGTCTAATGATTCATTAAATGGCCTTAAATATCTCTTGCATGCATTCAATACTTTAGATTCCATGCCGTGCTTTCATATGCATTAGCTCATGAGTCCTTCATAACAAACCAGTGAGGTAGACAGAACAGTAATTATTTCTCCCATTAAAAAAAAAGGTAATTGCTCACCAAGGAGGTAAAATGTCACACTTAAGTTTATAGAATATTAGAATATTGGATTTCTGTGAAGTAGACCAATGCTTTTTCCAGCAGAGAAGAAACATTTCATAAGAGGAAAATTGATTTTCACTTGAAAAAAGTGCCTTAATGTATGGATAATCTGAACAAGATTAAACTGTTGAAAAAGAAATAAAAACAAGTAATAACAAAAATCACCTTTTTAAATATCAGTTCTATCTTCCATATCTAATTTGATCATGCTTATATTTGTGCCTAACCCTAAACAATGATTTGTTTCTATGTCTCCTATCAAAAACACTAAGAAAATACCATACATGGAAAGGAAGTAGGACTTAAGTTGAACAGTTATATATTAAAAGTCCATTTCATTCATTTATTAGGTGTGTGATCTTGAGTGAATTACATATCTTTTCTGTGCATTGATATGTATCTTTGGAAATGAAACTACATCTAACTTGGAGAAACTTTGCATTTATTCAAAACAGAGGCAAACAGTATTCACTCAAACAATTCAGATTTTTCCTAATTCCTTTCTATTACCTCCTTATCACTTCACCTTTACTTTATTTTATTTTCCTCAAGTTTATTTATTTATTTTGACAAAGAAGGAGAGAGAGAGGGAGAGAAAGAGTAGGAGAGGGGAAGAGAGAGAGAGGGAAAGAGAGAATCGCAAGCAGGGTTTGTCAGAACAGAGCTCGATGTGGGGCTTGATCTCACAAAACTGTGAGATCATGATATGAGTCGAAATCAAGAGTTGGATGCACAACAACTGACTGGGCCACCCAGGTGTCCCTTACCTTTACTTTAAATATATAATGAATTTGTCCCAATGAAAATAACACCAGCATTCTTCACAGCGCTAGAACAACCAATCGTAAAATTTGTATGGAACCAGAAAAAACCCTGAGTAGCCAAGGCAATCCTAACAAAGAAAACCAAAGCTGGAGGCATCACAATGATGAACTTCAAGATACACTACAAAGCTGTAATCATCGAGACAGTGTGGTACTGGCACAGAAACAGACACTCAGATCAATGGAGTAGAATAGAGAAATGGACCCACAAACATATGGCCAACTCATCTTTGAAAAAGCAGGAAACACTATCCAATGGAATAAAGAGTCTCATAGCAAATGGTGTTGGGAAAACTGGACAGCGGCATGCAGAAGGATGAACTTGGACCACTTTCTTACACCATACACAAAAATAAACTCAAAATGGATGAAAGACCTAAACATAAGACAGGAAGCCATCAAAATCCTAGAGGAGAAAGCAGGCAAAAAACCTATTTGACCATGGCCCCAGCAACTTCTTACTCAACATGTCTCTGGAGGCAAGAGAAACAAAAGCAGAAATGAACTACTGGGATGTCATCAATACAAGACAAAAAATGTTCTGTATGGTGAAGGAAACAATCTACAAAATTAAAAGGCAACCAGCAGAATGGGAGAAGATTTTTGCAAATGACATTTCAGATAAAGGGTTAATATCCAAAATCGGTAAAGAACTTAACAAACTCAACACCCAAAAAGCAAATACTCCAGTGAAGAAATGGACAAAAGATATGAATAGACACTTTTCCAAAGGAGGCATCCAGATGGCTGTCTCATGAAAAAATGCTCAACATCACTAATCATCAGGAAAATACAAATCAAAACCACACTGAGTTACCACCTCACATCTGTCAGAATGGCTCAAATGAACAACTCAGGCAATGAGAGATGTTGGGGAGGATGCAGAGAAGAAAGATGAACCCTTTTGCACTGCTGGTGGGAATGCAAACTGGTGCAGTCACTCTGGAAAACAGTATAGAGGTTCCTAAAGAAATTAAAAATAGAACTACCCTATGACCCAGCAGTTGCACTACTAGGTATTTATCCAAAGGATACAGGTGTGCTGTTTCAAAGGGGCACATGCACCCCAATGTTTATAAGGAGCGCCATCAACAGTAGGCAAAGTATGGACAAAGCCCAAATGTCCATCGACTGATGAATGGGTAAAGAAGACGTGGAGTATTATTTGGCAACCAAAAAGAATGAAATCTTACCATTTGCAACAACATGGATGGAACTAGAGTGTATTATGCTAAGTGAAATTAGTCAGTCATAGAAAGACAAATATCATATGACTTCACTCATACGTGGAATTTAAGATAAAACAGAGATGAACATAAGGGAAGGGAAGGAAAAATAATATAAAAACAAGGAGAGGACAAAACATAAGAGTCTCTTAAACATAAAGAACAAACTGAGGGTTGCTGGAGGGATTGTGGGTGGGGGGATGGGCTAAATGGGCAAGGGGCATTAAGGGGGACACTTGTTGGGATGAGCACTGGGTGTTGTATGTAGGAGATGAATCACTAGATTCTACTCCTGAAATTATTATTGCACTCTATGCTAACTAATTTGGATGTTAATTAAAAAAATAAAATACTAATATTACCTCACGTAAACAAACAAACCAACCAACCAACAAACACATAAACCTTAAAGAAACCCCCATCCTGCTGCACACAAGCATTTCCAGAGGAGTACGGGGTATCCTATGGATTTTACAGATGCTGATTCTGGAGAAGAAAGAATCCATCCAGCTAAATTTATGTCGAGAGGTACAAGTGCCAAAGTTTGAGCGGTTTTTTTTTTAAAGATTTTTTCAGCTTTACTGAGGTATAATTGACAAATAAAATTGTAATATATTTTTAAAAAATAAAAAAAATGAATTTATTTTATATTTTGAGGTCCAAAGAGGAAACTTATTATGTAAAGAAGCAAGACTTCATGATCATCAGGGATGCACTGTTGCGTGATCATCAGGGATGCACATCATTTGTTCAAGCAATTTATATGGTGCTGAAGACTACTTAATTAAATGCAAAGCAATCCAGGATAATCATTTAAAATGAACCTTCTCAGATTTTTTTAACCTTCATGACTTTCTGATGGTTAATAATAAGCATAATAATTAGAAATATAACCACCATCTATCTTGCATCACAAACCTGGTAGATATACACAAAGCATCTAGATCCAAGAGTTACATTGACATTAACTAAAAGTAGTAGAAATATTTACATGAATTTCCATCACCTCTGAACATATGCAAAATTCTTGAGACCATTTAGTAGACTACTAGGTTCACTTATATATTCTGTAGCTTAAACTCTGATTTTAGAGACACACTATAAGAGTTTACTGGTATTAACTTGGTGAAACAGAGTAATAGCCCTAAAAGTTCTGATAAGAGACCCACCCCTACCCCCCCAAAAATACTGGTCTTAAGATAGAATGGAGACAGCTGAAACTAACATAACCTTGTTTGTCAACTATATTTTGATACCAAAGAAAATAATAAAATAAAATAAAACTAGAAAAAATAAAAAATAAAAATAAAAGAGATTGGAGATGACTAGTTCTTAGTGAAGGAAACCATATACTAAGGTTTCCATTAACATGAAAGCTTTGGGACCACAACAGTCCAGGACTGGAGGCAGGAGACAACGCCTACATTGAGGGAATATGCAAAGGAGTGGATGTGACTGTGTATATACCGCATTTTACTTAACGGTCTCCCATTGCTCGGAGAAATCTCAAACAGGCTTGGAAAACTTTCAAAACATCTCATTAGAAATTATGGTGCCGTTGTAAATTCTCTCAATTCATGCTTCTGAGTCTGGATAGGGGAGCATAGGAGTTTATTAAGTTGCCTCAAGACAATTTTCATAGATGTGCAGAGGTGACGGAAATCCAAGTAATTATTTCTACCACTTTTATTTATTGTAGCTCTTGGAACTAGATGCTTTGTGTCTATCTACCAGAGTAGTGACTCAGGATACATATCAATTACATTTCCAATCATTGTGCTTATTTTTGACCATCAGAAAATCACTAAGGTTGAAATGTATGAAAGTTTTAATACTAAATGATTATTATTGATTGCTTTGTATTTAATTAAATGTCCTGCTTTATCATATGCTCTTTAAAAAGTGCTTTCTTGATAATCACAAAGTTTCAGTCTATTATTATAACATTAAAAAATAAGAGTGAATCTTATGTTTAAAGTACAAGTGCCGTGCCAAATAAAATTATATGAAAGAATACCTAAACATTTCAGTTAGTAAAATAAACATAGGTTGTCTGGATGGCTCAGTTGGTAGAGCATGTGACTCTTGATCTCAGGGTCATGAGTTAGATCCCTATCTTGGGTGTAGAGATTATTTAAAAAAATGATAAAGCATTAAAAAATTAAAAAATAAACATAATTTAAAAAGAAGAAAGTCTATAAAATCTTTTTACTAACGGATTGCTCCACTGAGTGATGGTTTTACCAATAATGTTCATTTTAAGAAAGCACAGCCAAAGAACAGAAATTGAATAAAACAAATGTAATAGTTATTACATCCCATTCATTAAGTATGGCCTTAATATATTCCCTCTTATTAAGAAATTCATACACAAATTCATTAACAAATGAAACAGCCCCAGGCTTCAACGCAAGTTAAGTAAATTAATTTCAAGCTACAAAAATTCCGATAAATTCAATGTTTATTGAATTCTTCTTATGAACCAAGCACTGTGATAATGCCAAAAATAAATGACATGCTCCTTGCCACAGCAGGTGCAAATAACTCCTGCATAAGCAGTCATTACCCAACCTTGTGGTTAGACCTGGAAAAGCACTGGTCAATTTCCAGAAGCCATGGAGCATTAGACTCAAGATTTAAGCCTGCTTGAGGCATACCTCTGTACAGCCTTCTACTCTTTTGGGGACAGGAATTGGGAGAGGACTGGGATCGGAAGAAAATTTTTTACTAGTTAAGTTGCATACAGCTGTTAACGTTCCATAACCTGCTAAAAAGAAAATCTATTTAACAATCAATAGTAATTGAAAAAAATATTCTTTTTTTCTAACATTTTAATGGTCTCGTGCTTACCTAGCAACCCTCTGATTCAAATTTAGTTTGGCTAAATGAGAGGGCTCACCAACAGAGGAAAATATGTTCTTCCTCACTCAAATGGTTTATTAAAATAGATGAACAATGCATTCATTTGTATTATGATTCACCATCACAGATGACTTGTGATGGAAGGAATGAACTGGTTGTGGATAAGTTCTGGACACAGAGAGATAAATGGTCAATTCTTTTCCTGCCAATTGTAAGTTGTGTTATACTAGAAAAATTGCTTAAACTCTGAACCTCAGTTTGATTGTCTATAAAACTAGAGTATAATAACTGCTTCAAAGGTCTTGTGAGAATTGAATTAAAATGCATATAAGCCTTTAGCATAGTCCAGGATAGAAAATAAATCTTCACTAAATACCTGTTATTATTGTGGTTATTTCTAGTCCCTCTGAATATCCTAAAGGTAAATTTTTAAAGGAGTGTTAAGGTATTTACTCAGACTCAAATAAATTTTAGTCAGAATGAATTTATTTCTTGAATTCTGATAGCCCGTAGGCATTAATAAGGAATTGTTCTAGGCCACATTCAATGAATCTTCCGCAGACATGACTATACATTTTGAAAATGTATATCCCTTGTCCCTTCTACATAAGTCTACCACATTTGTACTTAGCAGCTTTCTCTTTTTCCTGTGAACACAAATAATATGTAACTTTTTATTTTTTAAATATTATTTATGTTTAATTTGTATTATGTTCAGGAGAAGGAAAAAAGAGATGATTCACAGGACAAAATGTATCACTTTTTAAAAGTTCAATAGAAGTTCCTGGAAGAGGAAGCTCGTCTAGATACAGACTTATATCAGATATTTCAGTAGAAGTTCTGTCCACTTCAGTGCCTCATCCTGGAACTCACACAGGACTCACTTTGCGAGATTTAAAGATACCGATGTCTTCTTCTTTCCTCCAGAATTTGTGCTTAAACAGCCTAAGGTGTGGCCTGAGGACTGAGATATTTAATAGTTTCCCAGCTGATTTTCATCTGTACCCATGTTTGAGATGGTGGGCCTCCCTTTTTATTTTATTTTATTTTATTTTATTTTATTTTATTTTATTAGATTTTATTTTATTTTTTTAGATTTTTATTTATTTTTGAGAAAGAGAGAGACAGAGCACAAGTGGGGGAGGGACAGAGAGAGAGTGAGGCACAGAATCTGAAGCAGGCTTCAGGCTCCAAGCTGTCAGCTGTCAGCTGTCAGATCTGACCTGAGCCTGAGTCAGATGCTTAACAGACTGCTCCATTCAGGCGCCCTATGGGCCTCCCTTTCTAAAGTTTTGTGTCATTTCCATAAATGTATTGAATCAAAATATTAGGGACTATGAAAACCTCTAAGGCTTTGCACTTTGAAATATCACCCTATTTATGTATTGAGAGTCTCACCATGTAATAGGGGAGAGAGCATACAGAAAATAAAGTACAAAATTTCACCATGCATATGTACTCCGTGCATGCATCACTTAAATGTATATGTCCGGAGAGCTTTGGGAAGAAATAGGGTTAGAGCTTGGAATAGAAGAATTCACCAGTTCAAGGTACACCTTGAACTGAAAAAAATTTTTTTTAAGTAACGTGATTGTTGTTTCTTTTATTAAAATAATACATATTCACGACCTTTAAAAGATCAAGCAATTAAAAACATTAAGGATTAAAGTTAAAATTAAAGACTCACTAAACATTTATCCTTGGAGAATGAAGCATTTCTGATAGTCTGTAAATGTTGTCCAAAAATGTCTCTATAAATACTACATAGAGATCAATAAGCAGATAGATGTGGTTACATACATGAGACCATATTATGGATGATTCACATTCTTCGTTTAAATTAGCACATTAAATTTAAATTAACATTACAATTTTTCATTTATTTCCATACTTAATATTCAAATGATTTTATTTTAAAGTTATTTATTTCTAAATTTTCTTTATTATGTTACTATGTCTAGGACATACTTTCTTTTCAAAATGTTTTTTTCCAAGATCTTATTATCTGACATATTAGATGTTTAAATATCTTTTTGTTCAATGACTATTTAAAGGGTGTCTTTCTAGGAACAAAATTTGGGGAATATGCTTATTTTCCAAATCAGGATTTTTAGAGTATTGTTTCTCTTTCTTTTTTTTTAAGTTTATTTATGTATTTTAAGAGAGTGAGATCAAGCGAGCATGCAAACAGGGGAGAGGCAGAGAGAGAGGGAGAGAGAGAATCCCAAGCAGGCTCCAAGCTGTCAGAGTGGAGCCAGACTCAGGGCTTGATCTCATGAACTGTGAGATCCTGACCTGAGCCAAGGTCAAGAGTCTGAGGCTTAATCAACTGAGCCACCCAGGTGGCCCTTATTTTCTCTTTCTCACAGACACAAGTATTGCTGTACATAAAACTTTTTATCACATGACACATTAAGAAGCTATCAAAATTGGGAAAAATATGTGGTTATACTTCACAGAAATTGTGAACTCTGTGTTGTATAAAGATTATTTAAAACAACATCACTTAAGGGCCATCTTAGCTGGTTGAGCATTTGACTCTTGGTTTCTGCTCAGGTCATGATCCTGCGGTTCCTGTGGTCGAGCCCCTCCTCAGGTATTCTCTCTCTCTCTCTCTCTCTCTCTGCCCTCCCCTGCTTGTGCTCTCTCATGTGTGCTCAAAATAAATTAATAAATTAAAAAGCAAACATCACTTAAGAAATCATGAAATGTTCAAATATTTGGATCTTGTTATTTGCCATTAGAGTAAATGAGCTAACAAAAATATTAGGCATTTTGCAGGGAAAAAAAACATTTTGAAAGATACGGTTTTAAATCAGATGCTCAATTTTATGAGATTGGCACACTGCTTACTTCCCTAAGAAGGCTGGTTCAGATTCCCAGTTTTAACTATTAGCCTTATTCCATTTTAAATTTTTTTTGTAGACAAATGAGAGGGTCTTACATTTATCATCTATGCTTGATGAAAGCTAAAAGGAACTATTTTTAATATATAGTATGAAAGATATATGATGGCATATATATTTTAGAATCTGAAAAACATTTCATATGGTTGAAGACAGGTTTGGCTTTAAAAAATAGTTATAAAGATATATAGATGATAGATATACAGATATAGATAGATAGATGATAGAAAGCATATTTTTCTAGTGGACTTCTTACTAAAATAAAAAATATAACAAACTCAATTCACACGAATTAAGCACAGTAGTCTGGTGGCTAAAATTAAGTGATGTGAAGGCACACCCACACATAATCAGTTTCTGCATACCAATGTGAGAAGAATGATATTAAAGTGTGGGAATAAATGAACTTAGATACTGTAAGTATTTATAGTGAGTATTATTTAGTATTATATTTATTTAGTATTGTATGGATCTTAAAAAATTATAAACACAAAATAAATATCGAAATTAAGAGAAATGCTTTAAAACTTATAGGCCAATCTCTGATGTAAGCATAGAAAGAAAGATTCTACACAAAACATTAGCAAATTGAATTCTGTCCTATGAAAAAATATACATGATTGCCAGACTGGATTTATTCCTTGAATATGGGGTTGCTTTTATATTTAAAAATGACTGGCCAATGTACTTTATTTTATTAAAATAATATTTGAGAAAACCTATAGAACTATCTCAGAAATATACAAAATTATTTTTATGAAATCCAACAACCTGAAGTCAGAAGGATGTTTACAGTCACATTTCTACTCATTTTTATACTGGAGGTACTTGCCAGAATAAATTTTTTAAAATTTTTTCTAGATTTATTGATTTATATGTTATTTATATTCAACATATAACGTGGTGAATGTTTGTAATATACAACGTGTTGATTTGATATACATACATATTATGAAGTGTTTACCACTCTAGTGTCAGCTAACATGTCAATCACCTCACATAATCGCCATTTCTTTTTTTGTTTTTTGATTTTGTCTTGTTTACGATCTACTCTCGTAAGGACTTTGAAGTATATAATACATTACTGTTAACTATAATCACTATGCTGTATACTAGATCCCCAAAATGTATTCATCTTCTACCTGGAAGTTTGTACCTTTGACCAATAACTTCCCATTCCCCCATCTTGCTGCCCTGATAACCACCATTTTGCAGTTTCTAGACAGCTTTTTAAGATTCTACATGTAAGTGAAACCATGCAGCATTTATCTTTTTCTGTGTGAATTATTTCACTTAATGTAATGCCCTTCAAGATCCATTCATGCTGCAAACAGCATATACACATCTTCTTTACCCATTCATTTGTTGATGGAACAGGTTGTGCCCATATCTTGGTTATTGTGAGTAATGCTGCAATGAACATGGGATGCATAAGTGTTGCTGAGATTCTGATTTCATTTCCTTTGGGTATGGGATTCGTGGATCTCATATGGGAGTTCTATTTGTAATTTCATAAAGAACCTCCACACTGTTTTCTATTATGTTTGCACCAATGCACACATCTGTAATAAAGGGTTGATATCCAAAATAGATAAAGAATGCATGCAACTTGATAGTGAAAAAAACAAACATCCAAATAAAAAAACAGGCAGAGAAACTGAGTAGGTATTTTTCCAAAGACTCAAAAATCACTACCCTAAAAATACTTTGTGTCTCATCTATTCATCATTTCCTTTTCCTCTCCATCTATCTCCTAGCAAACACTGGTCTTTTTACTGCCTCTACAATGTGGTCTTTTCCAAAATACAGTTGGAATTAGGACTTTGGGTGATAATGATATGCGAATGTAAGTTCATTGACTATAATAAATGTACCATTCCGATGCAGGATGTTGATGGTTGCAGAGGTGTGTGTGTGTGTGTGTGTGTGTGTGTGTGTGTGTGTGTGAGGGCAGAAGGTATATGGGAACTCTCTGTACTTTCCACTCCATTTTGATGTGAACACAAAACTATTCTAAAAAATAAAGTATACTTTAAAAATAAAATGACTCAAAAAGCACTTACCATAATCACTGTTAAAATTACAGATGTCTGTTCAAAACACAACTTGAGAGGAATAAAAGAAAAGTTAAAGACCAGTGAACTTCTTAATTTTGTGATATTTCTAGCATACAGAAATTCAGGTTCAGAATATATAGAGAATCTTCAAAAGTTGATGAGAAGAAAAGAGCCCAACACTAGTGCAGGCATGTCACAGAAAGAGTATGCAAGTTGGTAATAAGTAAGTGAAAAGATGTTAAAATGCATTAGATAAGATGGAAATACAAATTAAAACTACAAGATACCACTAGTTATCCACCAACTTTTCTAAAATTAAGTAACCTCACAGTATTATGTGTTTGTGAGAATGCAGAGTAAAACACTATTGTTGGTAATATAAATCTGTACACTTTGAAATCTGTTTGGTATTATCTATCATATTGAATATCCACATATATGTGACTCATCTATCAATTCTACTAGTAAGCATATACCTCTCCCCAAATACGTGTATATGTGGCCCAAAGGCCTATTACAGAATATTCATAGCATTACTAATGATAATAGCCCCAATGTTAATATCCACCAATAGTAAATGGAATGAATAAATAAACCATGGGATAGCTACATGGTGGAAGACTATATGACACAGCAATGGAAAGAAAAAAAACTACTGACACACTAAAATATGGAAAGAGTGAAAGAAGTTGGTCAAAAAGAAACCAGTACTGTGCAAATCAACATGTAAAGTTTAAAAAGTCAAGACTAAGCTATGTTGCTTGATTACAAGATAGTGGTTACTTTTTGAGGGAAGAAAGGGTAGTTTAGAAGAGGGCTGAAGACCGCTCTTGGGATGATGATAACTTTCTACTTTATTTCTGGTTGTTTTATGAGTTCATTGACTTTGTGTGTATTTATGATTTATGTGTATAGTACATACTTCAATAAAAACGTTTGATAAAAAATATCATGTGCAAGACTTTAATAGTACTAGAATCACATTACTTGGACTTAAATATTATTATCTATGGCAATACTGTCTGGGCATTTTTACTTAACTCTCAGACTCATTTTTATTTTACATAAAATAATATGATGAAACTATAAATCTCAGAATTACACAGTATGATATGGTTAGTGTGCTCTGTCATCTAAAAAGCACTTAATAAATGATATTTGTTGCTGTGTTTTTGTGCTGTTTCTGTTATTTTCATTATTGACTTCTTTCTTAAAGCAATATTTGAACCTTACTGATTCCATTACAGCTGTCTTTTTTTTTCTCACTTTTCATGAGCATATGGCTTTTAAACTTGTGACAGTACCAGTAGTATAATTTTAACATCAGTTTTATTACCACCCATTTTGTAGTCTTGGGCAAGTCCTTTCCTCTCTTCCTCACCAAGTCTTACATCTTAAAAAAAAAAAATTGGGGTTTAGGTAACATGAGAGCAAGTTTCTACTTACTCTAAGTTTCTGGTAAACTGTTAAAATAATATTATGGTCACAGGTATATATAATAAAACAACTAGATGCAATATAAACCATGTCTTGTTGAAGGGTCATATATTTTATACCTTTTGAGGTAACCAATTCTTACTTTGTTCCACATTGAAAGAAACTATAAGGCTCTGCAGATATGCAAAAAGATAAAATGTCACACTCTACTTCCAATATCATTATTTATGTTGTAGGGTACATAAAGAAAGAGACAGAGATAGAGACAGAGATAGATATTTATATAAGATATGCATATATATTTCCTTGTAAACATACACATACACATCCAACACACATACATACATTCCACACTTTCTCGTCACATGAGGATTTCCCTTTATTTCTTGAAAGCAGAATATGTGTGGATAGAACTTTGTGTTCTTCTGGTACAAGGAAGTCTGCTGATGAATTACGCTGTTAGAAAATCATTTAGATTTGGAAAATACAAGAAAGAATGTTATTAAAGTTTTGAGGGTAAAGACAGATTCTCTTTCATAGAAAATGTTTATAAGGAGGTATGTTGTAATATAATGACCAAAAAGTAATGTTAAGAGAATAAGGATACATATCACTAGGTAAATGACACTTCAAATTACTTGAATTGAGAGTAATATTAGGCAGCATAGAAAATCTTACAGAGGATGAGGACTTTTTATTAAACAATAAAAATAGAAGTATTCTACATATATATGTATAATATATAAGTACCCACACATATACATATATATATTTAGAGGGAGAGGGAGCATGAGTGGAGGAGAGGACGAAAGAGGGAGAGAGAATCTTAAGCAGGCTCCTCTCTCATCATGGAGTCTGATGCCCAGCTTGATCCCTTGACCCTGGGATCATGACCTGAGCCAAAATCAAGAGCCATTCACCTAACCAACTGAGCCACCCAGGCACCCCTGCATACCTTCCTTCTTATGGACAATATTAAGAGAAATAATATTCCTTTGCTCAAGAGGCATTTATGGAGTGCCCTCCCTCACACAACACACACTTTCAGAAGAGCTGGCCATACCTTCGTAAATGAGGCAGACCATTTCTTTGTGTTCTTATGAATTGTTTTCTAGCCCCAGAGATAGACATTAACAACTAAACAAATGAGCAACATAATTACAAATTCTGATGGATTCTATGAGGGCAACAAACAGGATGATAAAGTGTATAGTAAATCTCAGGGTCCACATTAGGTACGTTTCCAGTAGACTCTTTCTGCGGAAGTAATATCTGAGCTGAGAATTGCAGGTGAGCGTGAGGCAGCTAAAGGAAGAGAACTTCAGTGAGGGAGGAGGAAGCACAAATGCTCATCAGCAGAAATAGGGTGGAAAGGCCGAGGGAATGAATAGAAGACAGGAAGGAAGGTTAGATCTGATTGAATGCTCCAAGATAGCCACACTTCACTTGGATATCACCTCCTAACAAAGGAATTTCCTGATCCTCTATCAAACTAGCATCCCTTTTGTCATTCCCTGCTGTGGACTGAATTATTTCTATAAAATCTATGAGTGGAAGTCCTGTTCCACAATGTGATGATATTTAGAAGTGGGGCCTTTGGGAGGGAATTTGGTTTAGAAGAGGTTGTTAAGGGGGGAGTCCTCATGGTGCCATTAGTGTCTTTATAAGAGAATAAAGAGACCAGAGACAAAGTGTCAGTATCCTTCAGACTGTATTTTCCCCTATTATCAACACCTTACATTAATATGGTGTATTTGTCTCAATTAAGGAAAAAATGTGGATACATTATTAATAACTAAAATCAATTCTTCATTCTGATGTCCTTAGTTTTTCCCTAAAGTTCTTTTCTTCTCTTACAGAACCCCATTAGAATGCCACATTATAGAGGCGCCAGAGTGGCTCAGTCAGTTAAGTATCCAACTTTGGCTGTGGTCATGATCTCATGGTTCATGAGTTCCAGCCCTGCATCAGGCTCTGTGTTGACAGCTTGGTCTTGGAGCCTGCTTTGGATTCTGTGTCTCCATCTCTCTCTCTGCCCCACTCCAGCTCTCTCTCTCTTTCTCAGATACATAAACATTTAAAAAAAAGCATGACATATTATTTTTAGTCATCACCTTTAGGCTCTTCTTGGTTGTAACAGTTTCCCAGATTTTCTTTTTTTGCTAACCTTTACAGTTTGGAGACACTGCAAGATACTCTGGAACCATCTTTTATATTTCCTGTCCTGGTCATGAATCCATCATTTCTCCATAGAACCCTGGTTCCTTTGGTTGGAGAATGGCTCAAGAAAACAAGATTACCGTAGTTTTAGAGTAAGTATTGAAATAGGGTAGTATGACTCCTACACAGTGCGTTTTTCTTCTTCAATATTGTGTTGGATATTCTAGCTCTTTTGCCTTTCTATGAAAACTTTAGATTTGTTTTACTGATAACTAAAAAATAAGTCGCATTAAAAATGTTTATTTTGAAAGAGTGTGTGTGTGTGGGAGTGGGGGAGGAGTGGGGAGAGGGGGAGAGAGAATCCCAAGCTGGTTCCTCACTGTCAGAGCAGATCATGACCTGCATGGAAAACAAGAGTTGAATGCTTAATTGACTGAGCCACCCAGGTACCCCCAAAATAAGTTTGATTTTAACTGGGGTTGCATTCAATAAATAGATCAAGTTGGAAAAAAATGAAGTCCAAACAATGCTAAGCCTTCTAATCTATGAGCATGAAGTCTCTCTGCATTTATTTAGATTTTCTTTGATTTTTTCCATCAGAGTTATTTTATTTTTTCCACAAATAGATCCTGTATATTGTGTTTTGTAATTTTTGGTTCTACTGTTAATGATATATTTTTCTTATTTCAAATACCAATTATTCATTACCTTGTTCCTTATTTTAGGGGAAAAGTCATCTGCTTCTGAAAATGTTTATTGAATTACACATTTTGTTATGCACATTTATATGATAAAATACCACCACTACGTTTGACTATGATCCACTGTCAAAGACCTATGTTTATTGATGTGGGAAGTACATCATGATAATACTTTGACAAAAATAGTAACGACTAATTCTAACAACCTTTTCATTTTCTAAAGATTTTTTAATGTTTATTCATTTTTGAGAGAGAGAGAGGGAGACAGAACATGAGTAAGGGAGGAGCAAAGAGAGAAAGAGAGAGAGAACGGGGGGAGACACAGAATCCAAAGCAGGCTTCAGGCTCTGAGCTGTCAGCACAGAGCTGGATGTGGGGCTTGAACCCATGCACCATGAGATCATAACCTGAACCAAAGTCAGACACTTAACAGACTGAGCCACCCAGGGCCCCCTAATAAACTTTCCTTTTCTAAAAATTGTACACATACACATTAGAAAAGCATTAAATAATAAATTTAAACACATTAATAAATAACACTTTGGAAAGTGGGATATAGGTAGCATTTTCCTTAGAACTTTATTAAAATATCCAATTATTCTTCACTGAACAAACATTATTATTTACTAAACAAAGCAATAGGAAAATGCTCATAAATTAGATATTCTAGACTGAAGACATTTTTCAGTGTGTTCATTGGGGCCTCCTGCCCTCGTTTCCTGAGCTAAGTATTTACCACAGAATATAAGTGTAAAAAGGCTATGACCATTCCCACTCTCACTCTGAAGAAAAGAGAAAGAAAAAATGATGACAGAGTTGAACACTAATGAATACTGAGAGGCTCAGAAAGTAGAAGAATGAGTAGAAACTCATCCCAAGTCAGAAAAGATGTTAGACACTGCTTTCAGATCCCCGCTCCCAACCCCCCCCTCCCCCCAAAATGGCATTTGCTCTAAAAATCCCAGAACAGGACTACCCAGTTGGAGTTCACCAAGTTGTTAGGAAGTAGCAATGGAAGGACCATGTACCTCCTGCTCTGGTCTGTGAATGAACATTATATAGTGACAGGTGTTTGTGCACAACTAAGAACACTTATAAAAATTTAATTTGGAATACTTGCAACAATATTCATCAATAACTGGATTAGGAAACTTTTTAGAGTAAGACCACCAGAGATAAGTAAGAGGTACAATCTCTCTGCTGTATCTGGAATGAAAAAAATACAATTAACACTAGAAAAATAGTTACTGGAATTTCAGTTTTGCATAAAAGGATGAATTTAAAAGAAGAGAAACAGATAAGAAAAGTTTTCAGCTAACAATAACAGCCTTCTTGTATCTAATTATGAGACTACCTTGTCCACACCACAGAGGTACATAGGAGCAGTAGATGGAGCTGAAAACCCAGTAGGTTAAAATAACTTGCTAAAAATTACTAAGACATCAAAGGGCCAAGTTAGAATACAAGTTCAGTTCTAACACCCTGCAAAGGTCAGACTCATTCCATAATAGCACGTTATTATAGCTTATAGATGTTGCTAGGCAGGAAACCTTACCCAAAAATATATATACATACACACACAGGAAGCGGAGTGAGATGAAACTATAGTAAAGGGATTTGCTGATAATGAAAAAGTGGGAAATCCACTCCATTTATTAACTTCTCTTTCTTGAAAATCTGCCAACTAAGATGAGGGAAGGAGAGAAAAATACCTACAATGACCTAGACACAGAATTGCTTTTCCACAAGCAAAGGGGTAACATATGTATTGATTGCCTAGCCAGAGAAGGAGAGTCCTATTTGACCTTTGTTTAGGAAACAACTTCTGCTCCTTTCCAGAAATGATTTCCTCCTCCTCTTTGCATTACCATATATAAATATTGCCTTTAAATTATGTTTTATATTAAAGGTTAAAACAGTTTCTGCCTATATAATACATCTATAATTTACAGCACATTGGTATGCTTTTATATTTATATATTGCTCTAAATAGCATATTCCCGGCTTAGGGTCTATTATTATGTCTGACAAAATTGAAATGAGAACATTAGAAATTTGAATTTAGTGAGGTATGGGACCCTCAGGGACTATACAACGCATTCTTAAAAAGTTAATCCCATATAGCATTGAACTACTCCAGTGCCCTTGAGGACTTATATGTTCTGTATTTTAAGTAATCTGATTCATGGCTTTTGTTTATATATAAAAGTAGAGGACATTATATGGTTACTATATCTGCCTTATTTAAAATAAAGGACAATTTTCTTTATTTTTTGTTAAAATAGCATCTGTATGCTTTATTTGCATTGAATACATCGAAACATAAGCTCCTTTTTTAAATTTCCCATTCCAATTCTTTTCTAAGTATTGTGCATAAAGTAATGTACATTAACCTCCTAGATGTAGTTCTTCAGTTTTAAGAATATTTCCCGATTTATAGCATTTAATTGTATGCTTATATAAAAATCAATGGGATGCTTACTAACCAAAATACTTTCTCAAATGTTTAGTCATAATATGGAAGTTCCTTTTGGTACCCTCTTGTGAATTTCATATTTCAGAATTTATTCTCTACAATACTCTGTGATGAGATTACTAAAAATATAAATTCAATAAGGTCTAGGCCAGCAGAACGCCACCTAAGTCTATGTAACAGCCTTCATAGACTTATCATACACACTACAGCTGAAGTTCTCATATGTTTCTTATTTCATGGAAATAAAAATGTCCTTTGAAGTAGCATGTTATTTTTCCTATAATGCTATATGTTTGGAACTCCGAAGATTCTCTCTTCTTTCAGACTATATTCTGTATCTGTGTTTCCTAGATTCTTTTACTTGCAGTTCTGGGGATGCCCCCACAAGCCACACCCTTGTCAGCTCAAATTGACACTATTAATAAAACTAAACATTTTAGGGTTCTCTGCTAGTTTTTCTCATGAAATTTGGAGAATTTTTCTAAAACTTTCATGGATAAAACCACCAACATTTAAAAAAAAATGAGAGCCACAGTGAAATTAGAGATTGCTTGTCCCATGATGACATTAAACTCCTATTTGAATTCATCTAGACCAAAGGTTTTGTAATGGAAGACATTGTAAAGTCATCTGGAACAGGCAGCTGCATCTGGAGGGCACCTTTCTGTTACAGGGCTAATAAATAGGAAAGAAATTGAGCATTTCATTTCTCTGACAGACTGGGACCATTAACAATTTTTTTTAAAAATGTACAATATGGAAATATGTTATAAAAGCATAGTTTGAAGACTGGGAAGTTGGCCTGGATTACTGAAGGATGGGTATTCTGAGAGGCCAGGTGGTGGGCCAAGGAGAGGACATTAAAAGATAATGAGATTGTGGGGCACCTGGGTGGCTCAGTAGGTTGAGCAACCAGTTCTTGATTTTGGCTCAGGTCATGATTTCAGAGTCGTGGGAAGAGCCCAGCCTTGGGCTCTGTGCTTAGCGTGGAGCCTACTTGGAGTTCTCTTTCTCTCTCCCCCTTTACCCCCTTCCCCTACTCATGTTCTCACTCTCTTTCTCTAAAATAAATAAAATGGAAAAAAAATTTTAAAAAGGTAATGAGATCATACAGGGAAGTTATAGCAATGCCATGGGAATGCTTTAATGTCTATTTTCACCCCAAGAGTTGAGGACCCTCCAGCAGGCTATCAGATCTCTCCTTGGCCTATCACTCTATTGGGAACAAAGGTGAAAGGAGCTTGGGGGATTTACATTTCAGTTCCTAGGTCAATAAAATTAAGATTCAGACAAAACTCTAACCTCAGGATAAGGACATGGATAAGGATAAGGTGCCATGCTGAGGCACTTGGGAAGTCAGAGTAACAGCCATAAAGGCATATGCACATGACATTAGATAATTTCTTCCTTGAAAAAATCTTGCAGGGCACCTGGGTGGCTCGGTCGGTTAAGCGTCCAACTTCAGCTCAGGTCATGATCCCGCAGTTTGTGGGTTCAAGCCCCGCATCGGGCTCTGAGCTGACGGCTCAGAGCCTGGAACCTGCTTCAGATTCTGTGTGTCTCTCTCTCTGCCCCTCCCCTGCTCACACTCTGTCTCTCTCTGTCTCAAAAATAAGTAAACATTAAAAAAAAGAAAAAAAGAAATCTTGCTAGGAATTTTAACTGATAGCCCTATTTAAGGTTTTTCTATTTGGTATATTTAGGTTGTACTCAGTTTCCTGAATTTAAGAGCAGAGAAAATGCCCTGATCTAGGGAAAAGGGTAGGCTGTAATTGAGGTCGTCATGAAAAGTGACAAGGACAAAGGAGTTGGAGGAGGTAGTGCAAAAATCAAGAAGGAGAAGAAAGGAACCATGGAGTCTTGGGTAGAGATTGGGAAACACACGCAATTTCAAGAGCTTGGTTAGGCTTCCGTAGTCAAACAAATAATGGATGTCATCTAAATTCATTAGTTCACATCTTCAGAAGATGACAAATCCATCTCTTAGCCTAATTATGTTCACTTGCAAGCATATGGACTGGAGGGCTCCCTGAGAGTGCATGAGTGGGATCAAGAGGCCACGCAGGACATCAGAGCTCAGGAGATCGAAGAGTTAAAGAAAGTTTCTACAAGGAACACCATTGATTATATAGTTAGAACAACTCAGAATGATAGTAAGATTTAAGGAGCGAAGAAGACAATATTTGTCATATAATTAATTAATTATCAACCCCTACCAATCAGTCATTTTAGCTTTTAAATAAATACCTTTAATTATGTTGCAGTCATGACTGGCCAAGCAAATCCTTTTAAGGTTTTAATTGCTCTGGAAGGTTGGAGCGCTCTTGAACACATTGAGATGAAAGTTTAATGCTGGAATTTTTGTTCCTTGTTTATAATGATTACCATAATGATTTGCAAAGAAAACATTTAACTGTGTTAAATTATTCTACATATCTGAGGGATGGACTGATTGTAGAAGGGGGGAGGTCCTGGCACAAGTAAGTAAAGACCTCTTTATTGGGAGGGGTGGAAGAAGGCAACGAATCCCTTCCCAGCTCCTGACTCCTGATTAAGTGGCTTAATGGGCTACAGAATGAAGAGCAGGTAGCCCACACAGCAGTCTGGGACTAACCCCACTTTACCTACCTGGATTTCCAAGCATGAAACGTGCAAGTGCAAATGTGAGTTTGGGTTGAAATCAAAGGTGGCCATGCACAGCCTGAAAGGGCACAACAGTGCAGGGAACGTGGACTTGTTTATCCCATCTGCACACAATGATAGGTTTAAACGGTAAAGTCAGCTGGCTCACTACAGATGTGATCACTGAGACTCAGAGTGGTTAAGTTTCCGGCTCCTTTCACCCAGGGGAAGCCCATCCATGTTCTTGTGACATTTCATCATCTGCTTCTGGAAAACACTTTCTTCTTCCCTTTTCATCTTCTATGTTTCTCCCCTCCCTTCTGCACCTTCTGCACTATCTGCTGCATCCTGTGCTCACTGCTTCCCTACAGTTTGCCCCTCTTGTGCTCTCTCATAAATGGCAGAATCCTAACAGAAATTTTTTCACTCACCCTAAAGGGCTGGTGGCTCCAGCGGGGTTCAGATGGCTCAGGAGGTCATGGCCGTGCTCACTGTCCCTTTGTCTCTGGCCATGGAATTTTAGAACATGCATAAATATATACTTGCAAATGAATATAATTTAGCTAAGATACTTGCCTGCTGACACTAATTTATATATCATCATGTATATAAAGGGTTTATAAGTGGTGTTTTATCTTTGTTCTGCTGTGACTATTTTCTTGTCAGCTTCCAACAGCACTCTGCAGAGGATTCAAAGATGCCAGTTACACATCTGTATTTGTTTTATGTTTTAAGAGATCTACTTTTTCATTCATTCTTTTTTTTTGATACAAAGGTCTATGAGGGAGACTCACCTAAGAAAAGGAAATTAGAAACCAAGTAAGCAGGATATTCAAAAGATAGCCATGTACCACACACAATGATGAAATTTCCAGAGTGCCTTTGGCTCAGGTGAGTCTCTTTAATAATATATGTATAGCAACCCTCGCTCCCTTTGCAAACAGGTGGGTGTGAGGGGCTTCATAAAGGTCTCCTCATTGCTCCATTCGCTGTCTCTGAGAGGAGGGTGAAGTGGTTGGGAAGACTTTCCTTTGAGTATCTGGATGGAGAAATGGGTTCTGCGTGGCCGCCATTTGTAGAAGGTAAGGGGGGGGTGAGACCATGGCAGTCATGGGACACATGGGACATGTGCAGGACTTCCTCATCAGCATCATGCAGACAGTAACTGAGGTCCCCATGCACCTCGAGAAGAAATATGGTGGGGACTCTAGGCAAATGTCAGTAGATGAGTGGGTTTGGAAATGGAAGCAGGCACTTAGATTGATCTAAGTTCCTTTGGAAAATAATGCCGGGAGACCTCATCTTTTGAGGGGGGGCGGATTCTGCTTCATTGATTTGTGGCAAGGGGATTGCCTGCCCAGGGCACATTCTCCTGTGCTGGCCCTGGTCCCTGTACATTTAATTTCTCCCCTCTAATTGACATATAATTATCATACATTGTATTAGTTTCAGCTGTACAACAATATGATTCTACACATGCACCCACTGTGAAATGATCACTACAATTAAGTTCGGTCACCAGCCATCACCACTGAAAATTACCAAAAAAGTTCTTTTCTTGTGATGAGAACTTTGAAGACCTACTCTCCTGGCAACGTCACATATGCACTAACAATACCACCAAGGATAGTCTCATGCTGCACAGCACATCCCCACAACCTATTCACCTTGCAACTGGAAGTCTGTACCTCCCCACCAACTCCACCCATTTCATCCTCCCCCCTCTCAAAACCCACCCATGGCAACCTCCACTGTTTCTTTTTTTTAATTTTTTTAAACATTTATTTATTTTTGAGAGACAGAGAGGCAGAGCATGAGCAGGGGAGGGCAGAGAGAGAGAGAAAGGGAGACACAGAATCCAAAGCAGGCTCCAGGCTCTGAGCTGTCAACCCAGAGACTGATGCCGGGCTTGAACTCATGCACTGCAGGTCATGACCTGAGCCGAAGTAGGACGCCTAACCAACTCATACTGTTTCTATGTATCCGTGGAGTGTTGCTTTGTTTTGTTTTGTTAGATTCCACGTATAACTGAGATCATTTGTTTAACTCTGTCTGACTTATTACTTAGCTTAATGCCCTTGAGGTCCATCCATATCGTCACGGCTACAAGGATTTTCTTCTTTCCTATGGCTGAATATTACATCGTGTATATACACCACATTTTCTTTATCCATTCATCCCTTGATGGACACTTTGGTTGTTTCCGTATCTTGACTATTATAAATAATGCTGCAGTGAACATGGGGATGTGGATATCTCTTCAAGATAATGATTTCCTTACCTTTGGATAAATACCTAGAAGTAGAATTGCTGCATCCTATGGTAGTTCTTTATTTAATTTTTTATTTGATTTCCATGGTGTCTGCAGAAATTTACATTCCCCCAATAATGGCTATAATTTAAATTATATTATTCTTATATAGAAAGAAAAACTAGAAATTAATAATGGCCTTGAAGGTTAGGAATTTAAATAGTAAGACATTCGTTCATTGGGCTGTTTGAGCTCTGTGTACATTCTTGCCGTTATCATTAGAGATGAATCCTTATACCCCTCCTCTCCTACACCCAAAATAAGACAATAAGAGTAAGTCCCCTTTTCCCCAAAAAGCATATGAACGTTCCGGTACCTTTTAAGAGCAGTTAAATCATTCATAATGTGATATGAATTATAAAGAAACACAATCTCTGGTTTCTGTTCAAGAGGAAACGTGCACCTCTAAAAATGTAAAGTGTCATGTGAAGGGAAAATTCCTCCTGAATATTGCTAGTTTTCTCTCCCTGCTAATTTTAGAGGTGTTACCACACAAAACCTGCCTTCATTCAAGATGCAGTGATTGCCAGTGATTGAATCAGATGGCACCGATAGAACTGTGATGAGTTTGTACCAATAACACATTTAAAAATAATTTCTACTAAAAATATGCTCTATAAGACTTAATTAACAACCAGAGTTCCCAGTTTATACATGAGATATAAACAGAAAATATATTTTGAAATCTTTACCGCAAGCCTGTGTGAACATTGGATGTTCAAATGAGGAGGAGGATTGTATATGGCAGTTTTTCTAACAAGACAGCTTGGCTGAAAGGGACTTAGACCAGCAGAGAGGTAGGTGGCAGATGTGATCCTTTATCCCTTTACCTCTTGTGGAACACTTAATGACTCTGTCAATGGTGGGCCAGATCACACTAAATTTGCCATTCTGTCTATGTCTTTTATGTTAAATCAGAGGATGAAGTCCCTGATAGCTAGATTGTTAAACCTGGGAGATTTGGACCACAGGGGCAATAGTAGGAAGAGAGGATTAAACTAATTCTAAAGTCTTAACAGCAAGGATAGCTTTATAACTCTGTGGTGAACCCACATGGGTCCCACGGCATCCTCTAACAGAAGGTTCTCTCCCTCCTGCTTGTTCTTCCTTTCTCAAGATGTCAACCAGACTAAGAAGGCCACAGAATCACAGACACCTGCTTGGCTGCGAGGGGTGCTGTTGCAGATGGAGAAATGGTAGATGTCCCTGTAGGGAAATGTGGAGTTTTTTATACAGTGTATTTTCAGTAGTTGGTATATTTATAATACCTTTATAAAAATTTTTATTTATTTTACATTTACATCCAAGTTAGTTAGCATAGAGTGCAATAATGATTTCAGGAGTAGAATCCAGTGATTCACCCCCTATATATAACACCCAGTGCTTATCCTGAAAAGTGTTAATGCCCCTTGTCCATTTAGCTCATCCCCCCACCCCAAACCCTTTAGCAAGTCTCAGTTTGTTCTCTATATTTAAGACTCTCTTATATTTTGTCCCCCTCCCTGTGTTTATATTATTTTTGCTTCCCTTCCCTTATGTTCATCTCTTTTGTATGTTAAATTCCACGTATGAGTGAAGTCATATGATATTTGTCTTTCTATGACCAATTTTGCTTAGCATGATACACTCTAGTTATATCCACATTGTTGCAGATGGTAAGATTTCATTTTTTATTGCCAAGTAATACTCCATTATATATATATATATATATATATAGACCACTTCTCCATCCACGTCAAAGGACATTTGGGTTCTTTCCATATTTGGGCTATTTGTCATTAGCGCTCCTTATAAACATTGGGGTGCATGTACCCCTTCGAAACCACACACATGTATCCTTTGGATAAATACCTAGCACTGCAATTGCTGAGTCATAGGGGTAGTTCTATTTTTAATTTTTTGAGGAATCTCCATACTGTTTTCCAGAGTGGCTGCACCAGTTTGCACTCCCACCAGTAGTGCAAAAGTGTTCTTCTTTCTTTCCCACATCCTCCCCAACATCTCTCATTGCCTGAGTTGTTCATTTGAGCCATTCTGACAGGTGTGAGGTGTATCTCATTGTGGTTTTGATTTGTATTTCTCTGATGATGAGTGATGTTGAGCATCATTTCATGTGTCTGTTAGCCATCTGAATGGCTTCTTTGGAAGAGTGTCTATTCATGTCTTTTGTCCATTTCTTCAATGGAGTATTTGTTTTTTTGGGTTTGAGTTTGATAAGTTCTTTATAGAGTTTGGATATTAACCCTTTATCTGATACGTCATTTGCAAATATCTTCTCCCATTCTGCTGGTTGTCTTTAGTTTTATGGATTGTTTTCTTCACCGTACAGAAGCTTTCTATCTTGATGAAGTCCCAGTAGTTCATTTTTGCTTTTGTTTCTCTTGGCTCCAGAGACATGTTGAGTAAGAAGTTGCTGGGGCCACAATCAAAGAGATTTTTGCTTGCTTTCTCCTCTAAGATTTTGATGGCCTCTTGTCTTATGTTTAAGTCTTTCATCCATTTTGAGTTTATTTTTGTGTATGGTGTAAGAAAGTGGTCCAGGTTCATTCTTCTCCATGCTGCTGTCCAGTTTTCCCAACACCATTTGCTATGAGAGTCTTTATTCCATTGGATAGTCTTTCCTACTTTGTCAAAGATTAGTTGGCCATATATTTGTGGGTCCATTTCTGGGTTCTCAATTTTGTTCCTTGATCTGAGTGTCTGTTTTTGTGCCAGTACCATACTGTCTTGATGATTACAGCTTTGTAGTACATCTTGAAGTCTGGAATTGTGATGCCTCCAGCTTTGGTTTTCTTTTTCAAGATTGCTATGGCTATTCAGGGTCTTTTATGGTTTCATACAAGTTTTAGTGTTGTTTTTTCTACCTCTGTGAATAATGCTGGTGTTATTTTGATAAGGATTGCATGAAATATGTAGCTAGCTTTGGGCAGTACTGACATTTTAACAACATTTGTTTTTCCAATCCATGAGCATGGAATATTTTTCCAAATTTTGTGTATGCTTCAATTTCTTTCATAAGCTTTCTATAATTTTCAATGGATAGAATTTTCAACTCTTTGGTTAAGTTTATTCTTAGGTATTTTATGGTCTTTAGTGCAATTGTAAAGGGGACTGATTCCTTGATTTCACTTTCTGCTTCTTCATTATTGGTGTATAGAAATGCCACCAATTTCTGTGCATTGATTTTATATCTTGCAACTTTGCTGAATTCATGGATCAGTTTTAGCAGTGTTTTGGTGTAATCTTTTGGGTTTTCCAGATAGAGTATTATGTTGTCTGTGAAGAGTGAAAGTTTGACTTCCTCTTGGATGATTTGAATGCCTTCTATTTCTTTGTGTTTGAATGCTGAGGCTAGGAATTCCAATACTATGTTGAATAACAGTGGAGAGAGTGGACATGCTTGTTGTGTTCCTGATCTTAGCGGGAAAGATATCAGTTTTTCCCAATTGAGGATGATATTAGCGGTGGGTCTTTCGTATATGGTTTTATGATCTTGAGCTATGATCCTTCTGTCCCTCTTTCTTGAGGGTTTTTATCAAGAAAGAATGCTGTATTTTGTCTCAATTACATCTATTGAGAGGATAATGTGGTTCTTATTATTTCTTTTATTCAATATGATGTATCACATTGATTTGTGGACATTGAACCAGCCCTGCATCCCAGATATAAACCCCACTTGATCATGGTGAATAAATCTTTTAATGTATTGTTGGATCTGGTTGGTTAGTATCTCGTTGAGAATTTTTGCATCCATACTCATCAGGGAAATTGGTCTGTAGTTCTCATTTTTAGTGGGGTCTTTGTCTGGTTTTAGAATCAAGGTATTGCTGGCCTCATAGAATGAGTTTGGAAGTTTTTCTTCCGTTTCTATTTTTTGGAACATCTTCAAAAGAATAGGTGCTAACTCTTCTTTAAATGTTTGGTAGAATTCCCTTGGAAAGTCGTCTGGCCCTGGGTTCTTGTTTTTTGGAGATTTTTGATTACTAATTCAATTTCTTTACTGATTATGGATCTGTTCAGACTTTCTGTTTCCTCCTGTTTCAGTTTTGTTAGTTTATATGTTTCTAGGAGTTTGTGGCTCAAGTTATGCATATTGTTGTGTTGATCCTCAGATCAATTTTCTAGGTGTGCAAAATGGTTTGGAGCTAATCCAGCTGCATTTCAGGAATGAGAGAAACTGAGAGCTTCCATGCTGCTCCTCCATCTTGGCCCCTCCTGGGAAAGGTGTTTGATAATTTTTGTCTTCTTCTCCCCTAAGAAAAGTAAATCTCCCCACCCCTCATCCACTTCCCCCATCAACACACTTATTCTAATATAGTGCTTACAGGAGCTTACCTGGTTTTCTTCTCCAGCATGTATTCTGTGGTTTTCTGGAAAGTGGAAACCAATGTAATTTTGGGCCTGGCATTGAGTTGTGCACAATGAATAGGGACAGAAGAGAAAGGAGAGAGTAAAGAGACAGCATGCAAGGGAAAAGGAGAAAAAGACAGAGGAAGGAAGGAACTTAGGAATAAAACTGCTTAACTGTACTGTCACCATTTTTCTTTCCCAAACTGCTGCCTTTCCATTCTGCTTGTCATATGAGAGATGTCCAAAAACTAGCATCTGTTTAGGCAGATGTGTTAGAAACACATTGTATATAAATTACCAGATTTAATTTTAAACTGTGGAGCAATGCTGTGAGGCAGGTATTATAAGAAAAGTAAATATTATTTACTTTATAAGAAGAAACACAATCTCACAGAATTTAACACAGATTGCCAATTCTGTCTTGCTAGATTCTACGTACTTCTCCTGTTTCTGTTCCATCTCATCTCCTTCAGGATGCCCACCAAGACAGCCCTAGTTCACAATGTTTTTCTGGGTTTTTGAGCAAGCATTGGAAAATGGGGACTCAGCCCTTATCCAAATATTGCTTTTTAGTTTTGGTGATGTTTTATGTAGGTACCCTCTTTCCTTCTAGATAACAAACTATTCAGTTATGCCATATTCCCAAGTACACAACCAAAAACTGAAAAGGACTTTAACAGTTATTCCTGGACACTTGGACCAGAAACATGTGTCACTTAAATAGGTTCTGTTTCAAATGTTTAACAATGACTTAGAATTCCAGGGATTTTAAAGTTTGGTGAGTATGCTCCTGACATGCTTATCTCTACCTTGGGTGTATATCAACATCTGCATTTATTTGTTAAAAGCTAAAATGTATTTAATTTCTATACCAATACAGTCTTTCACAGTTGTTCCCTTTTTATTTTTATTTTTCAAACTTTTTAAGTTCATTCATTTTGAGAAACACAGAGAGTGAGTGGGGGAGGGACAGAAAGAGAGAGGAAGAGAGAGAATCCTAAGCTGAGAGTACACTGACAGTGCAGAGCTTGGTGTGGGGCTAGATCTCACTAACCATGAGATCATGACCTGAGCCAAAACCAAGAGTCAGATGCTTAACTAACTGAGTCACCCAGGCACCCCAGTTGTTCTCTTTTTAAATGTAGCTTCTCCTTGGCTATCAGCACATTCTTTCCATAATTATTTCTGCAACATCCCCTTCCTTAAATCACCTCAATCCATTATACTATATATAATGGTGCTCTGGTGCTTAAGGGATAGTTTAAATTCTTTGGGTCAAAATCCACGGAATTTGCCATTCGCAAAATATTAAGTCTGCTTTCTTGTTTCTCTGTCTTCTTCCTGTGCCCAAGATATTTTTTCTTTACTTGGCAAACTTTTCCTATCCTTTCAGGTCAAACTCAAGGGTCCCATCCATTCCAAAGACTTCTCTGGACAAATTGTCTCCTGGACTTAGACCCTTATGCTTTTATCATTCATAAGTCTCCCCCATATAGATTAACAGTCTGCTTGTCACATCACCAGTGGTCAATAACTATATGGAGAATAAATGAAAAAGTTAACTAACTAATTAACCCATGAGTTAACTAACTAATTAGAACATTTCTTCCCTTTTCTATGTCTTATTTTCATTGTCTGTGGAATAAGATCATTATTCAGGATATACTCTGAGGCCCTTGTCTGTGCTGATTTTCTAAGTGTCTACATTACTAATGAGTCAGTGTGGCTAGTGTAGTATAATGGATCGTTTCCAAACTGGGTTACAAAATATAGGTTTACCAAGGTCAAGTAATTTGGGGAAAGGTGGCCCCCTTTTCCCCCAATGTCTCCTTGGACATGCACATTAGGATAGGAAAGACTCACAATAACAATCTATGTTTAGCTTCCTTGAACTCCTCAATTTCAAAATCTGTTGAAGTGTGTAATAAATTGTGTGGGTTGTTTCACATTACCTACATTAATGTCTCAAAGTCAAGCCAAAGATTTCCTATGTTAAGATAAACCAAAGAGAATCCAGTTAAGTTGCATTTAAGGTTTCAGATGGGGAAGAAAATGAGTGGAACAGATTCTGTGCCCTTGTAGGAGCCTACCACTGGCACAGGAACCATTTTTTCCACTAAGTAATTACACAGTGCAATGAGGGAAACAGGACTGACCATCATGAAGAATAGAGGAAGGAATGGGGGAAGAGAGAAGTTAAGGACATATTATACGTCATCCAGCTATTAATTGGGGAGACTGGGATTGGCGGTTGATCTTTGTTTTATTTGATACAGAGGTTATTTTAAATTTCATATTGCATCTCATATTTTAACAAAGTGCCAATGTGACCTTGGATTTTAAAGTAACTTAACTGCATGTGGTATAACCCTTCAAAATTTAAAGAACTGTACTTCGAAGAACCATGCTGGTATTTTTTATTTCCCAGAATGTTCTTTTAGGTGTTAGGACATTTTTAAGAGCCATGTAATTACCACTCACAGAAGAAAATGTGACAACCAAACATTCTAACAACATGAAGCTTCATCATCATATGCTTCCGATATTGAAACCAATGGTAATAATATTAAAGATTGTGATGAAATTAAGACAGATTACAAACCCAGCATTTAAACAAAATGCCTCTTGGAGATTACTTAGACTAGAATTATTTTTTTCTGTGTAATTTTTTTTAAATAAAACATACTTGAAAAGGCAGTTTTCTCCTTTTTTGGAAGTTTCATTTGTTATTTATTTATTTTTTAATATAGTTTATTGAAAAGGCACTTTTCAAGCTTAGATGTTAAT
Source organism: Cryptoprocta ferox (assembly GCA_028646485.1). Taxonomy (NCBI): domain Eukaryota; kingdom Metazoa; phylum Chordata; class Mammalia; order Carnivora; family Eupleridae; genus Cryptoprocta; species Cryptoprocta ferox. Next base: position 122,785,138 of record CM053576.1, on the reverse strand, counting down.
GATAGGAATAATATTAAAAATGTGATTATATTTTTATTTTCTTTATATATATATATTTTTAACATTTTTTAAAATTTATTTTTGACAGACAACATGAATAGGGAAAGAGCAGAGAGAGAGGGAGACACAGAATCTGAGGCAGGTTGTCAGCTCTGAGCTGTCAGCACAGAGCCTGATGTGGGGCTTGAACCATTGAACCATGAGATCATGACCTGAGCCAAATTTGGACACAACCGACTGAGCCACTCAGGCGCCCCTATATTTTTATTTTCCATTGAAGGCCTTTGGCACTAAAATCTTCTTGAAAATTTTATTATTGACGTATAGTTGATATACAATGCTATATTAATTTCAGCACAACATAGTGATTCGACAATTCTGTACATAACTCAGTGCTCACCACCAAGAGTGTAGGCACCATCTGTCACCATACAATGCTATTACAATGTTACCGACTATAATCCCTATTCTGTACTTCTTCTCTTTGTGACCTATTTTATTTTTTAAGTTTATTTATTTATTTTTAAGAAGAGGGGAGAGTGACAAAGAGAGACAGACAGAGAAAATCCCAAGCAGGCCCCATAGTCAGCATGGATTCCAACACAGGGCTTAATCTCACAACCGTCAGATCATGACCTGAGCCAAAATCAAGAGTCAGGCACTTAACCCACAGAGCCACCCAGGCACCCCATGCCCTATTTATTTTATATTTGGAAGTTTGCCTCTCTTAATCTTCTTCATCTATTTTGCCCACGCCCCACCCACCTCTGCTCTGGCAACTTCCAGTTTGTTCTCTGTACTTAAGAGTCTATTTGGTTTTTGTTTGTTTATTTGTTTCATTAAAATAGAAGTACCATATGATCCAGTAATTCCACTACTAGGAATTTACTCGAAAAAATCAAAAACGCTAATTTGAAAAGATGTATGCACCCCTATGTTCATTGCAGCATTATTGACAGCAACTAAGATGGATAAAGATGTGGTATATACATGCATATATAAATATATACATATATGCGTGCAGGCAACGGAATATTATTTAGCCATAAAAAGAATGAAATTTTGCCAATTGTGACAACATGGATAGACCTAGAGGGCATTATGCTAAGTGAAGTGAGTCAGACAGGGAAAGACGAATACCGTATAATTTCACTTATATACAGGATGTAAAATCTCACTTAGAAGTAATATGTAAAAAGAAATAACAGTGTACTTACAATTAAAGGCCTGCTTCAGTTTACCTCCTTTTTGGACAAGTAAATTTTCTCTTCCGGGTTTTGATTCCTTCCTGGCAAGACATTTCTCTTGCTGTGCCAGATAAGGCTCAGCCTCCACCTGTGAGCTTGCTGGACCATGACTTACACGGAGGGGAGGCGCCGCCACTTTGCAGAAGCCAAGAGACTGAAAGAAAGCAGGGCAGAGGAAGGGAAAGGCTGGGGACATCCCGGCTTCTCCTTTTCTCGTCTTTCAGATCCTGACAAGACAACTGGTAAAGAAATTCAGAGAAGTTTTGGCGGAGTGGAAGATAGAGCTGAGAATGAATTCATCAAGGGACAGCACACACATCTAATAGTTTAAAATTATTGTTTAGATCAAGATGTGTTTATAATAATAATAAGTATCTTCTCTAGAACTTATACTTTACAAAGAACAATCATCCTGATCACTTAAGTGTCTTGATAAATCTATGAGGTCATTGTCATTAACAAGGAAACAAGTGTTATGAAAGGAGAATCCATTTACACAAGATTATACAGAAGAAGGAAGTGTAGAATTTAAATATTTTATTAAAATATATAATCATGTTTCATCTATCTATCTATATATTTGCTTAGCATTTTATACTCTTCTACATCACTATTCACTTCAACCACTTATGCATATTGCTTTTAAAAATGTTTGTCTAAATGTATGAAAATAAAATATATGCTCCGCCATGAAAGGGCTTGGCAACCAATAAGCAATTCCAATAAATTTAAATTATCATATTAATGTTTTAAAATAATTAAACTAGCTGACCTTTAGAACCAGAGGGTTCTTTGCTAAGAAATTTTACTCACTGTCTACTTCATTGGTAAAATTACTTCCTGGCATTATATCATCAATTTTTAGCAAAATCTTACTAGCACTGTGTTTGCCTGAACCTCAATTCAGTATTATTTTCACTGCCTAATAAAATGCCACCATGTGTGCCTATCTGCCACCTACTGGGACATTTATTAGTGAAGTTTCTGCTTAATCCCTATATGTCCTGCCAGACTATGCACCCTATGAGAGCACAGATGGTATCAGTTGTTTGCATATTTGAAATCTCGGTACATAAAAATACCTCCTAATTTAACATGTTTAGAGAAATGGCAATTTGAGCATTTTATATTGGTTAAATATTTAATTTTATTTTAAGTTTATTATTTTATTTTGAGGGAGAGGGAAAGCAGGAGTTTGGGAGGGGCAGAAAGAGAGCGAGACAGAATCCCAAGCAGGCTTCACACTATTAGTGCAGAGCCTGACACTGGGCTCAATCCCGGGAACTGTGAGATCATGACCTGAACTGAAACCAAGAGTCAGACACTTAACTGACTGAGCCACCCAGGTGCCCCTATTGTTTGAATATTTTAAAAGATCCCTTCCTTTGACCATATTTCTTTGTCCTCATGTCTATTCTGGGAGACGCATAGCAAAGCTAAGATCATCCCTTTTTACATATGATGAAAATGGTCATAAAATTTAAAAGATTTTCCAGTGATAATATGACAATTATAGATAGCAAAGTCTTGACATGATTAGCAGTTTGGTTTTTTTTTTCCCCCTTTCTGGAGGTAATTAGGTACACAAGTCAGGGATTTAAGAAGGCTCTCTTATAAATTTCAAACTTAAGCATGACTCCAAAGATAATGGACTAAATTTAATGTGGAAAAAATAGTCTATCTTTACTACACATTTACCACTTCCAGTGCTATTTATTCTTTCATGTAGGTCCTTCTTACCTGGTGCTAATTTTCTTCTGCCTGAAGAGTTTACTTTTAACGTTTTTTTTACTGCAAGTCTGTCAACAATAAATTAATGTCTGAAAAAAAGTCTGTATATTCCTTCACTTTGATGTATGTTTTTCCTGTGTATAAAATTCTGGCTTGGCGGTCTTTTCTTCCCAGCGCATTAAATATGTCTTTGTCTTCAGACTTGCAGAGTTTCTGACATTCTTGTAAAAAATTTATATTCTTGTTCCTTTCTAAATACTATATCTTCGTTCACTCAGTCCTTCTTCTAAGATTTTTTCTTTCTCACTCGTATTTTAGACAATTTTAATATATTTCTTGTTTTGCAACATTTTGGAGTTTATTCTGTGTGTGTTTAATTTAACATCATGCATGTGTGCATTTGTAGTCTAATCATTTTAAAACTGTGGCCATTTTTCCTTGAAAGATGTTTCTCTGTGCCTCTTTTTAATTTTTTTAAGTTTATTTATTTACGTTGAGAAGGAGAGAGAGGGAGAAAGGGAGAGAGTGGGGGGAGGTGAGTAGAGAGAGAGAAGGAGACAGAGAATCCCAACCAGGCTGAACACTTTAGAGCTTGACATGGGGCTCAATCTCATGACTGTGAGATCATAACCTGAGCCAAAATCAAGAGTTGGACGCTTAACAGACTGAGCCACCAGGTGCCCCTCTTTTTTCTTTTTGTGACACAAAGTGTTCATATATCAAAGCACTTGATATTATCTCCTGGGTTAGTGAAACTGTATTCATTTTGTTCATTATCTTTTCTCGTTGGGTGTCAGTTTATTAATTCTTATCGCTTTGTCTTCAAGTTGATTAGTTTTATTCTTTGGTAACTAATAGTCTATTAAGCCCATCCAAGATATTTTTTCATATTAGATCCTATATTTTTTTCATGTCTAGAAAATTTTATTTATTCTTTTTATATATTCTATTTTTGTCAATACCTTTAGGTTTTTCTTTATATCCTTAAAATATTTATAATAAGATAAAACATAATTATAATATAAAATGTATAATTTTAAAAACTTTTATAAATGTTCTTTATATTCTTATAAATATTATGATATTTACAATAATATACATCTAATTTAGCATAAAATTTATAATTTATAGATATAAATTTAAATGCCTATTGATTCCATTATATCTGTTAAGTTTGTTTCAGTGGACAGATTTTTCTCATGCATGTGGGTCATATTCTTTATTAAATGCTACATGTTTATTTTTTATTTTTATTTTATTTTTATTAGTTTTTAAATGTTTATTTATTTTGAGAGAGAGAGAGAGAGAGAGAGAATCCCAAGCAGACTCTGCACTGTCAGCACAGAGCCTGACGTGGGACTTGATCCTATGAACCATGAGGTCATGACCAGAGATGAAATCGAGTCCAATGCTTAACTGACTGAGCTACGTAGGCTCCCCAGTACTAGATTTTTAAAAAGGTATCCTTTTGTGTCCTGTATCTGGTGGCATTACTTTAAAGAGTGCTGGTTTCTGGTCTAGTCATCTTCTGAGGCTTCTTTCTAAAGCTTCTTAAGGCAAGTCTATAGCTATCTTCTTATTACTCAGACGTTTACCCTCACTACTGAGGTGGACTCTCCTTGGGCTTCTGCAGGGGCCTAAGTACCCAGTCTCTGTCCTGTGACTGGGGAGAACTAACACAATCTCTTCCTCTGGGTGAATTCTAGAAACTGTTCATTCTTATGTTCCCCTTGTAATCATTCTTTCTCCAGCAGTTAAATGCATTGACAAGCCTGGTGGTATTTCAGTCAACCACCTGAACCTTTCGTAAATTTCTGTTACTTTTTTCTCAATTGTTTCCTCATCTCCAGTCCTCTGCCTTCATACATTCTAGCCCCTTTAATTCTGCACATCTCTCTCTCTCTTGTTCACAGTGTAGCAAAACCAAGGGCCCTGGATATTTCCTCTTTGCATAATAGGCTGAGGAAGATATAGAAACAGAGTCACAACTGCATTTTGGGAGGGAGATTTTTTTTTTCTTGATTGAGTTCCAAATTTCTATGTGGTAGAGTCTGCACAAGTAAGTGAATTGGCTATTCGGGAGAATCTAAAATCAGGAACCCTCTTTAACTCTCTCTCTCTAGCCCCTCTGACTAGACAAAAAAGACACTGTTTTTTGTTTGTTTGTTTGTTTGTTTGTTTTTACTATCTTCTAAGCTTGGGAGCAACAGTTACTGTAAATTCTTTATGGAAGTCTTAACTCACATTTCAAAGTGTGATACCTTTATTGATACCCAAATCAGATCATCTGTTTGATATTCGTAGGGAAGGGAACAAAGAAAAAAAAATCAACACTGAGATTAGCCTTATGTAACATTATATTCTAGATGATAATGCAAATTTGCAAATGAATTTTGGCAGTGCTTGCAGCCATTTGGGTGAGATGTATTAAATGATTTGTGGGCAACTTGAGAACCTTTGAATATTGCAATACATAAATATGATTAGCTTAACCTAGGAAACCTTATGAATAAAGCACAATCAGCTGGTATTATAACACAGTGTCCATAAGGATTCTCACTTCTATTTTAGGAATTTTAATAAGCTGTTGTTTTAAAATACAGGGTTGTCTTCTTCATATGTGTTAGTTTTCAATTTGCCAGAAAGCATAATTTCTATCACTTTTCCATTGTAAATATAACTTTTATATTTGGCAGTTTTGTCTCTGTCTCATCGATCTTTCCTCTGGCATAAAGGAACATAGAATAAGGGGATAGAAGAGCAGAATTGGTGATCTGTGCTCAGTTTATCAACCTTGGGTATGTCTTTAAACTTTCTCAACACATTCTTTCCAACTGTGAAATAAAAATAACTTGGGATGCCTGGGTGGCTCAGTCGGTTAAGCGTCCGACTTTGGCTCAGGTCATGATCTCACAGTTTGTGAGTTCAAGCCCCACATAGGGCTCTGTGCTGGCAGCTCAGAGACTGAAGCCTGCTTCGGATTCTGTGTCTCCCTCTCTCTCTGCCCCTCCCCCACTCGCACTCTGTCTCTTTCTCAAAAATAAATAAACATTAAAAAAAAAAAAACCTTATGATTCTTAGGATTTGCTAACATCAGCTATAGAAACAAACATGGAAGCATTTTATAAGTGATAAAATGTTTTGTATTCATTATTGATAGTATTTATATATTTATTTAGCCATCTTCTTAAGAACGACTGACCCAAGCACACAAACCCTCAATTAGCAGTTTAATAGGGCCATGCTGTTCCATGTGCTTGATTTCATAAATCCCTTGGTTTGAAGAATCTAAAAAGAAATAATGGGATACACTATTGCCTGTTGATGCCCTGGACCCTTAAAGTCACTTAATTGGAACCCCTCACTCTGTCTTTCTGGAGGCCTCCTTTAAGTTCCACTTTTTAAATAGAGCCCAGCTCCATTTTTTTTACTTTTATAGTTTATTGTCAAGTTGGTTTCCACATAACACCAAGTGCTCTTCCCCACAAGTGTCCTCCTCCATGTCCATCACCCCCCTTCCCCTTTCCCCCTCCCCTTTCAGCCCTCAGTTTGTTCTCAGTATTCAAGAGTCTCTCGTGATTTGCCTCCCTCCCTCTCCCCAACTATTTTTTACCCTTTCCCTCCCCCATGGTCCTCGTTAAGTTTCTCCTGTTCCACTTAGGAGTGAAAACATATGGTATCTGTCCTTCTCTGCCTGACCTATTTCACTTAGCATAACACCCTCGAGTTCTATCCACGTTGCCACGAATGCCCAGATTTCATTCTTTCTCATTGCCATGTAGTATTCCATTGTATAGCTGAACCACCTCTTCTTGATCCATTCATCAGTTGATGGACATTTAGGCTC
>CM053576.1:122607387-122777813 GCA_028646485.1 Cryptoprocta ferox | reverse complement strand
ACTATCTTTTCCCATTCCGTTGTTTGCTTATTAGCTTTATTGATTGTTTCCTTTGCAGTGCAGAAGCTTTTTATCTTGATGAGGTCCCAATAGTTCATTTTTGCTCTTGATTCCCTTGACTTTGTGGATGTGTCAAGTAAGAAATTGCTGTGGTTGAGGTCAAGGAGGTTGTTTCCTGCTTTCTCCTCTAGAGTTTTGATGGTTTCCTGTCTCACATTCAGGTCCTTCATCCATTTTGTGTTTATTTTTGTGGATGGTGTAAGAAAGTGGTCTAGTTTCATTTTTCTGCATGTTGCTGTCCAATTCTCCCAGCACCACCTGCTAAAGAGGCTGTCTTTTTTCCATGGGATACTCTTTCCTGCTTTGTCAAAGATTAATTGGCCATACACTTGTGGGTCCAAATCTGAGTTCTCTATTCTATTCTATTGATCTATGTGTCTGTTTTTGTGCCAATACCATACAGTCTTGATGATGACAGCTTTGTAGTAGAGGCTAAAGTCTGGGATTTTGATGCCTCCTGTTTTGGTTTTCTTCTTCAATATTACTTTGGCTATTAGGGGTCTCTTGTGGTTCCATACACATTTTAGGATACTTTGTTCTAGCTTTCAGAAGAATGCTGGTGCAATTTTGATTGGGATTGCATTGAATGTGTAGATTGCTTTGGGTAGTAATGACATTTTAACAATATTTATTCTTTCGATCCATGAGCATGGAATGTTTTTCCATTTCTTTGTGTCTTCTTCAATTTCCTTCATAAGTTTTCTATAGTTTTCATCATACAGATCTTTTACATCTTTGGTTAGGTTTATTCTTAGGTATTTTATGGTGTTTCATGCAATTGTGAATGGGATCAGTTTCTTGATTTCTCTTCTGTTTCTTCATTATTAGTGTATAAAAATGCAACCGATTTCTGTATGTTGATTTTGTACCCTGTGACTTTGCTGAATTCATGGATCGGTTCTAGTAGGCTTCTGGTGGAGTCTGTTGGGTTTTCCATGTAGAGTATCATGTCATCTGCAAAAAGTGAAAGTTTGACTTCATCTTTGCCAATTCTGATGCCTTTTATTTCCTTTTGTTGTCTGATTGCTGATGCTAGGACTTCCAGCATATGTTAAACAACAGTGGTAAGAGTGGACATCCCTGTCGTGTTCTTGATCTCAGGGGGAAAGCTCTCAGTTTTTCCCATTGAGGATCATATTAGCTGTGGAGACCAGCTCCATTTTAACTCATTAGTATCACAGATGGAAAATAAAAAAGGAAAAGCTGTGTGACATATCATCCAAAAGATCAAATAAAAATGGAGAATGTTTCAAGACATATGGAGCTTGTGAACTTCTAATCACTCTTCTGGAACCTCAAGTCCCTAACACTGAGACTCAGGTTAGTTCTTGGCCCAAATGATAGCCCTTCTTGGGAGAGATGGAACGATGGAATGGGAATTCCTTAATCCCCTTTACAGGTAAGGAATCGTCAATGGCAAATTCACACATTTTTTCATTTTTTTATTTGAAAGAGTTGAACAGTCAATTCTATTGTCATTGAAAACTATTAATAACACTCTAGAAGGAAGAACTCAGCAGAGATTCAGAAGAATTTGTCTTTTTTATATTAAGTTTTTAATGTTTATTTATTTTGAGAGAGATAGAGAGAGACAGAGCATGAGCAGAGGAGGGGCAGAGAGAGGGAAACACAGAATCCAAAGCAGGCTCTAGGCTCTGAGCTGTCAGCACAGAGCCCAATGCTAGCCTTGAACCCATGAACTTAGAGATCATGATCTGAGATGAAGTCGAATGCTTAACTGACTGAGCCACCCAGGAGCCCCGGAAGAATTTACCTTTTTAATCTATGTATTCAATCTTGTAATTGGCCTTTGATAATCTGCTAGGACTCAAAATCTGCTGCAGCTCACAGACTTCTTTTTAATATTGCCTTTGCAAATCACCTCAATGTAGGAATATTACTTCAATTACATTTTCACCAAAGCCACCTCTTACATGAGATAAGGACTCTCTCATTTCCCATTTCTTACTTTGATGTTATCCATATCAGTGATTTTACCAAAACATGGTCATCAAATAAGAATTACATATGTGTTTAAATAACCCAAATCCTAAAATATCCAGCAATATAAAATACCTTCAAAAATCCTCAGAATGCATTTTAAAATTGGACTCCATAATTTCATGTTTTCCCACAGGAAATTTTTGAATCCCCAAACATATAGAGCATAGTTTCTTTATTGTTGTCATTTTGTTTTATTCTGTTCAGTCCTAGCCAGAGTGGGCCTTGGAATTCTGGTGGGCCACTGGGGAGAGATGCAAACTGTGTATCTTTCTAGATGCTCTGCATGTTATGTTTTCACTGAGTATGATCATTATAAATTGTATGTAGTAGTGTGAGGTCAGAAGCAGATAGAATTAGGGAGAGTGGAAGAAAGTTTCAACCTTTGACACCAATATGATCAAAGGTATCTATGAACAGTGCTAAATAGTTGTTATTTAAAACTGCAGCAATTCTTCCTGTTTGCATAATCTAATTCAGTGTCAGCAAAGCTCTTTCACATGTGCATGAACCTTGGTTAGATACACTGGGCTGTATTATAATTACTTCACAGTCAGAAAAAAAAGAGAGAGAGAGAGTTCAAGATGGCAAATGAAATAAAGGCAAGAAAAGGCAGTTTGGATAGGTTTATGATTCAAAGCCTAAGCCACTGCCCATTCCTGGAGACCAAAAATGAGGTCTTGGAGCAGGCCTGCACCAAGAAGGACCTAGTTCTTATTGAGTGAAATTGTTAAGTGGAAATGGGGAAAGCAATGTAGTGGAAAGCGCACTGGCTGTGGATCAGACTAATCTGGGTTCAAATTCTGGCCTACTCTCTTGTATAAGTGTTATAAACGTTCACATCATTACATGGACACAAGTTTGAAATCCACAGAGTGACTACGAAGACAATAGGTACTGAGAAAATGTATGTCAAACATCTGGTGTGATGCATAGCACCTAAATGATAAGTTAATGTTGATATGATTCTCTTATTTACTTCTTCTTGCTGTATTGAATGTGATTTTGAGTTGCACGGTCTCTGACACACTAAAAATCTCAAGTTGTATGAAATGAAAAAGAAATACTAGGTGAGGATACACAGGTGAAAGCTCAGGCAAATGTAAATATTGCTTTTAATTCATGTAATATCATTCAATTGTTCAGCAAATATTTATTGAGCACTGACTACATGCTAGAATATGGAGATTCAACAGTGGACTTAATGAAGATTCTGCCTGAATGAAACTTGAATTTTAGTGGAAATGACGGATAATAAGCAAATAAAAATGATATATATGAGAAAATATTAGGTAGTAATAAGTACTATGAACTACACAAAGCACAGTATATGGACAGAGGGTGGTTGAAAGTACTTGGGAAGGAGGATAGTGATAGTTTAGAAGAACTCTAGAAAAGACAGAGTGAACCTTGCGAGACAAGCTGAGGGGAGGCGACTGCAGGCCTGAGTAATGGCAAAGGCAAAGGCCCTGAGGCAGAGAACGCTAAAGTGGCCAGGGTGAGAAAAGCAAAGCAGAGAGCTTTAGGGTAAGGAGTAGGAAATAGGCTGGGGCCAGGATATGTAGGGCCTGGAGGCTACAGATTGAATTTTCTTATGAATGAAATGGAAGCCATAAGAAGGTTTTGAGCCAATAGCTGTCAGTATCTGACTTATTTTTAAAGCTCACTCTGACTCTTATTTGAAGAATAGGCCATATAGGATATGCAAATACAAGGACAGAAGCTGGGACGTGTCAAGAAACTATTTTAATTGTCCATTTGATATATTTTCATCCAATATATGCTTTTGTGGAGAAATTTCCCAAGTTCCACATACTCTTGCAGTAATTTCAAGGAACCTCCTCTGTGCTCCAAGGTAGTAACAATTTGGCCAAGTGCAAATCTCTCTCCTGTGTTCCAGGTCTCTACTATGAAAGATTTCCCCCAAACTTTTAATTACATATTGCTTTTTTACCCATGTCCTCTGGGCTGGGAATCTGCAAAAATGGCCAGATACCGTCACAGGATTACAACAGTGATCCTTTCTAACCTTCTGTCCTTTAGCAAGGAGCTGAAGAATGTCCCGTGATATTCACCAGGGGAGAAAGGAACAGTGACACAAGGTGGGGAATAACTCCTACCCCCTGTGATGCCATGAGACGATGCTCTCCTTACAACGGAAGCACAGAGAAGGAGCAGTTAATTTGCCAGGTTGCTTTGGGATCATTTCCTGGGGAATATTAGGAATTACTTTGGCCTATCCCACTCCTTCTTCTTGAATCAATTTTATAAATGAAAAAAAAAAAGGTCAGGAAGAGTTTTTTCTTTATTTTAGTTTAAGGATTAGCTGTTTCTAGTACTGAAAAAATTACCAGGGTTCATTAGATAAAAATTTTATTTAAATGCTAATGTCTACAGAGAAAACTAATTAGAAAATGTATTTGTCAGCTTTATAGAAAAAAAAATGTTACTACCCCTTCTGAAAACATTCCCAGAGGGACCTTCTAGAACTGGAATTGTTCTTTTTCATTTCTTTAAAATCAGTAGTACGTTTAAGTTCCTTATCTTGTGTTTCATGTATGATTTTGGTCATGATGCATGTGACTCTTATTTTCACATTGAATTTGAGCCTCATTTGTGTTGAGGCCTGGCCTCTGCTAATTCACATTTATATCTAATACTATCTCTGAATACTGGCCAGTGACCAGACCAATTGCCATGGTGGTCATGCTTTCTGAATGGGGACAACATAAAGATTGTATGTAGTGATATTACTGTGTGATAAGAGGTTTTATTCTTGCCTGGTCTGAGATGGTCCAAGCACTGAGGGACCTAACAGTCCTCATACTCTCTTCTCTCTTCATCCACATAATACAGGTTCCTCTACTTACTCCTTTTATCTATGTTCCAGTTTAATTTATTTATTTTAAATTTTTAAATGCTTATTTATTTTTGAGAGAGAGAGAGAGAGAAAGAGAGATCATGAATGAGAGAGAGGCAGAGAAAGAGGGAGACACAGAATCCAAAGCAGGTTCCAGGCTCTGAGCTGTCAGCACAGAGCCCGACATAGGGCTTAAACTCACAGACTGCGAGATCATGACCTGAGCCGAAGTCAGACGCTCAACCAACTGAGCCACCCGGGCGCCCCAACAATCATTTTATTATGCTTACAGATTCAGTGGATCAGCAACTGGAAAAGGGCACAGACAGGATGGACTCTCTGCTTCAGAGAATCTAGGCCTCCCCTGGCGTCTCAATGTCAGATGGCCTATATTATCTGAAGGTTCTAATACTTTATGCTGGCTTTCACTGAGGTGGTTGACTAGAGCATCTATACCAGAGTCTCCATGTAGCTGTTTAGACTTGCTTACAGCATGATTACCTGGGCCCCCAGGGCAAGCCATCCAACAGAACAAAGTAGGAGTATATGGCACTCTTATGATCTGGACTTGGAAGTGAAGTGACCTCAATTCTACTGTTTTCTATTGGTTGAAGTAGTCACAAGAGTCTGTCCAGTTTCAAGAGTAGGTGAAATAGACCCATTATCTGATGGAAGGAATGATAATGCCACAATATAAGAAGGGCATGTGGCATGGGAAGTATTCCTGAAACCATCTGGGAAACACATTCTGCCATGATCCAGCAGTCTGTACCATCATCCACCTGGCCCAAAATACGTCTCCACTGTTCCCTGTTTCTCCACATCTGTGAACTCTGTTCTTTTCCCTATACTCATTTAGATACTACTTACTCGCTTTGTCAACATTTCCTGTCTATACACACAGTTCTCTAGCAAAATCGCAGAGCCACTTTTCCTCCAAGTTCTGTGCTATCCTTTCCCTTCACTCGTATGCTATAGAACTAGGTTATTTTGTAATCGAATCTCACTATTCAGAACTCCTGAGAGATCTGATGATGGAGGCCATGGTAGAGATTTACATTTATTCACGCGTTCATTCATATATTGATTTCCTTCTGTTCTGCAGAAGTTACTGGAAATGCACAGATTGAATCATGTAAGTCACAACTCTCAGGAGGATCAGATTGGTGGACGAGATGACAAAAAAATAATAACTTTTGAATTTACTTATTCTTTCACGTGCTATTTTTTTTCATCAACAACTCTTTGTCGGATGCCTTTTTTAGTCAATGGACATACAGGGACAGTAAGAGGGGCAAGGTTCTGACTTTATGTGGAGTCTTTGCCTGTGTGAGCAAAGGACAATCGAGCAATAAGCAAAGAAACAAACCTCTTAGAAAATGTAAAAGTGTTAGGATTTTTACTAAGATGTGAAATTGCTGGAGAGATTGAAGGGAAGGAGTGTCATGAATGAATTCTAAGGGATGAATACAGAAACAAGGTTAGGAGGCTACTGCAGAGGTCCTAATGAAAGATTCTGCTTGGACCAGCATAGTGTAGTGGAATTAGAATGAAGGGGTTTACTTCGGCATATGCTTTGGAGATAAAGTTCACAGGGTTTGGTTGATTGTGGAAAAAAGGAGAAAAACCTAATGTTTGGCTTGAGCCACTGAATCAAATAGGAAACCATTTAAGAAATGCAGAAAGGTCTACATGAATATATGTGAATGTAAGTCTGGAGTTACAGGGAAATAATACGGCTGTAGATAATAATTTGAGATCCATAGGCTGAAAGAGCTCACTTGTTGATAATTTGTAGATAAATAAAAGTAGGAAGACCTGCATCATGTCCTCAAATATCTTCATATTTAGAGGTCATGCGGGGAGGCAAAGCCAGGAAATTTGAAAAGAAAAAAATCTAATGCACAATGGCCACTGGAGCAAAGGGAAATCAGATGCTGTGTGTAATCCAGAAGCCAAGAGGAAGTGGTCAATTTGTGAAATTAGTCTATGAAGTCAAGCAAGATAATTAACAACCATGATTAAGAGTAGAAGCTGTACAGTGACATGGATCTGGGAGTGAAGGGACATGATGGGTCAGGACAAGGGGACATCTAGGGGCACTTTGTTATTTTTTCCATGTAAACAAGTAAAGCGTTATTGCATGGAATCAAATGAGGATTGATGTTTACATAGGTGCATAAGCTATTAGGAAAAATCCAACAAAGAAATTGATGATACAGGAAAGAGATGAGAAGGGCGCAGGTGCGCTCTCACTACGCCAGTGCAGGGAGCTAGCTCATGCCATCTAAGGAAAGCCTTGAGAAATAAATAGAAACTATCTAGATCTCCGGTGCCTGGATGGCTGTCAGTTAAGTGTCTGACTTCTGCTCAGGTCATGATCTCAAGGTTCATGAATTTGGGACCCACGTCAGGCTCTGTGCTGACAGATGGAGCCTGGAGCCTGCTTTGGATTCTGTGTCTCCCTCTCTCTCTGTCCTTCCCCCCTCACACCCTGTCTCTCCCCAAAGTAAACATTAAAAAAAGAAAAAAAAATGATCTAGAACTCTAAGGCAATATGACTATTATTAAATGCAAACATTTCATGCAAAATTTAGACAATAAAACTTTATCCCAGATAATCCAGATCAATGTATCGCATCATATCCTGTACCCTAAAACTGCTACAGATGTTCCTTATTCTCCAAAATGTATTTTTATTTATCTTTCATTAACTGCTGCTTAAACTTTCTGTTGTGAAACATCCATGATTTTTCTAAAATTTTTTAACATTTTTATTCATTTTTGAGAGACAGAGACAGAGCATGAGCGGGGGAGGGGCAGAGAGAGAGAGGGAGACCTAGATTTCAAAGCAGGCTCCAGGCTCTGAGCTGTCAGCACAGAGGAGTCCTTCGTGGGGTTTGAACCCACAAACCATGAAATCATGCCCTGAGCCAACATTGGACACTTAACTGACTGAGCCACCCAGTTCCCTCTCCCCCAAATTGTTTTGTTTATAATGATGCCAAATATTAATGGCTAACATAAAAATACATGTGTTGATTTTTTTCATATCATTCAAGTTAATTGAAGCATAAAACATGGTTTCTGACACGCGGTTCTCTTGCTGAAATGTGATTTTGTTTCACTGTCCTTCACGGCAGATGAAATTAATACCAGTTCCTATTTCATTAGCAGGAGCCTGAACCAGCTCTGAAACTATGCCTTGGCATTCCCTCTTAGACTTTTGGTACAACATGAGCCCCATTCCTGAATTTTGCTATTGTCCAAAAGCACACCACCCCATCCTGTAGGCCAGAGCAAAAGGTGCAAAGAACAGCTAGCCCTTTCAATTACACCCCTAAAGTCTACTCCTTTGCCTGCATTGGGTCTAGACAGAGCAGCAAAATTTATAGCCAAAGATAATTTTGAATTAACTTTAAAAATAGGTATTCTGGAATGATACATTTTATTTCAACCCACTTTACTCTGAGAATACCAAAATTAATAATGACTTAAGGAGACCTCTCCCATATTAGGATAATACCATGTGCTATGAGGCATAAAAAAGTAACGGAAGGGGTGCCAGGGTGGCTCAGTCAGTTAAGTGTCCGACTTCAGCTTGGGTCATTATCTCATGGTTTGTGAGTTAGAGCCCCATGTCGGGCTCTGTGCTGACAGCTCAGAGCCTGGAGCCTGTCTTCGGATTCTGTGTCTCCTTCTCTCTCTGTCCCTCCCCTGCTGGCGCTGTCTCTTTCTCTCAAAAATAAATAAAACATTTAAACAATTTTAAAAAAAGTAATGGAATACATGGAATTTCGAACTTTGTGACATGCCGATAACTCTTAGGTGAGCATATTATCTTTATTTCAATGGTTTTCTAGGTTTTTATTTGTTGGTTTGTTTTTCTTTAACTTTGTTCTATTTATACAAATTCCTTTTTAATCTATCTAGAATTTGTTATGGGGACTAGTCTCACGTGATTTCCCTTTTCCCTAATGGATGCCCAAGTCACCCAAGGACATGTATTCAATAACCTATCTTTCACTACTCTGTTGAAATATTACTTATTTATACATAATAGATTACTTATTATATATATATTATATATAAGTTTTATATATGCATGAACCCAATTCCCCAATCTCTTATTTCATTGACCTGTTGGTCAAATCTGTACCACATCATATTCATCTAATTAATATACCACTTTAATATATAACATGGAGGAAGGAAACCCAACTTTCTTATTCTTCTTTCTTAAAATTACCTTGAATGTTCTTGCATATTTATGATTTTACATGAATTTTAATATCAACCTCTCTAGGTTATCTATGCACATATGAATTCTTTGGTAGAACAGAGGACATGATGAGCTACTCCCACTTCGGGACAAAAGAGAAATACTTCAATTTTAGGTCAGTCTGATAAACATTCCCTAACATAGGGCAGTAGGACTAAAAAAAAATAGATAAATAAGAAAACATGCCTGTCCTCCTAAGCTTTTACTCTAATGAGGATGTTACAGAAACATACAAAGTTGTTGGTTATAAAAGCATTTTCCTGTGGTTCTTTCTGGGGTAATGTTTCTATTATTCCCTACAGTATGTGCCACAATCACCCGCCACTCTGGAGACAGGCTGTTGGGTTTTACTATTCAACTCTTTCTTATCTTTATATTTCATGCTAAACTTTCACATGCACTGTTTATTTTATTTTATTTTATTTTATTTTATTTTATTGCTCTTGCTCTTTAATGAATAGATTTATTTTTTAAACAAATAGAGCATCATCCTGTACATATTCTATAACCTGCACAATGCACTTAAAAATCTATATAATGGGCATATTTCCATATCATTATATATTTTTTCTATAAGATTTTAAGAATTTTCTTTTTTTTTTAAATATTTTAAATTACATCCAAGTTAGTTAGCATAGAGTGCAATAATGATTTCAGGAGTAGAATCCAGTGATTCATCCCCTCTATATAACACCCAGTGCTCATCCCAGCAAGTGTTCTCCTTAATGCCTCTTGTTTATTTAGCCCATCCCCCCACCCACAACCCTTCCAGCAACCCTCAGTTTGTTTTCTGTATTTAAGAGTCTCTTATATTTTGTCCCCCTCCCAGTTTTTATATTATTTTTCCCTTCCCTATGTTCATGTTTTGTATCTTAAGTTCCACATATGAGTGAAGTCATATGATATTTGTCTTTCTCTGACTGACCAATTTCACTTAGCATAATATACTCTAGTTCCATCCACATTGTTGCAAATGGCAAGACTTCATTCTTTTTGATTGCCAAGTAATACTCCATTATATATATATATATATATATATATATATATATATATATAATGGGGTGTATGTGCCCCTTTGAAACAGCACACCTGTATCCCTTGGATAAATACCTAGTAGACATGCACTGTTTATTTTAAACAAATGCATCAAGTACCTTCTACATGTCCTATAGATGGACATGGAAGTGGTCCATTCCCTCAAGGAGCTGAGGTTTAGAGGCAGGGATAGACAGGTAGACAAATACAGCAAAGTGAAGTACACACTAAAAAAAAGAGGGGTGTAGGATGCCATGAGCCATCCTCCCTTCCCCCCAAGTAGGAGAAAGACACTGAAATGTGGTGATCAAGGACTTCCTCTCAGGACTTCCTCTTGGACCCTCTTTCTGGGTCAAATCCCTGCTTTCCCATTTAACATAGTAGAAACTTGAAATTTTACTACTTGCATTCTCTGAGTCTCAACTCTCTGATCTGTGAAAGGAGGATAGTAATAGAAACTTCCATCAGAGTGAGATGACACTCAGAATACCCAGACACAGAGTAAGTGCTCAGAGAGTAATAACCACTATGATTACTATTATTGGTCAGAGGAAACAAAAACGGAAGTAGATGAAACCTTCATGTGAATCCCAGAAAGAAGGAGGAAGATCCAAGGGAAGATTGTTATAAACTATAGTGCTCACCAGTGGGCTAAGTCCAATGTCAAAAGCTACCAGAATTCTATGTGGGAAATATTTTGATGCACATTTCACAGATGAGTAAGTGGGCCCCAAACAGTTAAGAAACATTCCCAGAAATACTGACCTAGATGTAGAGATGGAAATCAAATGTAGGAATTCTGATGCCACGTTGTACATCTGTTGCTTTAACTAGGACTGTCTGCTGCCTTGTCTGTTACCTGCTCACAATAAGCTATGACTTGGTGGCACTATTAAGTCAGTGAACTTGCAAAAACAGAAACTGAGCTTTTCTCTGTGCACTCATCTAAGATGCCTTGATTTGTTCTGATTGCACACTCTTTATAGCTGGTAATGGAGGAGAAAGTGAAATGCATCCATTCCCATTTTATTTTAAAAGAATGTTACAGTGAGTTTAATTAAGGAGGAGAATCTTGTCTTTTGACCAGTGTAGCTAGAGAGAGAATTTTAATCTGAAGGTCATTTTGAGAGCACTGTCAGGTTCCTAAATAGCAAAACTAGGAGAGAGTCATTTCCCTCAATATGTGTTTAAGCCTTGCAAGAAAATGAACATTTCCACCTGATAGAAAGCACAGTTTTAATTATTGATGGTCTGACACTTGTGTGTGGGCTTTCTCTTTTAGTGCTGAGTCACATACAAATTTGGTAGTGTTAAAAATCATATTATGCCATTTTAAAAGAGAGCGTGGAAATTGAGATTGTGAGTTTGTGATAACTGCATTTTAAACACCCCCAATTTTGCTTTTCTTATCTTCAAGTTTCACATGAATATCCTGTGGCTGTCCGCAGTGTCTCAATGTTACGATCCATCAACTTGATCTTCAACCTATTCTGTCCATGCCTCAAGCATAAAACATGCCTCTCTACTGTGCCAGCCCAGGAAATATTTACTTTGGAAAAATCTAACTAGTTACTGTCTACTATTTGTGTACTGATAACCTCTGGCCATACACTTGAATTAGGAAAGACCTCCAGCTGCTTTTCTGAAGGCCTTTATTTGAAGCTAATTTTCACTTCTGTATATTCTTGTACTATTTTTATTACTTGGAAATTACCCTGAAAATACCTGCAAGAATAATCAGTTCTATGATAAATTATTCTTCTCCATAACAAGGGAGCATAATTACTTGTTCACATGTCCACATTTATAATTTCTTTTCATAACAGAACACAAATATTATTTCACAAAAATCTATCTGCATTACATTTGTATAATTAGCAGGGGCCTAAAAGATACTTGATGACTTCGTACTTCAGTGAATTTTGAACTATAAGCATATCAGCATTTTATTATCATCTGCTTTAACATTAATAGCAAGCTCAAAAAGAAAAACTACATAGAGCCCAATCTATGACATTTTTACTCAGTAAGTATATGCTTTTTTTTTCCAGAGGTTTCTTTACCCAGATAATTTACCAGTTGCAAGTTGAATGTGCTGCCAACAACTTTTTAGCTTTTAAATAATGCTTGTTTTGAAAGAAGTAAAATGAGACTTCCTTATCTTCCTTATATTTACTATTGAGTCGGCTGCCATAAAGAATGTTGAACCCAAAGTACCAGGGGGAAAGGTGGTAGTGGAAATTGTAACTCATAATTTTTCAATAACAAGGTGAAGTTTTGACTTAGGTAATAAAACAAGAAATCAAGCATAGTTCCATAAGGTAAATAACTTTTCCATTAAGAATGCTGTCCTACACATTACTTTTGCACAAGTAAAAGATCTTGAAAATAAGTTTGTCTTAGAAAACTTTGAGTAACAGAGCTATAGTATCAACTCAAATGAGGTTTTCAATGATTTATTTCTTTTAAAAATTTTTAAAGTTTATTTATTTATTTTGAGAGAGAGAGAGAGAGAGAGAGAGAGAGAGAGAGAGAGAGAGAGAGAACCCCAAGCAGGCTTCACACTGTCAGCTCACAGCCCGACATGGGGCTCAATCCCACAAACCCTGAGATCATGACCTGAGCCAAAATAGACACTTAACTGACTGAGGCACCCAGGTGCCCCTCAATGATTTCTTTTTTAAATGGGAATTGGTTCAGACTCCAAAATATCATTTCTCTCTCAAATGATTGAGGATAAACACAGGATAAACCTAGAACATCTTGTCATTCTACAAGCTGTCAAAGAGTAGGAAGATCATGTCAAAAGGTCTTAAGAGCCAATCTGAGAAAACTTTTTTGACCCAAAGATTTTTTAAAAAAGTGAAGTGTTAGTAAAATGTAACAGAAGACATTAAAATAAATGAATCCATGACAGTAAAAAAAAAAAAAAAAAAAAAAAAAAAAAGGTTGATCACCTTGAAGCATGCTAGAGAAGTAACTTGTTACTTTAAAAAGAGATAAAAGGACAGAATAAATCATAAACAATGCCTTTGCTATTTAACTTTACAAGGTTTCTTCCAATGACAGGAAGATATTTCTTGTTCATAAAAGTATCATAACTGAAAAGTGAAGGGATGATATATCACCTTTTTGCAAACTATGATGAGATAATGGATCATAACAGATCGAGGCAAAGTTCCCCAATGGCTAATCATTTCACAAAACATTTTGGAGAAACTTAAGAGCTTTCTACGTATCAATAATTTCCATTCTAGGATTATGGTATTAATGATGGAGGAAACTGCATCCAAGAGTTGTAAATCAGAGCTCCTTCCTAGGAGTTTGTTGTTGTTTAAATATCTTAGCCCAGTTGATCCATCTATTCTTTCTTTCTCCAATCAGACTTCTCCTTGAAAACACAGAATTTTTATGTCATA
The DNA here is from genome assembly GCA_028646485.1 of Cryptoprocta ferox. NCBI lineage: Eukaryota > Metazoa > Chordata > Mammalia > Carnivora > Eupleridae > Cryptoprocta > Cryptoprocta ferox. The sequence continues at coordinate 122,764,156 of CM053576.1, read as the reverse complement.
ATGAATAGATCAGGAAATCCCAAAGGCCTGCAACCTAAATCGTAATCTCTAGTTCTTGCCATATCTCTTCTGTCTGTTACCAAATTGCAATCTTTAGTGAGACTGTTCTGGTTCACACTCACCATGACTATCTCTGACAATGGCAACAGCCTTCTAACTGTTCTTTCATCTACTCTACCTTCAGAGCCAGTATCTTAAATCACTGGGACAATCACATTACTTCCTTTTGCAGAACTCTCCCAAGGTTTTGCAGTGTCCGTAGAATGCACCTATGCAACTTCAATCTGGACCCCTTCCATTTCGCTCCCTGCTCTATATCTCACTGTAATTTGCAATCTCTGTAGGTTCAACTGTGCCTTGGTTTTTCAGGTCCAGTGATTGCCTATGCTATCCTGTGAGCCTAGACTCCTCTTACGTCTACTTGTATGTTGTCGTAGATTTCAAGGCATTAAAATATTTGAAAATTATAATGTGTGTATGCATGAGCTGCTGTCTAGAAATATAAAAATTTAGATGCTTGCAACAGGAAATCATGTATTAATGGGCTTAAAGTCTGTTCTGCTCCGTTGCATGTTTCTGTAATTCAAATTGGCTCATATCCAATTAGTATAAAGGGAATTGAGGTCACTATGATATTGAAGTTAAATTGATTTATTCACAAATTTCCTATTACATTAATACTTTTATGCCATCCGAGTGAGAACAGCTAGATGCAAAGTAAACCAAATGGATTATTGTTTATAATGTTTACTCACCTCACTTTTTCTTTTGGCTCAGTTTGGATACATGTCCTGTCCTGCATTGCAAGTGCCTTCTACAGGGTTCTTTCTAATCCATGTACGTTTTGTTCTTTACTCTATAATTTAGCAGCTTCAACTTGTTTACACCCTCCTGGCATCTAGAGAATTGACCTTTATTTTAAGGAAAACATCCAATATGTTTTCTAGCATTTCCCCCCATTTTTTTTACAAATTTTACATTTTTTTATTATATAGGTCCCATACTGCAGTTTTCCTAAATATATATTGGTTTTGAGTAATTTGTCCATAATCCTATTCATCCCATAAGTCCTGGAACTGTTTCCAGAAAACAAGGTTATTTAGGAGTGCATATATCATGTTACAGTGCTCAGCTCGGTATTGTTAAAGAGAAAATAGGAAAGGTGAGGAGGGGTTTCCTCTTTTTCCCTCCTCCCCTACATAAGCAGATGTAGCTTTTGACTCCCCTACAGTGATTTTATGTGACCCCCTTCATCTTTAATACATAGGAATCTAGTTTTATTGCTTTGTCTCAGCTTTATTTAACATTCTATGATTGCATTTCTAAACCTTTAATTTGGCTCTGACTTTTACTTTATCTCATTTCTCACCCATTTCTCTAGTTATTGCCAGGGTTATAAAAATAATTACCTTGTAATCTTCGATTAATAGAATGACCCATTTTATGACCTTACTGTATGATGGGTTTTGGTTATTTTCAAATACATCTTACAATAAAAGCCAATCTTAGTGGGATTGATTTAATGATATCTCACAGATAATCCAAGATCCAGTAATATCAAAGTTGTGGATATTTCATACTTTAATGGATAAAATTCCATCTCTGTGCTTTGAAAGGTCAATTTCTGTCTGTCTTGCTTGCCTGTCTGAGCTTAGCATCAGTTAACCAACTGAAGGTCAACAGTTCTGGGCTCTGCTCTTCCCAGTCTGTGGCTTGTAAAGAAAGGTTCAAGGGCCAGAATGCCAAGGGCAATGTCTGAACGGTCTCCTGTCACCTTCCAAAGGCCAGTGTGCATGAAGCTAACTGTGCTCTGAGGGCCTTCATGTGTCTCACCTTGACTTCTTCCTCTTTCACTCTGTCCAACACGGCCTGATCAAGCCTCCATCGGAATCTCAGGTTTTACTCCAATTCGCCTCTAGAACTCGATATCATGGTAAGCCCCAGCCAGCTAAACTGGAAACTTGATTTCCTGAGTTACTTCTAAACAACCCCTCTTCTCTGGACTTAAGCTGGAAATTTTTTCTATAGTTTCACCCTGTTCCACATTGCTGTGCTTGAACCATGCATCAGTCACCCATGCAAAGGAGACCTTGCTTTCTAGAAGCCCTGGATCCACTTGTCCTATGCATCAGACTTGCCTCTACTCTGTGGATTTGTGGTTTAGGCTCCTGACTTCTCCTGGGATTGCCTAGTCTTCCTTCCTGGCAAGTTGAGTTACTGTTCTTCTGGTTCTCCTTGGCTTTTTAATTCCACTCATGTTTTTCAGCTGTGTGGGTAAGGGAGCTTTCACTACTCTCACAAACCGGGCCATCATCTAGGTGGTTTAAGGTAATGTAAGGTTGATTCTCACTCACAGGACAGAGCAACATGGGCTGCCCTGATCAGGCAGTGTGTACACCAGGGCTCTGTTCTTCATGACATATCGAGGCACCAAGACCATCTTTCAGCACCTGGCTTGTAAGCTCATTCTGCTCATCTCTGTCAAAGTGCTGAAGGGAGATATTAATGGACCCAACCTAGAAATCGTGATGATGGACCCCACCTGGAAGTTGTACGTACTTATATTAAATTGGCTGCAGCAACACCTAACTGCTAGAGAAATGGGGAATATAGAATCCCTGTATGACCAAAAAAAAAAAAAAAAAAAAAAAAAAAAAAAAAGAAAAGAGAAAGAAACTGTTGACCAGCAAGCAACTCCTGTCTGGCATATAAGAAAACATAAACAGGGCAATAAGCATATGCTGCCATACCAAAAGCCATTAAAATCATGAAATACACTTTATACCTACATCCTGACAGATACTTAAAAGTATCTTTAAAAAATACATTGTATCTTATTTCTTACAATAAGAAAGGACCAGGTAAAATAACCACACCAGGCATGACAATAATGTATCATATCCACATGTGCACAGTTAGGAAATTCAAAAGTGTTAAACTACAAGGAAAATGCAACAAATCCAAACAATTTCAAAAGTTATTATTTTACCACTTGCTGCATGGATGACATCGAGGGGAAATACAGAAATGATTAACAGCTGAGGTATGAATCAAAGGGTTATTTTTTCTAATGGGGAGATCAACATGTAAATAGAAGAACTATTATGAAGACCAGAGGAAATAACAGAGAGAGAATGGATTAAAATAGATGTGGATGGATCTTTGACTTATGCTTGGATCTAACTAACCTAACGTGATTGCCTGACTCCTGGTTCATGCAGCGGTGATTTTCTCTGGCGTTGTCAATATGACACTTTCAAGGGTCATGTTCTGGTAATGAGCTTTTCCTCCATTTACTGAAACATTTATCAGCATGCAAATGTCAACACTGCTAACCCCCTTTCTTAATCTTCTACTCAAACTCAAAAATAAATTACCTGTTTCCTCCAAGGGTCAAACTCCCATATGTTGGAGATGAGCAATGATATTAAATTGCTGAAAATAACAAATGGATAAACAAATAAATTGGACTGGTCTTTGGGGAGATGCACAATGAATTATCATCTGGGGGACAGACTCCAGGCATTTTGTCTCCAGATTCTCATCTGTTCCATCAACCCTTCCAAGACAACATCTCTCCAGAAGCTCCATTTACCGCACCGGCCTCTCATATCATGAACTAGTCCATAGCACCTTCCCATGTGCACGTTTTTGTGTTATATAACTTGGATATTTTTATGAATTGTAAATTTATCAGATTTATCATGGCATAAAATCTCCACAAACTAGCTCTTGCTTTTTCTCTAGTTACATGCCACACTGCTTCCTGTACACGGGTACTTGATGCTTTATCATACTGTACTCTTGGCAGCTTCCTGTTCCCTTTGCGAGGTGGAACTTGCTCCATGCAATTAGAAGGGCCACCCTCCTTCGGTCATCTTATTCTGCTCATTCTGCTCATTCAAGTCTCAGCTTAAGCTCTAGGAAGTCTTCCTAGAACACAAGGCTGAATTTATTTCACCAATTTGTATGCTTTCATTGAATCTTGAACACCCCCCTCTTACAGCACTCAGTACAATCTTGCATATCTTTCTGTATATGTGACTATTCATCAATCGTGAACTCCTGGAGGGCAGGAACTGTGTGCTTTTTTCTACATTTTTAATGCCTGAAACAATAGGAAGCCAATAAGTTCCCAACGCATAAGTCAAAGAATGAATCAAGGAATCGATGCCTCAGTTAAGGGAGACAAGCTGTATACACAAAAACAAGTCTTTCACATATTTATTCTTCTGTTTAATTAATATCTTTCTCCCTGTGCCGAATGTACATGGCAAGAAGAATGCAAGTGTGAGTAGCACATGGTACTTGACCTGGAGGAGCTCATTTCCTTAAGAGTAGCAGATATTTGAAGACCTTATTTCAGTGATGCTAAGACATAATTGATCATAACATGTACCATTATGTCATGTGCTACTAAGAAATATAAAAATACAAAATGCCAACGTAACTCTGACATTGTCCTTATTATGTATAATTCTTACTTTTTCCCTGTTGAAAGAACTACTTAAGACTTATTCAAAACAAAAGTGGTTAAATTATTCTTAAAATGTCTTCACATTTGAAATGTGATTCTTTTGAATCACTTTTCAACTGAGTTGTCAATCCTGTGTTCATCCAATCAATGCCATCCTCTATGCTCAGCAGAAGTATTGATTGATGTTGCTGAAGTCTTTAAAATAATCCATAAGAACTAAAAGCTATTCAGCCAGATTTGTAATGTTTACCCCTTCTTTTTAAATGTTGCCTAAAAAATTTTGATTCATTACCTCCCTCACCCTCTCCCTACAGTCCATTTGATGCTAGGGATTAAAAATGTTTTCACATTTCAATTTGGGAATTTTCTTGTAAATTCTGATATTGTTGCTTTTGATGTTTGTGCCTGCACAGATCATGCCATCTACATGATGGCTGATGTCTACCTCCAGCATCTATAAGATGGCAGCGGTTAAAAGACATACCTTGAGTTCAGAAATGTTAAAATGCAAAAATAAGTAAATAAATTGTATTGAGACTTAACAAAATACAGCATAATCTACTCTTATGCATGCTAGAATTATTATAAGCACATCAGATTGCTGGAATACAGATGATCATCTGAATAATTTTGCTAGATGAATCTGGGACACATATGTAGGTGCAGAAACAGTGATTTTTAGAGCTCAATTTTTGAAACTTGAATAAGAAGGAATGAAGGATGATTGTGACTTAATACATACAGTTATGTCTACACAGTCCTTCCAGAAATAGATGACAACTCTAACTTCTAGGCCTCTGACGTAGTTCACGCAAAACAGGTGAAAGTGTCATAAATATTTCATGAAAATAATCTCATCTTTAGGTAGGATGCACATATATTAAATATTGACTACTGAAGGTATTAATACTTAATGTTATTTTTGACAAAATGAATGTTTTATGATTAAGAATATATTTGTTTATAAAATATATTTAATATTTAATGGTATCAGTGAAGGTAACTGTTCAGATTGGAAACATAATCCATTTTGAAATGCATAAAATTATAAAAAGAACAAATGTTAAGGATGTTCATATTAAAAATTAACAATTACAGGTCTGATTTAGTGAACAGAATTAAAAGGGGAAAAAATCTCTCTCTAAGAGGAGATAGATAATTACCCTTGGTACTTGTTCTTCAAGAAAGAAATAATTGCAGTATCAATAAGAAAATAATGTTCATTTATTGAATGATTAATGTATGTCTGTGTCAGGCACTGTTGTAAAGATTTGCATATATATAAGTCATTTAATCTCTTCAACTTTATGTGACAGGTATTCTTATTTCCTGATGGTAAAGACGGGGAACCGGAGTGGAGCTATGCTGTCAAAACCCAGAGCACTTTCTTCACCGCCATCCACGCTGCTGCTGAGGAGGCTTGAGCTGGATGCAGGACAACCAGCCAATGGGCGGATCTGGGTTCATGACAAGCAGCCAATGGGAACCAGCCGATGGGCGGAGTTGGGTGCAGGACAACCAGCCAATGGGCGGAGCTGGGTGCAGGACAACCAGCCAATGGGCGGAGCAAGCAGGCTCTGGGAAGGTGGTGTGGCTCAGCACTAACAGGAGATTTCAAGTCAGATGAATTTGTATTACAACTGTGACTCATCGATTATCTGTTATGTAATTTGGGGTCAATAATCCATAATCTGGTGGAATCTTAGTTTCTTCGTATCAGACTGCGTATAATATCTGTCTTGCGAGAAGAATAGAATAACTGGAAACAAAGTTTCTATGAAGTGTTTAAGGAGAAAAATGATTATCTGCAAGTTGTGATAAATTCTTTTAAAAATGCGAATCTACAGTGGAGGTTGGCAAAGGAGCAGTTGGAAGGGACATGACAAAAGGGAAAGACGTCAAACTGTGGGCACATCTTCACCGCTGTGATCCAGTCTCTACCACTCCCTTACGTGTGTGACCTTCAGCAAGCCACTCTGACAACCTGAATCTCAGCTTTGTCCTCTTTAAGATGAAATGCAAAGACTTGCCTCTGAATTGTAGGATGAATCAAGGAATCTGAGTACAACACCAGGCACAGAGCAGCACACCTACAGGACATTAGTTGCTGTTGTAATTCTCCACCATTCCTCCCCATTAAATTTAGTCCAGGAGATTAGTACTAAGACTTTCCACTGCTGAATACCAACCAATTTGAAGGGGTGACGGTATTGTTCATGGCTATGAGTCAAAGACCCTTCAGCAGAGATAAGAGAGATAAGGGAAAGTAATTCAAGCCCTTACTTGACGAGGACCAGCCTGGAACTCTCAGAGCAGGAGACTTGGACAAAACACAAAGCTACCAGTGCAGGGCACACACCTGTTCCCCAGTGCAGGCATCTGCTCAGCTCTCCTACTCACTTTCCGACAGCGTTAAAAGAAAAAAAACAACAACAGTCTGAACAGGAGAGATCTGCCTATGATTCTTGTTTAAATGCACAACAAAACCAGTCAAGAGAGAATGACAGCATCTCCCTCACTCAGTGATGTCAACATGTCGTTGTGGAGTTTTTTTTGTTTTTCAAATATTTTTCGTACTTTAAAAAGTGTAAGCCTCAAATCTGCCCTATAAAGTGCACAGGAGAAAAACTCATTAAGCCTATCACACAGATGAAAAATCTCTCTCTAGCTAGAGATGCTCTCCAAGCTTCACCTACCCGTGCTGGATCAGGAATGTGAACTCCAGTGTCAGGTTGCTTTGGCCCCCACAGGCCAGGTCTTAGTCCCCACATGGGTGAAGGTTTGTTTTCTTCAAAGACACAAAATATATTCCAGTCTAACTTTTCTATCTTTTTAACTTTCTTGAGCTGTTTCTGTAGGCAAAACTTTTGCTAAATCTTGCCTAGTGTTTTAAATAATAAATGACAACTCTATTGAAGGCAAAATGCATTTTTTACACCTCTGCAGTTTAGAAAACACCTAACATGATGAACATGAATGGCCAACGATTTCTGTTTGGAGAACAAGGGGCTTTCAGTCTCTGGGAGTGTCTGGGATGGGGGAATAAAAGCACCAATGTGCCACATAATTTAAACTATTCTAACAGGTCTTATCAAGAAGAAAAACAGAGAACCTTGCTGTCAGTAGATTCATTTTATTTTATTTCATTTTTATCTTTAAATGTACACAGCTCCTGGTGGCAGATAAACTAATATATACAGGACAGTATAAATTCCATAGAGCATGTTGTTTCTAGTTTATGACTTATCCCCCAAGAACAGTAGTGAAAGGATTCACAAAAAAATGTGTTTAATAAAAGAGCATCCTCCCTTCCATCTGTATGTTTTATAGGATACAGAAATATTTGGAAGGAAGTATTGAGTTGGAGTAACTTAATAAAAATAAAACATGATCAATTGCCACAGACCACAGACCAGTGATAACAATTCCGATAGGACTTTAAATTCTCTTAGAAATGGAAGTTGACTCCATCAAGGAATAATGGGTGTTGTGAGGACATATTGGAAGTATACAAAAATCCCACCTCAAGCTGAAGTTTTTGGCATTACACAAGATAAGAAGTTAAGGGTATCACACCAACAATATTTAGATCACAGGATGGTCATTTGCTTACAATAGCTTTAAGATCAATCTTTCGATGTTAGAGTTAATAGTGTAATAGGCAGTGAGGGGGAGGCTGTGAAACAGACCAGTCTCAATAGTTTGTAAATTCCTGCCAAAGATTCTTTGAGAATTGAGAAAAAATTACTATGTATCCAAGTATGAACATACTAAGTATTTGTAATCTATTTAAAAAATATTTTCAGACAAAAATAAAATATTATATGTAGGATGAAAATCATAATATATATGTATATGATTTTATGATCATATAGGCATGTGCTCATAGACTCGCACTCATGCATACACACATACATGTGTGTGTTTGTGTGTGTTTGTGTATGTATGTGTATATATTCCCACTACACACTTTTCCCTTTGGCTTTCTTCTGCTTTTCAGGCTGTGCCTTATATTTAGCCATATGAAGCAAAGGACACTAAGAAAACAGCAATGGCCTGAGAGTACAGTCCCAGTCTTTCCATTTAATAGGAAAACAACAGAATAGAAAAAGGCTGTAGGGGCAACATCCTTAGCAAAGCAAATTATGGTTTAAATGCAGGCCATCATAGCTATGTGATCTTGCACCCCAGGGCCCAATTCTCCCATCTGTAAAATTGCAGTATGTTAAACAAGTCCATGGTTAATATTTGTAGTAAGCTCAAACTTTATAAAATAGAAAAATACTTGGCATTATGCCAAACATGCAGTGGACCCTGATTGAGGTAAGCTATGATTTCAGTGACTTTCATGAAGAAAGATGGCATTTTCTAGAATGCCATCACCTCCCGAACTGTCAGTCTTGATTTGTATAAATGCAGGGAATAACTTCTCCCTTGCCCTGCACAGTTTATAACAGTGAGGGAAGGGACGTGGGAAGCCAGTAATACTGCGAAGGCATTAGGATGAACACACAATGCATAGGATAGAAAGAAACTGTGTTTTGCATTTGTTTTGTTTGTTTTTTGTCTCTCTGCTTTCAGCAAGGGTCATCTTACTCTGCCCCTGGAAAGAAACATGGGTAGATGCCGTGAATTTTCCTCACAAGTGTAGATAATAGAAAGTCCTGTTGTCACACTGTCACAAAACCCAGTGAGGGTCCATCTATCCAACAGAATCGTGCCCAGTAATATGGAGGAAGCCATGGAGGCATGTGTGCAAAAACACGATGCATCAAAAAGCCATTGTGTTAAGTGAAGGAATCCAGATGCAGGGTGCCTGGGTGGCTCAGTCAGTTGAGCGTCTGAGCTCAGGTCATGATCTCATGGTTCATTAGTTTGAGCCCCATGTCAGGCTCTATGCTGACAGCTCAGAGCCTGGAGCCTGTTTTGGATTCTGTATCTCCCTCCTCTCTCTGCCCCTCCCCCACTTGTTCTCGCGCTCTCTCTCTCTCTCTCTCAAAAAAAAAAAAATGAAAAAATGAAAAAAGAAAAAAAAGAAATCCAAATGCAAAATGATTACTTACTATGTGATTATGTGATTTCTGGAAAAGGAAACAAGAGGATCAGAAATCTGATCTGTATTTGCTGGCTATGAATACAAGCACTTAGTACCTTCATACTTTGGAGGTACTGCAAAGTAGCAGGCAGGGACTTTAAAGCGGATGAAAATCTGTGTATCTAATTTTGGTGATGGTTAAGCAAAATTATATATTTGACAAAATTCATAGAAATATGTATCTTTAGTGATATCAACAACACCCAAATTATGGAATGAGCCCAAATGTCCATTGATTGGTGAACAGATAAAGAAGATGTGATATATATATATATATATAATGGAATATTACTTGGCAATGAAAAAGAATGAAATCTTGCCATTTGCAACAATGTGGATAGAACTAGAGGGTAATATGCTAAGCGAAATAAGCCAGTCAGAGAGAAAGACAGCTTTCAGTTACAGAGTAGAGGGATGCCTGGGTGGCTTAGTCTGTTGAGTGTCTGACTCTTGATTTTGACTCAGGTCATGATCCCTGGGTTGTGGGATCAAGCCCCAAGCTGGGCTCTGCACTGAGTGTGGAGCCTGTTTAAGAGTCTCTGTCTCTGTCTCCGTCTCTCTCTCTCTCTCTCTCTATCTCCCTCCCCTTTCTCTTTCCTCCCCTTCCCCCCCTCACCCACTCACACTCTCTTTTTCTAAAATAAAAAAAGAAAGAAATAGAATAGAAAGGAGTTTGGGGTTAGAAAAGGTCTTACTTGACTGCTATTTTGGTAATAATATCAGTGATTGTTTTTCATGTTCTAGTCACTGGCACATTTATTACACCCGTTGTTTAGAAAGGGTAATGGCAGCAAAAAAGAATACAGATTGAATAGCCTGCATAAACCACACAGCTTTTTCTTGCCTTTTGGAGTATGTCAGAGCCAGGATTCGATTCCAGAAAATCTGACTCCAGTCTATGCTTTCGATGGCCACCATGTACTTCCTGGGTAGGCTGGTTTGGAGCCTCGCTGGTGTTGGAAACTGACACTTTCTCTTGTAGATGCTTGTATGTAATTTTGCAGTGTCCCTCCGCGGAACATTTCTCCTGCAGGTTCCCACTTATCCGTATTCCGACTTTTGCCTGAAACGCGTTATTACCCCCTAGGGCATTCCCATCAGCTCTGGAATGCAAACGCTGAATTCCCCTACAAGCTGCCTTTCTGAGACCGGATGACCCCACCCTTGTTTTGTCTTCCGTGTGGCTCTCTGGTGGAACACGAGATGAACACGTCATCTCTGTCCTTCAAGCTCTGGCCCTTCCCCGTGCTGCCCTCTCCTGCCTCCCAGTCGGCTTTGGAAGTCTCAGTCATGGCTCAGTGCTTGTTCTCAGTTTCTCCCAAAGGCAGGGAACATGCTTAAATTCTGTCATCCCAAGAAACCATCTTGGTAAGACTTGACATGAAGGAAGTAGACACCCCCTCTACACACACGCGCGTGCACACACACGGCTCCATGTGAAGGAGCTTGACTTCTTCCCACACGCATCTCCTCGCCAGACCTCCTTCATGGATGTGTGGCCAGTGCATTGGCACAGGGCACCACGTGCAGGGACCAATGCTCTGGGGATGAGTGCTCTCTTGAAATACTTGCTGATTTTGTCTCTGTGCTTCGCAAGTAAACGTTCATGGGATAACGGACTAGGCACGAGTATAGGCTGGGGGCCTATACTCACACAGGGTCCCACCTCTCCTCACCTCCCTGGCATGGGTTCTTTGACCCCAGTAGGGACATGTGCATGGGAGCCGGGAGGGTCAGGCTTGAGCACATACACCCCATGCAGGAGGGGGGGGGGCAGAGCCCTGGGTGCTCACTTGCACATACGCTGAGGTATCCCTCTCCTGGAGGGAGTACAGCATTAAATAGGAAACAAAAGTCTCTGATGCATCAAGAAGGAGAGTGAAGGAAAAAGAAAAATAACTTTTTTTCTTGCATTTTGAATGAGACCCTTGCATTTTCATTTTGTACCAAGCTCCCCAAATTTTGGAGCTGAGCCCCAAATTTTGGAGCTGAGCCAGCACCCACTGCACCCTTCTAGGCCAGGGAAGAGATGCAGAGTCTGGCTACAGTCTCCTCCAAAGGCATGTTTGCATGATTCCAAGTATCTTTTCCTCCGCCCTCTCATTCTTTTTATGTACTTGATAGGTTTTTGAGGTCCTGGCATCATGAAATTACTCCTTAAAATGTATTTTGGCTTAGACATTTCATATGCATTATGTTTGCTCTCTTGTCCAAATTTCCAGTTTCATATTCTGTTTAAAAATGTGTATTTTCTTTCCTGTTGTCAACTCTTTCATCTTCAGTTCATCTCCTCACCCAGAAAAGTAGTAGTTACCTTTGTAATTACTACTGGTGAGTTAGAAGTTCAAGCTCTTTCTTGGAAAGGTTATATTAAGAATAAACAATGTCGGGGCACCTGGATAGTTCAGTTGGTTAAGGGTCAGACTTTGGCTCAGGTCATGACCTCATGGTTGGTGAGTTCGAGCCCCACATTGGGCTCACTGCTGTCAGCACAGAACCCACTTCCAATCCTCTGTCCCCCACTGTCTCTTCCCCTACTCCACTTGCTCTCCAGTGCTCTCTCTCTCTCTCTCAAAAATAAATAAAAATATCAAAAAAAGAATAATCAATATCTATCATTGGTTTCAAATAAAAACAAATATAGTCAACATGTATAAAGTCCTAACTCTGTGTCAGGCACCATTCTAAGCTCATTCTGTGACCTTAACCTGTTTCACCCCATGATACTTCGATGTGATGGATACTGCTATTACCTCTGTTTTGTAGATGAGGAGAGAGGTTAACAAAGAGCCCACAGTCAAAAAACTAGCAAGTGATTTAAGCAGAATTCAGGTTCAAACACTGTAACTCCAGACTCTGTGCTCTTAATCACCTGGGTGCATTACAGTTGGAAGTACTGGAATTATTTCTTGCAGGGTTCCTATCCTCCTCTGCTTCCTGAAGGGTAACAATATGAATGTATTCACTGAGGGCTCACCTGTGCCCAGGATGGAGCCATACTGTTGGTGTTTTGCAATTTAATTTTCAAAATAACTCTCTAATATAAGTATTGACCCTAACTTGAAGATAAAGTTCAGAAAGGAGGAGAATTTGAGCTCATTCACAAGGCTACTAAACATGGCAACAACCCACTTCAGTCCCAGGTGTTCATAGAGCAGAGCACGATGGTGTTGAACAGCATGGCGTCTGCCTCTGTGACCATATCATGGTGGCCAGCACCAACCAGCTTGCTCTCAACACCGACCAGCTTGCTATGGAGGCCCATTATGTGCATCTCTTCCCAATTCCATGTTCAATTTTTATCAGATTGATATCTTGAAATTAACCATGGTGGCCATGTTTACACCAAGGAAATGAGCAGACTCCAGATCATGGTTCTTTCTAACCACTTCCCCATCGGAGAGCTGGCTTCCCAGCACACCACTGTGTGAACTTCAGCAAATTACTTAACATTATCTACCACCACTTCCTGATATGCTCTTGTCATTTGTACTCCCTACACCCTTTCCTACTTGACTATGAAATTTGTCTCCACTGATATCTTGCCTGAACTCTTGGTACAACCCTGCCTAGATTTAGCACTGTTTTGATCCAGCTTTCCACACCTCTGCCAGAACCTTTTTTTTTTTTATTTTGATCTCGATTGAAAATGAAAAACTATGAAGTGTAACGTTTAACATGACAACATTCATGTAATTATGTAATTATCCTGTAGCACTGGGATTCTTCACAAATACAGAATTTTGTATTGATCATGAAATTGCCCTACGTAAGCCCTTCTGTTGTTCTCCATCCCAAGAAAATGAAAAGAGGCTAGCATGGCATATCTAGGCATCAGCCTGATATCTTGGTTAATCTTTCTATACTCTGACTTTCTGGGGTGGTACAGCATAGGGGGTGGAGTCTAAGCTCTAGAGCAAGACAAAGAGCTTAGGCTGGAGGCTTTGGCTCTCCTGTGGTTTAGATGTGCCACTTGGAATCTATTATCTAAATGTTTCAGTCTCTGCCTGTGAAATGCGAAGAACATGAGTAGCTACCTTTAAACTTGTGAAGTTTAAATAAGTAGGGGCCCGTGGGTGGCTCAGTTGGTTAAGCATCCAACTTCAGCTCAGGTCATGATCTCGCGGTCTGTGAGTTCGAGGCCCACATCGGGCTCTGTGCTGACAGCTCAGAGCCTGGAGCCTGCTTCAGATTCTGTGTCTCCCTCTCTCTCTCTTTACCCCACTCACACTCTTCTCCATCTCAAAAGTAAATAAACATTAAAGAAGAAATAAATATGTATAAATAGACTTAAAACAAAGTTTGGCACATGATGGGAACTACATAAATATAAGTCACTATCATTGTTTTTAATATTATTATCATCATTACGAATAGTCTTTCTTATTAGGTTGATCATTTAGAACTGAAGGAAAGGGATTATCAAATACCCTCTTCAACTTAACCATATGGTTCCACTGAGTTGAGTGCTTGATACTGGAACACTTATTAGTTTACTAGTCTTTTGGAAAGATAAGAGACTTGTTCGTTGGACATAATAAAAAAGAAGATAGTGGCACAGATTTCCTGCTTCTTTCTCCATCCATATCTGTTTTCTACCTCTGGTACCAGATTGGGAGTGGTGTGGGGTTGGGGGAAGGGAATGGACTAAAACAAACCTGTATGGAAGAGAAGGTTTCTCTCCACCACTACTGGTTTTCTCCTTCCACAATCACAAGTGAGGCTGGCACTTTACCATTCCTGGCAAAAACCACATTTTGCAGGCTCTCTTGCAGAAAAGTGTAGCTGTGAGACTGAGTTCTGGAAAAGGATATGGAAGTATTGCTTGATAAAGTTAATTATGTAATTCCATAAACATAGCAGGAGATTTAAGAGCTCCTATAAGAACATGATAGATTGAAGAAGAAAAAAATAATCATACCGACTACTGAGAGAGAGTGATAAAATATAAATGTACCAAATGGACAGGATATGTGGGGGGTCTTTGTACCATTCTTGCAGTTCTTCTGTGAGATTGAAATTACCTTAAAATAAGATTGTGTTATCAAAAGATGAAATTTTTAAAAAGTAATTGTAATGGTAACCAGAATTCTTCCTCACCGAAGACCCCAGGATAAAACAGCTGTTCTTTAATTTTTTTTCATTTTTAAATAGTTTTAAACTTAGAGAAAAATATTAAAAGTATTGAAGAATTTTGGTATATTCTTCATCTCACTTTCTGTAATGTTAGCATCTTGCATAGCCATAGTATACTTGTCAAAATTAAGACATTGACATTGCGACAACATCAATTACCAGATTTTATTCAGATTTTGCTAGTTTTTCTACTAACGTACTTTTGTGTCTCATATTTGTTATGCCTTCTTACTTACTGTCTTCCAATCTATGAGAATACCTCAATTATTCCTTGTTTTTCATGATCTTGACATTTTTAAAGAATATTGATCAAGTCTTTTAGACTACTCCACAATTCAGATTTATTGATATTTCTTATGATAAGGTTGGACTTACGCATTTTTGACTGGACCAACAAAGTGATGTGCCTTGCTCACTCTGTCATATTAGGAATACATGATGCCAGTATATCTTATTCCTACTAATATTTACCTTGATCATTTATTTAAGGCTGTGCATATTGATTTTCTTCTCTGTAAAGTTACTACTTTCCCGTTCGTAATTAATAAATACCTGATATAATTTTAGACCATGCAAATATCCTGTTGCTCCTCAAAATTTCACCCAAGAGCTATAGGATCCATTGATGGATTATACTTAAAGCAGTTATTTTTGTAGTGTTCTAATGATGATTTTCTAGCCTCTCTTCTTCTGCAAGAAAGAGCTACCTCTCCTTACCTATTTATTTATTTGTTTATTATCTATATGATTCATTGAACATTAATTTGAACATATTTTATTTAAAATGTTATTTTTAAAGGAGAGTTTTAATAATTACCCAAGAAAAAGATTGTTCCTCTCTTATGCAATACGTTTTAGAAAAAGAAGATGATTTATTCAATTTATTTTATGGGTAAGATATAACTTTAAAATAAGAATAGGACTAAAAGAACACAAGAAGAATTTTAAAATAGTATCACTTATAAATATAGATTAAAAATCCAAAATAAAATATTTGTAAATAAACCAGAGAGAGAGATTTCTATTTATAATATAAATATTGATACCTATATTAAATATATGCATTCAATCACAGACATGGCATTTCATATTAGGAAATAAACACAGAATCAATCAATGAATAGGTCTGGAACTATTGGTATACACGTAAGGAAAAAAATGTAGATGTGTACTTCACACCAAAAATAAATAAATACATACTCAATTGATCAGCAGTCTAAATGTAAACATATTTTCTATGTACAGTCTTACCCTAATGACCAAAAGTGTGTTTCTCATAAGTGATTTCTGGACCAGCAGCAGCAATAGGATCACCTTGGACCTTATTAGAAATGCAAATTCTCAGGTCCTACCCCAACCCAGTGAATTAGAAACTCTGGGAGTGGGATCCAGTAGTTTTTATTTAACAGTGCCTTCACATGATTCTGACACATGTTAAATTCCAAGAATCACTATTCTCAGAATAGAGGAGGATTTATTTAGCAAGATACCAAAAGCATTAAGTATAAGGAAAGGTAAATAAAATTGACTTCATTAAAACAGAAAGCTGATATATTAAAGAAAAACAAAGATACCCTCAAACAAATAAGACAAGCCATCAGCAAATACAATATGTGTGATTGAACATAACTACTAAATAAATATGTAAGGAGCTCCTAAAATTTATTGAGAAAAGGAGAGCACATTTAAAAAAAGTACAAAAGACGTAAATAGACATGTCAAGGAAGATAAAAATGAAATATGACCATATGACCTCATAGAGAACTGTAGATCATGAGAACAGTGATATGCTATTTCATATTCATCAGTTTTCATCTTCTTTGCATTTTATAGGTCTTAAGCCAATCACGTAATTTAAAAAAAATTTTTATTTATTTTTGGGGTGCTTGGGTGGCTTAGTTGGTTAAGAGTCCTACTTTACCTCAGGTCATGACCTCATGGGTTTAGGAGTTCAAGCCCCACGTCTGGCTCTGTGCTGACAGCTCATAGCATGGGGTCTACTTCGGATTCTGTGTCTCCCTCTCTCTCTGCCCCTCCCCCACTTGTGCTTTCTCTCTCTCTCTCTCTCTCTCTCTCTCTCTCTCAAAAATAAACATTAAAAATTTTTTATATAAAATAAATTTAAAAATTTTTATTTATTTTTATTTTGAGAGAGAGACAGAGACAGAGAGAGTGTGAGTGGGGAAGGGACAGAGAGAGAGGGAGACAACGATTCCCAAGTAGACTCCGTGCTTGTCAGCACAGAGCCCAATGTGAAGCTTGACCCCACAAACCATGAGATCCTGATCTGAGCCAAAATCAAGAGTCAGATGCTCAACCGACTGAGCCAACCATGTGCCCCCAATCACTTAATTTTTTAAGAAAGAGCAAATGGCCACCACGCTTTTGTTAAATATCTACTTTTATGATAAGCATTTGGCTAGTTGCTGGGAGTATGTCAAATTCTTACACTTTACTCTTAGTCATTTGTCATGATCTAGCCCGCTCATGCTAAGAAGCACTTGGTTTAAGGCCATGTTAGATCTACACTGGATGTTAGCCAAGAGGCCGAGGAGTGATTGGACTGTGGTAGATCTAAGAGGTAGTGTCCATGAATGAAACTAGATCTGAAGACCAGTAGACAGAACAATCAAGGTGTCAATCTAATGGAACCAAGCAAAGAAAAAAAATTCATATAAAGGCAATAGTCAACGAACCCTCATAAAGAACAAGAGAATTTAGGATGAAAGAAGCAGAGAGGGAGAGCCTGAGGAGATCAGCAGTCTTGCTAAAGTTAGCTGTGGGCTTTTTATAGAATAGTTGTTACCTCTGCTTCAGTTGAGAGGGAAACTATTAAAAATGCCAATCGCTCCTCTGACAGGTGAAGGTAACTCACCCAGCCCTCAAGGAACTCAGAGTCTAGTCGAAGGTGTGACAGGTAAAACTGAAAAATGTTGCCAGAGACCCAGGAGAAATTTTGGTCTCAACTTCTATGAGGGATCTTCTTTCTCTTTCTTTCTTTCTTTCTTTCTTCCTTCCTTCCTTCCTTCCTTCCTTCCTTCCTTCCTTCCTTCCTTCCTTCCTTTCTTTCTTTCCTAAGCACTTTCCCTGAATTTTTGAATATTATGAATTATGTCATTGACTTAAAAAATTTCCTCTCATTGAGTGTGTGAGCATAATTTGTGATGCAATTTCAGGAACTATATTAGTCCATAATAGTAAGTTCTTTAAATTATTATAATTAGTGCTTTTTCCCATCACTCCCCCTTTCATTTTATTTGTCACTTCAACTAATTTAATTACTTTCTGGAGCAGGGGTGTTATCAATGAATATAAAAATATTAATACAATAACTACAGTGTGATATATTAATAACAGAATGAATTTGCATAAAATGATAATAAACAATAAATGCAGATGTAATAAATTTTTTGGGAAATCCAAAGAAGGCTTGACAAAGGATCATCTGTAATTTGGATCTGGAATTATAATTAGGAATTAAGTGGACTGATTAGAAGGTTAAAATTTCCATGGCTAAATGCATAATCACAGCACAGAATGACACAGAAAACCTTCTTTTCTATATGAGTGAGAAATCACACTTTCTTCATCTACTTAGTGCATTTGTTCTGGGGACCACAAATTAAAATGTATGCAAAGCATTGGAAAACCTTTTATAAACTTTATGTAGTATCATTATGAAATCTTTCCACTTTTTTCAAAAATTTGCTTGTTTATGGCAACCATTTCCAGTTAGAAACACAAAATATAATCTTTTTTTTTTTCTGCAAAATAAATCTCTAAGCTTTTTGGGGATACATTTTTTTAAATAGAAAATTATTTACTTTGGTCAGTATCTGACTTTATCTTAATTTTTTCAAATGTTAATCTTCAAACATAAATAAGATTTGCCTGTTTCTAAGATGTAGAATATATGTCATTTTTTAAATAAAATTTTAAAAACTGTTTATTTATTTTTGAGAGAGACAGACAGACAGACTGCAAGCAGGGGAGGGACAGAGAGAGGGAGACACAGAATCTGAAGCAGGCTCCAGGCTCGGAGCTGTCAGCACAGAGCCCAACGCAGGGCTCAAACGCACAAGCAGCAAGATCATGACCTGAGCTGAAGCCGGTCACCAAACTTACTGAGCCAATCAGGAAACCCTGGTACATATGTAGTTTTAATTATCACCATGCTTTCTTTCTTTCTTTCTTTCTTTCTTTCTTTCTTTCTTTCTTCTTTCTCTCTTTCTCTCTTTCTTTTAAACTTTTTAAAGATGTTTATTTATTTTTGAGAGAGAGAGAGACAGAGCCTGTGAGGGAAATGGGCAGAGAGAAAAGGAGACACAGAATCTGAAGCAGGCTCCAGGCTCTGAGCTGTCAGCCCAGAGCCTGACACGGGAGTCGAACTCATGAGCAGTGAGATCATGACCTGAACTGAAGTTGGACACTTAACTGACTGAGCCACCCAGCTGCCCCATCTCCATGTTTTTAACATCCAAACTACTTGAGTTATTTGACATCAACAATTGAATAATGGTTTTCCTATGTTTTAATGGATTATTTGATTTTAAAATCTTAATTTATCCTTGGACTCTGTTTTCATTGGTAATGTTGGATTGCTCCCACCTTGTTGATGGACAGCACCTTTCTCTAAGAGCACTTTGAATCTGAAGTGTATTGACTGAGTTTCTTTTCAGCAGAAACATATATTTTCTCAAGTCTTTGTGGGGGCTATTAAATATTTTTCATTTAGATTTTCTTTTTAATGTTTAGTTGTTTCTTTGTTTTGCTTTTGGAACATTCAGATTGTGCTCTTTTTTAAAAGGAATTGCCTGAGTTAAATATCTGATTATTGATTTGCGCAGGTAAAATGGGGCTAATGGTACAGTCATCTGTATGTCCAAAGTATTGCATTTGATAGTTAGAAGGAGAAATTATTTGGAATATAACGGTAAGACAGGGGCCTTAGGATCAGACAATTTGTATTCTGGTGGTCCTTCTTCGAACAGTCCCATCTTTGTAAAATCACTTGCACGTTAGCAGCGGTTTTGTTATCTATTTAATGAAGATTCTACACTTACCCTGCCTGGATAACAGACACAATATTACTTGTTCTGATTTTAATTATTATTAAATTGTCATGCTGAATCTGATGCCCTGAAGGAGTATCTAGGAGACCGAGTTGAATTACACAAGCCAATTTGAGAATAAATTGAGTAGTTATCTGGTTGAATCTCCCTTTTCCCCGTGGAGAAACTGAGCCGTAGACATAGCTGTGATTAGCCACCAGCCTCAGCACATCGGGGCCAAAGCTATGACTAGCAAATCAGCTCTTCTTATCCAGGATGGAGCAAATCTGCAAATATTTTATTGTGTTGAAATTCACCTTTTCAGATTGTGAGATTCAGGGAAAATATCCAGATATACAACTTAAATATGTAGGGGGTATTATGTAAGTGAGGCTGACCATGAACGCTGAGTCCATGTGCTCACCCTAGAGCTGCAAAAGCTCCCTTAAAGAGGTAAAGAGACACATTATCTTAATCACAAAGCAAAAGTAAAACACCCCCAAACAAAAGGGGGGGCCCACAGATATCTTAGTTTTAAGAAAGCTAAACAAATAATGTGTTTACAGAAAGGGGGTCTTTCAGTAGAGAACATAAAATGAGGGAGAGAAAAGCACTGGTGTTGGATGTCCAGCACTGTTGTGATAGGACAGCTCCCAAAGCATTTCGTTTCTCCGATAGTTGGTCTTAATTGTAGACATGGATGCACTGGGTTATTTTACTTGCATGTCATTAGCCATTAATATCATCCACTTTTGATTCTTCTGGATCTACTTCTATACTCATCCAGTAATCTTAGGATCCTAGTTTGGCATCCTGGATAGCTTTTCTACACAGTGAGGTTCTTCTGAATATGGCAGTTATTTTCTCATTAGGGAGTAATATGTGTCATCTGGCTAAATAAATTATGAATTTGGTTTAGCAGGAGTCTGACTCCTTGAATCTAATTACTGAGAAAAGTAGGTCTATGAGAGATATTTTAATAGCTGAGTTTATCAGAGAGTAAGGGCATAAGACCAGACCAGAGAAAGTCAAAGATCCTCTGAGGATGATTCTAATAATGACTTAAGAATGATGTCTGACACCTCTTCTGACCAGCAAGGACAAAAGGTGGCATGGACCAGGAACTCATGGAAAAATATGCCTGTTACTTGTGATTTAAATTTTGAGGAGCAGAGGGGAATTTTGGGAACAATATTACAGGGAAATTCAAGGTCAGAATCAAGGAAGGAGTAAAACAATTAGTCACCAAAAATAAGAGTACATGAAGGGAAGTGGCTTGTGTATAAAAAGAAATTATATAAAATATGGAAAATCAAGTTTAGTATAAAATAAGACAGTTACTTAGTAGTTAAGTAAACAGAAAATGGACTAATTGGCTATATGAGTTTAAATTCCAGTTCTTCCTTTTTTCCACTTACAAACCACTTACCCATGGAACCCTATTCTCAAAAGATTATTTTATATAAATTATGTATATTATTTATATAGATAGAATGCATATGGTCCTATGAGAATAGAGTAAATATATATATAATGTTAAAATATATCTATACCTATCTATCAAATATCTCTATTAATCTATCTCTTTCTAAAATAGCTCTGACTTATAGTAAATAGTTAATAAATATAAAATGTAGATAAGTGTGTCCATGGTTCTTTCAGCTGTTGAGTTATGCATGCTTGAATCTTTTAAAGAGGTCAAAGTAAAACAGATGGCGGCCTGGAAACAGTTCATAAACAAATGTAGGTAAAGAATTGGGTCAGCAGATATTGGACAAGACAGGAATGATTATAATATGACCTAAGGAGCCAGCTTCGGGCCTCCAGGCTTAGCCTGAACAAACCAATTGTAAGTGAAGATGCAATGAACAATATGTCTATTTCTTGTGTTCACACAGTACTTCCTTATCAGTTGTCTCTATTTAGTTTCAGGTATTAAAATTGCCATTTCACAGAAGAGGGGTCCAACCTAGAGAAATGAAATCATTTGCCCAGTATCAAGTGGATGGGTTGAGAAATATTAAAAACATGGCTTTGTAGTGCTAGATGAATAATATAGAATCATTCTTTCATTCCCTATATATAAAAAATACTAATAAGACAGATCAAGTCCCTTTCTGCACAGAGAATAGTTTTCCAGTGTAATGGCACAGAATATAAACATACGGTCATTTGAATAACTAGTAGCACTTATTTACTATGATATGTAGTTGTCATTTATTGGGATGGGGTGAGGTGGGGGATGGGAGACATCTCTGTGATTATTCCTCCTATTTAGACAGAAGTTTAAATTCATAATTTGTGAGTATTTGAAAATTCTGTTTAGGGAAAGAACTTTTGGGAGTGCCTGGGTGGCTCAGTCGGTTAAACGTCCAGCTTCAGCTCAGGTCATTATCTCATGGTTTGTGGGTTCAAGCCCTGCGTTGGACTCTGTGCAGACAGCTCAGAGCCTGGAGCCTGCTTGGGATTCTGTGTCTCCCTCTCTCTCTCTCTGCCCCTCCCCCACCCATACTCTGTCTCTCTTTGTCTCTCAAAAATAAATAAAAATGTTTAAAATTTTTTTAAAAGGGGAAAGAACTTTTTCTCCTATGATATGATTGATATGATATGATATGATATGATATGATGTGATATAAGGTTAAAGAACTATTTATAAACCTTACATTCAGAGGGCACCTGGGTGGCTTGGTTGATTGAGTGTCTGACTCTTGATTTCACTCAGTTCATGATCTTACAGTCAGTGGGTTTGAGCCCCAAGACTGGCTCTGCGATGCAAGCTCAGAGCCTGCCTGAGATTCTCTCTCTCTCTCTCAAATAAATAAATACCTGTTTGTCCCTAGCTGATTTCAGAATTCTCTCTTTATCTTTGTATTTTGCCAGTTTCACTATGACATGTCGTGGTCTTGACCTGTTTTTGTTCATTTTGAAGGGAGTTCTCTGTGCCTCTTGGACTTGGAGGACTCTTTCCTTCTCCAGATAGGGAAGTTCTCAGCTCTGAAAGGAAAGGAAAAAAAAAAGATAAAAACAGAGAAGGAGGCAAACCATAAGAGACTTTTAAATACAGAGAACAATCTGAGGGTGGATGGTGGAGGTAGGGGAGAGGGGAAAATGGGGGATTGGCATTGATGAGGGCACTTGTTGGGATGAGCACTGGGTGTTGGATGTAAGTGATAAATCACTAGAATCTACTCCTGAAGCCAAGAGACTACACTGTATGCTAGCTCACTTGAGAATAAATAAATTATAAATAAATAAATAAAACTAAAACATAAAAATAAATAAATAAATAAATAAACAAATAAACATTTTTTAAAAAGAAATAATCATCAGGAAACAGTTTGTAACATACTACATGAAACTGCCTGGAATTGAATGCCTATGGAGTATGAGATATGACTATACCATGTAGATTTTAGAAACCTATAATAGGAGTAAAGTATACAAGTTTTATGGGGTACGAAGGCTGCTTTTGAACATGTTGAAGATTTTAGAAAACAGAAGTGACAAGCATGGGACTTTAAAAGTTCGGCATTAGGCATGGAAAGAAAATAGACAGTTTTTACGACAACTCTACTACATTGCTATAGGGCAAATATTGCAGGAAATGAAATCCAGTTTTATCCAAAAGTGGCTGAATTTACAAAGTGAATGGAATCCATAACCTCCCCAGGTCTCTTACGTTACAATTACAAATAAGTGGAACTATAATGATTGGTTTGGGGATTGTGAATTGCCAAATCCCAGGGAGGACAAAAAAGCAAATCCAAACATAAACAACAAAGCAATACAAAACAAACACATCTCCCTCCTTATCTGGGTAGATTTGCTTTTTGACTAAATATCCTAATAATAGTCTTGCCTGAGGAAATTGCCTTGTGTAGGCAAGTTGACTCTCCTTAAGACGCAATCCCCCACTCCTCATTGCTTTAAAACTTGTATTAGCTTCAAATCCCATGGGTGCCTGGGTGGCTCAGTTGGTTATGTGACTTGGAGTCAGGTCATGATCTCATGGTTCATGGGTTCAAGTCCTGTGTTGGACTCTATGATGTCAGCACAGAGCCTGCTTAGGATTCTCAGTCTCCCTCTCTCTCTGCCCCTCCTGTGTATGTGCCCTTTCTCTCTGTCTTTCAAAAATAAACAAACATTAAAAAAATTAGACTGAATCCCAGTGAATCTCACTGAGCACCAACACAAAGTCTGAGAAGAGTTATCATACATGCAAAAATATTGCAAGATTTTGCCAATTCATACACGTAGAAACCTGTGAAATATGTATCAGAATGGATTCTAAGGGTATTTGATAAAGGAGGGAGGGACGGTGAAGATTTGGGTCAGCATGGTATGGGTAGACTGGCCAGAAATTCTGGGTTCAAAGTTACTGGAAGCACCTAATTGGAACCTAGATTCAATGGCAACACTGCTTCTCCAATGTTAATGTAAGCCCTGGGATACAAAGCATGGTTTCTCTTTTCCTGACTGAAGTTTGATGACATACTATCCTCAACTACATTTCAATTATGGCAGCCTCAAGCACCCAGGAGAAGGTCTTGGAAAATGGGGGTTCCATTGTTTTAATTACAGATCTCTTGCCCCTACATTTGGATTGTTTTAGGCATGTTCTGCATGTTTTGCTGAGTCTTGGACATCTTTGCTCTAGTCACATGATTACTGGACCAACACTTCCTGATGGCGACTCTTACTGTTATTAGCATGATATTCTGCTGGAGGTGTGAGAAATGTTTGTTGTTTCAAATCAAGGTTTCCTCATGTTGAGAAAACCATTACAAGAATTTACAGATGTGACTTATAATTTGCGGTATGGTTTCGGAATTTTTCTTTGAATTTATTCTATTTTTTGTCTCTGTATTTTTGTTTTCAACGTGTTTGAATTATGTCGAAGAGAGTAATAATTAACTCCATTACATTTTTAATAGGAAAACTAAGACTAAATGAGATTAAGCATTTTGACCAAATGCACATGGAAAATGAGAGGTGAGCTACAATTAAAAACGTATCTATCTGAGTCCATAGTATTTTTTATGAAAAAAAAATCTCCCTCTTCTAGCAAAGGGATATAGGCTTATAAACCATATGTGACAAAACTAGAGACCTTACCTAACGTCTGGCATGAGACGGGCAATGGACAAGAAAATGCACTCTAGCCCAGCATCTCTAAATGTACATTTACGGTAGAACTTAAATCCTATATTCAATAGGATTAAGAAGAAAGAATTTAGAATTAAAGTAATGCTAGTGACATCTTGACACAGAATATAGAATTTCTCCTTATATTAAACTCTGGATTATCTACTTATTTATTTTATGATACTTTTCCATGCTTTCTGCTATCTCTTTTCCTCCAAACAGGATTGCACAATGGAGCGGCCAAATATAAAAATCATAAATTATATATGCAAATACACACTTATCAGCGACTGTTATCTACACCACGTGAAGCAGCATGAATTTGAAGAGAGATGATACAAACTGGAATCCAGCTTACTATTTTTCAGCTTTGCTTACCTCAGGCAAGTTTCTCGACATTTTCAAATTCCTGTTTTGATGTTTGTAAAGTGAGGATAACACTCTGCAGGGTTGTGGAAAGATTAAACATGATGTTTGGTATAAAG
Organism: Cryptoprocta ferox; assembly: GCA_028646485.1. Classification (NCBI taxonomy): domain Eukaryota; kingdom Metazoa; phylum Chordata; class Mammalia; order Carnivora; family Eupleridae; genus Cryptoprocta; species Cryptoprocta ferox. The sequence continues at coordinate 122,738,767 of CM053576.1, read as the reverse complement.
CATTAATACAATATTCATATGAAGGCTAAACTAAATATGTAATCTTGGACAGCCAAAACTTTTGGAATTTGTTTCCTCTCCTACAAACTAGCAACAGGCATGTTCCTTGGTGACGTAATGATGAGATATAGTGCAACTGACACTCTCATTGACCCCGGCAGGATACGGAAATTTGATAAAACTGCCCATTACTGTTTCTATCCAACTCACATATCTTTGGCAGGAAAGCAAATAAATAGAGCAAGAGGTATATTCAACCCAGAGGGCATCATTTTTATCAACTGTATTTCCAAATGATGAGGTTTAAATGCCATTCCTGAAATTGTTCAGCTAAATAGAGGTCTTGCTGATGATAAAGGCAAGACGTACAATGAGTTAGATGAGAGAATATTTCATAAGCAGCGTCCCTAAAATGTGCAAAGTTCTGAGATATGTCTATTGGGGGAGGTAGAATGAGAAGGTAGTTCCCCTGCCCTTTATGAATTGTTAGAAGGCAGAGTTTAAAATGTAAAGAGGACATTTTTAATGTTTATTTATTTTTGAGACAGAGAGAGAGAGAGAGTGTGAGCAGGGGAGGGACAGAGAGAGGGGGACACAGAATCTGAAGCAGGCTCCAGGCTCTGAGCTGTCAGCACAGAGCCTGACACGAGGCTCGAATCCACAAATTGTGAGATCATGACCTGAGCCAAAGTCAGAGGCTTAACCGACTGAACCACGCAGGCGCCCCTAACGAGGACATTTTTAAAAACACTTATGACAGATGATCTGGCAAAATGCATTAAAAGACTTAACAAAGACTCAAGAATTCTGTGCTAATCAGTGAGAAAATAATCATAGTTTTTGTACAGATTCACCTCAGGGTTACACATTAAAATTATTATAAAACTTAAGATGTTTTTGTTTTTATCTTTTAAAGGAGACATGTTGAGGAAAGGCAATCATTAAAAGGACATGTTTTGGAAAAATAAATTATGATAGAGGAGAATACTTCCAATTAATTTTAAGGCACAAAGGATATTCAATTGCATATGCTGAATGTTTACAATTAAATATGTGAGAATCCTCATATTTAGCAAAAACAGAACAAAGGAAGTGGTTTGCCAACCTGTCCATTTGTTGACCTTCCTTGTTCAGCTTGAATTTCAGTGTCCAGGAAGAGGGAGTCTGTAGTTTATTGGTAAGTGATGTGGTGGCTGGATCAGCCCTTGTGTTTCTTAGCATTGCGAGACATCTTCAGCAAGAACATCAGGAAACTTTGGGGAAAAATGAAAGTGGCTTATTACCTACAAGTCCTGGAAATTACCTGGGACCAGACAGTGAGTTCAAGGAAGAGGAGGAGAGAGAGAGAGAGCAGGAGACAGCACGTGCTCATGGACCTGGGGTACTACTTTTATTGGAGTCAAGAGTGGGAGCTTAGGGTTCCATGAGCTCACTTTTCCTTGGTGAATTTAAAACATAGGAGGAGGATTTAAAGCATGGGAAGAGAAAAACCAAGTGGCCCAAATGGTCAGTTATCAAAATCAACCAATATCTCTAACATAAAGGACCCTGCAGAGGTGAGGGAGGCGTCAGTGGCCTGGATCTTCAGCTAGGCCTGCAGCTGGCAATGTGTTTATTTCAGATAGCTGTCTTTGAAATGAATGTCTCCAAAATCAAAGCCTAAGTCAGGCACTTGCATTACAAAAACAAACAAACAAACACCTCACAAAAAACACAAAAATCAAAACCATACAAAAACAAAAACAAAAAAGTGTTTATACTACCGAGTACCACATTGCAGACTAAATAGTTGTTTTGGTTTTTTAATTTTTTGTTTTTATTCCAGTTAGTTAACATACAGTGTAAATTAGTTTCCAATGTACAGTGCAATGATTCAATACTTCCATACATCACCTGTTGCTCATCACAACAAATGCCTTCCTTAATCCCCATCACCTATTTAACCCATCCCCTGACCCACCTCCCCTCTGGTAACCAGCAGGTTGTTCTCTATAATTAAGAGTCTGTTTCTTGATTTCTCTCTTTCTTCCTCCCCCCCCCCCCGCCTTTTGCTCATTTGTTTTATTTCTTAAATTTACATGAGTGAAATCATATGGCATTTGTCTTTTTCTTCCCCTCTTTCTCTGCTTTGCAGTGTCTCAAGTAGCCAGTAGATCTCCTCTTTGGCTTCCAGTTGTGTCGAACTCCTGAGCTCTGCTAAAATTACCCCTTCTTTTTATCTCTCCAATCTGAGAGCAGCAGTGTCTACTGCTATTGTTAATCTCAGGTTACTTTAAGATCTCCTGTTTGTGCATTTATCTCTGATGTAACCTATCCTGTGCATTGAGTCCCCTCCCTTTAAATACTCAAATTATAGAAGGAGCCCAAATGTCCATCAACTGATGAATGGATAAAGAAGAGGTGGCATGGACACACACGCGCGCACACACACACATACACACACACGATGGAATACTACTCGGCAGTGAAAAAGAATGAAATCCTGCCATTTGCAGCAACGTGGATGGAGCTGGAGGGTATTATGTTAGGTAATGTAAGTCACCCAGAGAAAGACAGATATCATATGTTTTCACTCATATGTGGAATTTGAGGAACTTAACAGAAGACCATAGGGGAAGGGGAGGAAAAATAAGTTACGAACAGAGAGGGAGGCAAACCATAAAAGACTCTTAAATACAGAGAACAAACTGAGGGTTGATGGGGGTGAGAGGTAGGGGCTGGGGAAAATGTGTGATGGGCATTGAGGAAGGCAGTTGTTGGGATGAGCACTGGGTGTTGTACGTAAGTGATGAATCATGGGAATCTATTCCTGAAGCCAAGACTACTTGTATGTATGTCAACTAACTTGACAATAAATTATTATAAATAGATAAATACATACATACATACATACATACATACTCAGGGCTAAGAGGCACCTGGGGGTTAAACATCTGATTCTTGATCTCAGTGGAACCTGCTTGAGGTTCCCTCTCCCTCTCTCTCTGCCCCTCCCCACTCACTCTTCTCTCTCTCTCTCTCTTTCTCAAAATAAATAAATTAATGTTTAAAAAAAACCCCAAACTCAGGAGTAGTTGTCTCTGCCAGATTGTACCCTGATATATAGATATAGACAAAAACGTTAAAACATATTAATTTGAGGTTTCCTGTTTGATGAGGTAAGTTCAAAACATTTTACAACATTCAAGATTCTGTCATTTAACTATCTTTCATCTCTCAATAAGATTTTGGAGTTATTTCTCCCATGAAAACTGTATGTGTCTTTTATCTGTATGTATACATAGTTATTGTGAATGGGTTTCTTTTCATTAGCCATTCTAACTAGGTTTTCTTTATATGTAGTAAAACAGTGGATTTGTTTTTGATTATCCATGTTTAAGCACTCCTTTTGCAACACATTTTCACTTTATATTGGGATTCTGCAAAAATTTTGCAAAAGATGATCATCCCTTCCCCACTCCCCAATTTTAAGTATAGGATACAGTTTAAGATGAGTTTGGAGTCAGAGAGGCATAGATTTGAGTTTCAACTCAGACATTTAATTATCTGTGTGAACTTGGTAAAGTTTCCTAACCTCTAGAAGACTCCATTAAATCCTTGGTAAAAATAGAGATATTGGTTGACCTTTCATCATTAAGTTAATATGAGTGGTAAACTTGAAAATGAATGTAAAATATTTTAAAATGGGTTTCCCAATTGTTAAAAATTCAACACAACCTATTTATTTTAGTATTATAGTAAGTATGAGTTTAACCATTGACTTGAAATAGACTTCATTTTATTAAGGAAATATTTTCTGTGTCTAGGCTTTTTTTTTTTTTAATCAGGAAAGGATTTTGAGATTTTAAAACTAATTTTTAAACATAAAAGATATCATCTGCCTGCTTGATTTTCATCGGCACACTATAATAAACTCTACTAATAGTATTGATCCATTTTCCACCTCAGGATGATTGAGATAGAGTATTAGTCTCCCCTAATTAAACCATAGGTTTGTCCAATGTGTTTATCTATAACCCACTTTCAATACATATTTATATACTGTGATAGCCACTCATAAATATTTCAGTTGGTAAAAAGCCTCTAATTTTGATGTCTGCCAAGCTGAGCCTCTGAGATGTTTCATGAAGCCTGTATGCCCTTGGCCTCAGGATCTTTCTTCTGCAAACACTTTAGACAAATTTTATATATCAATTGTGACTACTCAGTATTAAACATTTATTCTCCAGGTATTTAGTGAACACTCAATAGGTATCAAAGATTGTTTTATTTTCAGGAAATACAATAAATAAAATACTTTTCAAAATAAAATTTTGTATCTATACTGCATACATAAACACAGGAAATGTGCTCCTGTCTCAATAGTCTACCTAGATAAATAAAAAGAAGAAACAAGGACTTCCTTGAGAATTCCTAACTATAGATCCATGTTGGATTTTCTAATTGAATTCACATTAGCAATGTGCCCTCTCCCCCAACACAAAATATTGAAAATGAAGTTTAGGAGCGCCTCGGTGGCTTAGTCAGTTAAGCATCCGACTTCAGCACAGGTCATGATCTCACAGTTTGTGGGCTCGAGCCCTGCATTGGGTTCTGTGCGGACAGCTTGGAGCCTGGAGCCTGTTTTGGATTCTGGGTCTCCCTCTCTCTCTGCCCCTCCCCCATTCACGCTCTGTCTCTCTTGGTCTCAAAAAAAAAAAAAAAAAAAAAAAAGAAATGAAAAGAAAAGAAAGTGAAGTTTAAGGAAGTGCCAGGCTAACAATGCCATAGTGATTACAGAATCTGATGCAATTCTTATCCAGAGACAAACATTTCAAAACCAATTCTAAAACTAAAGTTATAGTAAATACAAGTGCATAATTTTAAAAAAATGCTCGGTAGATCAACAAAGTAGAAACCCCTCATAAATGATAGTGAACAAAAATAAATGAATAAAATCATAACATACATTCCAAAAGCCTACACATAGCAGATTCCTCAGAAGCAAAATATTAAAATTTCAATATGTTTAAATGAATTGTATAAACAATAAAATGATAATAATAGAACAGGAAACTATCCAAAAAGTTCAAGTATACTTAGAAAAAAATACAGAACTTCTAGAAATTAAAAATTGAATAATCGAAATAATGTACATGCTAAATTCACAAATTGAGCAGATTAGACATAGCTGAAAAAGAATTTGCATACCAGTATAGAGCAGAATCAACAACTCAGAATGTAGCACCAAAGGTAAAATACAGGGACTATGGCAAATAAGTAAAAGAAATTTACAATTTCTTTTTTTGCAATTTTTTTTACAAAAAATGCAATATTGTGACCTATAAGATATATAAATTTGTTCATTCAGATGACCATAGGATATTTCTCATATTTGGTCTTCATCCAAGATCCCTGGATTAGAGCTCCTAAAACCATTGGAATCACCTAAATGATGAAATCTGTGAAGTTTTTTTATTATGTTAATCAGGTGACTTTTGGATGACACCTAAGGGTGGGGTTGGTTGCAAGTGGAGGCAAACATGTTGTTAGAGGTTTGGAAATTTCAGTTCCCTCCCGCACCTCTGAGATGGGGAGAGGGGCTGGAGGTTAAATTAATCGCTAATGGTCAATGATTTGATCAATCAAAGCCTATGGAATGAAGCCTCCATGCAATCTCAAAATGACTGTATTCAGAGAGCTTTGAACATGTGGAGATGTAGGGAGAGTCACGTGCCCAGCTAGGGCAGGGAAGATCTGTCCCTTTCCCATGCACCCTGTCCTGTGCATCTCCTCCATCTTGCTGTTCCAGCATTCTGTCCTTTAATAATAAGCCAGTGATCCAGTAAGTAAAATGCTTCTATGTTTCTATGAGTACTGTGAGCTTACTCTAGTGGTTAATCAAGCCCAAGGAAAGGGTTGTGGGAACCTCTGATATATAGGAAGTCAATCGGAAGCACAGGTGACAATCAGGGCTTGTGATTGGCATCTGAGGGTATGGAGGGACAGTTGTGTAGGACAGAACACTTAACCTGTGGAACCTGATGTTGACTCTGAGAAGATAGTGTCAGAATTCAGTTGAATTGAATTGAATTGTAGGACATCCAGCTAGTCTCCCAAGCATTGCTTGGTGGTGTGGAGGAACCTCCCTACCCCAATGTAATTGGGTCCTAAAATCAAAAGGGCAATTAAATGAGAGATTCCAATATACACTTAAGCAGAATCCAGAATGAAAGAATATACCGAGGAAATGTACAAATAGGTAATGACTGTGTTCTAGAATTGATAAAAATATGCAATCCTATGATTTATTAATTTTATATAAATTTTAGGTCAGATGAATGGAAATTCATGACTAGGAAAATTCCCATCAACCTAGAAAACACAGGAAAACTAACTTTGTAGAAGTAAAGACTAAAATATTATCAATATTGATGTAGAAAAATTTATGGATTTGAGAAATGGTTAAAAATGTAAAGTTAATCAGACCATATGATGAATTGAATACATGCTGTAAGTAAGAGTGGGTTATCAAAGACGGCAATTAGATTGTGTAATTTGCATCACTAACTGGATGGTGACATCATGCTCTGAGATATGGAACAATGGAAATGGATCAAATCTGTTGTACAGAGTAGGAGCAGAGGGCAGACAGTCGGGTCAAGGGCTGTTGTGTTTGAGGTGTTTATGGTTATTCAAATTGAGATAGGCAGTAGATAGTTAGCTATACACATAAGGAATGACAAATAAGAGCTCTTACATGGGTGTATCTGAGAATGATCAGCATCTAGATGGTAATTAAAATTAAGGGAAAGCATGACATTGTCTGGAAAAAGATTATGAAGAAGAAGAGTCGAAGCCTTGGGGGAAGATTGTAGGACTCTCAAATCTAATGGCTAAATATAGGAGAAGCCCATAAAGATAATCACAAAGGGAGAACCAAGAGGGATGGGTGTCAGTGCTGCTTTCACATGGGTGAAATCACGAGTGCCTGGTGTGATAGAAACCAGGTGTGTTTCAAGAAAGAAAATAGAAAAAGCAATGTGAGAAAAGTAAAAACTGCCCTTTGGATTTAGCAAACTGGAGGTCTTTGATGAATTCACCAAAGTATGTTACAGTTGAGTGGGCCAAGGAAATAGCCACATTGGAATGAGTTGAGAGATAAGAGGGAAATGAGTAAATGTGGACATAATTGGAAGTCTTTCAAGAAATTTACCTGTGAAAGGGAGGGTTATGAAGGGAATAGATTCATAGAAATGTTTGTTTCAAACTTTAATATACATATAGTTTTATGGAGTTGGAAAGAATGACATTATCTGACACATGTCTTGATAGTACTAATAATGGGAAAAGGTCAGAGCACAAGGCACAGGTGGGGGGCTTTGTGTCACAGACGATTAGAAATAGGTTCTCTATCACAGTGGTTCTCCAAGTATGGGTTGTAGGCTAGCAACATCATCGCCACTTGGAAATGTTTTACAGTTAGAAACCCTGAGGGTGGGGACCAGCAATAAGTGACTTCACAAGCCCTCCAGGTGATTCAGAGGCATGCTCAGGTTTGAGAATTACTGATCTATTGCACCAAGACTGCAGACTGACAGGATGAGTGTCGTGCAACTCGGTTTGGTGAATGAGAGCTGAGAGATTTCCCATTTAATGCGTCGTATTTCCTTAGTGAAGAAGGAGTTATCACCAAATGACAGTGAAAGAAGATCAGTTGGTCAAAGTTGGAAGAGAGAGGAAAATGTTTCATGCAGGGAGTACATTGATGAGAGTCACATAGTATACTTTCCTGCAAGAAGTGAGGTCCTGTTTGAGGCGGGCCATCCTTAATTAATAGTAATACATGCCTTGCTATGTGAGCTTTCCGCATCATAGCAGAGAATGTAGCCCATCTGACAATCCATACTCTTCCCCTTGAACTTTTTCCTGTTCATATGCACCCTATTCCTATAATCCTTAACACTATTATTGAATCCAAGAAATCAGCTTAATTCTAAAATTAAGATAGGGACATATCAATAAAAGGATCACAGGATTACATCCTAAAGATGAGGGAAAAATCATAGTTGTTAAGTGTTGGATACAAAGGGGCTTTAGAGATATTTAAAAGATTTCCAAATCTAGAAACAACTCAAGAATATTAGTGTCTCAGTTGAATATAGATGGACTATGTCTGATGTGATGCTCTAAAAATAGAAATGTGTACAATATGCCAATGGAAACCATGCTTCCCAGAGTAATGGGGACGACAAAGGGCATGGGGTAGATATTCCATAACCGTCTGAAATGCAAACCGTGACTCCTGAACTCTGCAAGGAAGAGTTAACCTTGAGACTACCTGCATTCTACAGACTGAGTGATTTGACAAAGGCCAGGCTAAAGGGTGTGGAATTTTGACTTATTTAACTACAAAGTGTCTTGTTGCCCTGAGTCAGGGGTAAATTGAGGTAAGAAAATAACTGGCTATCAATGTCAAGAGGGCTGTTTCCTAGTAGAGAAAGACGTGGCTGCCCCAAACCCAGACCTGGGCTGAAATCAATTACAGGGACGGTTATGAGAGGAGCCCTCGGTTTTAGGGCCTGAGGAAAAAGGTTTCAGACAAGCTGGTACTTAGTGTGAGTGGCAGCACCGAGATGTTTCTTGAAAAGGGGAAAGTGGCAGATATTTAAGGAGCCAGGGAGCTTCAAGCACCATTGGAAAAGCCTTAATAAGGGAGCAGAAACGTCTTGAGAAAAGGAGCATCTGAGAACATTGAAGATGCTCACTTTAAGAGACAGGAGGATGCCTCGATTCCTGGAGGGGAGGTGGGGATGACACCAAACAGGCAGAAATGAAAGGACATAGACTAGGGGTTGCAGATGGAAACTCTGTGAGAAGATCCCACTCCTTTGTGACAGTGTGATGTGAAAATAACCCCAGGTCAGAGGGCATGGGGTTAGAAATACTTCTCTCAGGGCTCCCTAGCATGGCATATCTTGGCTGAGAAGTGCAGAGGCCCCAAACTGATATTCATGATCCAGTCTGAGATTTAAAAAATAACTTCTTAATGTTTATTTATTTTTGACAGACACAGAGTGCAAGTGAAGGAGGGGCAGAGAGAGAAGGAGACACTGAATCTGAAGCAGGCTCCAGGTTCAGAGCTATCAGCACAGAGCTCAATGCAGGACTCAAACCCATGAACCACGAGATCATGACCTGAGCTGAAGTGGGGCGCTTAATCAACTGAGCCACCCAGGTGCCCCTCCAGTCTGAGATTTTTAAAGGTACATCCCCTTAGTCATTTATCTGGGTATCTACTCATTCCCCATTCATCCCTAAACACACTCTGCATTGAAGGCAGAGACAAGTTACAAATACAGTACATCTCAATAAGGGTAAGATCATGTGTTGTGAACACTTAGGTGATGGCCTCAGGGGGGGGGGGTGTCAGAAAAGGTTTCAGAGAGGAGATTTGCCTGAACTGAGACTTAACAGATGTGTGGCAGCAGAAGGAACAAACAGCAAATGTGGAGGCCCAGACAGGTGAAGAGCTCACTTGAGGTAAGATATCTCTGTGAATGAACATTCTGGCAACATAGTTCTTTAGGAAACGGTATTGCCATGGTAGGAAGTAAACAAGCAATGTAGACAGACAACATGAATTTGAATTCTTATCTGCAACTCACTAGCTTGTTAACTTTGGTTTCACTGCACAAAGTGTTTGAGTCATCTGTAAATGAAAATGTTACCATTTTCCTCACTGGGTTTTGTGCGGATTATGTAAGATCATATGTGTGGAAACTTGCATGCTCCCTGGCATTTTGCTCCCAGGATCTATGGTTTGATGACAGCAAGAAGAGGTGTAAAGAGTATGTCCCACAGCCATACCCCTGCTTCCTTCCGACTGGGTCAGAAATACAATGTTGAAGCTGTCAGTGCTGCTCCATGAATTGGTCTTTGGGTGGATTGATTGGAAATAGCAAGGAGAAAGGGGCTGAGTGAGGCATAGGTCACCATAACAGTGACTGTCAAGAGGGAGTGAAAGGTAGCCCGAGGATCAGTAGGAATGAGAAATCAAGATGAAGGAATGGTAGCAATGTGGGGTGGATACTCCATGTGGCAGTAATGGTCAGGTTAAGGTGTATCCATTAAAAAATAAGTGTGTGTGACACGGAGAAGGTATAGGACTGAGGACTCAATATTTTTTATTTTTATTTATATATTTATTTTTTAATGTTTATTTTTAAGAGAGCAAGAGGAGGGGAGGGGCAGGAGAGAGAGGGAGACACAGAATCCAAAGCAGGTTCCTGGCTCTGAGCTGTCAGCACAGAGCCTGATGTGGAGCTCAAACCCATGGACCTCGAGATCATGACCTGATCCGAAGTCAGATGCTTAATGGACTGAGCCACGCAGGCATCTCTGAGGACTTGATATCTTGACTTTGGAAATTGGTTTTTTGGTTCCATGGACACTATCCAGCACATAGGGTCTCTGGCACTGAATTGATGGAAGAAATGAAACTTATATGCTTTATATCATTGCAACTTGAAAATATTTCCCAAGTGCAGGGATGGGCTGGCTGGACCCCAGGTTACCACAGAAAGCTTTTTCTAAAGAGGCAGCGGCCCTTAATACTCCTTGGGGTAGCCCCTGTGGACCTGCGGCCTTGTACAGGATCTTAGATCCTCAATGAAGAGTTTATAATAATGACCTTGAAGACCATCCAGCTGGACCCAGGGAGGCTGCAGCACCATGCAACACGGTGGTGACACACTCCTCTGTGTTGAAAGAGGTGAGTGGCTAACAGATTGTTGTGTAACCTGTGTGCTCAAAATTGATGGGCCGAGTGAGAGGGAATCTACTGCCAAGCCCCACAGATATTGCTTCTGTCAGATAAAGGGAAAAAAAAATCCTCCTAAACCACATACCCTTCAATTTCATACGGGAGTCATTATGTGTAGGTATTGTCTCCACTCCCTTTCCTTCCATTCTTTTTTTTTTTAAGTTTATTTATTTGTTTTGTGTGTGTGTGTGTGTGTGTGTGTGAGAGAGAGAGAGAGAGAGAGAGAGACAGAGCAGGAGAGAGAGAGGGAGAGAGAGAATCTCAAGCAGGCTCTGTGCTGTCAGCACAGAGCCCAATGTAGGGCTTGACCTCATGAACCATGAGATCATGACCTGAGCTGAAATCAAGAGTTGGACGCTTAACTAACTGAGCCACCCAGGTGTCCCCTCCCATTTTTTTTCATATCTTGCAATTGGGTTTCTACTTCATTTCTTCCCTGAATTGTTTATTGTCAAGATCACTAATGCCTTCCAGGTTGCCAAATTTTCATGATCATATCTCTGTCCTCATTATAAGCTCTCAGCAGCATTAATACTGAAGATGAATTCATTCTTGAAAATCTTTCTTTTATGAGTTCGTGCAATGCTACATCCCTTGAATGTGTTGGAATTTCTTCACGCCCTTCATTAAGTCTCTCTGGTCCAGGCAATGTGGAGGGCTCAGAGAGGGAGTCGTTTCTTGATTTGCTGTTCTGTTTTAAGAAATATTCTCTCTAGGTTATTTAATCAAGACATCAAGATGCTATCTCTATGCTTATGAAACTCAAATTATATCTACATAGTTGGGGTTTTTAAATATATTTGCTTTTTTTATATGGTGTTCGACATTACTGTGCTCGAGATTAAGCCCTCAAGCCAGGACAATAGGGTCCAGTTCCCTGACTTCATGGCTTCTGTGTGTTTGTGTTGTGTGTGTGTGTGTGTGCATGTGTTGCATCACACAACTGCATAGTATTTAAATATAAGAAAATTAATAGAAAATCATATATAAGAAATTTGGCATTTTTCATTTTTAATATTTTTCTTTTTAGAACAATCTCTAGTGCTCGGTGGGAGGATGCCCACCAGACAGTCCTCACACTCTGGGGACATAACTCTGTCTCTAGTAAACCAAATTGTGTCCCTGCTCTTCTCTCGTCAAGGCTGTTGCCATAGCAGAGCAGCACAGCAGAATCCAGAGGACTGCGTCCTGAGTTGTCACAAGACCAAGAACATCTTTGCTGTCCTCAGCTCTCATAAACTTATTTAGTTTTTCCGGAGGAGAAGCCTGTCAACAAAAGTTTTATGGTGAAATATTTTGTCTGAAATAAACACAGACTCACTGGCTGTTTGGAAATAGCAGTTTTCCAATCTATTTATCCAGATAGAACTCTGCTCTAAGAAAAAAGGATGTGTGGGTGGGTGGAAAATATGTTATTACAATAATTGAGACTGTCCCCAGTGTTTGTCTCACACATAGATTACTGCCTACCTGCCAAGATTTTAGAGGAGCTGAATAGTTCCCCTGCCAGACAAAACTCTCTCACCTGCTACCCTAAAAGAGTCTACTTCTTAAGGTTACTTAAGCATTTGAACCAATGAAAAGACTATTAATCCTGGGTAATAGCTCAGCTTTGGCCATTATTAGTAAGGGTCTACTGCCAAAGGAAAAAAGAAATAACAATCAGGAGTCTGTGTACCTACAATTTTAGAAAAACTGTCTAATATTTAACCCCTGGCACTCATTTCAAAACTTAGTGTTCCATTAATAATCTGCCTGATTATCTTTTGTCTGCTTTTGATTTGCCCCATCTGACACATATCCAGCCCACTGATTTGGGTTCTGGCTTAATGAAAACGTCGTCTCCCTCATAATAGAAAGGGCAGGGGTCCAGATACACAAGGGGTCAATCATGAGAGAGAGGTTTGGGGCACTAAAGAGAAAAAAACCACCTATTTTAGAATTTTGCACATGAAACTTAACTGCTTCATCTAATTCAAATTAATACAGTCTAGTATTTCTGTATTTATGGTTATTTATGGCATATTGCCGGTACTTGGTAAAAAAAATAGGACTTTTCGGTTTGCAAATTTCGAACTTATTGTAGTTTTATAGACTTTTTTTCCCCTTCACATCTGCCTAGCAATATTCTACTCTATCCTTGGGGCTGTATTTCTCAACCTTTGCTATAGGCTAGAATCATCTGACAAGGCACTGCTGAGAACACTGCTCTAGGTCAAGTTCATTAATGCCTCCTCCATGAAGGTTTTCTTCTCACCATGTAACAACCTTATCTATATAATTTTAATCTTCTGAGTTTCCACAGGACTCAATTTGGAATTTCATTATTTCATTTAAATATAATTAGAGAATATATATGTATGCATGTGTGTTTTCTCTCTTCACTTGGATGTGGCTGTCTGGAAGGTATCGAGCTGTGTTGATTTCCTATCATCCATATTCTTCTCTCCAACTCACCCTAATCCTTGAGTGTCTCCAATATTTGCAAAAGCATCTGGTGTATCAAAGTGGGTCTGAAGAAAAAAAAACTAGAACATAAAAATATACCACTGAAGGTAGAAGAAACAAGGTTGGATTTTCCAATCATTCGTAAAAGCATGTAAAAAGTTCATATCCAGACATTGCCCAGGGCAACAGAGTATACAGAAGGGCATTAACAGAACAACTTGAATCCAATTCAGAGAAATGCGTAATCTGTGGGGTGTAATTTGACCCACCAATCACAGCAATAAAAAAAGAAGACTCTATAGCTATCGCTCTTGCCTTTGAATTCTATCTCTAATATTTAATAGCAGTACATTGGGCAAATAACTTCATGTTTATCTATTTTTTGATCTGAGAAATGTTTGTAGTAATAATAGTACTGATTTCATGTTACGGCTATAAGAAAGCTTGGTGTACAAAAACATTTTACACATATCAGCCATGTGTAACTTTAAGGTAGTGAATAGTGCTGACAGTATTATTAATAAATGTAATCTTATTGTTTAAGAGATGCCATTTTACCATTCATTGCCATGGTATTCAATAATATTGGTGATCCAGGGTACTTTTTCATATTGAATAAACATCATACCTACTCACCACATTGGTTAATTGCTTCCCACTATGGGCACCTGTCATGTATTTGTCAATTATAGTGTACCTTAATTGAAATGTGTGCATTTTCTTGGAATAGAAAGTTTACAGAGTGTTTTCAATTTCTTAATTATAATTGAAATGCTAATACTATAATTGCTTTGAAGAATAGGTTACAACATAGCTGACAGAACAATATAAAATTGTCATAGAAAATGTGATGTTAAAAAAAAAGAACGAAAATGTGATGTTGTTGTCTGTTTTGTTTCTTTTGTAGACAATGTTTGCCTGATGTCTTTAGAGCCAGTGGCATCATATCCAGTATGTAAATGAAAAATCTGATGGACTTTCTTTGAATTTGTTTATAGGCATTTTACAATTTGTGAATGTAATTCCATTCAGATGTCCTAATTAAATGGCAATAACAGTAAAATTTTATGCTGTATCTAGGATGGAGGAAAAAAAGAAGCATCTTATAGGGGATGACATGAAGTTAATCCAAAGTAAAAGAATTTTAACTGCAGAATGAAGCATTAATATTCAATTTAATTTTTTTATTCAAAGTTATGCTGGATGTTTCCATGGAAGTATACGTTAGCACACACATTAACAAGAGGACAAACGACCCACTTTCAAAATGGGAAAATGGATCAAATACACAGTTTTTTCCTAAGGAATATAAACAAATGGGGGTGCCTGGGTGGCTCAGTTGCCTGAGCGTCTGACTTCGGCTCAGGTAATGATCTCACAGTCTGTGGGTTGAGCCCCACATTGAGCTCTGTGCTGACAGCTCAGAGCCTGGAGCTTGCTTTGGATCCTGTGTCTCCCTCTCTCTCTGCCCCTCCCCTGCTCACTCTCTGTCTCTGTCTCTCAGAATAAAATAAAGACATAAAAAATAATTTAAAAAATAATAGAAACGAATGGTAAAAAGACACATGAGAAGATGTGCAACATTGTAAGTTAGGGGAATGCAAATAAAAACCACAATTAGATACCACTTCACACCCACTAGCATGGCTATAATAAAAAGACAATAAAAAGTTCTGTTGCACTGTGAAAAATTGGAACCTTCCTATATTTTTTGCTTGTAATGTGAAACAGTGTATCATTTTCTCAAAAGTTTACACATAGAGTTACCATATGACCCAGAAACTCCACTCTTGGATATATGCCTGAGAAATATATGTACATGCAAAGATTTGTCCACAAATGCTCCAAGCAACATGACTCATAATAGCCAAAAAATGGGATCAATCCAAATATCCATCAACTGGCAAATGGATAAATAGAATGTAATAAAGAGACCCTCCCTTATCCCCAGTTTCGTTTTCTGTGGTTTCAGTTACTTGCAGTCAACCATGATTCAGAAGCAGATGAATCTTCTTCAGACATGTTGTCAGAAGGTCAACAGTAGCCTAACACTATGTCACAGTGCCTACATCATTCATCTAATTTCATCTTCTCATGAAAGCATTTTATCATCTCACATCATCACAAGATGAAGAAGAGTGAGTACAGCACAATAAGATATTTTGAGATAGAGGGAGAGAGAGACAGAGAGAGCATATTCATGAAACTTTTATCACAAGATATTGTTAAAATTGTTCTATGTCATCTTTAGTTATTTTTGCTAATCTCTTACCATGCCTAATTTATAAAATAAACTTAGCTATGTATAAGTAGAAGAAAAGCATAAGTATATATAGGCTATGGTACTATCTGTGGTTTCAGCCACCCACTGAGGGTCTTGGAACATATCTCCTCTGGATAAGGGGAAACTGTTATACATTTAAACAGTGACATATTATTTGGCAATGAAAATGAATAAAGCACTAATACATGTTACAACATGGGTAGTAGAACTTGACAATATTAAACCAAGTGAAAGAAACAATTTACAGAACACATATATTATCTGATTTCATTTATCTGAAATGTTCATAATAGACAAATATGGAGAGAAAGAAAGTAAATCATTAGTTGCACAAAGTGCAAGTGCATGTGTGATTATTAAATGACTGCAAATAATACAGACTTTCTTTTGGGGAGATGAAAATGTTCTAAATTTACATTAAGTGATGGATGGACACTGGGATTATATCAGAAATTTTAATTATACAATTTAAATAGGCAAATTTTATCTTACATGAATTTTATCTTGATAAAATTGTTTGAAAAGTCTATTTTTGGTGAGTAAATACTTTTAAACAGAAAAGAATTGTCTTTTATTTCAGCCAATACAATTATCATTCATTAAATCATGCAAAATCAGTAAGTCAGAATTTTCTACCATTCAGCCACTATGATCACTATCATTGTTTTCATCTTCTATACTTCCCTTAACCCTGCCTTCATTTCTCTATATCCATTCCTTCCAGAGAATTCTTTCCTCCTTTGAGTTTGTTTCTGATACTTATTGTCATGTAGAAAACCCACAAAACAGGCTTCTGGGTAGGTGAACAATTGGAGGTGCTGGAAGAGTGGAAACTCCTGGCCCTTTTCATATGCTTCATCCAATCCATCTCTTCCATCGGCCATTCCTGGGTTACATCCTTTTATAACACTGCTGACTGCCCCATCTTTTCAGCACTCTGCCCTTCTCCAAATGCGGACTCTCAAGTGGGGGGGAGGGAAGGATGCCTGCTACACAAGGGAAGTCCAAATCCAAGGTGCCAGTGACATTTGGGATTTGGCCCTCTACTTCTCCAAGGAGGAGTGGGAGTGGCTGAGCCCCATTCAGAAGGATCTGTATGAAGATGTCATGTTGGAGAACTACCAGAATCTGGTCTCAGTTGGACTCTCCTTTTGGAGACCAAATGTGGACCACCTTATTGGAGAAAGGGAAAGCACCTTGGATGGTGGAGCCAGTGAGCAAATGGCAGGCCTTGGACTCAAGGTCTAAATGTGAGACCAAGAAGTTACCAACACCTCTGTGAAACAAATATGGGCAAAGGATATATCAGAAACCAGTTTCTGCATCACAAAAAGTTCCCATAGGAAAGAAAGGCTGCAAGAAAAGTTCAGTCTTAATAAAACTCAAGAAAGTGCATTTAGGAAAGAAATCTTTAAAATGTAATGATTGTGAGAAAACTTTTGGTCAAAATTTACCTCTTAAACTTCATCAGAAATCTCATTCTAGAGAGAAAGAAGCCTTATGAATGTAGTAGTTGTAGAAAAGCTTTAAGACAGATCTTATCCTTCATTCTTCATCAGAAAATTCACAATAGAAGGAAAAGCCATGAATGTGATAAATGTGGAGGAAGCTTCATTCAAAGAACATCTCTTATTCTACATGGGAAAGTTCATAATGGAAAGGAAATCTTTGACTGTGGGAAGGCCTTGAGTCAGTGCCCACCTCTCAGTGTGGGCCAGAAACGTCACTTTGTTGATAAAATCCACCCATGTGGAAAGTGCGGGAAAGACCTCATTTGAAAGTCATCCCTTTTACTTCATAAGAAAATTCACAGCCAAAAAAATTTACATAAATGCAATAAATGTGGGAGAGGCTTCAATAAGATATCAGCCCTTGTTCTACATAAAGTAATTCACACTGGAGAGAAAACCTATGAAAGTGAGAAGACCTTAAGTCTGAGTCCACTTTAGAGAACCCTTATAAATATAGAGAATATGGAAAATCCTTAAATAGGATTTCATCCATTATGCTTTATCAGAGAATTCACACTTCAAAGAAACCCTAAAAATGTGATAAATGTGACATAGTTTTTAGGCACCTTTCAACCCTTATTCTACATCTAAGAATTCATAACAAAGAAAAACTATACAGATGCAGTAAATGTGAGAAGGTCAGTAATTGGCATTCATGTGGGAAGATGTTTTCTGGAACTGCCAACCTTAAAATACTTCAGAATATTCATTCTAAAGAGAAACCTTTCAAATGCAATAAATGTAGTAAAGTTTTTGGCCATCAGTCATTTCTTATTGAACATCAGAGAATTCATACTGGAGAAAAACCCTATCAGTGTGAGGAATGTGGAAAAGCCTTTAGTCACTGAATATCTCTTACTCGACATAGAGAATTCATACTGAATATAGACCCTATGAATGTGATCAGTATGGGAAGGCCTTCAGTCAGAGTGCACACCTTGCCCAACATAAAAGAATTCACACTGGAGAGAAACCATATATGTGCAAAACACGTGGGAAGGCCTTTAGTCAATGCACATCCCTTATTCTACATGAAAGAAGTCATACTGGAGAGAAGCCCTATGAATATAATGAATGTAGGAAGGCATTTAGTAGTGGCTTAGATCTTATTTGGCAACAGAGAAATCATTCTTCAGAGAAACCATATGGATGTAGTAAATGTGGGAAGGCATATAGTCAGAGTTCATCCTGGATTCGGCATCAGAATACACATTCTGAAGAAAAAGCCCAAGTTTGTTTTAGATATGTGAAACTGTAGAATGAGGCTATAAAAGTAGCAGAGACCAAAGCATGGGGAAAATGCATGTCTATAACCTAAATTTTGCAAAAATGGGACCATTTGATGATGTGTCCCACTCTGAAAGCCAAAGAGAAAAGTTATTGGGGTGACTTTGACCAGACAATTCGTAGTCAACTGAGGCAGTGATCTTCCCACAGGTCTTAATTTCAAAGTAGCAAGTTCAGATGATGGATCAGTCATTTTTAATGAAGACCACTCTTCATTCGATAAGAATTATTGATATTTTATTTGCAGTTTAATTTAAAGAGCCGTTTCATTGGTCACATACACCAAAGTGGAACCACAAAGTCCATGTTTATGGATGGGGTTTTGAGCCTTATTTAAGGTCACATGAAGAAAGAATTAAAGTTTCTCTCTTAGAACTAAAGCTATCATGTAGAAGAGATTTCCTGGGCAAACCAGGGTACTACTTTCAGCTGACAGAATTGTGGGTGAGACAAAAGAAAAGTGAATCTTCAAGTGCATAAAGATAGCACTCATAATGTGTGTGAATCCGTAGAGTCACTATGATTGTCTCCATGAATATGAAGATATATGATCTTCATGGTATGAAAAACCATAACAAGCCCGAGACAAGCTAACGGGAAAAAAGACACCAGGATATACTGAAGAATGGGAACTTAAGAGGAGGGAGAAATTATTTGTTACTGTTTTATTTGAAAAGAAATTTGTCTATTCATTTATATGAATAAACAGTGGTATTTTCATGTAAGAACAGTGGTGTGCAATAAGTGACTGGTGGAGAATGAGATGCCATTCCCTTAATATGTCCTCTCAGAATTCATATGTCAAACCCCTAACCTCTAAAGATAGGGACCTTTGGGAGATAATTAGGTTACGTACCAGTCTCGTTTCCTGTCAGCTAATCACCATTTATAATAGCTCTCAGTCCCTGTACAAAGTATGTAAGAAATAAAATCAGAGGTTTTTTTTTGTCAAGAAAAAAAAGAAAACCCACAAAACAGAGATATTAAATAATAACCACTTATTTATTCATTTTTTAAGTTTATTTATTTATTTTGAGAGAGACAGAGAAAGCATGAGTGGGATAGAGGCAGAGAGAGAGAGAGAGAGGAAGAGAGAGAGAGAAGCTCAAGCAGGCTCTACTCTGTTAGCACAGATCCTGATGTTGAACTCATGAAACCATGAGATCATGACCCGAGCCAAAATCAAGAGTTGGATGCTTAACTGACTCAGCCACCCAGGTGTCCCACATTTATTTATTCCTAATAGTATATTGGACCAGGCTCAACGAGGAAGAGTTGTTTCTCATTCATGCGGTATTGGTTGATTAGGTCTGACTGGAGCTAAAGTATCTAAAATGTTTTTATTTCCTGATTTGTAATTTAGTTGGAGTAGCTAAAATGGCTCAGGGTGGCTCAGAGTGGCTGTACCTCTCTCTCTCTAGCCTTGTAGTCAGACTTCT
Source organism: Cryptoprocta ferox (assembly GCA_028646485.1). Lineage (NCBI taxonomy): Eukaryota > Metazoa > Chordata > Mammalia > Carnivora > Eupleridae > Cryptoprocta > Cryptoprocta ferox. The sequence goes on along the minus strand of CM053576.1, from coordinate 122,718,994 downwards.
TAGATGACTTGGGCTCTAAGGAATGAACACCAGAACCTGCTAGTTTCTTAAAAGCTGGCCTGGAACTGTTTATCCAGTTCCTAGGAAAATAATGGGCACATCATAGGGATTCATTAAATACTTGTTGACTACATGTGTTAATAAGTGCTCTTTAGATGACAAACATTGATCTGTGATTTGGAGACAGAAGTATACATCAAGCTAGTCTAGTAAGTGTTGGGGAAACTTTTCTAGAAGAGATGACACTAAGCAGAAACCACAATGTTGAGTGGAATAAGGATTATATTGTATGCTTGTACCTCCAGCTTGGCTGAATTTGGGACCTGTTGTCTGCATTTTTTAGTCTGTTCTAGTCCCACTGATACGTATGGAATGTGGCTTATTTTCTTTCATGTGGTCTAGTTTAAATGGTTTTGTTTTCACTTTTAGAATTCAATCACTTCCTCCTGCTCTGGGAGAATATCCTGAAAGACAACCTAGCTTATGGCTGTTGGTACCTAACTTGGGTGGGATGATCATAATTTCAGTTCCTAGAAATATGGAAAATATTTTAAGAAAAAGAATGAAGTTTGAGAAAAATAGGTTTATAAATCTTAGTTGAATCCTATCTCTGAAAAAAGGGTGTTTCACGGTTTTTATTCAACTATGTTAAATATGTGTGAAAGAAAAAGGAGCTAGTTTTCCTTTTTTTGTGAGAAAATAATTTCCATAATAAATTTCTTAGAGACTAGGTGAATAAGTCATTTTTCTCTCCTATGAAGTTATTTGTGATATTTATTCTGAAATGTCAAACCAAATTCATGTCTCATGTTTCAGAAGTGTCTAGCTGCCTAGGTGAAGTGCAAGAAAAGGGTTATCAGTTATCTGACTAGGTTTTCAAGGGGATGTGTGTGTGTGTGTGTGTGTGTGTGTGTGTGTGCATATATATGTATATACTTGCACTTTGGATGGGAAACTGAAAAGAATGAAACTTAGGCTATAATCTCTTGAGTTCTTGGAAGGATATGTGGTTGACTCACATACTATTTCACATTTTTGGAAGGTTAAGTGTTAGTATCTTTGAATAATAAATATGCTATTTGTATTTTAAATATTTTATCTGTGGTTGTTTCAGTCACATCATTATTATAAAATATTCAAACATACTCTGGCAAAAAAAATGCTAACAAAACAATTACTATATACCACCGCCAAATTTATTAACACTTTGCCTATTTGCATTATTTAATTTTTAAATAAAAGGCTACAAATGAAGTCAAAATAATATATTTTTTCCTTAATTTGATAAGAGTAACTGCCAGGGTAAACATGGTGACTCCCACAGCTCTGCATATTTTAGATGATACCATATATGACACCTGTCTAAAAGCAATATTAAAATATTGTCTGGTTATGTTAAAATCTTCATAAATCTTATGTAGAGCAAAGCTACAGTTCTATATTAAAAATGCAGATGGAACTTCTCTGTACAATGTCGAATGAAGGAAACAAGACACAGAAGGACTCTGTTGGAATATATACTGGTCTATAAAATGTGTTTTTGGAGATGGAGCTTCTGGAGTAGTATAGGAAGGACTTTGGGAAGTACCCTACTCAACAATATTAAAGCCACTTAAAATTACTTGAAACAACTATAATTCTTAACAGTATGTTCAGAATTCTAAATTTTGAACAAAGACAAATGGCAAATTGAAAGGCATTTATTCCAGAAAAACTAAGCAACCTTGGATAAAAACAGTGGGAATCTGTGGTGTTGTCCCCTAGGTCTATTGAAATCCTTCCCTTCTTCCCAGGTCTGTGAGAGCAATAATTCTACCAGTGCAGGACCAGACAGAGCAAACAGCAAATGAACTTGGCATAGAAAGCAGTAAAAGAGGGAGACCTTGGTGGCTGTTGGTTAAGCATCTGACTCTTGATTTCTGCTCCGGTCATGATCTCACCATTTATGAGATCAAGCCCCACATTGGGTTCTGCACTGACAATATAGGGCCTACTTGGGATTCTCTCTCTCCCTCTCCCTTTTCTCTTCACCTGCTCTTTGTCTCTAAATAAATAAATAAACATAAAAAAAGAAAGCAGAAAAAGAGACAGAAAATCCTGGGTGACTATGCACACACCCAAGTCTATGCCTGCTAAGCAGTGACACCATAGGCTTCCTGCGATGGGAGAAATAAACTCTACTAAAATAGTACAACCACAATACTAAAGAAACAAGCAAGCAATGAGCCTTAGATGGGAGGGAGGAAACAGTGTTCAGACACTATTTTTAATGTTCAGGTTTCAACAAAATGCATAGAATGAAAAGAAGCAGAAAAAGCGTGACTCTATACACAGGAAAGAAAAACAAACAAACAAAAACTTGACAGCCCAACCTGCCTGTGACAGTTGTAACAGAGATTCCAAAGCAACCATTATAAATCATTTCAGGAACTACAGGAAACCATACATATAGAAGAAAAAGAATGTTTGATGTCAACAGCCCAAATAGAGAATATTAATAAAGAGATAGAAATTATTTTAAACAAGGATCAAATGGAAATTCTGGAATTTTAAAATAAAATAACTAAAATGAAAACTGCCCTACAGGAGCTCAACGGTAGAATGAACTGGTGGAAGAATCAGTGAACGTGAAAATGGTTGGAAAAAGATGATGCAATCCAAAAGCAGGGAAAAAGATAGAATGAAGAAAAGTAAACAAATTATCAGAGAAAGGGGTACACCATTAACTTCATCAATATAAGCATCATGGGAGTACCAGAATAACAGGAGAGAAAAAAAAAGAGCACGGGGAAAAATTCAAAGAAATTATGGCTGAGTCTTTACTAAATTTAATTTTAAAAACATTAGCTTCTATATCCAAGAAGCTCAACAAATTCTAAATGGGATAAGCACAAAGAGATCCATAATCTGACACATCACAGTAAGTATGCTAAAAGACAAAGACTTAGAGAAAATCTCGAAAGATCATTGAATTGTCATGGATAAGGGAACATCGGCAATATTTAAGAGTTGGTTTCTTGTGAGAAAAAATGCAGACCAGAGAGGTGCCTGGGTGGCTCAGTTGGTTAAGTGTCTGACTCTTGGTTTGGGCTCAGGTCATGATCTCATGGTTCATGAGATCAAACCCCTCATTGGGCTCTGTGGCGGCAATGCAGAGCTTGCTTGGGATTCTAGTCTCTCTCTCTCTCTCTCTCTCTCTCTCTCTCTCTCTCAAAATAAATAAATACACATTTAAAAAAATGCAGGCCAGGGGCGCCTGGGTGGCTCAGTCAGTTAAGCATCCGACTTTGGCTCAGGTCATGATCTCACCGTTTGTGGGTTTGAGTCCTGTGTCGGGCTCTATGCTGACAGCTCAGAGCCTGGAGCCTGCTTCGGATTCTGTGTCTCCCTCTCTCTCTGCCCCTCTCCTATTCATGCTGTTTCTCTCTGTCTCAATAATAAATAAACTTCAAAAAAAAATTAAAAAAAAAATGCAGGCCAGCAAGCAGTGGGATAACATCAAACTGCTGAAAGAAACAAAACAAACTGTTAACTAAGAATTCCTATGAAGAGTAAAGCTAACTTTCAAAAAAGAAGACAAAAATACCACTTGATCAATGAACAGTGAGGCAATTCCTTCCTAGCAGACCAACTTTAAAAGGAATACTAAAAGGTCATCTTTAGGCAGAAGCATTTGACTCCAACAGTAATTGGGGTAAGAACAAGATATTGATTATGTTAATTGTGTAATTAGCAATGATAATAAAAATACATATTTCCTTTTCCCCTTATTAAAAATCAATTGTATAAAATAATATGTATATAGTTTATTCTTTAAAGAGAATAGAGTTGGAAAATTCATATTTCCCCATTCCAAACTTGATAAAAATTGCACAGTAATAAAGACCGTATAATAGTAACATAATGAAAGTAATACAGACCAGTAGGATAGAAATAAACCTACACATCTGTAGTCAATTGATTTCAACAAGCATGCCAAGAAAATTCAATTAGGCAAAATAGTCTTTTCAAAAACAGTGCTGCGACAACTCAGTACCTACATGCTGCGGAATGAAGTTTGGTGTCTACATCACGCCGTAACAAAATTGAACTAGAAACTGATCAAACACTTCATTGTTAAAACTAAAACTAAAACTCTTAGAGGAAAATGTCATTTCTTCTACACGACACCCAATCACAAGCAATACATGAAAATAAGTATTATTAATTGGATTTCATCAAAATTAAAAACTTGCAGTTTCCCTGCCGAATTTATCCATAAATCCCCTTATATGCAAAACATCTGTGAGGTAGCTGGGTATACTGGTTACCAGTTAGTGGTGACACTGGGGCAAAGGGGACCCCCCAAGACATAAAGTGCTGTGTACACAAATAAAGGCTTATAAATCCTAAGAACTAGAAGAAAATAACTTAAATAAAAAAAGAGAGAAAGGCTTAAAAAGTTTGGTAATAAAATTTAAACTCCAGGTTGAAGAATTCAAAAGTTTATGCTTCCCATAGCTTGAAAACAAAGAATTTGAATTCAATAGGCTCATTTGAGAAGTGTTCTCTAAATTGTTATGAGAGCCTTGAAGAAGAGGAGTGTTTCCCTTTTCCTGAATGTGGGCAGGGAACTTCTCAGTCCTGAGGCCACATTAGTTTCAGCATCCTTGGGGTAGACATTTTCCTACCATAATGTTTAAAAAATATATCAGTGTATTTAAACATACATTAGAGATAATGAAACCTAGTTTCTATCCAGGAAAAACAGGTATTTTAATTATAATCTGTCCTTGGAGTCCACCTATTAAGCTGGAACACTGTTGAAATCCTGAAGGAAATATTAATTCAGCCAGTTCTAATTTATACATTGGTGAACTTTATCCTTTTAATTGGTCTGTTAATAGCATTCGTTTTAGTCATGGAGAGAATGAGAGCTGACTGTATAAAGCTTATACGCATAGAATCCTGAGTTTTCTGGATGTGAAGTGAGGATAGTTTGTAGAAGGAAGTGGCCTAAAATAAAAGAAAATCTATACCTTTGGAAGAATGAAACATTGCCCTTAAGTTTTTTGTTTTCAATTTTTTTAATGTTTATTTATTTATTTTTGAGAAAGAGAAAACACAAGCACTGGAGGGGCAGAGAGGGAGACACAGAATCCTAAGCAGGCTCCAGGCTCTGAGCTGTCAGCACAGAGCTGAACGTGGGGCTCGAACTCACAAACCCTGAGATCATGACCTAAGCCGAAGTCAGATGCCTACCTGACTGAGTCACCTAGGAGCCCCTTCCCTTAAGTTTTTGTATCTGTTGTTTATGTGAGGATGAGCAGAATATTTCAATCGGCTTTCCCAATTAAGATGTAGAATAATAATTAGTGTCATGCATCTTGTCAGTCTTCATACATTTGTCAGGTATTATTTAGAGAAGTACTTAGTGAGACTTTATTCCTCAATGAGCTGATTATTATTCTCTTGCAGTAAACTTCTCCCCCAAATTTTCTTGTTTTTGCCCTATTTTATAATCATCCCCTTCAGGTCCATATTCTTTATAATTTTGGAGTTACTTTGTTTTTCAATTTCATAAAAATGAAAACAACAAGAACACCTGAGGGTCAGAGAGGCAAATATTAATCACCTTTAGTCAAAGATGTTGAAATGTCATCACTGTATTTGGTACGAAGTATTTACCATGAACAAGGCACTTAATACTTTACATTCATATTTCACTTGACTCTGAAAATAAGCTCAGATGTTGGATGCTATTATTATGTTCACTTTAGAGAACAGTCAACTGAGAATCATGAAGATTAAGTTATAGAGGTGTCTGAGTGGTTAAGTGTCCAATTCTTGATTTTGGCTCAGATCATGTGAGCCCCGTGAGTTGTGGTCGTGAGTTCAAGCCCGGCATCAGGCTCTGTGCTGGCAGGGCCATGGTTGCTTGGGATTCTGACCCCCTCTGTCTCTGCTCCTTCCCCACTCATGCTCTCTCTATCTCAAAAGAAATAAATAAGCATTAAAAAAAGAATAAGTTGTATATCTAACTTTCTACATCTGAGTGACAAAATTGGGAATCGGACCCAAGCATTCAAAATCTGGAGCTTGACAGGTAAACATCTATGTTCTAGTACTTTTGGCTACAGTGAAACACAGATTGCTAATTTCACAGATTGCTATTCCATGGAAACTTTTACTGATTGCATGAAGGTCATTTAATGGACTAGACAAGTAAGACACCAATATGAGTGCAAATGCTACAATGAAGCATCATTGGACAAGGGTGATTTTACAGCTTTATTGAGATGTAATTCATATGTCATATATTTCACCCATTTTAGTTATGTAATTCAATGGTTCTTAGTGTGCGACAATGCCTATACTCTAATTTTACAACCTATTTATCACCCCAAAAAGAAACCCATGCTATTAGCAGTCACTTTTCATTTCCCTATCCCTAGGTGACTATTGGTTTACTTACTATTTCTATTTGAACATTTGCCTATTCTGAGCAGTCCATATAAATGAAATCATATAATATATAGTCTTTTACGATTGGATTCTTTCACTTAGCATAACATGTTAGAGGCTCATCTATGTTGTACCATATCACCATATTTCTTTTTTTTTGGCCAAATAATATTCCATTATGTGGCTGTGTCATTCTTTGTTTATGCATTCCTCATCTGATGGACATTTGTGTTGTGTATACTTTTTGGCTATCAAATAAGAAACCATTCTAACTGCAAATAGAATAATTAAGCATTGTTGAACATTGATTTTTAACTTCCCTACAATATGGATTAGATGATTTTGACATTTCTGCCAAACATAGTAGTCTATGATTCTATAGTTTTTATAAAATAAAGAAAATATTAAAATAATTAAATCCATTAATTGAATATTTTCTTTAGGCCAGGAAGTTGTGTATTGCCAGGTTTATATAAATAAGCAAGTGGATTTCCTTCTAGTCCCATCAAAATACTATGCAAGCAACAAAATAAATGAAATATTCAGAATATCAGTGATATTTTTTCACAAAATGGGCCAAAGGGATCTTGAATGTTATAGAATGTGCCATAAAGCAATTGAGAGCTAAAATACTGCCCTGGTAAGTTCAAAACATTTTAGTAATGGACATAGAATTTTCCGTCTTTAACTTTCTATGGAAAGGATGTCACACGAGTGTGTTAGTCGGCTTAGGCTGCTGTAACAAATACCATAGATTAGGTGGCTTATAAATAACAGAAACATAATTTACACAATTCTGGAGGCTGGAAGTCCAAGATCAAGGTGCTAGCAGGCTCAGTGTCTGGTGAGGGCCCATTTCTTGGGCCATAGGCGCTATGTACTCATATGGGAGAAGGGATGCGAGTGCGCTATTGGGACTCCACTTAATCCCATCACACTGGGGGTTAAAATTCAACATATAAGTTTGGAGGAAACACAAATATTCAGTCATTGGCATTTCACCCCCGTCCCTCCAAAATTCATGCCCATCTCACGTAATAAGATACTTTCATTAATTCCCAACAGCCTCAAAAATCTTAACTCATTCCAGCATCAGCTCTAAAGTCTTAAAGCCATAGTCCCATCGAAATATCATCTAAATTAGATATGGGAGATTCAAAGTACAACACATCCTGATGCAAAATTGCTCTTCAGCTGTGAACATGTAAAACCAAACAAGTTGATTTCTAAAATACAATGGTGGGACAGGCTATAGGTTAGATGTTTCCCTTCCAAAAGAGAGAAATAGGAAAGAAGAGAGGGGTAATTGGTACCATGTTAAGATCCAACTACAAGGACAATTCCATGAGATTTGAAGAATAATCCTCTTTGGCTATACACTCAACCCCCCAGATCCACTGGGGTGGAGGTCCCTTTCAGGCCCATTAGGGTGGTAGTCCTGCCCTTACGGCTTTGCCAGGCAGGGATTGGACCTCCAGATCTAAAAGCTTGAAACACTCCCACCCCCATGGCTTTGGGGACTATAGCACTTACTATTCAAGTTGGAAAGAGGATAAACTAAATTCACAGACCTAGTTTGCATCTACAGTGCAAAAAAACCAGTATCTGTTTTTTTCCTGCCCATCATTTGGTATTCCTTATTTGATCGGAGCATCTTCATCTTTATTTGAGTAGTGACATCTATCTATGTATGTCTGCTAGAGCAAATGTCATCTGCTGGCTCTAGTTACAGCTAATTAGAATTATAGTGAGTCGATCAGGGAAATTGAAATGGTCATATTACCAGTCCCATGCCCAAGTATTTGCTTAGGTATTTCTTAGGGAAATGGGGGTTACAGTTTCTAAGTTGATATAATATACGCCTAAAGATGTTAGTGGTCATCCTTGTCACAATATAGACAGAACTTGCCTGATGATGAAACTAAACCAGGAAATGGTCAAAATAAATTCCTGCAGCATCATGTGAGTACCCCAATTCAGACTTACAGGGACTCCATCTATACTAGCCCTTGAATATCTTCTAGAAGAGCAATAATCCCTTCCATCTTGCAATGGAATGGAATTCCCCATTTGTTTTCTTTCACTTTTATTAACAATGTCAAATAGATCCTAAAACCCAGATGTTTTGTCAGATTCTTAGCTCTGTGTTTTTCTTTGACAGTATGGTACCCAGACTCTTTGACTTACTTTAATGATTTCCAGAATGAAATACAATCTGGGTTGCATTTGATACTTTTGATCATTGTTCATCCCAGCAACTTTTCTAACACTTGACCCTAAATAAGGATTCTTGACAGTGAATCCATAACAACAAGGAAACACAAGTTCACTATATTCTCAGACATTCCCATGCAAGGAGTCTCAACTCTTTTGGCAAGAAGGATTAAACAGGACTGCCTTCTTTTTCTTCCTCTTCTACTTTTTCCTTCTTCTTTTCCTCCTCCTCCTCTTCCTTCTTTATTAGTTATATAGTGACCATAACTGATAGTCATAAAGAGATTATAATTACAATCTTTTTATCTCCAGCACTTACCTAAAGTAAAAATTTTGATGAAGAAACCAAGTAAAAGAGGTTGTAAGAGTCTTTTCATTCAGGAGTTGGCACCAGGAATCAGGAAGCAATCTGTTTTAAGAAAACTTCAGAATAGAATGACCACCTATGTGTTCCATTTTATGGTACAGTTATTTGATTCATGGACTTATATTCATCACTGTAAAATATAGCATAAAATCAATTGTGTAATAACAAAACATTGAAATAATTCTGCACTACACCTGTCAATACTCATGCAACCAAACATATCAATCAAGAAATAAAAAATATCCCAATAGAAAAATAACAAGATATTAATAAATAAGTTACCAAGTAAAAGTTAGAAATAATAAATATGGGGCACCTGTGTGGCTCAGTCGGCTAAGTGTCTGACTTCAGCTCAGGTCATGATCTGAGGAGTTTGAACCCCGTGTCAGGCTCTATGCTGACAGCTCAGAGCCTGGAGCTTGCTTTGGATTCTGTGTCTCCTTCTCTCTCTGCTCCTCCCCATCTCGTGCTCTGTTGCTGTCTCTCAAAAATAAATAAACATTATTTTTTTAATAAAAAAGAAAAATAAATACATAAAAACACATAAAAATTAAAAAATCAATAATAAGAACCTATCTTTTATATTAGATTCTAATTTCAATATGGGTGATTTTCATTTTCCTTATCATAATTTTCTCTTTTTACAAATCTTCAACTACTCTGTATTATTTTGCGTTCAGAAATTCATTTTTCAAAGTAAATTGAAAATATCTGAAAAATGGACTAGAGATTTGGAATTTCTGTTTAAAAATGTTAAGATGTTTAGTGTTTTCTTCATTACAGCTCTGTTTCTATTTACCAATCAGCAAAAATAATAAATAGAAGTCTAATTAACATAGTACAATATTATTCTGAGTGTCTTCAATAAATGAATTAAACAATTTATAGTAAATTCCATTTTTTTGTCCATTAGATTAATCAGCATAAGTAAAAACAGTGATGTTTTATTACTTAAGAAAGTCTTGTAGTATAAATGTTACAGAAAGAAATCTCACTTGTCCAGAATTTCTCAGAAATAAAGCAAAAGAACAAAATTTGTATGTTTGTATCCTGTCTCTAATAGGAACATTCAAATAGTTCATTACATTCCAGCATTATTTTAATGAACTTTAATGAGTCATTGATGCAGTCCAACAGCGTGCAATAAATGCCAAAAATATTTGTGCCTTTTAAATTCCTTACTAAATTTGTGCCTACATATCCAATTCCCTGGTTTCTAAAACAATCCTTCTATTTTTAATGTGTGCAGTTCTACATTCAAATGAGATAAACAGAACTAAAATATGAAGCTTTAATAATGAGATTTAAGGATATGTAAAAACCAGATGTGCTAATTTTAAATGGAAGTATTATTTTCATCCCCAAATTCTCATTTAATAAGGTTTAATTTGCTACAAAGTACATAGTCATTAAACTACATTAAGATGAGTCATAAGACCTTCCAGACTAATGGAAATTTCGAGATAATGCAGAAATGGGGGTGGAGGGACTTGGAAAGTGGAGGAGAGAGTGCAGCATTGTCATATTAAGATTATTTCTTAAATTTAGCCCTCCAAAAAAAATCATATTCTGATATCAAGTTCAGATGATGTCCACATATTTTTTAATTAAAGTGTTTTAAACATAAATTTTGCAGCTAATTTTTCTTCATATGGCTAAAGTTTCATACTCAGTATAAAACTTTAATCTTGAAAGAAATAAAAATGTTTAAAAAATTAGGTTTATTAAGTAATTTATGGTCATCCATCTCTTCTACAGTGAATTTGAATTAAATTTAATATGACATTAATATGTTTTCCTTGAAAACAAGGGAACATTGCAAAAATTAAAGGTACTATACAAATCCCCAAATGCCCACTAAAATGAGCTATGGGTTCTGAAAAGAGGGGATTGAATTAATTATTTTAATTGTAGGTGTTCTCCAGAAGATGCATTCCAGATAGCAAATGTTTTCTGTATGTGTGTGAATGAAGATGAAGATTAGAGTTGGAGTGAGGATGCCGTCAGTATTCCTTAAGATGTTTTATTTTTAGGTAAAAGGGAATTTAATAGTAATATCATAAGTAAAAGCTCAACAGGGACATTTAGGGACATATTTAAGGATGAATCTTTGCCCACAGAGGATAATTTTCAGGTTCTTGAGCCCTAATGAGCCTTGACCACCATTTTATAAATGTTTTTCACAAACACTGATTAGACAACATATGCTAGGTAAGTCGTGGACAAGGAAAGTGCATAAAAATCACTGGGCATAGCCCTCTCTCTCATGTTACACTGTCCTAGAAACAATGAGTTAAACAACTACATAAAATGGAGAAATACTTGAAATTATATGGTATATACATGACATCCTAAAAACAAAGAAAATTGGAGAACATATTTGCCATTAAGAAATAGAAGTCTGTAATTCTACATTGTTGAAACAGGAGTTCATAAAGTTATCTGACAACAGTGTTATTTTCTTCATTATCTATATTCACACCTGACAAAGAAAGTATTCTTCAGACACATTTGAGAAAAAATCAAGGGAGAATTGTGTTTCTCCACACTGGTTGATGAATGGAAGCACCCAGGAATTTTTCATACCCAAACATAAAGATCTCCATTCAGTGTTTTAGTGTTATCTTTGGTAGGAACATGTCATTTGTTTTTAATAAATAAAGTGAAAGAAAAAAGTAATAGAGAAGGGAAAAAAGAAAAACGAAAAACTATACTGATGATTTTTTTCTATTGATAGGCCACGGCCATGTTTGGAAACAAAGAAAAAATTAAAAATTATACACAGAAGAGTGACATGTAATCAGATTCTAAGATTGGTTGGGCTCAAATCAGGAAGAGTCTTAGGTATCATAAAGCATAAAATTTAATCAGTAAGCAATTAAAAAGACATGGGTGAGCAAGGTGTAGTGTAATTATGTTGGTCCTCTAGTAAGAACAGGATATGAGTGGGGTGGGGAAACCTGTTTTAATAAATCCAGGTATAAGCCCAATAAACCTGCGTTGATCCCAGGGTAACTGAAAGGAGGAAGTATCAGAAGCAATTCTGAGAAGGAACTAATAAGATGGATGATTAAATTTGAAGGATCAAGAAGAAGCTTCAGGGGTTATTCAAGTCTTTAGCATAGGCAAAAGAAAATAAAAAAGAATGGTAATGACATTGACTGAGGAAAATGAAACAGATGACAATTTCAGTTTTGTGAGAATGACAATACTTATTAATATTAACGGGGAGATTATTGCATGCCAATTACTTTTCTAAGATTTTTTATACGTATTAAATTATCTAATCCTCACAACTACTATGTGATGTAAGTACTATTAGTATTTCCAATATATAAATAAAGAAATTAAATACAAAGGGGTTTAATAATTCACATAACATCAAAAGTTATTAAGTGGCAGAACAGAAATTGACATGCATATGGTCTATCTCATGGGGATGTGTTACATTCTGTGCTAATGGTAACTCAGGGGTCTGTTGGATTTTAGCAGACACTGGCCAACAGTTGTTCTCTTTGTCTTAGCTTCTATGGTAAGATCATCTAAAGTGATAATTATAGCTCTGTAGTTTTTGGGTTTTCATATATGTAGTTGCAATATTTATAAAAATAACACTTCAAATTTGACCAGGAGGGAATGGAGATATATAGAAATAATGTTTATATATTGCACTGAAACTGACTCAGTGTAAAACTGAAGCAGATTATGGTAAATTGTCAATTGTAAACCATATAGAAATTGTAGAACAATAGGAAACGAATTTAAAAATATATAATTAGTTGGCCCAGTGTAAGATAAATAAAAAATATATACAGTGACTAGTGTTAACAATATTGTAACAAAATTTCAACAATTTGAAAGTTGCTAAAGGAATGGATATTTTAAGTTTTCATAAGAAAAAAATAACTATATGTGGTGATGGATGTTAACCAAACTTTTTGTGTTATCATTTTGATATATGTATGTCAAAGCCATCACCATATCTTGAATTTTAACCTCCAAACTCTATCTCAAGTCTATCTACTTCTCCAAATAACATAACAAATGTATTTGCTTCTTGTCTCCAATGAAAAATCCAAATCCAAACCATCTTCATTTCAATTACAGACAATTTTTATATCCTCTCGATAGATCTTGCAGATTCCATTTTTATCTCCCACCAATACTTCACATACCATTTGGAACATGTGTATTTAACATATAAATTAAATAATTTCACTCCTACTTAAGCTTGCAATAATTCCAACTTCACTTTGAATAAAATTCAATCATGGGATTATATTTTACAAGTCCCTTGCAAGCATCTTCATAATAATCATCTCCCTAATTTACTACAGTATAGCTGCCCCGAGCTTCTTTGGGACCCACAAGTATTGGGATTTTTTTTCCATGTGATATTCTTCATGCCTGGGATGGTTTTTTACAAAGATCTTCAAATGAGTGATACATTCATTTTCACTCCTCAGAAATCAGTCTGAATGCATATATGCCTTTCAGGATCAAACTACCTATTTTCTTGCTATACCTGTTTATCTGCAGCGCAGTTCTATTTTCATTTCATTAAAAATACACAATTCAACCATTTTTTGGTTCATTTACCTCTCTGTGGTCTGTTGCCTCACTGGAGTAGAGATTCATGAAGGTAGAAACCACCCCCATGTTCACCACTGTATGCCAAACATCTAGCACAGAATCTGGCAGGCGGCGGATACACAACAAATACTTGTTAATAAATGAATGAGCAAGATGCTGTATGCCTCCTAGTGCCAAACAGTTCTACAGTTGGCAAACATGTTTTAGCTAAAGCTCATCAATTACCGATTCTCAATGATTTCCTGCCTGAATACCATTGAAGAGGTATTCAAGTTTACACTGACTAATAACTTTACTAGGAGCATTTCAGTGCCTGTGTATGAGATCATCAGAAACCACGCATGAGACTAAAACAGAGAAGCTGTTGATATGACTGATGCCAGTGAATACGGATTTATTGATCTATATATTCCCCAAGGGTATGAGATGCAACTGAGAATTCCCCACCACTTGGGACACTGGTTATTGGAATAACAGTCAATGTGGAGCAACCAGGACAAAGAAACACCTGACTTCCTGTAACTGTTTTTGGCCAAAATTATAAACAAATTTTCAGAAATCAGAGTTTTTGTATTTCAGAATTACAGAGAAAGGGTTTTGGATCTGTAGCTATTTAGATAAAATTAATGTTCTCTCTTAAGAAATTTATGTTTATAACATTTAAATAAAGCCATAAGTATGAAAAGCAATACCCAATTTTGTGGAAGGAAAATAGGTCATGTTATTTGTGCATATAGGCTTCAAGAAGACTTATTTGTACTGGCTTCATTAAGGACAGTAAAGAATTAAAACACTGTAGGAAATCACCAGCAAGTCATAGTATTATGGATAAACTCTTTACAGACAATAATAAATTCTGATGTCACTATCATACCAAGGTTATGTGAAAGATACAGCTTTGCTACGTAGGAAAATCTGTGACATGGATGATTAAATATAAACTCATTTTGAATATAGAACTCCGTTCTTATCAGTATGGCTCTTACAATATTAAAAAATTGAGCAACCAAAAGCTCAAACTATGCTAGTTGTTTGGAAATATCATGGCTATTGGGTGTAACATATCAAATGACTGATTTGATCCTTTGTGTGTTTTGTTTATTTGTTCATTTGCTTTTTTTAAAATTTGGGTATAGTTGGCACACAATGTTACATTAGTTGCAGGTGTACAATAGAGTGATTCAATGACTCTATATGTTATGCATTCCTCAAAATATTAAATAAATACCATATGATCCAATAATTCCACTACTGGGTGTTTACCCAAAAAATCCAAAAATGCTAATTTGAAAAGATATATTCACTCCTGCATTTTCTGAAGCATTATTTATAATAGCCAAGATATGGAAGCAACGCAAGTATCCCTTGGTAGATGGAATGGATAAAGACGATGTGGTATATATGTGTTATACACAATCCTTTGGTTTTTTTTTTTTTGGTTTGCATATTCTCACATCTTCCAACTTAGTAACAGTAACTCCTGCCCCTCTCAACATGCACACACACACACACACACACACACACACACACCTAGAAATAGCCAGAAGTAAATTATCCAAATTCAATTGCTCAGTAAAATCTGGTATTTAAGTTGAATATAAAAAATAAAAATTCATACATACATGAATTTCTCATAACTGGGTCCTAATGTATACGGGCTGTAGAACTTTTGTGGTTATTTCATTCTTATGTATTCTATGTTTTAGATATTGATAATACATTTGGGAGAAGGAAGCCTTCCTATATCTGATAAAAAAAAAAGAGTCTATGGAAAACAGGAAAAACTTGATGGGCTTAATCCAACTAATGTACATTCAGAAAAATTGTTTTGACTGCTGCTAATCCAAAAGAGCAAGACAGTCCATCCAGTTCAAAAATTTAAGTCAGTAAATAATTATTGAGCATCTTTCAATTGCAAGGTCCTAAAAGGGTATTCAGAGATAAAAACTAGTACCAGTTTTCTTCCAGAATATTTCAGTCTATGTAAGATTAAAGTGAACGAAAAAAGCTGAAAAAATGATGAGAGAGAGAGAAAGAGAGAGAGAGAGAGAGGCAGAGACAGAGATTTAAGCTTTAAAGAGGGAGGTTGATTTGCTTAGGTAAGTTTTTTAATTATTAAATATGTGGCTTTGGGCTGGTCTTTAAAACTTTGAAGGTGGAGATGTAAAAGGGGTGGAAAGAACTTTCATGGCTAAAGAAGATGTAAAAAAATATTGGAGAGAATCACTATTTTGACTGATGACTTATGGTATTTTCTTCTGATTTACCTCTTCAAATCAACAAAAACATGGGGCGCCTGGGTGGCTCAGTTGGTTAAGCTTCCAACTTTGGCTCAGGTCATGATCTTGCAGTTGGTGAGTTTGAACCCCGCATCCTGCTCTCTGCTGTCCTCACAGAGCCTGCTTTGGGCCCTCTGCCACCCTCTTTCTCTCTGCTTCTCTCTTTCTCTCAAAAATAAACAAATAAATTTAAACAAAAACAAACAAACAAACAAACAAAGAAAACCCCAAACAGGCAAAAACAAAAAACAGTGGCACTAAAGGGCACAGACCCAATTAATGAAAATGAGGATAATAATGCTTGATATGTCCTTCACTGTCCTTGTGATCAATTTTGTCCCAAGATAACTCTAAGAATATAATGAACTGCAGTATTAATAATACTTTTGAAATTAGTATAAAAGGAAAATTAATGTATTTCCTAATAAAACCTGTGATGCTTGCCTATTTCTTTTAACCTTGCAGCCAGTCTTTCTAAAAGCAACTAGACTCTGACAGAGTCGTTCTAGGTCTATAGTTCTATATTTATGAAACCAGGGTTAGACACACTTTCTTTGTCATAAACATCTATGTATAATATTCTTTGGTTACTGTAGAACATACTTGAGTTAATTCCAAGTGTGCATATCATCAGATTTTACATTCTACTCTATTATGTACCATTTTTTTGAGATATGTGGTACATTTGTCATAAATGCAGATGACAACCAATGGGAAGATGAGTGATCTGTATTTTTAATTCCAATGGACATGGCAAAACTGATCTATGGCATTCCTTTTAAAATTATTCCCTTCTGTTGTCACATATTTCTTGTTTCTAGGAGCCAAGTCATATATCTTTTCAAAATAGTACATTTAATAGATAATTTATTAACAGATGTTTTGGGACTGAGAAAATGAAGTAGAAGAAGTGGATCAGTAACATTCCCACTGCCAATTGAGGAGGAAGGGAAATGAAGCACCATTATGAATGGATGGATGGATGAATGGATGGATGGATGGATGGATGGATAGAAATCATATGAACACGTGAATGAATGAATTCAGAATTCCAGTATATTTAGGAAACCCTCGTGTGGTTTATAGATGGTTGTTGAATTCAGATAAACTTCACAAGTAAGTGAACATAGTATTTCCCATTTCTTTGGAGCTCTCTGCCTTTATCTCATTCCTCCCTTTGGGGTGAATAAAAAACACATTATCAAATATACTTAAATACTTTATCAGAGTGTAGAGAACAATTCCAGAAAATGTAAGATGTCCACATTTTCACTTTAGGAAATGATAGAATATCTGAAATATTGTATGTCTTTTGCATAGATTTAAAAATTTCTACTGACTTCACTTGTTCTGATAAATTTTACATATATGGTTTTATTTAATCCACAGAGGAAGTAAATAGCTTGCTCCAGGTTAGACTGATAGGAAAAGGCAAAGCAAAGATTTAAATCAGAATCTGATTCCAAGGCCATACTTTATACAAATTAAGCATGCTTCCCCACAGTCTGAGGAAGTATTTTCTTCTAAATCACTAATATGAAGGGAGAGAAATGTAGCTGATACCTACCCCACTGGGGAATATTGCCTTATCTTTTAAATTCTGTAACTTTCTCTGCATGCACAAATGCAGAAGTCTCTGTAGATAATAGGGTAGAATAATATTTGTTGTTGTTGTTATTTTTATATGGTATTAAGTAATCACCTCATGATTCATGATACATTACACATTAAAACCTGCTCCTGGGTGTTTTAAGCTGATGGTTGCAACAGTAATGTGCATGTTGTCAATAAGAATATCATAATTCCCAGCTGACTGACTGTAACATAATAAAGTAATTGATTTGGAGATCTTGAAGCCTCCATTAATCAAAGGAGCTACTCCAGTGGCTCTGAATGCCCACCTTGGGGCAGTCCACCATCACTAATTTGGAGTGAGGTGACCATCATGTTCATTTAGCAGGCTTTCCATTTTAGGATATGCCTGATTTCAGGGAAAGCTAACTGGCCAACCCTAAGGAAAGCTTAACCAGGTATAATTATTATATCTTTGCAGTGAAACAATGAAACTGTTTATGCAGCCAAAGAATCTTCACAGATTGACACTCAGTATACTCTTGCTGAGTGAATGCATTCTATCCTGGCCCCACCACTGAGTTATGCAAGTGACCTTGGGAAAGTCATTAATTCTGATTTCACATCTTTAAAATGAAATAATTGACCACTAAATGTCTTCTGATTTTACATTTTTATAAAACTTTGAAAGAGGACAAAAAATTTGGAAATAAGTATCTATATTAGTTCTGCTAAGAGAAATTTGAGTGATAATAGAAATGTTCAATATCTGTGCTATTCAATATGATAGTCACTGGACCCATAGGGATCTCAAGCATTTGAAATATGGCTAGTATAACTGCCTAACTTAATGTAAGTCTTAATTTCACTTAGTAAGTTTAAATAGCCCCATGTTGTTAGCTGCTACATATTGGCCACTGCAGTTCTAGATGAGAGTGATTTTATGGGTGGTTAAAGTTCCATGGGTGGGTATTTTTGCAATTATTTCTAAGGTTTTTTATTTAGGGATCATTCCTTGGGATGCAGCAGACTGTGTTATAGGGTAAATGGAAGAAGGGTCTAAAAAGCTGAGTTTTTAATTTCAGCTCCAACTTTAGCCATTTCACATGGGCAAGCAATTTTGTCAATAAATTGGCAAAGTGATTATCAATAAAGAGATAAAAATTATATAAAAAGGGGCCAAATGGAAATTACGTTAATAAGTAAAATATTCAAATTAAAATTGCACCAGAGGTATTCTACAGTAGATTTGAGCAGGAAGAAGAAATATTCCATAAACTTGAAGATAAGCCAATTGAGATTATCTAGTCTGGGGACTAGAAAGAAAAGGAGAAGGAGAAGGTGGAAAAGGAGGAAGGAAACATCGGAAGAAGGAGAATGACAAGCACCTAAGAAAACTGTGAAACACCATCAACTATATCCATACTCATAATGGATGTCCCAAAAGTAAAGTAGAGAGAGAAAGAGGCATAAAGAATATTGAAGAAACAATGGCCAGAAACTTCCCAAATTTTATGAAAAGCATGAACCCGTATGTGCAAGAAGCTCAATAAATTCCCAGCAGGATGAACTCAAAAAGATCTACACCAAGAAATTATAATGAAACTTGAAAACAGAGACAGAGAATCTTGAATACAGCAAGAGAAAAGGAATTTGTCCCATACAAGGGATCTTCAATAAGAAGAAGAGCCAATTTTCATCAGAAACAATGGAATTCAGAAGGCAGTTGAATGCCATATTCGAAGTGCTGAAAGCAAAAAAAAATCGGACAAACAATAATTTTATATGTGACAAAACTATGCTTCAAAATGAAGAAGAAATGCAAACATTCCCAGATAATCAAAAACTTAGAGACTTCATCACTCCTAGACCTTCCCTATAAGAAATAGTAATGGAACACTTCAGGCTGAGTTGAAAAATCACTGCATAGTAACCAAAGCCATACAAAGAAAAAAAAATAAAGAACACAGGTATAAAAAGTACATAGGTAAATATAAAAGTCAGTATGTGTATTTTTCATTTGCAGCTCTACTTTTTCTTATGTGATTTAAAAGACAATGACACAAAATAATAAATGTCAATCTATGTTGAAGGACACATAGTGTGCAGAGATGTAATTGTGAAAATAACAACATAAGGGGTAGGGGACTGGAGCTTTTCAGGAGTAAATATACATTACTGAAAATGAGTTACTATTACTTTGAAATACATTGTTATAAATTAAGATGTTGTTATCCCTAGGGCAACCACCAAGGTAATATAATAAGTAACATATAGTGGAAAAAATGAAAAGGGAATCAAACTAGTACACTAGAAAATATCTATGTAACACAAAATAATAAAGAATAGAGAAAATAAAGAACAAAATAAAGAAAAAAAATGCATAAGATATATGTAAAAAAATATAGTACCAAAATGACAGAAACAAATCCTCCCTTATTAGAATTGCATTCATTACATGGTAATGGATAAAACTGTTCAATTAAAAGTCAGAGATTGGCAAAATGGATTTTTGAAAACGGATCTAATTATATGCTCACTTTAGACCCAAACACACAAATAGGTTAAAAGCTTGAAAGTGAAGGGATTATAAAGAGTCCCCTAAAGAGAGCTGGAGTAACTATATACTAATATAATAAATCAGATTTTAAGACAAAAGCTGTTAGAAGACCAAGACAGACATTAGATAATGATAAATGATAAATCTAGCAAGAAGATAAAACAATTATAAACATATATTCACGTACAAAGACATATAAACTAAACAAAACATACAAAGAAAATAACCTGATAGAAGTGAAGGGAGAAATAAGTGGTTCAGCAATAATACTTGTGCACCCCAGTATCCCCTTCTGATAATGGATAGAACAACTAGACAGAATATAAACAAGGCAATAGAAGATGTGACAACACCATAAACCAAATATACCTAGCAGACAAATATAGGAAACTATACACAACAACAGGATACAGATTCTCTCTTAAGTGCACATAGAAATTGCTCTAGGATAGATCACACGTTATGACGCAAGAAAATGGCTCAATAAATTTTAAAAGACTAAAAAAGAAATCACACAAAAAGCATCTTCTCTAACCAAAATGGAATGAAATTAGAAATCAAAACAGAAGCAAATTTGGAAACTTCACAAACACATGGTAATTAAATAACATTCTTTTAAATAGCCAATGGGTCAGAGAAGGAATCACAAGGAAAATTAGAAAATATTTTAAGATGAATGGAAATAGAAACACAATGTACCAAAACTTATGAGATGCAGTGAAATACTCCTCTGAGGTACATTTCTAGCTATAAACACCTACCTTTAAAAATAATAAAGGTCTTATATCAATAACCTAATCTTCCACTTTTAGGAACTAGAATAAGAGAAAATGAAACCCAAAGTAAAGATTAATGTGGAAAATAATAAAATGGTGACAAATGAAATAGAGAGTAAACAAAGAATAGATTTGATACTTAAACTAACTCTAGAATTGGTGAGGAAAAGCAAAGCATGGATCTTCTAAATGGGTAGGATGCAATCAAATTAAACATCAAGTTCAAAAAGCCAGAAATGGAAAATATTTGGGTATGAATGAGGCACAACAATAAAGCCAGAATGCCCTTGAGCAGGGTGAATGTAGGAAGAATCCATGAGGTGAGATTGGAGTAGTAAACTAAAGACAAATCTTGCAAAATTTTAGACTTTGATCTAAATGTCATGGGGATTGCACATGATTTATTGATAAAATGGCAGTAGGTATAGAATTCACACTAATAATTTCTTTAAAATTGCTCACATATGGAAAAGTAGGCTCCTTAAGATAGGTATTTCCTGTTAAAATTCATAAACAATAACAAAAAATAACTTCTAGATTAATTACAAAACACGCATATCATCAGCCAGCCACTCATTAATTTATCATGCTTTTATTTATTTATTTTAATTTTTTTCACCTTTATTTTTGAGAGAGACAGAGAGAGACAGAGTGCAAGCAGGGGAGGGGCAGAGACAGAGGGAGACACAATCTGAAGCAGGCTCCAGGCCGCTGTCAGCACAGAGCACAGAGCCTGATGAGGGGCTCAAACCCAGAACTGAGAGATCATGACCCACGCTGAAGTCAGATGCTTAACTGACTGAGCTGCCCAGGTGCCCCAATTTATCATGCTTTTAAAGAATACTTATTGAGCAGCCATTAAATCCTAGAGTCTATGCTAGACACTGATTTTAAAGAAGACAGAGTGATCCCTATCATCAAAGAACATACAGTATATCGATTAAAGAAGAACATATTCAACATGTAATTTCAAATGCAAAATGTGCTCCAATAGGGACATACTGGGTGATAAAAGAGGACAAATATAAGTTTCCATGGAGAGATAACACTTCAAGTGAAAATCAGAGAAAGTTGATATCTCGTCCATATAAGCACGCAAAGAACCCTCATTAAAGAGAGACCTAACTATTCTGCAAAAGACCAGAGGTAGGATAAAAAATAGAATTTAAGAAAGAGTCCAACTTTTCTGGCTTGAGTAAGAGGGGTAGATGATGAAGTTCTTAAATAAGGTGAGAAATGTTAAAGAATGCATAGGAAAATAGGTTTCAGTTGGGGGAAATAATTTCATTCTGTACATATTGAATGTAGATACCTGCAGAACATCTGAACGGCAAGAATTAGTAAGCAAGTATTTCTATAGTTATTGAACAAGGAATATGGAGGACTGGGTTAGTGTTAGGATTTGAGAAGCATCAACTCATTATTGTAAATTGAAGTTGTGAATGAATACAATTACTCAGAAAGAGTAGTTAGTAGCTAAAGCAGTAAGAACCAAAAAAAATGTTGTATTAATGTGTCAAAAAAGAAAAAAGAGAGAAAAAGAAGTCTTCTCTTTTCATATGTCAACTGATTCTCCAAAAAAAAAAAAAACCTATAAAATTTTGAGACGTTTATCCACTGAAAACTGTGCATGAGATTCATTGGGTTGGAAGTCAATGGCATTGGCATATTTTGCTGAAGTACTGGGAATGGAAATCAATTTTCAGTGGTTTTAGAAAACAGAGTTAATGTGACCCCACGTGATAGATGGACAGCGTGCGCCACATTGTTGACGTAGTTTCACTGCAAAGATGGAGAAAGACAAGAATGTGAAAGGATGGCAACTGGAAGCAGAGTGTAGAGGGAGTTCCAATCTTGAAGAAGTTGAAGACAGAGTAAGAGCTCAAGTCCCTTGAGGGAATGGAAAGGAATTACATTTAAGGAACGGGTAGAAGATTTGGCTGGAGGTGGGAGGGAGAATTTATTATTCTTTTTTTCCAAGAGATAAAGGTACAATAGAGTAATCTCCTCCTTCTCCAGAAGTGTGAGGCTTTCGAGCATGGTATCTCTGAACTGTGAGTTGTTAGTATAAGTGAATCTTGATCACCATTTTCCCTGGAATCTCAGCTGATGAATTATTTTTTCTCCTCTACATCATCAAATTCTCACCCTGTACTCTTCACCCAACCCTTTTCCAGCCACCTGCTTACCATGGAACATTGTTCAGTCTGGCTTTTATTCTTTCCCCTGTGTTTTCAACATCTCTGTGACTGAGGTAGTTTAGTTAAAGTTTTGACTCTGAAGCCCAGTTGCCTGTGTTTGAATCCCGACTCTACCACTTACAAGGTGAGTAACTTGAAGCAAGTTATTTATCCTTCTATACCTCAATTTCCTGCTCATCTGTAAAATGGAGATAATAGAGTTAACCCATATAAAGTACCTGCTACATAATAAAACTGAGTAAATATATTTTACTGTATTTTGTCCTTCGGCCTTCAAATTTCTTGTTACCCTAAAATTTACCAATAGCATTCATTCAAAGTGTCTAATTCTAACCATGAGGATAGCCTTCTCACCCAACCTTACTAGGTATGCGTTCTCCACCAGTGTTTGCATATTCTTAACTCACACTCTGATTAAATGCTCTTCAGTTGGGTTCTACTCGACTCTATTTAGACTAAATTCACTGAAGACACCAATTAATATTTAATTGATGGCTTCAATTTTCGTAGATCTCTATAGCTTTTGACAACATGGACCATTCTCTTCATACTTAAATTATCAATGCTTTTATAGTCCATCATAACACACACTCTTGGTTCTCCCTACGTGTCTCAGACTACTCTCTGTGCACCTTTGTCTATCTGGTAAATGATGGTAATCCTTGTAGTTCTGTCATAGTCTGATTTCTCATATAAAAGTATTTACAACCTTGATATAAACTGTTTGCTCATTACTGCATATTTTCATCCTAGATCTCTCCTTTGAGCCTTAAGCATTAATACCAGGTGTGTAAGAGATACCTCAACAATATACCTTGTTACATACTGCCTTATATTTTCCCCTCCCATGTGTTCACATATATTCTCAGTTGGAAGACTCTCGATTCATTTACTCATGTTAGAAACCTGAAGGGATGCCTGGGTGGCTCAGTCAGTTAGGCATCCCTCTCTTGATTTCAGCTTGGGTCATGATCTCACAGGTTGTGAGTTCAAGCCCCACATCAGGCTCTGTGCTGACGGTGAGGAGCCTGCTTGGGATGCTCTCTCTCCCTCTCTCTCTCTCTCTGCCTCCCCTCTGCTCCTGCTCTCTGTCTTTCTCTCTCTCAAAAATAAATATTTTTAAATATTTATAAATATTTATAAATAAATAAGCCTAAAAATAAAATTAATAAAAACATGTTAGAAACCTGAGGATAATACTGAACACTATTCTTTCACATTCCCATTCAAATAATCATTGACTTTTACCAATTTTTGAATAATATTTAAAAACTCAGACCCATCCTTTCCCCTTCATTAACACTGAATTAAGACATGTCTTCATCATTCCTGGAACAGACAATTTAAATAATCTTTTAAAGTGGCCCCTTGTTTCAAACCTGCCCAACTGAATCCCATTCCATCACAAATAGCAGAGAGTAATGGGAAAAATGCGGTTCTGATTGAATCACTTTTCACTGAAGGATTGCCATGGCCACTGGTAAAAACTACAACATTCAGTGTCTTGAATTGCATGTCCCCTACTAGTCTCTCCGGCCAAATTTGGTTTGTCCTTCATGCCTTATCAACTTTGACGTTCTTGAAGTTACTTTACTGCCCATGCTGTTTTGAGTTCTCTGTGGATTTGCTCACGCTGTGGTCAACACCTAAACTGTACTTCCTACTCTTTTTTTTTTAATTTAATCCATTGCTTTGTTGCCTTTAAGATACAACTCAAATATCACATCTTGAGACTGCTCTCCTGAACTCATCTTTCTCATAGGTCAGTTGAGGAGCTCCTCTGTCAAGCACCACACTGTGTATAAACAGTGCAATCCTGCACTTTCTGTATTGGTTTATAACCATATACGATACATTAATATTCCGGGCTCTCCTCAAAACCTACTCATAGTTAACTGATCAGTCTTTGTATCCATAGAATTTAGCATAATATCTGGTGCATATTAGAGCTTGGTAAATGCTTATTAAGAAAATAACAGGGGTGCCTGCGTGGCTCAATCAGTTGGACTTCAGGCTCAGGTCATGATCTCATGCCTAGTGAGTTCGAGCTCTGCATCAGGTTCTGAGCTGACAGCTCGGAGCCCGGAGCCTGCTTTGGATTCTGTGTCTCCTTCTCTCTCTCTGCCCCTCCCCAGTTCATACTCTGTCTCTCTCCCTTTCTCTTGAAAGTAAATAAACATTAAAAAATTTTTTTAAAGAAAATAACAAAAGTTTCTCAGCCATTCAGAAATAATGTTGTCAAACAAAAATCAAAGTTTATGATTGTAATCAAAGTTACAAATTTATGAATTTTTGTATATATGTAAATTTCTGGGAGAAAATCACCTGCTTCATGAATATCATCTTTATGATTTATTGCTGGATTTGATTAGCTAAAATGAAATATTTAGCTTTGCAGGTATCCTCATAAGGAGTATTAGTCTGTACTTTTGTTATGGGTTTTTTCGTTCGTTTGTTTGGGTTTGGCTTTTTGTTAATATCTGTGCTGGGATTTGGTATCAGAGTTATACTGATCCCAAAATCTTTGTAAATCTCTGAACAAGGATGTACTTTCAGACACATACATAAGCATACGTGCACTCTATGTACATGTTCATGTTGTTTGTGTGTGTATGCATGCATGAGTTGGTATGATTCTATGTATTTATGTGAGTGCCTCAATAAAGTGCGAGTATGTATCAATATATATACTGATCAGCGTGAATATACACACACTTCTCCTATCTGTATTCACATTTCCATTGTGGAAGAATGCATTGGTGTGTGCATGTGTATTTACAATTGTGGACATGCATTTATGCATGTTTGTTGTGTGCATGAAGTTCCATGTGATTTTAAATGTCAAGTTCATGTGCACCACCTACCTCCTAGACTGAAAATTAACTGTCCCCCTCAGAGAAGAAAAATCTTCCAAATGGAAAATTGCCCTTGCTGGATGTAAACTATGTGCTCCCTTAGCTGCCTCATGTTTGTATCCCTTATTTTTCAGTGCTTTATGTAACCTGATGTTGCCAGGACTGTTTGAAGAATTCTTGCTTCAGGTCCCTTCCAGCAGTCTATGAAAAATTCATACTGAGCTCTTGCAAAGACCGAATTCCAGCAAAGATTTTGCTAGGCAGGAGGTGGCATCTCTGTCCTGAAGTGCACCTGTCTCAGACTAGTCTGTAAATGCAGGGAAAGAGCTTTTCCAAACACTTCAATTTTAATTTTTTGGTAGATTACAGCTCTCCAACTGAGAAGGATGATTTCTCTTTTATTCAATTATGCAAATGACTTCTTATCTTCAAACTCCCATTTCCTAAGTTCTATAAGGATCTTTACAATTTTAAAATCATTTTCACACATCTTATTTGATCTTGCATGACCTTGGTCAAGTCATTTCACTGTTCTGTGTTTCAGTTTCTGCAAAACTATAATAATAATCACTGTCTTGATACCTAGACGTAACCTCTTTTAGAATATAGAGAATATAACAAATTCAAGAGCTTGTGAACTCTAAGATTAAAATAAATGTGCAAAACTGTAACCTATTGTTATTGTCATTATTACTCCTCTCAACAAGACTATAAAATAGAGAGTAAAAGAAATTACAAGGTACTTACTTCATAGACTAAGAACCAATTTAATATTCTCTATTGATACAGTTGGAAAACAGAACAATAAGCTATTTTTCTTTATACAAAAGAAGGGCAACCACAGGATAACACATTTTACCCACTGTATTCACAATACTGCATTTAATTAACATTCAGTGTTAGCGAGAGGGTGGGAAATGGCATTCTAATACATTGTTGACCCTGTTGGTGTCCATTACACCATTTTGCAAACTGCTTAGCTGTATCTAGCAAAATTTAAGTTTTACCAAATCTTTGACCCATTCATTCCCATTTTTGACATCTGACCTAAGGGAAAATATCATAAATATAAATGCACACATATGCATATACAAATAAACACATATATGCATATATACACAGGGAACGCAAGTTAATATATATTATATAAGTATATAAATAGAAGTGGATATGCATGTATTTATAAATGTACATATATGATGAGAGTATGTGTGAAATATGCATATTTGTTAAAATTTTAATAGCTAATCATTGAGAACTCAATGTCCATCTGTAAGTGAAAGTTAAACAAACCACAGTTTGTGCTGTATGCCTAACACAGGATTCTATGAGCCATAAAAAGAGTATGTGAGATCTAGTACCAACCTGGAAATATAACTACACTATATTGTTACTTTAATAAAGCAATTTGCAGGAAAATAAGCCTGGTATAAACCCATTAATTAAAAATATATTTATAAATATACTGGTTTAGGGATAAGGATGGACTTTGCTTATACATGATTCCCTACTGCTTGATTTTTATGACCAAGTATTATTTTTGTAATTGAACAAAAGTCTTTCACTATAATAAAGAAAGAGCATGCTAAAAAGAATTTACATTTTTTGGAGACATCAAGTAAGTATATTAGAACTCTTTAGAGACCATTCCATTGCACTAACTAAGAGCAACTGTGTAATCCAGCAGTTGGAAATGAATATCTAATAACTTCATTCTAATTCTGACTCATTCGATGCCGCCCTGTGGAATCCTCTGGAGGCCAAAGTTTCACTGTTGTCTTTCCTTTAGAGCTTATTATGGAATTATAAAAGCTATAATTTCCTAACTTCTCTGGATATTCCTTCTGAATTAAAACAGTTTTCTTGATTGGAAGCAGTCCCTTGTGAAATAAAGAAAGCTGCGAGAAGAATGCAATCTCCCAACAGTGTCACCCTGAATATGTAGATCCTGACATTTCATGCAGCAGACACTGGGTTAAAACTTATGCTCTAGTCAACTCAAAATTACAAAAAGAAAAATTTTGTCCCTAATGAATAGAGCAAGGGCCAAAACTTTGTGCTTTGCCAAGTACTTCTTTCTCTGCAAGTTTAAGATTTAACCAGGACTTGCATGAAGCGCTCAGCATCGATCCCTGAATCTCAGTCCCATGGGGAATCCAGGAAATATCTTGGGATGCTCTGTCCTCGCTCTCAGGAGTACACTCCTTCACAGAATCTAGATAAATTAATAAAGCATGAATGAAACAATATTTTGGTGGAAATAGAATGGTGTGCAAGAAATGAAGTAAAGACGAATTTCCATCCTTGGCTTTGTCAGTTACTGTGTGAACTTAAGTCACATACTTCCTGAAATATGATTTTGTCCTATGAAATTATATCTATCTATCTATAATGCTTGATATAGACACTGCCACATAGCAAGTACTAGAGCAAGGCATCTACTATTACTATACGAAAATAAATATATAAGAGAAAACAACAAATGTTTGTGAGCCTCTCTTTCTCCTACTCCCCTTTACCTGCAGAATAAATTCCAACTACTTTAGGATGACTTAGCCTGACTTTCACCAGCTGACTCCAGAGTATATTTCTGGAGTCATCTATACTTGGCCATATACACTTCATATGTGTCATCTGGTCATTAATTTTTGGAATATTGGAATATTTGGAAAGATGGCCTCTGAAAAGACGGCCATCTTTAAAATCCAGTTGGTTATTTCCTTCTCATTGACAACTTCTTATATGAATGTCATCCCCTTTTGAGGCTTACCTGGTCAGTATTACAGCCTCATACAGGAGGTATAACAAGTTGATTCTCCCATGTATTCTTACAGCATCACATGGCCAAGGATCGCCAATAGATTTTGCATCTATTAGCTTACCTTACTAGCCTGAGAAATATTTTTTTATAGCACTAAGCAATAGAATTGATAACAAGTACTTTTAAAAAATTATCTAAATTGGGGCACCTGGGTGGCTCAGTCAGTTGAGCGTCCGACTTCGGCTCAGGTCATGATCTCATGGTCCGTGGGTCCAAGCCCCGCGTCGGGCTCTGTGCTGATAGCTCAGAGCCTGGAGCCTGCTTCAGATTCTGTGTCTCCCTCTCTCTCTACCCCTCCCCCACTCACTTTCTGTCTCTCTCTCTCTCAAAATAAAATAAAAGACATATAAAATTTTTTTAAAAATTATCTAAATTACTGCTTACAAAGTAGGCTTACTTTACAAGAGGGTAAATTAGATATACCCTGGGCTCCTGGGTGGCTCAGTTGGTTAGGTGTCTGGCTCGTGGTTTCAGTTCAGTTCATTATCTCACGGTTTCCTGACTTTGAGCCCTACATCTGGCTCTGTGCCGAGGGCATGGAGCCTGCTTAAGATTCTCTCTCTCTCTCTGACTGCCCCTTCCCCACTCATGCTGTCGCTGTCTCTCTCAAAAATAAACAAATAAACTTAAAAACAAAAAAAAAAAAACCTGTTGATCCTGACCTTAGTGGGAAAGCTTTGAGTTTCTCATCAAGTACAATATTAACTATAGAGTTTTTCAAATTCTTTATCAAGTTAAGAAACTTCACTTTATTCTTAGTCTACAGAGAAATTTTATCCTAAATTAATGTGGGCTTTTTTCCATTTTTTTCTGTATCTATTGATATGGTCACATAATTTTTCTTTTTTAGCCTGTCAATGTAATGGGTTATAGTAATTGGTTTTCAAATGTTGAAAATCATTATTCCAGCCTTCCATATCTGGGATAAGTCCAATTTTGTTGTGTTATATAATTCTTTGTACACACTGTTGGATTCAATTTGCTAATATTTTGATGAGTACTTTTCATTTAAGTTCATGAGAGACATTGTTCTGTAACTTTCTTGCAATATCCTTGTCTGGTTTTGGTATTAAGGTAATGCTGAACTTGCAATGAATTAGGAAGTATTCTTTCTGTTTCTATCTTCTCGAAGAGATTATAGAAGGTATATATAATTTCTTCCTTATATGTTTGGTAGAAGTTACCTATGAACCCATCTGGGCCTGGAGATCTCTATTTTGGAAGGTCAGTAATTATTGACTAAATTTCTTTGATAGACATAGATGTTTAGACTGTCTTTTTCTTTTTGAGTGAGTTTTGGCAGATTATGTCTTTCAAGAAATTGTTCGCTGACATGTAAGTTATCAAATTTGTGGGCATAGACTTATTCATAATATTTGTTTATTATCTTTTTAATAAGCATGGATCTTTAGTGATTCCCCTCTCATTTATGGTATTTCTAATTTGTGTCCTCTCTCCCTTCTTTTTTTCTTAAATAGTCTGGCTAGAGGGTTAGAGATTTTTTTTAATTTATTTGTTTACTTTGAGAGAGAGAGAGAGAGAGTGTGTGCACCTATGTACCCGCATGCACACATGCACACACAACTGAGTAGGGGAAGGGCAGAGAGAGAGGGTGGGGGAGAGAAAGAATTCCAAGCAGATTCAAAACTGTCAGACCAGAACCCAATGCATGAGATTATGATCTGAGCTGTAATCAAGAGTTGATGCTTAACCACTGAGTCACCCAGGCGTCCCGGAGCTTAGAGATTTTATTGATCTTTTCATTCATTGATTTCTACTCTAAGTCTTATTATATATTTTCTCTTGCTTATTTTGGATTTACTTTGCTCTTCTTTTTCCTAATGTGGAAACATACTTGATTTTAGATCTTTCATCTTTTCTAATATATACATTAAGTGCTACACATTTACTTCTAAGAACTGCTTTTGCTACACCCAACAAATTGTATTTTCATTCCCATTTTGTTGAAAATATTTTAAAAATTTTCTTGAGATTTTTTTCATTGACACATGTTATTTAGAAGCATGCTGTTTAATCTCTACATATCTTAGAATTCTCCAGTCCTCTATCATTTCCTCAGAGTTTGCAATATACATTTACAACTAATCCAAGTCCACTTTCAAATAACACTATAGCACTTCACAGGTTTTGTGAGTTCCTTACTATGTAATTTTAATTCCTCCCCACTAACCTTTGTTATCATTGCTGTTACTAATTTTACTTATATATAAGCATCCATTAACTAATACACATATATAGGATACATAAGTATGCATATTAAAATACATTGTATTATTATTATTTTGAACAAATTTCTGTTATGTTGATTAAGAATAATAAAAATAAAAGTTTTTTATCACTTATCCCTGCTTTGATACTCTTCTTCTTTTTTTTTTTTGTTTATTTAGATCTGAATTCCTAACCTATATTATTTTCCATCCTAACATTTCTTTTAAGGCACATTTACTGATGACCAATTATCTCAATGTTTAATGTCTGACATTAATTTGGGGGAAATTCTCTTGTCATTATTGTTTTACATATTTTTTTCTGTTTCCTTTTCTTTTCCTTCAGATAGTTCCATTACAAGCATATTATACATTGACCAGTTGTTTGACTGTCCTTGAATAGTCTCTGGTGTTTTTTGTTTGGTTAGTTTTAGTTTTGTGTTTTTGTTTTTGTTTTTTTTTATTTTTTCTATTTGCCTCTCAGATTTTGGAATTTCCATGGCTATATCCTCAAACCCCGAGACTGTTTTCTCACCCATATTCATTAATGGCAGTCTTCATTTCTATTCCATTTC
Source organism: Cryptoprocta ferox (assembly GCA_028646485.1). Taxonomy (NCBI): domain Eukaryota; kingdom Metazoa; phylum Chordata; class Mammalia; order Carnivora; family Eupleridae; genus Cryptoprocta; species Cryptoprocta ferox. Next base: position 122,687,509 of record CM053576.1, on the reverse strand, counting down.
TATTCTGGCATTTCTTTTTGTTTCTTCCTTACAATATCCATCTCTCTGCTTTTATTGCCCATCTGTTCCTGCATGCTTCCTACTTTACCTCTTACAGACTTTGCATATTTATCACAGTTGTTTTAAATTCCTGGTCTGATAATTCCAACATCCTGCCACATCTGGTTCTGATGCTTTCTCTGCTCTTTAAATAGTGCTTTTTGTCTTTTATTATGCCTTGTAATTTTTTTCTTGAAAGCTAGATATTGTGTAACCAGTGAAAGGACTTGCTGTGTTGTGCTAATATAATTGAATATATCTTGAAAAAAGTAGATTTATATGTATATTTAAGTATTATAGATTTATTACATAATTGCCATGTCCAGATATGGGACTAAGACTTTTACATAATTATAATTATTTTACAACTTCCTCACCTTTATAAGAAAATTCTTGATGAGGAGGTAAGAAAAACCATTTACTTTGGAATTTGTTCTTATGACAAAAGTTATTACCACTCTATAAAGTGGATAAATTTCCAGATTTAGAATAAGAGGGCTGTTAGACATCTTCCAAAACTGTTTTTTGTTTTCCTCATATCTTTTAATGAAGAATCTGAAGTCCGGAGAGTTTAATCTACTTAGATGTTAGGTATTTGATTATTATTTACTTCACAATCTAAGGAAATAGCCCAAAGCAGTAGTGGAAGTAAGATTCAAACCACTGAGTCTGGATTTCAAGGCCAAGGCTCTGTCCAGTGTTTTCTATAGTATTATGGCTCCTTCAAAAACTCTATATTTTGAGCTAATTATAGACTTATATAAGAGTTTCAAAAATAGTACAGAGTTACCATATGCCCTTCACTTTGGCTTCCCCTAATGTTACATCCTAATCATATTAAGTTAACAAAACCAGGAGGTTAATATAAATATAATACTACTATTAAGCTAGAGATTTTTAAATATCCAGAATAGGCAAATACATAGGCACATTGATTAGGAGAGTTACTAGGGGCTCATGGGAGGGAGGAGTGGCAAGTTACTACTTTATAAGTATTGGGTGTCATTTTAGGCTAGTGAAGATGTGTTTGAACTAGATTGGGGTCACTGTTGCAAAAACTATCAGTGCACCATATGCCACTGGCCTACACACTTTTTTTAAAAATGTTTTTATTTGTTTTTGAGAGAGAGACACACAGAGCGAGAGCAGGGAAGGGGGACAGAGAGAGAAGGAGATACAGAATCCCAAGCAGGCTCCAAACTTCGAGCTGTCAGCACAGATGCTCAAACGAGCCCGGGGCTTGAACTCATAAACTGTGAGATCATGACCCCAGCTGAAGTCAAATGCCTAACCAACTGAGCCACCGTGGTGCCCCTGGCCTGCACACTTTAAAATGGTTAACTGTCAGAGCTCCTGGGTGGCTCAGTTGGTTTAGCATCCGACTTTGGCCCAGGTCATGATCTCACAGCTTGTGGGTTCAAAGGATGAGTCTGGAATTGGCCTCTTACAATAACCCAAATGAGAGTAGATACTAGGTTAGATTATCCTACAATCAATAGAAGATGAAGAAATTTGAAAGATACAAGGTTTTCTTTGGAGGGAAAATTTATGTGATTGGTGATGGTGTAGGTATGGGAGTGCAGGAAGATACAACTTCCTTCTGGATAATGTTCTATCATTGTTTTAAACTTTTTAAAATACTATTTTATTTATTTTTAATTTTTATTATATTTTAAGGTTGTATTTTATTTATTATTTTGAGAGTGGGGGAGGGGCAGAGAGGAGAGAGAGAGAATTGCAAGCAGGCTCTGGACTGCCAGCACAGAGCCCAGCTTGGGGCTCGAACACACAGATGATGAAATCATGACCTGAGCTGAATCCAAGAGTTGGACACTCAACCTCCTGAGCCACTCAGGCACCCCAGTCTTCTATCATTTTTGACATGCTTCTAGTAAAACATGTATCACAGGAAATAATAATGGATTGTAAATTTGTTTACCTTATCGACCCTAAGCTTCCAAAGCACATATTGAACTACTAATGTTTGCATTCCCATTGCTTGTCTCAGTGTTTCTTATACAGTTGGCCCTCCATGACTTTTGGATGAATGATGATAATTACATATAAATAGTTGTGTCAGTGATGTATATGCCTGAGAATGTTTATCAATTTCTTAGCCAGCCTTTTGTTCATGAATACTGAGAATATCAAATGTCCCTTTTTGAATTAAACAAAGTACAAAAAACGTTGCGGTTATAATTAGTGATGTCATTATAATATCCTGTAGGTACTAATATTAAATCCATAGATATGACTGAGTTGATAAATAGCAAAGGCATACAGAAAATCTCTTTGTTATTGTGATGAATTAATGTGTGAAATAATTTACACCATATTCTAATTTTTGCATGTCTCCAAAATAGCCTGATTACTCATTTTCCAGGGGATAAATGACCTGTCAGAAATGGGAAACTTTAATATTGTAAATATTTCAGCTCTTTTGAAATTAATCTGCAAACGTAATCTTAATCAAGTCTCAATATATATTTTTGAAAATAGACAAGATGATTTTAAATATGTCTGTAAGAACAAATGTAGTCTAATAACTTGAATATCAAGATATTTATGAGGTTAATTGTATTGAACAGTCATGACAATATACACGGCCTATGGCCATATGACAAAAGGCAGATACATCAATGAAATAGCATAGAAAATTATTTAAAAGACATTATGCATAGAATCTAACATTTTAAAAAGTCATTTAAAACTGGTAGTCAATCAATGAATTATTCAAAAATGATCCTGGGATACACACTGCTTACTGGGAAAAAGATTGAACAGGCCAGATATGTATTTCACATTTATGCTAAAATAACCTCAATATAGTTCATATTTTAAAAACCATAAAAGAAATAACAGAAAATATAATGTATACTTTTGTTACAGTCTTGGTATATAGGAGGATTTCTGAAACAGATCAGTAAAAGCAGAAAGCATGGGGAAAATTATTAGGTTTTACAGGTAGCTTTTTAAAAAAAAATCCGTGGATAAATTGAGAAACTGAATAAAAGTGATAAATTAAGAACAATATTGCAATGATAAAATAGGAAGGTTTATGCCCTTTTATATTAACAGTTATCATACATCAGTAATAGAGTTCAGGAGGATAACTTGAAAACAGATCTCAAAAATCACAAGGATATCATTAAACTAATCATTCTACTTTCGGACATTTTTCCTAAAGAAATTATCTGATAAGGGAAAGAGATACAGTGTACACATTACCTATCATCCCAATGTTGTTCAAAGTAGCAAAGTAAAATTGGAATCAGTATAAATGTACATCAGTACATTATAGATGACATGAGTTGAATTACTGCATAAACATAAAATAAGAGATTGGGGCACCTGAGTGGCTCAATCAGTTAAGCGTCCAACTTCAGCTCAGGTCATGATCTCACAAGTTTGCGAGTTTGAACCCCATATCGGGCTCTCTGCTGTCAGAGCAGAGCCTGCTTCAGATCCTCTGTCCCCCTTTCTCTTTGCTCCTCCCACTTGCATGTGCTCTCTCTCTCTCTCTCTCTCTCTCTCATAAATAAATACACATTAAAAAAATATGAGACTATAAAGAAACATGAAATAGTACTGTAGATATATACGGATACATATACAATGCTTATATCATTAATATTAAAAAGCAGATTTTAAAATACATGATCTATGATTATATGTGTGTGTGCAAGTATGAATAGACAGCAAAAAATAAATGGAAATATAAACAGGTCACTACTGAAAGATAAACGTGTGCACATACTTACATATGCTTGTATACACTTATGTGCTCTGTATATAGATACAGATATAAGGAATATTACAGCCTAATATCATAGTTAAAATGTTAGCTATGTTTACTTTTTTAAAAAAAAATTTTAATGTTTATTTTTGGAAGATAGAGAGACACAGAGAGAGAGAGAGCGGGGGAGGGGCAGAGAGGAGCGAGAGAGAATCCAAAGCAGGCTCCAGGCTCCGAACTGTCAACACAGAGCCCTACGCAGGGCTTGAACTCACAAACTGCGAGATCATGACCTGAGTCAAAGTCTGACTCTTAACCGACTAGCCACCCAGGCATCCCACTACGTTTACTTTTGAGTGATGGGTTTAGGAATTATTTTGTTATTACTTTTATAAAACTAGTGTTAACTTGTAAGTTAATCTTTAATAATTCATTGTTGATAGGGAGAAGTTTATGCTTTTGTTTGCTCACCTGAATTTTTGAGTTAATTCTCTCAATCAGCATCGCATAGTTCAGGATAATGAGTTAGTATTTGAAAGCTCCCAAGTAGAAGTCAACAGTCTTGAGGCGGCTGCTATTAGAGCTTCAGTTATCTTTAGCTCTGAACAACACTGGAGGCTTATTAAAAGAAGGAGAAATATCTTTTTATTGGTAAAATGTGTGGCTTCAGGATACATAGATTAGCAAAAAAGTAATGAGAAGGAGTTCTCAACCTTGCACCAACAGGGTACAGGGATTGAATCTATGCATTCGGCTATTCACTTGAGAGCGGTGCCTGAGGCTTGATTCTAAAATAGTCAGTTGTCCAGACATTGACTCAGAATTTTGTTGCCAGAATCCAACTAAGGTTAACTAAATTACGGTACTGAAAATTTGCCATGTTTGCTTTGGGAGAACTGGTGCTACTGGTGCATTTTGTTTTTATTTTTTTAAGTTTATTTATTTTATTCTTAGAGATAGGAACAGAAAGAGAGAGAGAGAGAGAAAGAGAGAGAGAGAGATGGAGAATATAACCGACCAAGCCACCCAGGACCCCCTCATTTTTAATTTTTTTTTAAGTTTATTTATTTATTCGCTACTGGTACATTTTAAGCATGACAGAAGAAGAGCTTCATTGAGTTCACAGAACAAGTAACAAGGAACTTTTTATGGGTAAGAATGTATATCTGTATGTGGTAGAAAGAAGGTTAAGAATTACTGTCAGGGGGGATTGTAGGGAAGAGACCGAGAATAATAATATTCATCCAAAACCAAAACAAACTAGTCACCATGAATGGCCAAATGTAACTTAGATCAATTTGAAAATATTATGGCCTATCCTCAAATTTGTATACAAATAATTTTAATCAGGGATAAATTTTCGGTGACTATATATTCAGTAAAGAATGACTGTATATGATAGTCAATATGATCCCCAAACATAATACATCAAATTATACATTTCTACATCTATCTGTTTATATACATACATGCACACACACACACACACACACACACACACAGACAAAAACGTAAGGCTTAAAATGCATTAATAAATTATAGCAAAAAAATGCGTTAAAAATTGCAAAATGTTTAGATTGAATAATCTAAATAAAATAACAGAAAACCAACAATATATCAAAACCTGAGGTTTTCAGCCAAGCATGTACATGGAAGGAAATATATAGTCTTATGAGAATATATTTTAAAGGGAGAATGATGGTAAATTGTTGAATCATGTTTTCAAATGAAAGAAATTAAGACAAAAATCATCAGAGTAAATCTGAGGGCATAATAAACAATTAACTAGGTGAACATCAAAAACATGAACAAAAACAAAAGCTGGTTCTACAAAAAGACTAATAAAGTAGCATGGATCTGGAAGAAGTAATCAAGAAAACACTAGTGAGGAGGCAAAGCCAAATAATACTGCAAATAAGAGAGAAGATACAGCTATGGATATATATAGAAATATATGGAAACTAAGAAATACAAAGAAAAAATTAACTATTAAAATACCAGGAGAATATTAATGAAAGGTATATTGCATATACAAATTTAGAAAAAACCATACATCACCAAAATAAAGTATTAATCAATATCTGAAAGAATTCCTTACCTACTGAAATCCACATTTGCAGTAAAAAAACCAACAAAAAAATGTACTACCACAGACATGTGAGCAAACAGCCAAGATCGTCAGAGCTGCCGAGATGACCCACAGCTGACCACAAGCCCATGATCAAGGGCTTGTTAGCCAAGGCCACAGAGGCTGGACGCTTTGTTCCTAGACCTGTTTTGAAAGTGACAGCAGCACTAGAGATGTATAGTAGTTGTATGCACCCCTTAACCTCATGCATTATCAGTCGTTAACTTGGCCTTTTTCACCCCTACTCCATGATTACCCCCAAGTATGGAAACATTTGTATTGACATTATCTGGCGCACCTGATCATACTGGATCTCTAGTGGCACCTCATTGTCAGGAAGAATGGACACCTTCAGATTGTTTCAAAGCCCGCCACAGCCAACGTCAAGATTTCAAGAAACTCCTCACCCTTGTCTCATGTCCCTAGGCTCAACACGACATATAAAATATATAAAAGTTATCCAGAGACTCAGCAGGGCAAGGCGGCTTTGGGAATGATCTGTCTTATCATTGGGCTGCCCTTCTGATGATAGAGCTTTCTTCACTTCAATTCCAGTGTCCCAGACATTGCACCCTGGATCAGGTGCAGAGACACGTTTGAGTTCTATAATGAGACCAGCAGCTCAGCTGAAGCCCACAAACTCATGGGCTACATAAATGTTTATTGTCTTATGCAGTTAAGGTTCTGTGGTTGTTTATTATGCAGCTCTGTTGAGGTGATAGATAATTGATATGAACTCGAAATAGTGACATCACTTTCTTAAAGACCACAGTTGGTTAAGCTGGACTTAGAACCCAAGCTCGCCTGGCCCCAGGCCCCATCCACTGTGGCCAAGGGGTTACACTGTAGCATGACTGCCAAGTACACCCACTCAATTTCTAAACACCTAAGATCATACAGAATACATACTCTGCATAAAATGCAATTAAGGTAAGGTAACTAATTGAAGAGCAGTTAAAAATATCAGTATTTTTGAAAATTTAGAAACAAATTACAAATAATGTAGAAGGAATTATTCATAAAATGTAAAAATACTTAGAACTGAAACAAGAAAACATTATAAGAGGCCAACATTCAAGGACTAAGGCTAAAGTAGTATTTGGGAAATACACGTCTTTCTTTTTTTAATTTACTTTTTTTTACGTTCATTCATTTTTGAGAGAGAGAGACAGAGTGTGAGCGGGGGAGGAGCAGAGAGAGATGGAGACACACAATCTGAAGCAGGCTCCAGGCTCTGAGCTGTCGGCACAGAGCCCAATATGGGGCTCGAACTCACAGACCATGAAATCATGACTTGAGCCACAGTCGGATGCTTAACAGACTAAGCCACCCAAGTGCCCCCCTTTTTTTAATAAAATTTTTTAGTTAGTTAGTTAGTTTATTTATTTATTTATTTAGAGAGTGAGTGGGGAGGCAGAGAGAAAGGGAGACAGAGAATCCCAGGCAGTGCAGAGTCCAACATGGGGCTGGATCCCATGAACCGTGAGATCATGACTTGACCCAAAACCAAGAGATGGACACTTAACTGACAGAACCACCCAGGCGCCCCGGGAAATTCACATTCTTAAATGCTTACACCTTACAACTGAACATAAGAAAGACTGGAAAATGATTAACTGAACATCTACTTTAAAGAAGTAAGAAAATTTGGGGTGTCTGGGTGGCTCAGTCCATTTAGCCTCTGACTTCAGCGTGGACTATGATCTCACAGCTCCTGTGTTCAAGCCCCACATTGGGCTCTGTGCTGACAGCTCAGAGCCTGGAGTCCACTTTGGATTCTGTATCTCCTTCTCCCTCTACCCTTCCACTGCTCATGCTCTATCAAAAATAAATAAACATTAAGAAAATTTTTAAAAAAGAAGTAAGAAAATTCACATATTCATTGAATACAAATCCAACTGGGGCTCCTGGATCATTCAGTTAAGCTTCTAACTCTTGATTTTGGCTCAGGTCATGATCCCACAGTTAGCTAATTTGAGCCCTGCATCGGGACTTGGTATTCTCTCTCTCTCTCTCTCTCTCTCTCTCTCTCTCACCCTTTCCACATACTCACTCTCTCAAAATAAATAAATAAATAAATAAATAAATAAATAAATATTCTTTAGGTAAAAAAACCAGCTGAAGTAAAAATATAACAAATAGAATAGCTAACTCTTTCTTTTCTTTCTTTTCTTTTCTTTTGTTTTCCATTTTTCTTTTCTTTTTCTTTTCTTTCCTCCAAGCCCAGCATGAAGACTGACTCAGGGCTAGAACTCATGACCCTGAGATCAAGAGTGGACACTTAACCATTTGAGCCACCCAGGTGCCCGAGAATAGCAAACTCTTTTTTTTTTTTTAAAGGACAACTTTTATTATTTTATTATTTTAAGTTTGTTTATTTATTTTTGAGACAGAGAGACAGAGAGAGAGAGAGCGTGCAGGGGAGGGGCAGAGAGAGAGTGAGATACAGAGAATCTCAAGCAGGCTCCACACTGTCAGTACAGAGCCCCATGTGGGGCTCAAACTCACAAACCATGAGATCGTGACCTGAGCTGAGACCAAGAGTTTGACGTTTAATCAAAGAGCCACACAGGCACCCCATATCTCACTCTTATGGAAACATCTTAGAAAAGGAGTAAAATGGAAAAGCAGTACATAAAAAAACAAGTCCACAGATTATTTTTGTATTTGTAGAACTTTGAAATGAAAGCCAGACATAGGCCCTAGAGTAAAGGGAATGTAGAGACCACTCTCTCTTATAAATATGGATGCAAAAATCCAAACAAAATAGATGTATATCCTATATTACAGGCAACCCCTTACAAAATTCTCTCAGAAGAATACCTTTGGCTTTTCGATCCCCAAATTTCATAGAATTCACTTTTTCAGTGCAATGCTTCATGGTCTGCGTCTACATAAAAAGTATAGAATACAAAGTCCCCAAAACTGAATACACCATCTTGACCAAAACCCTATGTACTGACATCTTGAGTTACATTCCAAACAAACCTGTTAGCACTACAGCATGCTGTGTAGATGTGTGCAAAACTCTCCCATTTGGGGCGCCTGAGTGAAGCATCCGACTTCGGCTCAGGTCATGATCTTGCAGTTTTTGAGTCCGAGCCCCACGTCGGGCTCTGTGCTGACAGCTCAGAGCCCAGAGCCTGCTTTCGATTCTGTGTCTCCCTCTCTCTCTGCCCCTCCCCTGCTCAAGCTCTCTCTCTCTCTCTCTCTGTCTCTCACTGTCTCTCAAGAATAAACGTTAAAATTTTTCCCATTTGTCAGGGTATCTGATGGCTCTCAGTTGGTTAAGCTTCTGACTCTTAAGCTCAGCTCAGTTCTTAATCTCAGTGTTGTGAATTCAAGCCCTGGGTTAGGCTCTGTGCTATATGGGAAGATTACTTAACAACAAAAAAAAGTCTCTCATTTGTCAATAAAGGATGCATCTCACAGGGCTAAGATGTTCTCAGAGTATCCTCCTCACTATGAGCCAATTCTCAGACATGGATTCTTCTCTGGAATCTGTTTATATTTTGTTTTATTAGTTAATTAGTCCTTATTTTTGCCCATATTTGTACACTGAGAATCAAAAGAAACAAGAAGGTGTGAAAGGTGCATCATACCCCATCACCCACACGTTGGATTTCTGCATGAGAGAGTGGAAGGCTCCAAGCGCGTGCCAGCAACATGCATTAAGTATGTATGTTATATGCTGGCCTCTTTTAATTGCCGTTTCCAGACTGACAAAAGGTATTTTAGCCTTGAGAAGTGCAACATAAGGTTATAAGGGAGATAAATACCCAGAGGGGTAAATCTAACAGGAAATTTACTCCCCAACAAGCTGTTTGGAGTCTCGGAATAAGTATGCCAGACTACTCATCCTCCAGTGGAATTGATTTTGAGGCAGAACTCAAATTAGGACACAAAGTAATTGCTTGTTAATATCCATTTAATATCCACATCAGTTGTTTGGTGATTGAAAAGCAATTTTTAAAGAATTGTGTGTCCTACCTAGTCTAAGGGCTTTTATTTTTCTATTTAAAGAGAGGAGTTGTATGTTTGTTTTTTTTACATTTTTTAATGTTTATTTATTTTTGAGAGAGAACAGAGCGTGAGCAGGAGAAGGCAGGGAGAGAAAGAGACACAGAATCTGAAGCAAGTTTCAGGCTCTGAGCTGTCAGCATAGTGCCTGATGCAGGGCTCAAACCCACAAACCATGAGATGATTACCTGAGTCAAAGTCGGATGCTTAATTGACTGAGCTACCCAGGTGCCCCAGGAATTGTATGTTTTATTATACAGAAAATGGTTATGGGTTTGGGGTTGAAGAATTATGTATTGTAATTTTTCCATTTTGATAAAAATTAATATCCAAGGAAATACTGTTATGAATAAAACATATTATCAGAGAAAGATTGCTGATAAGTGGGAGTTACCTATATTTAAAGGAATAGGGCACCTGGGTGGCTCACTCGGTTAAGTGGCCAACTCTTGGTTTCATGAACTCACGTTTTATGAGTTCGAGCCCAGCGTCAGGCTCTGCGCTGACAATGTGGAGCCTGCTTGAGATTCTCTCTCAGCCCTTCCCCCCACTCTCTCTTTCTTTATCACTCTCTCTCTCTCTCTCTCTAAAATAAATAAACATTTTTAAAAAGGAACTAAGTGCAGTATAAAATAGATGACATAATGACTAAAAAGCATTTATTGCAGGAATGTAAGGATTTTTTTGTCTACAATTAGAAAGGGTATTAATGTAACTTATGTATTAATAAGATAAAAAGAAAATAAGGAATTTGAATATCTCAATAAATGCTAAAAAGACATTCAAAATCTTTAATAGAAATTATATTTAGAAAAAAAGAGAAAAATTAGAAAACCAGAAATAGGTTGGTTACCTGATATACATACAAAAATTTACTATGTTCTCCCTAAAGATTATAAAATTATTGTTAATTTCTAGCAGAGTTTAGCAAGGTTAATGGACACAGGGTCCATTAGCAAAGGTTGACTGCAAATATAGACTCCTCAACTAAAAATGAGAAAATACAATCTGCAATAACAGGTTTTTTAAATAGTGACAAAATATAAGTCACCTAGTATTACATTTAACAAAGCACATATTTCTCTAAGATTTAAATTGTTTAACATTGTCCATGATCTTGAACAGGAAGTCTTAGTATTATAAACATGCTTGTTTTCTCTAAATTAACCTATAGATTTGATACAGTTCTAATAAAAATTATAAACTTATGAAAATTACTGAAAAATATATTAATACTGAAATGTGGAAAAATGATATACTCATGGAAACAAAATGGAACTTCTTAATATTATAATATGTCATATGCCTATCTATAATTGCAATACATTTGGTAAATTAATCCCAAGTCCAAAAGAATGGGTAAATAGCAAAAAACAATAATATTTTTTGCCCCCCCCGATTTATTAAAGGTAAGAGAAGATATGATGCAGGAAACAAAACAATAACTTTGAATAAGAACAAAAAAGGTTAAATTCCATAGGTATCTGTCCTTTACCTGTCCTGTTCAATTTTTTTCTTTCTTCACTAATAGCTTGGTTGAGGACATTACACGGGCGACATATTGTCAAATTCACCTCTGGTGTATAGTTATGATTGTTAGGTCATATGCCATACCACAGAGCCCAGATCCAAAGTGCTTTTGACAGGTTTGAACAAGAGGTTATATTTCCTTGAAATGTAAGATGGAAAATGAAAAATTATACATCTGAGCCTAAAAATTCTATGCAAAATTGTATAATAGAGCAGTTTAATGGCTTTCCCCGTGTCTCCCACTGTCCAGGTTGGAGGCTGACTTAAAGGTCATTTTAGATGCCATTTCTCTTCATTCTGCACACAATTCTCTCACCATACTTAGTTCCCCAGGAGACAAGACACAGTGAAAGTTCCAGCCAGTGACACACATCTTATTTCTGATTTTTACCACCTGTTCTTCATGGGTAACTGAGACATACAACCCAGATTAAAAAAAAAAAAATGCAAGTCCTCTTTATCATACTGTCTCTTGAAAAATACCTCAGAATTATCCCCAAACCCTGCTTCCTGCCTGTGTCACACAGAGCTCCCAGCTTGAGTAGTTAATGAGGGCCAAGGCCAGGAGTGGAAGAAGAGTGGAGGGGAAAAAGTGGAAGCAAGAACAACGCTTATAGACTCAAAGTTTCCTTGGACGAAACGAAATATAGCTCTAATTTTATCCCCATTCCCATACCGTGCCCCTCCCCCAAATCTCTTAGCTCTTGGCAACCTTATTTCCGACAGGAAGTCTGATTGTTGAATTTTGCTAAACAACAAATCATTTGCCAGCTTTCAGAAGGTAGCTAAACATTCATCTTGTTCTTCAAGGAAATTGATATTCAGGAGGCTTTTTAACTAGACCAGATCGCTAATGGCATTCATTTTTAGAGTAATATTTAGTGGTCATTTACAGAGAGTGCTTTCCCAGTATCCACAAAATTGGAAGGTTCAGCTCTGGATGTGTCCTTGAAGCAGAGAAATTTTGCTTTATAACAGCACATAATATTGCTGTATTTTTTATTTCAGTAATTTCCTGGCATGTCTTGTTGCCGCACATTGAAGATTCCGTTGCCTTCCCCACAATGCAGGGACTACACTTCTGGCTTGGCGATGTTTTACCTGGTTTACTAAAAGGCTGCTTTAGGAAGTAGATAAACACAAGGGGGATATCATATTAAGCAAAGTATAATTCATTTCCACCTTGCCATCAGTCTATTCAATTAAACTGCTTTAGCCTTCGATGATACCGTTTAAAATTTCAATAAGTAACTTGTTCAAGCATTGGAAAGAATTTAAGCATCTGAAAGGAAATCTTTGCCTTACCTTTCTCTACTCCCCAACCAAACTCCTAAGAGAAAGGCCAGCCTGTGATATATACCAGATCTCTCTGGTCTCTGTTACTTACATTCTTTTAACAAATTGGTGATAAAGGCACAGGGATATCACTTTAATAATTGTAATTCTGGTGTGTGTGCATGCACAAACTTCAAACTTTCATCATGTAAGTCACACTGGTATTTTAAACTCTCTCACTTGAGGGTCCTTGTATGCAAAATAAAAAAAGGATTTAACAACTCATTTCTATGAATTTTTAAGCTCTGATTATACATGCCAAGATACTAACTATTATGAGAGTGTCATGTCTGGAAGCCATTACTTAAATTCTGAATAGAAATGACTTCCCTGGTTATTATTTAATGTAAAACCTTATGCTTTTAAGAGCCAAGTAGGCCTGGATTTGAATCCTGCTTTCAACTTGTCAAGGTCTCTTCTCTTGGGAATTTGGCTTAACCTCTATTGCCTCTATTAAGTCAACTATAAATTTCAAAAATAGCATATAGTTCACCACCACCGTGGTGAGGATTAGGTAAAATTATATACCTAAAGTTCAAAGCACAGTGTCTGACACATAATATGCTCCTAAGAAGTATGAATTCCATTCCAGAAAGATTGCTATCGGAAAAGGGTGTTTGAAAACAATATATATTTCTTATTTTTAAAGTTAACTTATTTATTTTGAGAGAGACAGAGTGCAAGTGGGGGAGGGGCAGAGAGAGGGGGGGGGGACAGAGGATCCAAAGCAAGCAGAAGGGCTCGAAGACATGTGGGGCTGGAACTCACGAACTGTGAGGTCATGACCTGAGCTGAAGTTGGACGCTTAACCGACTGAGCCACTCAGGCGCCCCCCAAAATGTGTATTTCTATAACTGCACCTGTACTAGCAAACAGTATTTTATGTCACTCAGTATCTATTATAAATTATTCCCAGCATTCGATTAGCGGTAGTTGTCTTTTGTTTTGCCCAGAGTAGAAACTTGCAAATCAATTTCTATTGTTCCACTTGTCCTTATGTTGGTGGTGATTGTTTTTCAATTTTTTCCTAGGTAACCAGGTCACTTATGCTAAATTGTAACACATATCTCCTCCCCAGTTTTTTGCATCTTATTTTTCTCCTCCTTTTCACGAATCCTTCGTTCTTCCCTCTTCGTTGCATTGAAGTATTCATTTTTGTAAATTCTTCGTCACTGTAATTTTAACATGAGAAGCACTATGATTTACAACTACCAGTCCCTGATGGGAAAGAGGGGAAGAAAAAGCAACACATGTTACATCAGCTGCTGGCTAGATCAGGGGCTAGAGCTGGGTAATTGTGGAAAGAAATGGGTCATTGTCCTGTAACGTCTGAATGAAATTCCATGTGCTGCTTGACATCTTTGAGCCTCACAGGACCCCCAAGGTCTAGCCGGGAGTCCTCCTGCTCGCTCCAGATGTGCTCCCCGCTCAACAGGAAAAGCTCCCCATGTTCTAGACTGGATCAGCTGCACCCAATCCAAGCCTCAAGCTAGTGGGTTTTTACCTCCCTGCCAGTGTGAGGAATTATTAAAAAAATCAGTCCCATCCTCCTGCAGGGACTAGGCATTCCTTCAGCCTTCTGTTACTGCACTATAAAGCCTGTCTCCTGCAGCTCTGGGCACAGCCCTCTGTGTGTGGTGTCCTCCTTCCAGAGGCTATGAGCCCCTGTGACTAAGAAACCACTCTCAACTTCATCTGTCCCATGTCAGCTGCTGTGTATTTTGCTGTCTGTCCTGTAGAGGACAGGAATCCCTCCTTCATCGATGGGGTCTGGAAGTCAGGAATGCTGGTGGGATGGATCAGTGGTAGAAAATGGAGCAAGGGAGAAGATCACTCTGTTGGTGTTCTTAATGTAGCATTTTATACCCTCTTTCAAACAGACTGTTGGTTTTGGTGAGGTGAGTTTTTGCTCATCTTATTATTTCCTCCACTGGATTGGAAGCTGTGCTTTGAATTTTTATTACTTGAGTGACTCTTCTTAACACCCAAAAGGTCATATCATGACCTAGATCTTATTCCCATCTTCTGGAAAAGATAAAATGTATACTGTCATTTTATACAGCTTACATAAAGAAGTGTGATGTCTGATTTATTCATATATTGTTCTACATGTCCAATATAATATATTAATAATATAAGAGTTCTACATAACTAATATGAATTATCTAATGATTAGCTATTTTGTTTTTCATATATTCATTACCCCCACCTCTTTTCCATCCTCATCCTGATCACATTGGGGGCTTCGGCGGTGTCTGACACCTGCAGGGCCACTGAACGCTAGGCTGTGCTCCCTGTTTGCTGTCCCAGAGCTGCTTGTCTGATGATTCAACATCTATTCAGCCAGGAGGGCCTCTTTTATGTTTCTTGACCTGAGAGATCTTTTTCTTACTTTTATCATTCTTATCATACCTTGATCTTTTATAATAGTTTTATGGCTTCGTCCTCTCAATTTTCTATGCTAGTCTGTCTGGCAGTGTTTTCATTCTTGTTGGTTCTGGGGCTAGAAAGCTAACCCAGCAGAAATTAATAAAGCCATCTTAAGAGGGAATCAACACTAGATTTAGGAGATTCTGTGGCAACTTGACTCAAATACTTCATGTCCTTCCTCACCAAGGGTCACTTAGTGAGTACCTATTTAGTGCCGCTTATGTGCCAAGCTCTGTTCTAAGTGCTAGGGAAAATACAGAGAAGCTCCTAAAGATGATTAGTACTCAGTCCATACTCCAACTACCCCATGATCCATTTGAGGAATACACACATTAACATGTCATTATATTACACCACAATTAGTATCATAATAGACACACATACTGGACGTTACTTGTGTGCTTTAAGGAGGTGAGAATGAGTGATTATGTCTATCTGTGTGGTGGAAAGTCGGAAGAAGCTTTGGATTGTGTATTGAAATGTTAATGAGATTTAGTAAAGTGTAGGGGCAGAGAAAAGGAGTGCCAAAGTAAAGGATGGACTACGCCAAGGCAAAGGTCGTGTCCATGCATACCCACATACACCAACTGATCAATTGGTTGATTGATCCAATCAACTCCAATCAAGGACTTCCTTTGGGCTAAATACTGGGCAAGGTAGTTATAGGAGAGACAAACCTTGCCTCCAGGAAGGCCACATGTCATGGGGAAGGGGATAAATCCACCACTCGAGGTTCAGCCCACCACATGTAAGGATATAGGCAAGCACAGAGATTCTAGGTGTTTGTGTGATGGTGACACACCTCCTGGAGCATTGCTCATTTAGACAATTGCCTTTTTCCAATAAGGAAAAGAAAAGAAAAGCTTAGAAGAATCTAACTAAATCAGTCTTTTTAAACACTAGCTTCCCAAGGCCTCTCTTTAGTTTACCTCCTACCTCTTTCCTATATTAAAAGTGCATTTCATTTGTCCTAAATTCATTTTGTTCCCCCATTTCTCTGAAGTGCTTTCCGTCATTCCACTTCACAGCCCTCTGTGCACTCATTTGCTACTGGCGTCAGATTCACCTTCAGTCCTGAGTGACAGGTTTTGGAAAGAACCCAATTAGAACCCAGTTAATGAGCCCTCCATGGGCTGCTCTAATAGCCAAATGACTTGTTTATTTTCATCTTTTGAATTAAGAAAGAGACTGTAAGTCAAGGAAGAGTTTAGAATAAAGAAGCACTAATTGAATCAGAAAAACACCTGTGCTCCTCAACCTATATTTATTTACCTACTTTAATCCAACATTTAAAAAGGTGCAAAGTGTTTTAAACATGCTAATTATGTGCTATAAGAAAACAGACTCTCAATAAAAACTAAGAATTAACAGCAGCAAGGAAGAAAAAAATCAGGGAATAAAGGACTTTTATAGCCCTTTACCCCGGAGTA
Organism: Cryptoprocta ferox; assembly: GCA_028646485.1. NCBI lineage: Eukaryota > Metazoa > Chordata > Mammalia > Carnivora > Eupleridae > Cryptoprocta > Cryptoprocta ferox. The sequence goes on along the minus strand of CM053576.1, from coordinate 122,670,861 downwards.
CTTTTTATGCAAAGATACCGAATGGAATATTCTTTTTAAAATTGCATTTATTACGATTCTACACTAAAAATAAGGTATATTCATAGGGTGTCATTTGCAAATATTTACATATTTGAGTGAAAAAATATTACCCAGTAATTGAAAAACCCTGAATTGTCATTGAAAAGTCATAAAGAGTGTCTAGTGTGTGCCTTTTTTCTTTTACGGTTCCTGAGAAGCAGCTGTTAAAGGCTCCATTTGATGCTACAATAGCTGGCTGCAATGACAGGCCACTGGGACTCCAAGGTGACAATCGTTTTATTTTAATTGTTTCTAAATGTGCACTGACTGCAGGAGTCTCTAACAATGTGAATATTTAATAACCCATGATTACTGTGTACCCCTCTGCCTCTTCTCCTCATCAGTAACATAGACACCACCTGTCTCCTTTTCATAAGCGATCACCTATTATTGCAAATGACTAATCTGCTGTTGGTAATGTGAACACTCAAGTAGAATAACAGAGTTGCTCCGGGCACACAGGACTACAGAACCTTTTGGATTTGACCTAGGTGAGAAGGTGAAGCCAAAAACATATATATATCATTTTGGTATCCTGAAATACACTTTTCAAGACTCTTTTTTTTTTACACCTACCATGGCAATCCCCTCTCCCATTCCACAGCTGGGTACTTACTAAACCTGGTAGATGGTGAGTGCTCAATTATTTTCTTGCTTCTGTTAGGTCAACTGAATTTCTCATACCTAACTAACTTCTAGCCATATGGGGTTCGGAAAGATTTATAGCATATTCATGTCTTTCCCTCCGAACCCCGTCTAACATATTTCTCCTTCCAAAAATTGCCTTTCTATGTATGCATTGTGGATGCCATTTTTCAAGTCCACCACTGGATCACTGGCTGGCTTTGTTGTGTTCTGTAACTTCTTCCTGCATATCCAAGCTATGTCATAACTGGCATTGCCATCTGTAGAGTGAACATGCAGGCTTATGATTCTAGAATATTCTAGGAATACACAGAGAGAACGGGAAAGATGTATATGATAGTCTGGCTAGGTGGAAAGAATATATCATTAAAAGACGACTAGTTTGGGTTCATATAGAGATCCTGAAACTTAAGGGTCTTCATCGAGAACAGCAGCAAAATGCCAGATTGTAGGTGTAGTCCTGAGGCATACAAAAGGCAGTATTTCATGAAAAATATTAAAGTATATGGACTTATTAAAGTTAGGGATTGTTCCCACTTTACCCACCACAGCATTCTTCAAAAAAGAGTTGACACGAATAGAAGTGCCTCTTAAAATAAGAAAAAACCTATCAAGTTAACCTATTAAGTTACAGCATAAAGCTTTCGCATGTAAAAAATGGAGAACATGAAAAGAGTAAAGGAAATGAATACAAGGCAGCTACCCTGTATCAGAAGGGAATTAAAAAGTAGAAGAGTTCATGCAAAGTGTTTTGTATGGCCTCCAAGATGTCAAGGAGAAGGTCATTTATCTGAGGAAAGAAAATCAAATAATAGGTAAAATAAGAGAAAGATAGGCAGCTTTGGGTGGTAGAGATCAGTAAACTAAAGGGAAAAATAAAACCAATATAGAGATGAAAGCCACATTAGAAGCAATGAATTAAAAATAAACCCAACTCAACAAACTGAGGGTTGCTGAAAGGGTATTGGGTGGGGGGATGGGTTAAATGGGGGATGGGCATTAAGGAGGGCACTTGCTGGGATGAGCACTGAGTGTTACATGTAAGTGATGAATCACTAAATGCTACTCCCGAAACCATTATTACACTATATGTTAACTAACTTGGATTTAAATAAAATTTAAAACCAATTTAAAAAAATTAAAAAAATAATAAGCCCAACTCACATCCATCAAGGAGAGAGGTATAGGTTGAAGAAAACAATTAAAATGAGGTATAATAAAGATAGCAAGAGGCAGAATGATAAAGCGCCTAATGCCACATGGTCGTTAAGCATCAGACTGCTTGGGATCAACCCACACATCCACTACTTATCAGCCAAGCATCGTGGAACAAATTACCTAAGCCTTTGTGTTTTAAGATCTTCATCTGTGAAGTGAGAAAAATGATAAACCACTCTTTATGTAAAATGCCTCACATGCAGTCAGAATCTCACAAATGTAAGTTATTACACAAAAATGGGAATAAAATAAAAGATCTATGACCTACATAAGAACGATAACAAATATAACTAAACACACATACACACTCCTCAAATTAAGGAGTTTTGACGGCGAGGAATGAAGGTGCACACCTCATTCTAGAAAATTCTGATGTAAAATTCTTAGTTCCACTGTTTATCCAGAGGAAGATCCTGAATTCCCATTTAATGTTTATTTATTTTTGAGAGAGAGAGAGAGAAAGCATGAGCAGGGGAGGAGCAGAGCGAGAGGGAAACACAGAACCTGAAGCAGGCTCCAGGCTCTGAGCTGTCAGCACAGGCCTGACGTGGGGCTCAAACCCACAAACCATGAGATCATGACCTGAGCCAAAGTCAGACGCTTAACCGACTAAGCCACCGAGGCGCCCCTGAATTCCCATTAAAAAAAAAAAAATCTAGGCACCAGAGGCAGAAAGGAATGCATAAAGTAAAAAAGAACAAAACAAAAGCAGAGTATTGGATTGACAAATTATTTTTTTATGCTAAATTTCAATGGCAGAAGTCAATAGAGCTTCACTTCAGAAGTCCTGCCGAGAGGAAAACAAAAAATAATGGCTAAGAACATCAGGATCAGCAGGAATATCCTTCAAATGTGAAGATAACATATAGAAAGAATAAATACTTTTGAAGATAATCTGCCCCTGTGTCTTTTGCACTGAATTTGTCCACCACATTACAGCTTTTCAATCTTTGTATATTTTAACCAATTTAAATATATTCTATAATAAAAAGAAGAATGTATTTCCATCTGGAAAATAAGATAATTTTATTTGGACTTGGGAGTCCAAAATGCAATTGCTTTGTGTAACTCTTCCTAGTTGGTAAAGCAAATATATGGCTACGCTGAGATTTTCATGTGTCCTAGGAAGTGGTGCATATCTGCCGGATCTGGAGTTGAAATATTTATGTAAACAGCTTACTCAGCAAGTGGTAGAAGTTATTCGGTTTAATTATTTCTGCTGAAATAATGCGTAATAGATTAGAAGATCCCAAATTATTTGTTTTCACAAAGAAATCACGTCAAGGTAAAATATGTCATACAAATAAATGGGAAATCTTGTGTTCTGCATAATATGGTCAACTCTATCTGAAGCTTTTACCTCATAGATAATATATCAATATTCTCTTTGAAGGCTTTTCCTCCTACGGAGTTTCACTCTTCAAAATTCAGTATCCTGAACTTCTCTTTGTTTCATGCCAAATATCAAGAATATTCTAAGCATCTACCCTTATATGGCATAAAAAATATCAAAAGAAATAAGAAATCCAAGGCACCTTTAAAGTGCCTCTAATGCCTCTAAAATCGAATTAATTACGCCCCAAAAAAGGTGACTTCAAGCTTGTATGTTCTTTCATCCTTGCTGTTCAATTTTCTACAACTGCATCCATTAAATTTCCAAGTTAAATTGCCACTCTAATCCTAGACCTTGATCACTCTCAACATGGAGCAAAGATATTGAAAAAGCAGCTCCCTCTCTTGCCCTAAGTAGATAGTAATAGAAAGAATAATAAGGCCTACAAACGTATGTGATCTTGGCGCCCATTGATCCAGGGGGTTTGCTATTCAGCTCTTCCCCCAGAGCCAGGCTTTATAGCTGTGGTTGGTCAGCCCTGAGTAATGGATCTCATCCCAGGAATGGAGATACCTTTCCCAAAGCCACCAGCTAGAAATGGCAGAACACCATATTTCACTTGGTACTTTCCAGGTACGTTGTAGGAAATCATAGCTAGAGGACCATCTGGCCTTAAGAGATGAACCAAGGAAAAGGGAGAGACAGAAAGAAAGAAAAGAGAGAAAGAGAGAAAGGAAGGAAGGAAGGAAGGAAGGAAGGAAGGAAGGAAGGAAGGAAGGAAGTTCAATGCTCTCAAGGCAATTGTCAAAATAGAATGATATTTTCTATTGTTGCTCCAAAACATCATTTAGAGAGAAAACTCATCCAGCCCCAGCTCTGTGAATAATACCATATCAACTCTCTCTGATAATGCCCACATCTGTTAGCTCATTAGAGACAAAGTTGAATGCTACTTGGAATCAGTGTTGGGCAAATGTTTGGATGAAACCTGCAATCCTCCCGGATTCGTTGCTAATTTATCTCTGCCAATCCTTACTAGTTTTAGCTCAGCAAACAAGGATACAGTATCTGAACTGGCGGCCAGGAAATTCCCAGGGAAGTTCTGGTGTCCCAGCTGCCCTTCTGAAGATTTGGCGAGTTGGAGATGACTGGCAATAAGCCTGACTGCCAGAGCCCAGCTGTGCTGGGCACAGACAGAGACTGCAGATGGGGAGAATCAGGCTGGAAGAGTCGAGGTTCCAAGATCTCCCTGCTGGAGGTCGGAAGGAGGAGGGACACAAAGCCCTCCCAGCTCCAGTGCAAGCAGTGAAAGCTGGACTGAAGCCCCATGTGCTTGCATGCAGCTCATAAAGCGGAAAGGTTTAACAAAGGGTTCAAATGCCTTTATTTCAATAAGCAAAGAAGAAAAGGCTGATTGGTGGCAGAACTGAGAAGCTTGTCTCTGCTTCCTGAATTCTCCTTTCCCATGTGTACTTTTCTCTTCCCCACAGTGTTCTCACTGTCCTGCATGGTCTCAGAAAAGATGATTCTGTTGGGATTACGTAGAATAATTTAGCTAACTCAGCTTGATGGCTCCATAGTCCACAACTTTAGGATTCTGAAATAATCAGAGGAAACTTTTTAGACAAGTAGGTCAAGTAAAACCAAAAACAAAATCAAAAACAAAAACAACAAAAAACCAAACAGTGTACGAAATGGTGTGTGTGTGCTTTTTTTTTTTCCTTCTGCAAAAAACACACATAGTCCTGAGCCTGCAGATAAGAGCAACGTGTCCAAAAAAATTAAAAGAATGTTGGTGTAAGACAGACATGTGTCCACTTTCTAGGTGTGTGCAGTGGACTTGACTTTTCTCAGTACTTGTTTCTTTGCCTGTAAAATAGAAATGATAAACAGCGTTGGAGGGTTGTTGTGAGCTTTAAGTTAAATATAAATTAAAAAGCATGGTATCTAGGGGAGGGTGGGTGGCTCAGTCAGTGAAGCATCCCACTTCAGCTCAGGTCATGAGCTCATGGTTCATAGGTTCAAGCCCTGAGTTAGGCTTAGCACTGAGGAGCCTTCTTGAGATTCACTCACTTGCTCTTTCTCCCTCTCTTTCTGTCCCTCCCCCCACTCATACTTTCTCTCTGTCTCTCTCTCTGTCTCTCTCTCTCTCCCTCTCTCTCTCTTTCTCTCTCATAATAAATTAATAAACTTAAAAAAACAGACATGGTGTCTAACACTTATTTAAATTTTATTGTTTTTCTACTCTAGTAATTTTAGGTCGGTGTTGCTGTTACTATCTTGTCACCAAAGTGTAATGAGAAAATGAGACTCTTTGTCCCCTTCTAAATAGACTTCAATGTCAGTGAGGAGGGGAATTGTAAAGAAGACAGTGTCTGAGCTTTGTGTCCTTGATATCATATATGGTCGTTTATCCAGCTATACATTAGGGGTAGTCCTGCCCCCCCAAAAATCTGCTATATATCATCTATCATCTACTGTCTATCATCATTTATATATTTATCTATCTATCTATCATCCATCCATCCATCCAAACCAGCAGTAGTAATGCCAGCATTACTCCTAATAAGCCCACTCATGTAAAAACTGAGATGAGCAGCTCAAATAGTCATGGGACATCCTGAAGTCATTTTAAAATATTTATTAATCACCCTGGGATGCCAAAATATGTGTCTAAAAAGTCTGATATGTGGCACTAGTGCTCCCTTTTCTCTCTCTCAGCTTCTCTCTCTCCCTCCTTCCTTTCCTCCCTCTCTTCCTCCTTCCTTCTTTCCCTCTCTCTTGATATTTTTCTTTAATTTGAGAGAGAAGGAAACCTCAGAAACCTCAATAAATAAGAAATAACAGAGTTCAAGAAAAGTTTTATGCCAACTTGTGAGCTCACCTATGTACAACCAACAACATGCTCTCTGATTATAGTCTTCTGTTTCTGCATTGTTGACATAGACAAATAAATGAGAGATAGGAAAAGATCCATCCACCAATTGGGGTCTCTTATGGATAATTTATAAGAGTGTTTACCCATCAGGACTCACCTCACAGAATGAGCTTCATGGTTTCATAAGCTCAGAGCAAAGATTGGAGGCTGAGGCTCTGTTGTGTTCTGTGGTAGATGTTGAGTTCCTACACCCCAATGGGATGCTGAGCAGGCAGGGTAGAACTGATGGATGCTTTAGTCAGTATTGCTTCCAGAACATGGCAAAGCAAGGCACACACCCTACATCTTCATCTTTTCCAGAACAGGGAACTATGGGGCTGATGGCTAGGCTCAGAGAAAAGAGAACTACATGGCCAATAATGGTGGCTCTATCATTGTTTCTAGGAAAGCCACTACACACATTACTGGGGCAATCTTCTCCCCATACCTACTGCTGTAGACCCAAATAAGGAAAACATGTGTGGGGGGGACCTTTGGCAATATTTTCTTCCTTCAGTGCAACCCTTAAACTCATAGATAGGCATCCTCTGTGTGAGGAAGAAGCAAGGAGACTTGGAAAAAGTGCTCACACACACCTCTCAAAATTCTGGCCACACATTTGTGAGAGGTCCCATAAAATCTCCCAAAGGTCTGACTTTTCATTGGGAAAAACTATTGATAACTTATTAATATAGCATGTGTCTGAAGTATTTAAAAAAAGTGAGAGAGGTTATGGATGTACGTGGCACAGGGAAATACTCTGAAATATCAACCCAATAGTAATTCCAATGATCTACCAGCCTATGAGTTCTGTGTGTCTCCAAGAACCAGCTTGCACAGACCCTGACTTGTGGTAAGAATTAAATGAGAACTTGCTAAGTGAATGACTACTAAGGATCACTGCAATGTCGATACACTAAAGTATCTAATTATTACAATATTTTTTTAAACCTCAGGTTATAGACAGACACAGAATTGGCTATGGATATTTACTTGTTCATATGTCCATTTAATCACTTTATGAATAATATTCTCCAATCTGAAAAGACTAAGAGGCATCCGTGAATGACCAGAGGAATTCTCTGGATAAGTAAGAAAGGAATGGAAAAGGATGGCTATTTTCATTATCCACTCTGGCTGCCACTGCCCTAGATGCTATTTTATAGACTGTGGTCCATGTGAGCCTCACAACAAGCCATCAGACTGGTGGTTATTAGGTGCCCAGGGGAGGCGAGGCCCCACTTGCTGCTCTGTTTCTTATTGCATACACCTTCTTTTTAAAAATCACTCTTATTTTTATATATTTGGCAGTGGAACAGAATTAATTTGTGGATAATATATTCTTAGAAAATATGTTCTATCCTCCTCTGACATTAATAATGGAGTGGAATTTTAATTGCAAGAAATTTTAAATTGTCCTGAATCAAAACTCTCTCCTAGATCTTCAGAATAAGAGGATAGAATCTTAACAGTGTTATAAATCTAAAAATCAGGCGATCTCTTTTTCTAGTTTAAACACTGCCTTAGGGTGTGTCCAGATACTTTTTTGAAGCTAACTTTATCTTTACAGCAGATAAAGCTGGCTTAGATAAAACATATAATTGAATACAGTTAGTAGATAGAGCTAAGAGTTCAAGTTTCTTATCTGTCAGTCACAACAGATTTGAGATTGACTGGTGGGACCCAGTTGAGTAAAATAGATCTAATCTGTCCTATGTATTCTAATGGTGGGGGGGAGGGAGTGAAAAACAATGCCAAGAATAACAAGTAAAGCCTACAGTCTACAGTCATAGACTGAATTGATCTTCAAATTATGTTTTAGCTGTTAGAGGGAAGAAGGTTGCGTTGGGCACTAAGAGGCTGGAGCATTAAACCGCATTCACCCCTGTCATGTGTGTGTGACCCTGGCCCAGCAGTCTTTATTCTCCAAGTCTTGGTTCTCTTCCCCACTAAGTATTCCACGTTAGCTTGGAGGCCTCTTTGAGTCTGGGCTCCATAGGCTTGTATGCTGGACCCAGAGCAAACACTTGAAGGAGTGAAGTTGATTTGAAGAGTCTGGAGATGAGGCACCAATTAGGGAACCCTGACTCCTCAAAGGTATTCAACTAACTTAGATAAACTATGACTTCTCTAAGTTTACCATAGTTTCAGGCTGGGTAGTCCAGGCTGGACTAGCTATTAATATATATATCATTTACATTTAAAATATAATTCATAACACATATTTGAAAAAAAATATTCAGAGGACTCTAATTAGACAGTAAGTCAATCAGAACTCAAGGTGTACAAGGAGGAAAGAAAAAAAATTAATGAGCAGTATATTCAGTAAACTACATGTATGTACGTGTGTATATATGTATGTGTTTGTGTATATATGTATGTGTTCATGTATATATATGTGTATGTGCATTTGTGTATATATAGGGTATGTATATGTTTGTGTTTGTGTGTATATATATATGAGTGTGTCTGTATACATATATATATATATATGTTCGTGTGTGTTTGTATATATAAATACATAGTTGGTCCTTGAAAAGCACTGGTCTGAGCCTTACAGTTTCCATTATACATGGATTTTTTTAAATAAATACAATACAGTACTACAAGTGTATTTTCTCTTCCTGATGACTTTTAAATAACATTTTCTTTTCTCCAGCTTACTTTATTGTAAAAGTAGTGCATATAATACATATAAAAAACAAAATATGTGTTAATGAACTATTTATATTATTGGCAGGCTTCTGGTCAACTGGAACCTACTAGTAGTTAAGTTTTGGGGGAGGCAAAGTTATATGCAGATTTTCAACTGTGTAGGGGTCAGTGATCCTAATTCCTATATTGTAAAAGGGACAACTGCACACAAGTATGAATTTCTACATAAGGTATTAATAAATGCTTTCATATACCACCTATTCATTGTTATATAATTGATAAATAAATTTTGATATGTTTTAAGTTCTTCAAGGATAGTATTTTGTTCACTGCTGTATCCACATTGCTTGTATATTATCTGATACATAACAGATACTCAATGAATATTATTAAATGGAAGCATAAAGTACATTGTGGAAAAATTCTGTTAGTGGTATGATTTATCTCAGCAAAACCAAGAAGTATATGTGATACTAAAACATTTCAAAAATCTAGTTTGGAAAAGGAGCATTCCTGGCCTCAATTTTTCACACCTCCCTTCATCTACGCCCTCAACATGGCCCCATCTTGTGCAGAATGTACTCTTCTTAAAAGGGGCAATTCATCAGCAGGACACATCAATTCCAAAGAGTGTGTGCCTAATAACAGGCCCCAGAAATATATGAAACAAAGCTGATAATTTTAAAGAGTGGAATAAGCAATCCACCATGAGAGGAAGAAATTGTAGCACCATTCTCTAGGCAATTGTTGAAACAATCAACAGCCACAAAAACATCATTTGGATAACACCTCCTTGATCTAACTGATACATGGAGAAGACAAAAAGAGCAAGACAACAACAGCAAAATGCACATTATTTTCACTTGCTTGCAATAGGCTTGTCAAGACAGACCTTTTACTGGGCCAGAAAAAAAAAATGCCAATACATTTAAAAAGACTGAAATATAGAGAATATATTCTCTGACCACAGTGAAACTAAATGATAATTTGACCAAAATAAACTAGGACGACTTCAAATATTTTTTAATTAAATACATTGTAAATAAGTCATGAATCAAAAAAAACCAATAGTTAAAATGTTTCTAACTGAATACCAAAAACACAGTATAAAAATGTCTGTGGAATGCGGCTAAAATAGTGCAGAGAAGGTAACATAGTTTTATCTCCTTACATGAGAAGATAGGTCTAAAACCAGCGGCCTGTGTTCATATTTTATAGAGAAAGTGGAAAAAGAAGAGAAAAGTGAACCCACCGTAAATGAGGCCAAGATAAGTAAGAGAAAGGAAATAACAAGATAAGATAGGCATCAAAAATAGAAAAAAAAAAAAAAAGAAGACAGCATTCAAAATTTAACAAACCCAGAGTCTGGTTTGTTGAAATGATCGACTAGACTGACAAACTCCTAACTAATTTGATTAACAAGAGGCAAAGTTAAGGGGAGAGAAGAGAAGGGGGTGGAAATGAGGGAAGAAGGGAGAAAGAGAGATGGCACAAATCACCTACATCAAGAATTAAAGGGAGTTTATTTATTAATACAGAGATCCTAGAGATTTTAAAGTGCATTGGGTAAGATCATGAACAAAATATACTAAAATAAAATGGACCAAAATTGATACAAGATAAAGTAAAACCTGTTTAGTCTTATAGCTATCAAAGAAATTGAATTCAGAATCAGAATCTTTGCCACAAAGAATTCTCCAAGCCCACGTAGCTTCACTGTTAAATTCTATCCAGTAGTCAAAAAGTAAATAACAATAATCTTATGCAAATATTTTTAGGGAAAAAAGGGGGAGGGGGAAGGAACATAATCCTAATTCCAAACCTTGGCAAAAAGCCACCAAAAATTACGTTACAGATGAATATTCCTCAGACACATTTAGAAAAATTCTTAAAATATTCAAAAACTACACTCAAAAATATATTAAATGAATCTACACTCAATATTAAATCAGAGGGAATTTAGAGGAAGAGAAAGCAGCTCTTTAGTCCTATGTTACTACAAAACAGAGAGCACAGGATAGCAATTATTACCGTGTCTCTCATTTCTGAAGGTTGACCAAAATCTGCAGTAGTCCTTGCTTGGAATGTCTCATATGGTTGCAGTCAGATGTTGGCTGGAGGCTACAGTCATCTGAAGACTCTCCAGAGCATTACATCCAAGATGGTGGTTATTGGATGCTGGCTGCCAGCTGGGCTGTTAAACTGGAGCACCTGCACGCAGCCTCTCCATCTGGATTGTGCTTCTCACAGTAACAAAGCTGAGCGTCAAGTGGGAGATTCTAAGAACACATGATACTGTATGCAGAACCTGCCAGCCAGTTTAAGGGCTGTGGCTGAGACTGGCAAAGTGTGTCTCCATTGTATTCTACTGAAATTCCGTACTTGGAATTCCAAGGGAAGTCTTGGGTCCCACCCAGATTCAAAGGTTGAGGAAATAGCAAAGTAACATTGTAAGTCAGCATGTGGGGTGGGATACATTGTTATATCCATTTTTGGAAAACAAAATCTGCCACAGCTGGCCCCAGGGCCACCAAACTCCTATTGTTCTCATGTGCAAAATACACCCACCTCTTGCCCCCAAGAACTCAAAGTTTCATCTCCTGGTATCAGCTCAAGGCTGAGCTTTTCATTTAAAACAAGGCCAGGTGCAGATGAAATGCCCAAGTGTAGTTCATCAGGTGTGGTTCACCAAGTATAGCGTCCTCTTGATATGAAGAACCTGTGAATTAAGGAGACAGGTCACATGCCCCCACCCCATACTTCCAGTATTAAATGGTGAGAGAGGGATAACATAACCACAGTGGACGCTCCTGTTCAAAAGGGAGAAAATAGGAGGAACACAGTATTTGCTAGCAGATCTGAAATCTAGATGGGCACATGCTACCACGTCCCGAACAGCTCTGCTTCTTTAGGGCTAATAGCTCCACCCTCTAGGCTCTTAGCTGTGCTCGCTGAGGTTTCTTTTTTTTTCCCAATTATAAATGAGCTGAAATTTTTCCCTTTTCCTAGGAAATGAGGTAAAATACATATTAGATTGTCAAATAGTATCATACAAAACAGAGATCTTATTTGGAAATAGGGTGATTATGGATGTAATTAGTTAATATGTGGTCATACATCAATGTGGTGTGCCCCTAATCCAATATGATAGTCTTTATAAAAAGGGGAAATTTGGAGACCGGCATACACACAGGAGAAAGCCATGTGAACATGAAGAAAGGGATCTGGGTTATGCATCTACAGGGCATGGAATGCCAAAGGCTTCCAGGAAAGCACCAGAAGCTAGGAGAGAGGCATATGAGATTCTCCCAGATAGCCCCCAGAAGCAACCAAACTTGTCTGCCCCTCCATCTTGGATTGGTAACCTCCACACCTGTGAGTCAATAAACGTCTACTGTTTAAACCACTAGTTTCTGGTACTTTCTTTTGGTGAACCTAACAAATACTCCTGGTATCAAGTTTTAGTAATCATTTTCAGAATACAGGTATTCAAGAAGCCAAGAGACTCAGGAGAAAGAAGGAGAGAGGCAAACCAAGAAACAGATTCTTAACAATAGAACAAATAGGACTTACCAGAGGGGAGGTGGTGTGGGGGATGGGTTAAATAGGTGATAGGGATCAAGGAGTGCACCTGTAATGACATGCACCAGGTGATGTATGGGGTTGTTGAGTCACTATATGGTACACCAGAAACTAATATTAACTGCATGTTAACGAACTGGAATTTAAATAAAAACTTTATTTTTTTAATTTTTTAAAAATTGTCTAATGTTTATTTATTTTAAGAGAGAGAGAGAGAGAGAGAGACAGAGGGCGAGCAGGGGAGGGTCAGGGAGAGAGGAAGACACACACTCCAAAGCAGGCTCCAGGCTCTGAGCTCTCAGCACAGAGCCCCATGGACGCTCAAACTCACTAGCCGAAGTCGGGTGCTCAACCAACTGAGCTATCCAAGTGCCCCCTAAATAAAAACTTTAAAAAAAGAAAAAAAGGCTCAGGCAAGACAGAGAGGATCTGAGACACCCTACCTGACACCGTAGGTACTTGCTTCTCTTGTCAGATACTCACTGTCTCCCAGAATAATAGATGGAGGCTCAAAGTGAAGTTTTATGGGTTATTATCTCCCGCAGCAAGGAGCTTTTAAGTTATAAAGCATCTCCATTTTATAGTGCAAGAAGATGTAGCTTATGTGACAATTTTCAAAAAGTCATGCCTCTTTGAGTCTGAATTTACTTACTGTAAGTAAGCCTTTCTTCAGGACATTCTATAGAGATAGACTCTTTCTCTTAAAAAAATACTATGGGTCAATTTACCTGAATTTCCAATTGATCATGAAGTTAGACTGGATCACCTGCCTTTATTCTCTTAAAAGTGCCCCCTGATAAAGTGAGTACCAAGCCCCTCTTCTTTGACTTGTTCCTCCCCAGGAAATGGCCTTTGTTTGCACAGTTGTGTTACCTTCTCATTCAGCTTCCTGTCAATAGAAGTTGGGGTCCCAGGGACTTCTTTTCATTTTGAGTCATTCTCTGTCCTTTTCATTCCAAGCAGGTGGTGCTTGAGCCACTACAATTCTCTTAAATTGTTCATTGATTTCTCTGCATCTTAATGGCGTCAGCTTGATTAGACAGGCGAATGCACACAAACAGACCTCTGAGATAAACCCCTTCATAGCTTGGCCTGAGAGGAATGGTATTTTAGGACAATGCCCTGGAGATACTTTATTGTCCAGTTGAGTCCACAAATATGCCTCTACAATTCTTAAAAGTCCTAATCCTGAGGATCGAAGTTTTAAGAGTCATGCCCTTAAGCATCTTAGAGGCGCCAGTGGGCATGTGATCATGTGATCTCAACAAAGTGATCTCAGAGAAGCACCTTGAGATTATGTTTTACTGCTGAAATCCTGTTTTTAGTAATTGTTCTGAGGCCATTTCCTACCGTGGGGGTCATTTTCCAGGAGACAGAGGGGATGAGAAACACTGCTATGTTTGAAACCATCAGTCCTGACTTCTTTATATTTTATAGAAATTAGGCTTTAAAATGAATAGCTTCAGGTCATCTGGGTGGCTCAGCTCGTTAACCATCTGACTCCTGGTTTCTGCTCAGGTCATGATCCCATGGTTCATGAGATAGAGCCCCGAACTGGGCTCTGTGATGACAGAGGGGAGCCTGCTTGGGGTTCTCCCTCCCTCTCTCTCTGCCCTTCCCCAGCTCATGTGCGCGCTCTCTCTCTCTCTCTCTCTCTCTAAAATAAATAAATAAACTTTAAAAAATAAAAATAAAAAAAAAACAAATAAAATGAACAGCTTCTTCTTTAGTTCACTTCTCTGTTCATGCATAGGACCACAGAAATTGCCAGCTGGCCCTTTTGACATTATGCCTGGAGATCTCTTTAGCCAGATTTGCAATATCATTTGAGACTCTGGGTAGTTTTTCTAAAACATGGTGTCACCTTATACAGGTGTCACCCTTTTCCCCAGTTTGCAATAACAGTTTCCTCCATGCTGTCCAGTTTTCACTAATGGAGCCTCCTCAAGATCCTTCTTGATTCTGTCCACCACTCCGTCCAAAGTCAATGCTAAATGTTTTGTGTCATTTATACAGCAGAACTCCACTTTCAGGAACCAGTTTCTAAATTCAGGTGCCTATTTCAGTTTAAAAGCACCCATACAATTAGAATAAACTAATAACCACTGCATTAAGCTCAGAATTTTTTGGGAAGTCCAGAAGGGCATGGCAGTGACTTCTCATTTCTGCTCCATTTTCTAGAACTTTAGTTGAGGTGAGTCTTACAATAGGAGAATAATATAGCCATGTTTTAAATATAATAAATGTATATACCTTTTACCCAAAATTTTCTAAAAATCTGTCCTGTCTGGTGTATGTGTTTACTAAAAATGTCTGCCATACAAAGGTATATTTATAAAGCTGTTTCGTGAGACAAATAATGGATGAAATTAATGTTGGTTGAATAAACTATCTAAGATCCACATATCAGAATATTATGCCTATATTAACTACCATATAATGGAGGTGTGCCGGTTGTCTTGGAGAGATTTTCATGAGATAATATTCACAGGAAAAATAATATTTTTTTATATTCAGAGAAATATACTGAATGCCATTTAATTTTTCCACAGCATACTACAAAGAAACATTATATATATGCTATTTTTATATATGTAAATTTGTGTTTTGTATGAATATGTAACAGAAAATTGATGCCAGATTCTTTACATGGGTAAGAAGTGAGGGTGGATATTCCATGAGTGGTAGTGAAAATGAGAGATGGTGAGACATGCAAAAAAGATAAAAGCAAAAATAAATAAATAAATTAATAATAATAATAATGCTGCCCTAAACACCCTAATCACATACAAAGTGTATATGTTATGTAATCACATATAGGATTGCATATATTTAAAGACAATGAAATGAGAAAATAGTCTATATTTACAAATTTGTATGTCATTATTTGCTTAGAAAAAATAAATATCCAGTTAATATAATCAGTCTGATCATGTTCTAAGAAAAATCCCTTTGAATATATATGTATATATATGTATATGTATATGGGCATGTATGTTATGTATTTATGCCTTTATACATTTATATGAGCAAGGAGAAATGTGTACACGATTTGTTGTAAAAATTAAATGGAACTGAGGTTAAGACAGGATGAAATTTTGTACAGCAATATATTTTATCTTATTTCCTATATGTGACTATATCATCGTGTAAGACAACCACAAAGGCATTACAAAAAGGAAAAAACTAAATTGTCACTTACTGTTGAAGATTTGGAAATAAAAAGTATTCAACTTCCCACCACCATGGGATCAACGTGTTTAATGTTTGAGTTTGTGTCTTTCCAAACACACACACACACACACACACACACACACACACGTGTGCGCACATGCACGCACACACACACAAGCACACTTAGAGTAGCCCTTAGTTTGGTTCATAACATTTGATAGACTTTTGCCAGGAAGAGCACTGTACTACCACATAGTCAAGAAAATAGAGTTCAGATGATGGTACATTTTACCACCTAATAAGTTATCATCTTTTGAGAGTATAATTCAAAAAAGAGGCTCGAGGTGACTCCTCCTTATCTCCTTTCTATCTACACCTTAACATTCTTCTCTGTTCCCTTAAAAACACGATAATTTCCAAGCATCAGAAAAACAAGCATGGAGACTAGGAAGATATCGGAGCATGGTTACTGGGGAACAAAGCCACCCCTCTGCTAGAGCCTTGTATGCACAAATTTTCCTTTAAGAAATGTTACCTTAAAGAAGTGTTGTGAAAGGGCGCCTGGGTGGCTCAGTTGGTTACGCATCGGACTCTTGGTTTCAGCTCAGGTCATGACCTCACGGTTTCCTGAGTTTGAGCCCCGCCTCAGGCTCTGTACTAGTAACGCAGAGTTGCATGGGATTTTCTCTCTCTCCCTCTCTCTCTCTGTCCCTTCCCCACTCATGCTGTCTCTGTCTCTTTAAAATAAGCTTAAAAAATATGTTGTGAGGGGCGCCCGTGTGGCTCAGTTGGTTGAGTGACCGACTTTGACTCAGGTCATGATCTCATGGTCCGTGAGTTCGAGCCCTGCGTTGGGTTCTGTGTTGAGAGCCCACAGCTTGAAGCCTGCTTCAGATTCTGTGTCTCCCTCTCTCTACCTCTCCTGTGCTCATGTTCTGTCCCTCTCTCTCAAAGAATGAATAAATATTAAAAAAATTTTGTAAAAAACGTTGTGAAAAATGGAGTTTTGGCTTCCAACCTCAGCTGGGATTAAAACACTGTCCTGGAATACATCCAGTCATTGTATTAATTCTTTATTGATGCATAACACATTAGCACATACTTATGAGCTTAAAACAATTATCTCTCTGTTTCCATGGGTCAAAAGTCTGGACATGGCTTAAATGGGTTCTCTGTTCAAGGTCTCAGGAAACTGTAATCAAGGTGTTGGCTAGGGCTATCATGTTATCTCAGGCTTGAGTCCTCTTCCAAGGTCATGTGGTGATTGGGAGAATTAATTTCCTTGCAGTTTGGAAAAAAATAAGAGATGTTTTCCTCAAGGCCAACAGGAGTGAGAGAATCTGCTGTTTCAAGTCTCTGAATTCTAGACCTTTTTTAATAAAGATCCTTCTGATTATATCAGGTCCACCTAGGCTAGTCTCCTTTTTCATAAACTCAAAGTCAACAGATTAGGGAACTTAATTACGTCTACAGAAATCCCTTCATCTTTGCCATGTAACACAATCTAATCATGCGGATGATGTCCATTACATTTGCCATATTCTATTTCCTACAAAAAAGTCACAGGTTCTGTACACACCCGTTGAGGGGGTGTAGAAGCCTCCCATCTTGTGATCCTCTTCTTCACAGAAGCTATGTCAGAGCTCCCAGTGCTCACAAGACTCCAGGCACTCATCATTTCTTTTATTCTCGAGATGAAATTGCCAAAGGATTTTCAAGATGGCCAAAACCCAGTCATCATCTAGAGCCCCTCCCTCTTTCATATTTCTCTTCTAATTTCCAAACAAGATTTAAACAGTATTCATCTCATAATAATCCCAGCTGTTGACCTCAACAGCCACCACAATGCAATCTCCCCTTCAGGGCCAAACACTTAAAAAAAGTGATCTGCATGGGTCCTTTCCACTTCGTCACCCTCCAGGCACTGTTCAACCAGCCTCTTGAGATTTTTTCTTCCAGATTCACTGCCCTGCCTCCTTGTTGCTAAATCCACTTTATAATTTATCTCTCTTGGTAATTCTTGATCCTGATAAACTCTCAGTGCTAAATATCTGCTTATCTCAACTTGCTTCTCCTATTTCTATACTTACTGACTTGCTTGCTTCTTTTTTTTTCTCTTAGGGGTAAAATAAGATAAAATATATAAAGTTTTGTAGAGTTTATTGTCTTATAAGAGGTGTTTGGTAACTATTAATGTGGTCATTAATTTTATGTGTCAACTTGGGCCATGGTGCCTGCTACGCAGATATATGGTCAGATATTATTCTGGATGTTTTCATGAGAGTACTTTTGGGTGAGGTTAACATTTAAATAAATGGGTTTTGAGTAAAGAAGATTGTCCTAAAGAAGATCTGCCTATAACCTGCAGCCGAAAGCCTGAACAGAACAAAAGACCAGCTGTCCCCAGCAAGAGAATTCTGCCAGCAGAATTAGGACTTGAACTGCAGGACAACATTTCCTTTTCCCTAGTTTCCATTCTACTGGCCCACCCGACAGATTTTGAACTTGTCATTCTCCATAACCACAGAAGCCTATACCTTAAAGTAAATCTCTCCCCACCCCCACCCCAAAACACACACATCCTACTGCTTCTGTTCTAGACCATCTAGACCATCCAAATACAATGAGTTTTTCATATACCATTGAAAAGACTTGAGAGATAATAAGCATTTTTTTGTTCCTGTTGCTTACCTTTTAATTTTATATTTATGATAAATATAGACAATGAAAATTATTGGGTAAGGCTGTGAAGTAACGGTTGATTTTTAAAAGATTAAAAAATATTTAACCCAAGTACTAGTATATTTTTGGTGTTTTAAAAATATTTTGTTTCTTGGTGAAATGTTGAATTTAGAGTAAAATCAGTGAATTTCAGGGAAAAATGCATTGTAGCATGCTTAATTGTAACACAAGTCCTTAGCAGTAAAAAATTAATGATTTCTTGTCCCTTTAGCATAAATTTCAAAATCTACTGGGACCCATAATACCTATATAATTTGAAGCCTTAATTCTTTGATTTCATCTGCCAACACTGTTGCTTGGTCATTAATTGAAGTCACATGGACTTCTTTGATGTCTTAGGCCACTCTAAGTCAGTTCCCGCCTTGAGCTTTTACATTGGCTTTGTTCCTATCTAGAACATTCTTCTCCTAATATCTGCAAAGATTAAATTTTCACCTGCTTCAGGTTATGAATATATTAATAAGCATCCCAAGTTCACATATGGTTTCCCTAGTAATCCTTTCTCAAATGACAACTCACCCTATTCCTTTCTACTCTGGTCCTGTATTTAGCTTTCCTCACTGCATCTGTCACTATATCATGCTATATATTAAACTGTACATTTTATGAACTGCATCTCCTTTGATCCACTAGCAATACTCTTTGCATGTTTTATTCACATTTGTATCTATAGCATATTGAAAAATAAGTGTTGGCATTTAATTAACATTTGATAATTTAGTTCAATAATAATCCTCTTCTTGCTCCTACACTATTTCTCAGAGACCATCATAGCTAATGATTTTAAGTGATATTTTATCATGTGCACTTTTAGGTATACACGTTATTTTTTTAACTGAATTTTTTATTTCTGAAGCTATGTTGTACAATATGGTAGCCACTAACCATAGTTAGTTATTTAAATTTAAATTAACTAAAAAACATTTTAAATGCAGTTTCTCATTTGCCCTAGCCACAAATGCTCAATAGCCACATGGTTACTATCACAGACGACACAGACACAGGACATATCTATCCAGCATCATAGAAAGTTCTATTGGATAGCGGTGCTCTAGATGGTATATCCTTCCCTAGAGCTAGCATAATGTGAGATTTACATTTAACTAGAACGCATTCTTTGTCTACTGTGTGCCAACCTGCACAAATTTAAATCTCATCTCTTCAGTGTGATCAACTTCAAAGCCTCCTTTTGCTTGCATTATACATTCTTACAAGCAAACCAACATAAAGAAAATGCATGAGCAAAACATTCCTAAATTGTTCTTTCAGAACATGCTCCCTTAACAAATTGGTATTTTAACCTTGAACATAACACTGCAAATAAATAAAGAGGATGCACACAGAGCATTTTTTAGCACTCCATTTTTTATTTTCTTTCTATATTAGTTTTTGTTCAACGCACATAAACATGGTGCTGATCCCATGTCTGGACAATCTCTACCTAACCCATATTGGTTTTTAGCAATATCTCAGATAGAAGATTACCTCTCTATTTTGTCTGTAAGCAGTTATCTAAATATTATAATCATTTCATCAATATTAAAACAGAGAATGTCCAAAATAAGTTTGTAACAACAGTAAAACATAGCTTACACACAATGGTCTTTAACGGCTGTTTGAAATCACTCTTGCGCCATAGCCTCAATTAAAACCACCTGCTAGTTTCTATTACATTCTATGCAATGCCTCAAAAACTTTTGTTGAGCATCCCTTCTGTTTGTGTCAACAGTGAAATAAGTCTATTATAGTGGTTAGGAGGATGGCACCAGACTGAGTGGAATCAAATTATAATCTTGCCACTTACGAGCTGGGTGAATGTGACCATGAAATAGTTAACCTCTCTGCAAAATGGGGATTAACTTTTTGTATAGTAGAACTGTTATAATAAATAAGTGGGCTAAGTCTTGTAGAGAAATAAGAAGGATGCACGAAGCAGAGGAAACAAATGTTGTTTGTTTGCTTGTTTGTTTGTTTATTTATTTATTTATTTTTATTTTTATTTTTTTAACTTTATGGTTTATTGTCAGGTTGGTTTCCACATAACACTCAGTGCTCTTCCCCACAAGTGTCCTCCACCCTGACGATCACTCCCCTTCCCCTTTCCCCCTACCCCTTCAGCTCTCAGTTTGTTTTCAGTATTCAAGAGTCTCTGGTGCTTTGTCTCCCTTCGTCTCCCTAACTCTTTTCCCTCCTTCCCTTCCCCATGGTCCTCTGTTAGGTTTCTCCTGTTAGACCAATGAGTGAAAACGTATGGTATCTGTCCTTCTCTGCCTGACTTATTTCGCTTACTTATTTATTTTTTAACATTAAGTTTATTTATTTTGAGAGCGAAAGAGACAGAGTGCAAGTGGGGGAGGGGCAGAGAGAGACAGAGAGACAGAATTCGAAGCAGGCTCCAGGCTCTGAGCTGTTAGCACGGAGCCCGACGCAACGCTCAAACTCATGGACTGTGAGATCATGACCTGAGCTGAAGTCGGATGCTTAACCAACTGAGCCACCCAGGCGCCCCAACAAATGTTGTTTAATAGTTTAGTAGCAGTAATATTATTATCATTAAACTTTAATTGTAATTTTTATCTGTTAAGGTGTATCCATTCATTGGTGTCCAGATAATTTTTCCCTCATGACACATTTTGAGATCTTCCCAGTCCCAGTAATTGCCTCCTATTCTGTGTTCCCTTAGCTCTCAGTATTTCTTATATATCACTTCTCACAGTAATATAATTGTCTCCTTTTGTGAATAGTAATTCTTATTAAGTTGTTCTGTACCATCTCCATTGGTTTCGATGGGGTCAAATAAATTGTTTCCTGTTTATATAACGCTGGATGACACTTCTGGACGTGAAGAAGAGAAGGCGCTCATTCAGAGACCATGCATTTTGAGTTGGACGCAGACCTGTGGCTGTTAGAGACCACGGGGATATTTTCTTAGGAAGGCAGAAAGGAGGTGTTCCACTTATGAGGAGAAAGATGTATAGAGAGCTTTAGTTTGTAAAAAGTGGGGACTGTGGTGAAAACAGACAGTTTACTAATAAATATTTATGTTCCTTTTTTTTCCGTTAGTAGCACATACCCAAATTTGGGGGAAGAACATTGCCTTCTAGGATAATGAATATTTTTGTCTGTCCCATTGGGAGCTAGATGTGGCCGTAACGTGACTGAGTTCCATCCAATAAATTATAAGTAGAAACATTTTGTGGGTCTTTCAAGAGGGCTTTTTAAAAAGAAAGAATGAGACCTTCCCTTCTTCTTTCCTTCCTGGTTCCTGGAATTTGGATATAAAAGCTGGATCCCCAGCAGCACTTATGCCCCATGAGGTCAACCCTGAGGACAGAAGCCAAACTTCAGGATAGAAGGATGCTAGTATCCTGAAGACAAGGGAGCCACATGTTGACCCTGGACTGCCTGCATGGAGACAGATTTTATGCGAGAGAGAATTAAATTTCCATCTTGTTTAATCCACACTGCCTGCCACCTTTGGCTAAGTAAACCAAACCTAATCCCATTGATAGCTCCACCCCCCAGCACCAAGCACAAATCCCACCTCTTCGTTGAATGCTTCTGTGAGCACATAGATTTACAGGACTGTTTTCCTTCTAAACCACTGAACTATTGTTCAAAAAAATTTTTTTTGGCACAGGAAAATCACTGTGTACTGACAGGTACTCTTTATATATGATGTTTCCCTAGCTCCATGCGAATCTCCAACTGTTTCACGTCTATCTTTTTGCAACAGTGAATTCCCTATGCTGGTGGACACTGGGCTCAAATATAACCCAAGGCAGTTATTGGTTTTAAAAATTACATTTTAAAATAATTTATGTTTCTTAAAAAGAAAATTGTACAAATCATAAAGAATAAGTAAAATATTCATAATAAATGAGGTCTCTCATAATTATATGCATACTTTCAGTTTTATTCTCGGTGAGAATGTGCATGTGTGTACTTTGCATATGTATACATTTGTGCACATATAACATACAAATATGTATAGAGTTTCATGTCCTGCCTTTGGTATTTAGTATTATCATATTGTAAACCAGTGTTTTTCTACCTTTTTATCAATATTACCCCTTCAAGAAGACTTTTTAAATAATTTTTTCCTATTGATCATCCAATGGAATTTTAATATAATAGATACACCATTTATCTGTTTATATTCTATGTGTAGATTTATGCTTTTCCCCAAAACAAATTTTCAACCCTCGGATGATGATATTATTACCTGCTGGAATGTGTGTTGCAAACATATGGCTATGTTCATTAAATATTCTAAATATTTTAATGTGGATAAATAGGCAGCATATTTAATATCTGAAGCACATTGGTTTAACCCGAATGTTACATAATTTGTCTAAGTAGTTCTCAATTGCTGAACATGTGCATGAAGCAATAGTGCTCCATTCTTACTACCGGCTCCAAAAGTCAACTTTCCTATAAGGGGATATATGAAAGTCGAAGTCCTACAATATTTCATATGAAATATATGTAAAACAGAGAAGAGAATTTTAAAAGTCAAAATATATTTGGGGCACCTGGGTGGCTCAGTCGGTTAAGCATATGACTTTGGCTCAGGTCATGATGTCGCGGTTCATGGGTTCGAGCCACAGGTTGGGCTCTGTGCTGACAGCTCACAGCCTGAAGCCTGCTTCAGATGCGGTGCCTCTCTCTCTCTGGCCCTCCCCCACTCGTGCTCCATCTCTCGCTTTCTCAGTAATGAATAAACATTTAATAAAAATAAAAAGTAAATAAAAAGTCAAGATACATTTAAATAAGTGAACAGAAATAAGGCCTGTTTGTGTCTATGTACAAAAACTTGATATACTTCTGGTTATTGGCTCAGAGTCTACAGTTGAAATTATTAATTAAATTATAAATAAAAATACCAAATATAATTGATTTTTTGGTATATTGTGCCAAAACACAACTTAATAAATAAAATTAATTTAATTTGGAAGTAGCCCAAATCATGTGATATTTACCAAAACCCACTAACATTAGAAATAAAACCAAAACTGATTCTTTTATGATGCATTTGGGGGAAGGGGCGGTATTTCATTGTTTCTTTAATGTACATTTTTTTAATTTAAAAAAAAATGGTTAACGTTTATTTATTTTTGAGAGACAGAGCACGAGTTGGGGAAGGGCAGAGAGGGAGACACAGAATCTGAAGCAGGCTCCAGGCTCTGAGCTGTCAGCACAGAGCCTGACGCGGGGGCTCGAACCCACGAACCGTGAGATCATGACCTGAGCTGAAGTCGGACACTTAACCAGCTGAGCCACCCAGGCGCCCCTTTTATTGTTTTTTAATGTGCACTTTGTGAGACTGATATTTTCCATGTGTCTATATCTGCTATTAAATGTTGGTTTTTGATCCTTGCATCATTTGGCAAGTAGAAATCCCTGGAAAGATAAATACATAGTCAAAAACAATGAGATAACAACAACAACAAAAACAAAATGTGAAGAAATCTTGTAATCATCTTAGTGACTAAAAAAAGCAAGAAGAGAATTTTCAGAAAAGCAAGAAATTTAAATGAAACATTTCTAGAATTACAAGTATCATTTTTAAACTTTAATTGATTTTATTAATACATGCTCCTCTTCACTTTAAAGTGATACGTTACCTATTTCTTCAGTTTAGTCTAAATTACTTACCATTTTAGAATTAAAAATAATAAATCTATCCTAATTGAATTACCAACCATCAGGCATGGGAATATTAAAGAGAGCAGACATAAACAGTAATACTTCCTTTTTATTGAGATATAATTTCCTATATTAAGTGCAAAAACCGAATTAGATCATGTATATGTTTGATTTGTATCTACATGAGAAAGTTTAAAAATGTGTATAAAATACTTCTCATTTTACAGAAAAGGCAACCGTGAGTCCCTAAAGCACATGCAATAGTTGGCCTGAAACCAAACATGTGTGGCTGCAAAGTCATGTGTTCTTTTCACTACTGTCCGGAGCTTGTGATCATAACAGTAATTGAGTGATATTTACACACTGGAGCACCTGTGCTCCCATGATGAATGAACATGTTCTTCAAAAAATGAAGTCTTTCATTATGAACACAGTGTTACAGACTAAACCATAAAACCGTGGAACCAAAAGTAACTCAAGAGATCACATAGCCTAAATCCTTTTTTTTAATTTTATTTATTTATTTTGAAGAAGAGAGAGAGAGAGAGCAGGGGAGGGGCAGAGAGAGAGAGAGAGAATCGTAAGCAGCCTCTCTATTCTGTCAGTGCAGAGCCCAACATGGGATTCGATCTTACAAACTGTGAGATCCTGACCTGAGTCAAACTGAAGAGTCAGTCACTTAACCGACTGAGCTACCCGGGCACATCTAAATCCTTCATTTCACAGAGAAGGCAATTAAAAGTGCAAGGGAAGTGTTTGCAAAAGTTCACACAAACAATGAATAACAAAATCTAGATTAGAAATCAGTTCCTTAAACTCTGTAAGTATGCTTTATTTTATTTCACTCAATGCCTCCCTTCTAACATCAGACTGGGTTACAAAGATGCCTTTGGAGACCCCCCGAAAACTCAAAGCTACTTGTTCCCATCTGGAATGGCCTCTGTAAGCCTTATTTATTTCTTTGCCCTTCTTTTCAAAGATGCTTTGTTATTTCTCTTCATATTAGGCTGCCAGAAATCACTTCTGTTTTCCCTACAACCACTCCAGTGAGCCACAGCCAAATCTACAAGATACAATCTGCTGTAAATGAAAACGAGATCACTGACACTTAGAATTTTCTATAAATAGAAAGTGAAGGGGACTCCTCTTTTTCTCTCCCAGACATGCTTCCACAACCTCTTAGTTCAGTAGTGTTCTCTGCAAGAGTAGAGGAAACCCAGAGAAGTAACCTTAAAGTGAACAATGTCTCTAAAGATAGGTTGACCTTAAAAAACAACTATCAGAAATAATGTCCGGAGATAATTCATTGTGAGAACAGTTGTGATCATCTCCTTAACCTTAGAAACCATGCACATATTGGCCAAAACTTTAAAACTAAATTTGATATAAGATTTCACAACTTCTAGGGCACTTGGATGGCTCGGTCTGTTAAGCCTCTGACTTTGGCTCAGGACATTATCTCGCGGTTCCTGGGTTTGAACCCTGTGTCAGGCTCTCTGCTGTCAGCCCAGAGCCCATTTCAGGTCCTCTGCCCCCCATTCTCTCTGTCCCTACCCCTCTCTCTTTCTCAAAAATAAACATTAAAACAAAAAGATTTCACAACTTCTAGAGAAATTTATACTGATATGCTAATCTTTTTCCTCCAAACATATTAAATTTAGAATAAGCCTCCAAGGATATGTTTTAATAGAGTAAAATTATTGTTCTTGACAACCAAAACTGTGTTTATAAAATTTCATAAACAAATTTATTTTCAAATTGCTCACACCAATGATATATTCAACCGGATGTATATCTATTACCCCTTCCATTATTAAGGTTATTAAGTATTTTTTGAGAACCCAGATATGCCTGGCATCATTTTAGATTCAGAATATATGAAAATTAATGAGATACAATGCTCGTCTTTATGAATTATTTCCTTTTATCCTTAGAACGACCCTATGAAGTAGGAAGTGCTTTTATTTTTAACATAATACAGATAAAACAACTTGTGTCTAAACACATTAGTAATCCAAGTGAATTGCCTAAAGTCCTACATCTCACCTCCTAAATTTCAGAACATGATATGAATCCTAATATCTGATTTCCAATTTGTGTCTTATTTTGACTACACCACAAGTTGATATTCTTCAACATTCATTGACCTATAATTCTTAAACTGGACTTCCATATTTCAGAAACAACTCAGAAAGATTCCTGAGCAACCCAAAACCACCAGACCACTTTCCAGTATCGTCTTATCTGGCAGCTATTTCTGGAATAACAGAAATGTCCTATATTTTCACTGTCCAATACAGTGTACACAAGGTGGTTATGGATATTCAGCACCTGCGATGTGGCTAGCCTGCCTGAGAAAGTGCGATATTTTTTTAATGTTTATTTACTTTTGAGAGAGAGAGAGAGCATGAGCATGGGAGGAGCAGAAAGAGGGAGACAGAGAATCTGAAGCAGGCTCTGCACTGACAGCAGGGATCCCGATGCAAGGCTCGAACTCATGAACCATGAGATCATGCCCTGGGCTGAAGTCAGAAGTTCAACCAACTGAGCCCCCTGGGGGCCCCAAACTGAACTTTTAATAGCCACATGTGGCTCGTGGATGCTCTAATGGGCAGCACAGTCTGAGCAACATTTTTACTTAAAGAGTTTTAGCACATAATTGTATACAAAACAACTGGCTACATCATGACACAGAAGAAGCACACTGAAACAATGCTTCATTTTAAAGTCAGAACATCAGCGGTGCCTGGGGGGCTCGGTCTCTTGATTTGGGCTCAGGTCATGATCCCAGGGTTGTGGGATCCAGCCCCAAGTGGGGCTCCATGTTGAGTGTGGAGTCTGCTTAACATTCTTTCTCTCTCTCCCTCTCTCTCTCTCTCTTTCCCTCCCTCTGTGCCTCCCCAGCTTGTGTGCTCTCTCTCTCTCTCTCTCTCTCTCTCTCGCTTTCAAAAGTTAAGTAAATAAATAAAAATAAAAATAAATAAAATCAGTACTTCCAAGCAAGCTCTCAGTTGCTGCACTTGAAACAGACCCTAGATCACTGGGGATTCTCCTTTGATCTTTTGGTATTTGGACTAAAATATTTGAGAATATTTGAATGAAATGAGAATTATGTTTTTATTTATGAGTTGTCATTCCCAATTCTGCACAATAGAAAACAGTAAGTATATCCAGAAATCAGAATTAGAGATTCATTAAGTCAAAATAAGTGGGTCCAGAGCAAAATTTACATGTTCATATCCATGATCTTATAGTTTGGAAGTAGAATATTACTGAGAAGTTACTGACTTCCTCTTGTCTAAATTGCCAGTAAGATGTAAAGTCAGTGCAGAGGTCAGCTCTCCACGCTCTCAGGCCAGAACTCTTTGTATTACCCCCAGCACTCTACTGACCTTCGGGGTTGTCACACTGAGTTAAGCTTCTTGTCAATACTTCCTTCAAGTAAAAGGAAAGGCACCTCCTTTAGTCCTTAAAAAGGAAAGTAATTCTACTGCTGGTGGGAATACAAACTGGTGCAGACACTCTGGAAAACAGTATAGAGGTTTCTCACAAAATTAAAAATAGAACTACCCTACAACCCAGCAATTGCACCACTAGGTATTTATCCAAGGGATACAGGTGTGCTGTTTCGAAGGGGCACATGCACCCCAATGTTTATAGCAGTGTTATCAACAATAGCCAGAGTATGGAAAGAGCCCAAATGTCCATCGATGGATGAATGGATAAATAAGATGTGGCATATACACATATATGCCACATTTATATATATATAGATGTGGCATATATATATATACACACACATATATATATACACATATACACCATATGTATATATATACACTATACACACACACACACACACACACACACACACACAATGGAGGATTACTCGGCAAAAAGAATGAAATCTTGCCATTTGCAACTATGTGGAAAGAACTAGAGGGTATTATACTAAGCGAAAATAGAGAAAGACATATATCATATGATTTCACTCACATGAGGACTTTAAGATACAAAACAGATGAAGGGAAGCAAACATAATGTTTTATAAAATAAAACATAAAAACAGATGAAGGGAAGGGAAGTGAAAATAATATAAAAACAGGGAGGGGACAAAACATAAGTCTCTTAAATATGGAGAACAAACAGAGGTTACTGGAGGGGTGTGGGAGGGGGGATGGGCTAAATGGGTGAGGTGCATTAAGGAATCTACTCCAGAAATCATTGTGGCACTATGTGCTAACTAACTTGGATGTAAATTTTTAAAAATTAATTAAAAAAAAGAAAGGCTATTCTGACATATGCTACAACACAGATGTACTTTGAAGACATGTTAAGTGAAATAAGGAAATCATAAACAGACAAATACTGCATAATTCCATTTATAGGAGGTGCTTAAAGTAGTCAGAGTCATAGAAGCAGAAAGAATGGTGATGACCCAGGGCTGGAGGGACAGTGGCATGGGGAGTTTTTGTCTATTGGGTATAGAGTTTTTGTTTTACAAGATGCAAAGAGTTCTGGGGATGAATGGCTGTGATGGTCATACAGCATTATGAATATATTGAATAGCACTGAGCTGTTCATTTAAAAACGGCAAATAGATTGAGTACATTTTATGCTATGGTGTTTTACAATTTAAAAAACTGGAAAAAGAATCAGAAGCACAGTTTGGAACAGTTTGTATTGAAAACTAAAATGTTCACATCCTTTGACTCTGTTATTCCACATCTAGGCACATATAGCAAAGAAATTACTAAGGATGCAGGCACACATTTAGCTTCAGTTATGATCATTTGAGCGATGAGAGACAGTATCGTAGAAGAGTTAGGCCTGTAGATTTGAGATCCTTGCCTGTCTCAATTTTAATCCAGCTTCACAAGTCACTCCCTGTGCTTAATTTCCCAATTTACAGAAGGAGGATATGATAGCACCGAATCCTTAAAGTTTTAGGAGATATTGCATTTAACAAATATAAAGTATTTAAAACAGTATAAAAGCAAGCACTGTATAAATATTTAGCAAGAAAATGAAAAACCTCAAGATCAAGTACGAGGAGTTTTTCTATGGAACATTCATAAAATGCAATACCATACAAATATTAAAAATCTAAAAATTTTTAGAAGAATTTTCAGTGACCTGGAGAGACATCCGCAATATCATTAAGTGAAAAGAAAAATAAAGCTGGTTAACAAACAAACAGAAAAGGGGGAAGCAAAGGAATTCAATAGACACGTCTCCAAAGAAAACATACAACCATAGGAAAAAATACTCAACATTATTAATTATCAGGGAAATGCAAATCAAAACAACAATGGGGCAATTGGGAGGCTCCTCAAAACAATAAAACAACAACAATATGGAGGTTCCTCAAAAACTTAAAAATAGAACTACCATGAGATCCAGCAATCCTACTCTTGGATATAGACCCAATGGATCCCACTCGTGGAAATAGACCCAGAAGAATGGAAATCAGAATCTGAAAGAGATATCTGCACTTCATGTTCATTTTGGCATTATTCACAACAGCTAAGATACAGAAACAACCAAAATGTCCATTAACAGAGGAATGAATGACAAAAATGTGGAGTATACATATAATGGGATAGTATTTGGCCTCAAAAAAAGAAGGAAATCCTGCCATTTTGACAACATGGATGGATGTGAAGAACATTATGCTAAGTGAATAAGCCAGTCGCAGAAGCACAAGTGATTCCAATTACATGAGGTACCTAAAATAGTCAAATGTATAGAAACAGGATAGAATGGGGCTGCGGGGAGGTGAAATGGGCAGTTGCTGATCAAGGAGTATGAAGTTTTAGTTAAAGAAGATGAATGAGCTCTAGAAATCTGTTGTACAATACTGTGCCTATAGTTAACAATACTGTATTGCACACTTCAAAACTTGTTTAAAAAGTAGAGCTCATGCTAAGTGTTCCTACCACAATAAAAAATAAATGTAATATAAAAAATGATATTTGAAATGTACTCCTTACCACCTAGAAGGAAGATGGACCATGCATGAGCGGGAATTTCCCTGCTTCCATATGTAACTATGGGAAGTTTAGAAGTCTCATTAGGACTCAGAGAAGACTTGTACGATTTCTTCATAGACGATTTTATGGCATCTCTGCAGACCTATTATGAAATAGAAGTGAACATTAGCAGAGGTGATTTAGCTAATTTGGAAACAGCCACCAAATTGTTTATATTATGCACATTGATTGGCGTGAGTCTCAGAAGCATTGCCTTGAATCCCTAAGGTGATATTCCTCCTCAGGGTTACCACAGTAGCTGTTCTGGGAATGGAGGACCTAAAGTTATGGGCATAGTTCCATTGAGGATAGGCATGTGTTTAAAAATAAAACTATCATGGGGGCACCTGGGTGTCTCAGTCAGGTAAATGTCTGACTCCTGATTTCAGCTGAGGTCATGATCTCATAGTTATGGGGTCAAGCCCTGCATCAGGCTCTGCATGGGCCATGGAACCTACTTAGGATTCTCTCTCCCTCTCTCTCTGCATCTTCCCCCCAAAATAAATAAATAAACTTAAGAAAAAAAGGCTGTCATCACAACAGATGTCTATAATTTCAGTCTCGTAAAAAAGGGATTATAAATACCTTCTGCCACCAAACATTATCCCCTTTTTATATATAAAACTAAGTTGGGGCACCTGGGTGGCTCCATCACTTAAGCATCTGACTTCAGCTCAGGTCACGAGCTCATGGTTTTTGAGTTCGAGCTCTGTGTCCGGCTCTGTGGTGACAGCTCAGAGCCTGGAGCCTGCTTCAGATTCTGTGTCTCCCTCTCTCTCTGCCCCTTCTCTCCTCATGCTCTCTCTTTGTCTGTTAAAAGTAAATAAATGTTAAAAAAATTATATATAAAATTAAGTCTACATATAAGAAGTCAGGGAAAGATGTGGTCCAATATACATGCTAATTGTTCCTTTGACCTTTTTTTTTTTTTTAAATCACTCTAGATAATGGTGTCTATAATCTCTTGCCATTAGGATAAAATTGAATATTTTACCATTTCCAGTGTAACTCTTTAAAAGCTGGCAACCCACAATGCCCCAGTGCCAATTACTATCTGAGGTAACACAAATGGTAGGATTGTCAAGATAGGCTTGAACCCATCAGAGATCTTATCCAATATCAAATTTTATGAATAATCCCAAGGATACAGGCAATAATTAGGCTCAGACAAAGCATAGGAGGTCTGAGTTGTCAAGGTAGTTTTCCAGCTCCTTCTTCCCATATCAGACCTGCACACACTAGCCCAGAAGAAGAGATGGGATCTCCAAGCAAGGACATAAAGGTTATTATCTAACACAGTGAAGAGTATTTAAGTTATGAAACATCCCCCACTTTTTTCCCCAGAGAGTTGTAGCTGTTCTATGACTTTCTCCGGAGAGCTGCACCTCATCAATTCTCAGTTTATCCACTATTAGTTATCTTTAAGCCAGGGAAGATCCTGCTAAGGGCATTTATGAGATAAAACCTCTTCCTCCAAGCAAACATCATTAATCCATTTAACTGGGGGTCTGATTGACAAGGAGACTAGACCAGACAGGTCACCGGCCTTCTTTTTCTTTACCTGTTATGAGGATGGACAGCCCCTAAAGAAAGTGAGTGCATCACAGGCCAGTTGTTTTAATTCCTCTCCTGTAGTCACCAAGAAAAACAAGCTGCATGAAATAAGATGGCCAATAATTTTAACCAGAAGCATATTTTGGAATCACCTTGAGTAATTTTTTTACAATCCACCCAACAATGCCTAACATCCAAAGATTATGATTAGATAGGTCTTTGATAGGGCCAGGTTTTGTTTTGTGTTTTTTTTTTTAATTTAATGTGCTCATCAACAATTGAAAACTACCATAAAATCTAGGGGGTCAATCAGGTCTCACCCATCTTTTGACTCTCAATTAGATTTTAATGTGCTCTCAGTTGACCATAATCATTATAAATCTTGCCCTGGCAGGCACTGTCTTGAAAGCACTATGTGGGCATGAAAGCAATCATTTTGTCACAGTGTTGTAAGGGCATCACAAAACTGAGCCTAAGTCTGAGGACAAATATTTGGTCCTTTCTTTTACAAAGACACCCTCCACATTGTTTAGTGATGCACTTTATTATGTTCCAGGTAGACAAAAAATGGAAACTTCAAATATAGTCCTGAGGTGGGGCGCCTGGGTGGCTCAGTCGGTTAAGTATCCGACTTCAGCTCAGGTCATGATCTCACTGTTAGTGAGTTCAAGCCTTGCATCAGGCTCTGTGCTGTCAGCAGGGATGCCGTTTCGGATCGTCTGTCCCCTTCTCTCTCTGCCCCTCCCCTGCTCACTTTCTCTCTCTCTCTCAAAAATAAATAATATATCTACATTTCAAATATAGTCCAGAGGGGGGTTTGAGAATGCAAGAATGTGTTCCAAGGATTATCAAGATACGCCTAAAAGATAGTCTTTATGGGACAGCGACAGAGAGGTGGGGGAACGACCTAAGCAGAAAAATCTTCTCAGCTCTTAATTCTGATTCAACCATAAGGCAGCCATGGTTGTTTTTACACTGGGTGTTTATCAGTGTTTATTTAAGTAATATTCAGCTACATGCTGTGACTAAAGTACTCTATAGACAGGCACTACTTTAAGCACTAAATATACTACCTCTTGTATTAGGGTTCCCTAGAGAACCAGAAGTAGACCCAATAGCATGTGTGGATAGATAGATGATAGATAGATAGATAGATAATAGACTTATTTTAAAGAACTGGCTCACGATTATAGGGGTTGGCAAATCTGACATCTGCAGAGATGGCTGGGAGTTTGGAAATTCCAGGAGGAGTAGTCTTAAAGACAGAATTCCTTCCTCTTCGGGGACCTCAGATTTTTCCCTTAAGACCTTGAACTGATCAAATGAGCTTCTCCCACATTGGTAAGGTTATCTGCTTTACTCAGTCCACTGATTTAAATGTTTTTCACACCTGAAACACGCCTTTCCAGCAATATCTAGACTGGTGCTTGGCCAATCAACTGGGCACCATGGCCTAGCCAAGTTGACATGTAAAAGTAGCCATCACACCTCCCTTAATCCTTCCAACAACCCTTGTGGTTAGTATCATTATTTCGTGTCATTATCATTTCTATGAGGAAATAGGGAAATTGAGGCACACAAATTACTATAGAGGTAGGCACAACGTATCCTGTGAATGCATAGGACTGTAACTTAGGAGTGAGATCCTGGCAATAAATATAGGCTGTAAATATATACTAGAAGTGATTGAAGATAATCGGTTTTTGAAATCTTGCTTTATAATAATGCCATGGGAAAAGAGAAAGTTAAATTCTGCATAAATGAGTCAGGAACCACTAGCCGAGTTTACTACAGATGCACCAGGTCTGCATACCAATACCCCAAGAGCCACCACATCTGCTACGCTTTGTCTAGCAGGAGAATTAAGACTTCAGTGACAGGAAAATAGGCTAATACGCTCAATTTCCCCTGGCTCGTTTTAACCTTATTTGCTAACATATTTGCATTGTCTTTTTATAGAAACACCAGAACAAAGTTACCTGAAAGACACACACACAGAGAGAGAGAGAGAGAGAGAGAGAAGAGAGAGAGAAAGTAATTGTAATTTCTGGGGAAAATAATACCAGCCACATATTTATAGTATAAGTAAACAACCAAGGTATCAGAATCAAAGAAATAATAATGATTATTAGGATACACCAGGAAACTTTCATGTTCCATACCATGAAACATTCTAGGTTGTATAAACCGTTTATGTTCTAAGCTATTTCCTTAGATTAAATCACTTAAAGACAATGTGTTTATCCCCATTTCACAGATGAGAATGATGAGGCACAGAGAACTTAAATCTACCAAGTTCATTCAACTACGAATTAATGGGGCAAGGTGGTTCTTCATGACATTTAACTGACTCCTGGGGAAGAAACACTATTTGTGAACTAATCTTTTATAATCTCTTGATTAACATTAGAGATGGTGAAATGGAAAAATGTGAAGTGAGAAGATATTAGTTGAGTCCCAGCTGGGCTATGTGCTCTCGATGTGAATGGATTAATCACCCCATTGGGTCTCAGAGTTCTCATTTCTAAAATATATTTGCACTTCTATGAGATGTTACATACGAAGTGGCATATGGTATCAATGTGGCGGTGGATACATATTTATTCCTTTCCTATCTTCTTATAAAAGGGACTCTCTGATCTAGGATCCTTGGTTGTATTTTATTTACACCATGAAACTGTATGTAAAATATGCATGCATGTGTGTATTTTCATTTATCTGATCAAAAGGACAATTTTGGGCAGAAGAATCTTTCTGTTCATAAGATTGCAAAGGAAACAAGAAGGAAAAGGAATACTACCTTGTAGCATTATGTTAAAATCAAGGCATGTGATGAAGTACATGTCTGAGATGTACATGTCTGAGATGTTTTAAAGTGCGAGAAAAACTCTTGAAATATTTTAATTTACCTTCGTGGGAAATAATTTTAGATGCAAAATTTATATTACATAACAATGACAATGGATTCTAAGCTATGGTTATTGATTTGGTAAATTTTCTGTAAGTTGGTGGATATGTGTGTCTGTCAGAGAGCAAGAGAGAGAGAGAGAGAGGGAGAAACCAATCAGGAAGGTTTTTTAAGTTTTTAGACTAAAGGAAAAGTATTCAATTTTAGACCTAATTGGTAGAGTCCTGTATTGTTCAGGGAGTTTTATGTTCTGTGTTTGATTCTGTACACGCATGAAGAAATATATGCAATTGTCATTTCTAGTATAAATCAGAAGTAATAAAAATGGTCCTGTTTTATGGGAAATGAGTGCAGTGTGTGCTGTTTCTTTATGGCCTTTATATTTCTAGCTGGCCAGAAGTACCCCTTATTTCATGCTATACAGCTGTCAGCCTAGGAAGAACTGATGAGAAGAATGA
This sequence comes from Cryptoprocta ferox, assembly GCA_028646485.1. Lineage (NCBI taxonomy): Eukaryota > Metazoa > Chordata > Mammalia > Carnivora > Eupleridae > Cryptoprocta > Cryptoprocta ferox. Next base: position 122,635,934 of record CM053576.1, on the reverse strand, counting down.
CAGAATAAATGTGCATTGCATCTGGCATTTGTGTCCTCTTGCTAGAAAAGGTGAAGCTGGGTTAAGATCTCGTCTCTTTTTGTGATGAAAAGATCAGAATGAGGTCTTTTTACAACAATACCCTAGACATCCACCTCACAGAAGACCCCATTCTTTCTGGGAGACTCTACCCTTGAGAGAATGCAAAAAGCATTGAAAAAAATACATGTGGGAAATGAGTCAGGTAAAAAGAAGTTGGAAATAAATCAGGTAAAACTTTGACCAAATTGAGAAAAATTCCAGAAAGGACAGAAGAGCCAAGATTGAAGACCTTCTCTCTCCCTACCTATCTTCTAATTCAAAGTGTCATTGGATGTACATCTGAAGGTCAAAAAGGCTTGAGAGTTCATCTAGTCCAGTGCTTACAAACTTAGGCTGCAAACATTGTTTTACAAAATTCTTTTAAACCATTTTAAAAAAACTATTCTATGTGCATGTGCACAGCATAACATGAGTTATTCAGTAGGGTGTTATGTGACACAGAATAAAAAGTTGTTTCTTTAAAACAAAAAAGCATGATCCATAACACACACACACACACATACACACACACACAAGCAGACAACAGAAATGCCCTATAAGAACAATCAGACACTCACTGTAACACAAAGATTTCAAAATAGCCATTATACATATATGAAGAAGGAAGGAAACCATGATCAGAGAGGTAAAGTGTGATGAGATGGTTTAATCAAATAGAAAATATACATAAAAATAAATTATTAAAAAAATATAAGTGAAAATTCTGGAGTTGAATTATATCATAGCTGAAATAAAAAATTGAACACAGGGGCTCAACAGTAGATCTGGACAACAAAGAAGAGGAATTAATGATTTGAATATAGATTGACAAAGATTATACAATCCAGGGGTAGAGAGAAAAAGAATGAAGAAAAATGAATAGAGCCTCAGAGAACATGGGATACCATTACTGTGCCAACACACACATAATGAAAGTGACAGGAAAAGATGAAAGGGAAAAATATTTAAAAAACTAATGGCTGAAAACTTTCTGAATGTATTGGGGAACATTAATTTAAACACCCAGGACTCTCAACAAACTATATTGGGCAAAACACAAAGAGACCCATCACGGTAAAAATGCTAAAGAGGAGGGAAAATCTGGAAAGCAAGAAAAAATAGACTCGTCATTTTAGAAGGTTATGGAGTAACATATTCAAAGTGCCCAAAGGGAAGAAAAAAGAAACAACTGCCAACAGAGTCCTACATCCAGCGAAGTTATCTTTCATCCCAAAATCTTCCCCAACTAAAAAGACTTTCCCAAATAAACATTGAGATGTGATCTCACTTGCCTATTTTTGCTTTTGTTGCCTGTGCTTCTGGGATCATATAGAAAAAAAAAAAATCAATGACTAAAGGGATGTTAAGAGGCTTCTTCTATATATATTTTTTCTAATAGTTTTACACTTCTGGTTTTATTTTAATCCATTTTTTCACAAAGTCATTTCCTGTTTTGTTTTGTTTTTCTTTTAAGTTTATTTATTTATTTTGATGTGGGGGAAAGGTAGAGAGAAAGGGAGGGACAGAGAATCTCAAAAAGTATCCTCGCTGTCAACGCAGAGCCCCATGTGGGGCTCTAACTCACAAACTGCAATATCATGACTTGAGCTAAAATCAAGAGAAGGCCACCTAACTGACTGAGCCATCCAGGCGCCCCCATTTTAATCCATTTTGAGTTGATTTTTATATATGTTATGTCTAAGAGATAAGGGTTAATTTCATTCTTCTGTATGTGGATATCTAGTTTTTCCAACAGCATTTAAGGAAAAGATTACCCTTTCTCTATTGTGTATTCTTGGTACCTTTGTTGAAGATTAGTTGACTATATATGTGTGGGCTTATTTCTGGACCCTCTATTCTGTTCTGTCAGAATTGCTTTATTCCAGGACTGCTTTGATTTAAACTATAGCTTTGTACTATATTTTTGAAACCAGGAAATGTGATGTCTCTGGCTTTTTTTCTTGTTCAAGATTGCTTTGGCTTTATTGGGGTCTTTTGTGGCTCCATGTTAATAAAAATTTTTTTATAGCTTTCTATTCCTGGTTTATTTCTTTTTAATTGAGGTATAATTAACGTCCAAAACCATAATAAAGTATCACCGGTTAGAATGGCTATCATCAAAAAGACAAAAGGTAACAAATGTTGTCAAGGATGTAGAGAAACGGGAACCCTTGTTCACTGATGAGGGGAATGTAAATTTGTACAGCTAATAGGGAAAACAGTAGGGAGGTTTCTCAAAAAATTACATAAAGAACTACTTTAGGACTCAGCAAGCCCATTTCTGGGTATATATCCAAAGGAAATTATTTTTTTTTTCATTTCCTTTGTTTTATTTTTATTTTTATTTTTTTAAATTTTATAGTTTATTGTCAGGTTGGTTTCCATATAACACCCAGTGCTCTTCCCCACAAGTGACCTCCACCAAGACCATCACCCCGCTTTACCTTTTCCCCTTCCCCTTCCCCCCTTAAATCTGGATGTTGAAGAGTATTTGCACTCTTGTTCCCACTGTAGCAACTATTCGTAAAAGCCAAGATATGGAAACAATCTACGTGTCCATTGACAGATGAATGGATAAAAAAAATGTGGTACCTATATGATGGAATATGTTTAAGTCTTAAAATAGAAGAAAACCCTGCCATTTTAACCACATGGATAAACCTGGAGGGCAGTATGCCAAGCAGAACAAGCTAAACACAGAAAATTATACTGTAGGATCTCACCCATGTATGAAACCCACAAAAGTTGAACTCTTTAAAGGCAGAGAGTAGACAGGTGGCTGCCAGGACCTGAGGAGTGAGGAAAATAGGAAGATGCTGGTCAAAGGGTACAAAATTTCAATTACAAACATGATCAATAAATTCCACTTATTAGGCATAAATTCCATAATAATTTATTATTAATAAACTAATAAATTTATTAACCAGTTATACATGACTAATAAATTCAGTTACACATGGTTAATAAATTATTTAAAATAAATTTATTTAAAAATAAATTTATTAGAATTAATACATTCCAATAGACAGTATGGTGACTATTGTTAATAATGGGGTATGTATACATGAAATCTGACAAAAGAGTAGATATTAAGTGTTCTTATCACACACACAAAGAAATGATTAACCATGTGAAGGGATGGATATGTCATTAGCTTGTTTGTGGTAATGATTTCACAATGTGTATATATCTATCAGACATCGCACTGCACATTTTAAACATATACAATTTTTATTTGTCAATTATACCTAAATAAACCTTGAAAAAATTGAGAAAATTTGTTGCTAGGAGATGCAGTTTATAAGAAAACCTAAGACTAGTAAAAGTAATTATGTCATTATAAATGACAGTGTAAGCGTGTATTTTTTCATTTCTTCTAAACTGATTTAAAAAGCAATTACAGAAAATAATATGCGTATAATGTATTGTTGGCCCTGTAACATGCATAAGTGTAATATATGTATAACAAATTTGTTGCTAAGAACACAAAAGAGATGAGAAGAATGAAAGTTGTATTGAGCTAAGGAAATGACTCCAGATTTTGCTAAATCCATGGGAACAAATGAATAAAACAAAAAATAATAACTAAGGAAGTTAATATATTGAATCTGTAAACAAATACTTGTTCTTCTTTATTCCTTCAAACTTTTCAAATACATAAAATTATATAAAGTAATAAATATAACAAATATTGTTGATTTGTGATATATATAAAGTTAATATAAATAATAGTAAAAAAATAAAAATAGGGAAAGGAATAGAGCTATAGAAGAGTAACATGTCTATATATAATTTGGAATAGCACTATAAACCAACTTGACCTATTGGTATTTGTAGAACATTTCACTCAATAACAGCAGAATATACATTCATGTATCTTTCATATTTCCTATCTCTGTTTTTATCAAAGGATGCAGGAACTTTATGCCAGTCCCTTGTTTCATTCAGTGATCCTAGATTCAGTTCCCCAAAATACTTGGTGAAGCATCAGTATTCCTCACCCCAGAGCATTGAACTTCTAGCCAACTATGACTGCCATTGGATCCAAGTTCCAGGTATCTTCTGACATGAGTCACATCTACCAGAGATTTTCCAGATATATGCATCTTATCTCTGATAAGGGGTATTTTTCTGTTTGTGGATAATTTGATATGTTTTTACAGTGATTAGACAGTAAGTTAGAGTTCAAATCTAAATTTTGAAAACTTATACTGCCATCTTTTCCAGAACTGTCCTCCATAAGTTAATGTCCCTAAACCCACAGATTAAATCTTAGCAGATAATAGTTTACCAGTCTTTTATTTTCCTCATAAAATTCCAAGTTGAAATAAACATTCCACTTTTTTTTTTAAGTTTCACACAGCAAATACATTCAACTAAGTTCATATCCTGCCCTGACTCTATATTGAAATGGGCCATGGAAACAATACTAGTTCATTATGGAAAACCTAGCCACAATTTGGCTGAGTAACACAAATATTTTGTGTCAGATAGCTTGCCTTCCCAGGTTTGGATTGAGTATATACTCACCTCACTTAGGTTCCATCCATCAGATGCAAGTGACCCAGACTGAATCAGAATTTAATGATGCAAAGATATAGAGACCGCAGAGTACCCTTGGGACAGTGCCAATAGCATGGAGCTTCTAGGGCAGCAGGGACAGTGGTGTCAGCAGTAGTGAGAGCCCAGCATCTGGTCTAAGTTCTGCTATCGGTGCAAAGTGAAGCAGTGATCGAAAGGGTGTCATAGCCCTGGCTCTGTGACATCATCACGAGTGATGTGTCTAACCGCCCGCTCTCTGAGTCAGGCTTTCAAGCCCTCCTTGTGAGCTTGTGTATGATCCAGTAGCTTACATCCATTTGTAAATTCATTGCCTAATTTAGCCAGACTAACATCCTGACTGGTAATGATAGCCACCATTTCTATTTTTACAAAACTGCAATTGTCTCAATGTTTGTGTCCCCCCACATTTGTATGTTGAAATCCTAACTCCCAAGATGGTAGTATTAAGAGAAGGGGTCTCCAGGACATGACTGGGCTCTACTTTCAGAATGGGATTAGCAACCTTATAAAAGAGAGCTCTGGGAGCTCCCTCGCCCATTCTGCTTCACAAGTGGGAAGAGGCCATCTATGAACCAGGAAGTAAACTCACCAGACACTGAATCTGCTGGTGCCTTGATATTGGACTTCCATCCTCCAGCATTGTGAAAAATAAGTGTTTATTGTTTATAAATCACTCCGTTTATGGTATTTTTGTTATAGCAGACTGAATGGACTAAAATAAGAACCTTGACAAAGAAGCTCCAACTTCTTCTTTGAAGAAGGTCTGTAGATGTTCTGTGGTTTCTATTAACATCCTAACAATGCCCACTGAAGGTATTACTACTTACTTAATTCTGTGAATAGATTTCTCTGGAAAGGAAGTTATTAATTGGTTAAGTATTTGGAACTTTTCATTTATTTTTAACCCTCTAGAATCACCAACATGACCAGTGAGGCCTCCAGACTACTCAGCAAAGTCCACAGTGCTTCTGTGAATCCCATGATCATGGAAATGCCTTGGTAGCTTTCTTAACCTCCACAAAGACAGTGAGCATGTAGTCAACATGTTCCATGAGAAATTTCTCTTGACCATTCACAAGTGCTTCTATTGCATTTCTGTAAGGCCCTATGATCACTGCAATACTAATAAATTGGTAAACAACTGTTTATTGAATTGAACAGAACAGTTTCTGAGACCAGATATTTTACATAATTTGTCCATAAGGCCAGAAAGAGATACTCTTAGTATATGGGTGTATGTGTGTGCACACACAGGGGTGTATAGACACAGGGATGACACCATAAATAATTATTTGAGGCCATGAACTGTACCCACTGTTATCTGTTTTCTTCGTTATATCATACTAATCACATTTCATCTCAACTGGTCATTATAATTTGACAATAACTTGATAGAATTATTTATAATCTCACAAGGAAACAATTTTGATACACAAAGCTGATTTCAGTGCTTAAATTTTGATGCTCTTGACAGAAAGGCAGTTCCCTTACTCTGAAGCCACACTTCAAAGGTATATGCTGCATCAGACTGTCAGATGCAATTAGAAACTTTAGAAAGAACACTGGAAAGATTTTCAAGACAAAGCAGGGTAAACTTAAATTAGTCACACCAACTTTTTATGGGTTCGTAGTGCCCATCTGTGAAAAATTACCACCCATTAGAAATGAAAATGGGTAAGTTACAGAGTAAAGGAGTGCTAATCAAATATTCTAAAAATGAAAGCAAAATCTCTGAGCGTTAATTTATTTACAGCATGAATAATTTAATATCCACCTCAGATTTAATTACAAGCCATGGTCAATTAACTAATTTAGTAACAATGTATAAATAATGGATAATTTCTATGCACTAGATGAAACTTTAAGAATTGCTGTAATATTGAAAGGATTGTAAGTAATAGGATTGTCTTCCCTGAAATTTTGACAATGAAACAGAATATCATGAGAATTTAGAACAGATTTTTTTTTGTTTTAACTTTACAACTGGGGTCAGATATGAATATTATCCATATAATTGACACATTCTGGAAAAAGTTAGAAAGATATCAATGAATCCATTACCTAAATTACATTTTTGTGGTAACAACCTAGAAACATAATGGAAGCCAATGTTTGACTTATAATATGAAAAGGGCTGTTCTAAGAGCTTTTCTCTCATAAAATCGTTAAATTCCTACAACAACACCTTATGGTAGATACTATTTTAATCTTTGGTTTGCAATTCAGAAACTGAGGCACGGAGACTGTACAAACAATGTCCAGTTTCACAGAACCAATAGCAGAACTGGAGTCAAATAAAAAAAAATTCTGACTCTAGATCTGTTCTCAAAGGTAATAATGGACGTTGTGTGAAGCAGTCAAACATCCCTACTGAAAGCAGAAATAATAACAAAGAAATGATAATACTTTGATCAACATTAAGAGATACTTAAAGTAGGCAGTTACCATAACGGGTAATTATCACTCTAATGGAAAACTCATCTGTCAATTTGGAAGCTTCATTATTTCCCAGGTGGAACACAGGGCTCCTGGGAAAGATCTCTGCTTAGCTGAGCATGAATCTCTGACCTCTAAGTAACTCAAGTGCTAATTTCCTTGCTTCTTTATGCCCAGCAGGAATTAGCAATGTGGCAATTGGAGCAAGTAATGTTTTAGAAGTTACTAAGGTCTAAGTGTGAATCCTGCCTTTGTCACTTGCTAACTTTGAGATTTAGGTAGACCTCATTCGGTGTTCAGTACAATTTAGTTTTCTTTTCACACAGTGGAAATATTTGGAGAAGATAAACCCTGAATATTCTTGCTTTGCACTTTAAATCTTGCAATTATGAGAGAGTTAAAAAATGCAATTATTTGCTATAATAAGACAGGGAAGTTGTAGTTGACTTTTTAACACTGTTTTGATTTCCAATATGGTTTTTGTTACATAGTTTACGCAATAATGTAAAACGAGCAAAAAGAAGTTTATTTTTTGTTGGGTTAGTTTTTATCCTTTTACAATGAATACTTAATCTCATTCAGAAAAAAAAATCAATGAGTTGTTACTGAAAAAAAATGGTTTTTAAATGCTCATTTGAATCAAAGCTTTGAAGCAGAATTTAGTTAACCTGCTAGTTAATTCTTTTTATTTCTTTTTTCATCTTTGCTACCCTGCAGGGCACTTTATAACCAAGAACTCAGTATTTTGTGGAACATTTTTGTCCTTAATAAGTAAACATATCTCTTATGCTCTCAGTATAACCACAGCTGAGAGCAGTTTTCCTAGCCATTCCCTCTAATAACTTGTGTCTGAATAAAATAATCCCTAAATGTCTCTCTGTGGCATCACTGAGCCCCAGGATGCTTCTGACTCCTGCTAAGATTACCTGTTTCCTCCACAAAGTAAAATTACAAGGCTTCCAAAGAAATGTTCTACATATTAGATTGAATTTTTCCATCAATGTGTAGATATTTAATTGACGTTTTTGCTGGGATGGCAAGCAGAAAATTTAGCCATAAAAGCATTCTACCTTGGGCAAGACCATGGATAAAGACTCTTGTTCAAGTAAATTCAATTAAAAATTCACATACACAGACACACAGACACACACAGACGCTCACACAGACACACACACACACACACACGTTGTATATACAGAGTTGCTACATAGAATGAAAATTATAGTATTTGTTCTTGCCTGTAGAAAATGTATTTTGGGCTCTTACCCCTTCCAAAAGGGTATATGACTAATATTCAGGTCAATTGTTACATACAAATAAGAAACCTAATTAGTCTCTGGTACATGTTATTAAGGTGGTTCACACCAACAGAGATCAGAAAAGGTATAATGAAGTTTAGAATAGACCTTCGTTTTGGAGTAGTAACTATTGGGTGTAAATCTCACATTGACATATAGAAAATGTTTAAATTTGGCAAGGTATTCAACGTATACAAATCTCAACCTCATGAGTTGGGTATAAAATGAGCATAATGATATCTAATAGTTTGTTGTAAAAATAAATAGGATGCTTAGAAATTAGCAGAATGGCCTTTCACGCAATAAATATTTACTATTAGATAATCAATCTTGGAAGGAGAATAAGAAAACTACTTTAGACGTTAGAGCATTTTAACAAATTGGGCCAGAATGCGCATGCAATAATATTAAGGAACGATATCGACAAGGGCTAGAAGGAAGGTTTATGCTAAATTTATGCTGTTGAGGAAGAGTTCAGTCAGGCTAAATAGCAGAATACTTGAATACACACAGAAAGAAGTTTAGGGTACATTGTTCCATCAGTTACCAAAAGCTGTATTGAAACCTTCCTACCTTGCATTAAAGTTTTATGATTCTGTGGCAGGTATACTCAAATAGGTAATCAAGTAAAGAGAGAAGAATAGGAAGACGAGAGCCAGAAAAGATAGATTCAGTCCCATGGGTTAATAAGCAAGACTATCCCATAGACCAATATCCTTAGAAAACATGAACACTGCCACAAACCATTAAGACTCTGGATTGGCATTCAGCAATGGAATAATGTGTAACTAAGCACCCAAACTTTTAAAAGGATGATGGGGGACAGCCATATTAATATTTGTTCCTTCATAAATTCACTTATTCCTTGGAGAAGTCATGCTGTAACAGCAACTTTCATCAGGACAACTGTGGTACTGTGCAAGAGTGTGTGAGACAAACATTTATAAATAAATCATGATATAGAATCTCTACATTTACAACAACTGATATGCATAGAAAAAGAAATGTTTCTGAGTGAGAAATCTACAAATTTTCACCATGCCTTTCTTTCTTCCTGTAGAATTGGAAGAATAAAAATTGGCAGATTCCTTTAATCTGGCACACATTTCATTAGAAATTCTAACAGGCTGATACATGATTCACTGGAAATGTTGAAAGTCAATGTGCAAAAGATTTTGACTTGGGTTAATATGATCTTTGTTCTCTCAACACGACTTTTCAAAAAATTCCATCCATATCTTTCATGAGGATATGAACTTAAGTCTTTGAAATGATCATTTATGTGCATACGGATGTCGTTTGTTGGTGCCAAAACACCTCTAAAAATAAATGCCCCCCAAAACCAACCACTTAGTTTAATCCTCCCTTTTTTCTTGTTTGCTTTCCATAAAGTAATAAACATGTCTCCAGATATGCCTACTGAAAAATTTTATCATGCATACATCTTTTTCACTGAACATAGTCAAACAGTCTCCTTACTTAGAGAAGTTTCTAAGAAATCCCATCTCACCGATCAGAATGTCCACCTTCATTTCATAAAAAGATCTCACTTTGAAGGAGCTAGATATTTGTGTCCAAAATGGGGTTACATTTAGAATTTCAATAGACCATTGCTTCACTTTCCGATAAAAACATGTGTGGATTATCCTGTCATTTAATTTTTTATTAAATGTATGTATAAGATCTGCTTGGTAAGTATCATAACTCAAATCTAATCATTTCACCATTAGGCTATAAAAGAATCTGGAAATCTAGAAATAATCTAGTGATATTGTGAAGCTGGTTATTTAAAAGTGTATATTAGAAAAAAATAAAATAAAAGTGCATATTAACAACAGAACACTGTATAGTAACAATTTGGTTCTAGCAGTGAATAAAACATGGGCTCAGCTTTAAGAAGCTTACATACTAAAAGAGAAGATATGCCAGTAGCTTACTATAGCACTATTTGTAGGGGTGAAGCAGTGAACAGTAGAGTCCTATTAAAACTTTTGTGTTTGACTTGTTACAGCCAAAACACTTCAAAAACACTCTATTCACTATATATGTCTACTGAATTAATCCTTTGGTTGATCATAAAAGCTAGAAATATGTTTAGAATATATGCCCTCTGAGTTGAAATTTCACATGATTTTGACAGATTGATAAATTACAAATAAAAGATGATGTGTATATACTTCACTTACTGTCATGGTGATACTTTAAACTGTATCTTTATTTTATTGGTATATGTATATGGTGTGGGTAGTTCACCTCTTCCTAATTTTGAATTTTAGATGCCATGTAGGAATAAAATGAAATAAAAAATACATGTTTAAAGATGCTGAAGTAAAAAGGAAAGACTGGTGGAAAAATAAAGCTAAATGTAATGATGATGTAAATAAATGGATGCCATAAAAATCTTATACAGTACAAAGGTGGGTCATAAACGGTTTTAATTTCCTAATAGCCACATCACATGATCATTTAAAAGAATATCAATGTTTAAAAGGAAAACAAGGCAGAACAAAAGAAGCAACAATGTCAGTTGTTCAGAAAAAGCCTAAATGCACTTTCAAAATGCACATAAAATTATTTGATATAAAAGCCAAATGATAAATATTACAAAATTCATTGATATGAATATATTGGTCTATACTAATTTAAGCATTTCCTTACTCATGGCTTATATCATAAATTAAAATATTTATTCATATACTCAACCATTCATTCAAGGAATCTTTAATGAATGCCCACCCTGGTGCCAGATGCTTTTCTAAGCACTGAAGATACCGCAACTGCTCCCATAGCCTTTCCATTCCAGTGGGGGAAAAACAGACAAAAAACTATCAGATCACTATATATTAATGTTTGTATTTAGAAGATCTGCTTGGTAAATATCATAACTCAATCAAATCATTTCATCATTAGGCGATATATTAGATAGTATGAGAACCATAGCAGAGTAAATCAGATTAAATGGAAAGAGAAAAAAGGGGAAGAAGTATGTGCCTGAGCACACCGTGGTACTGGATTATTTGGGTTGATCTCACTGATAAGAGAACACTTAAGCCAACAGGGCAATTGAAACACGCATCACATGAGAGAAAAAGGCATATTTCGGGTAAGCTCTTTGGGTCAGAGTTAAAAATAAATGCAAAGTAACCAGAGTACAATGTGAATTTTGGAGATGCTATGAGGAACCCGGGGTGGTAACAGGATGTGCACAAGAGGAAAATTAGCAGGAGAAAATGTCAAAGAAGCCACCTTATTATGTGGGTCCTGAAGGCCATGTCAAAAATGTGAAGTTTTACTCTGCCTGAGATGTCATGCCCTTGGGAGTTCCGAGTAGTGACATGAGGTCACTTATCTTTAAAAGAATTGGTTCAATGATTTTGTGACAAAGAAATGCAGTTAAGGGAGGAGAGAGGTTGAGTGGGGGTTACAGCACTGAACCAGAGAGCAGATGATGAGCTCAGGTGAGAGCAAAAGGTTGTTCAAATTCAGGATCTATTTTGAAGTTAGAGAGAAGATTACTTAAGGACTAAGTGTCAAGTGTGAGAGAAAGGGAAGAGTCAAGAATGTCTCCAAGGTTTCTGAACAGAAAAATGGGCTCTGTGACTAACTTCAGTTGCAAGTTGGGAATTAAAGAAGCTAGTGTCAGCATCAAGGTGCACTTTGGGGCACAATAAGTTAATGTCAGTTAGGCAGTGTTGTTCAGAGACTAGATTTCAGGGAAAAGTTGGTCTTAGAGGGTAACAATTTGAGCACCATCAGAATATAGTGGAAATTTAAGTGGACTGGATGAATGTGTGAGGAAACAGATCAACATGTGAAGGAAACTAAAAGTAGGAGAAAGTTGTCCAAAAGTCAAGGGGAAAAAAAGGCTCAAGAAGGAATAAATTCCTCACTGCTAATAGTTTTAAAAAACCTGATGAGTTGTTACCATATTTTGTCATCTGGAGAAAGTTCATGGCATTCAAAAAGGGTTATCAACTGGAGTTGTGTTGATAAAAACCTTAATTGGTGCTAGGGTCTAGGGAAGAATGAGAATATTGACCCTTTCGATGCAAACCCAATCAGCTCTTGTTTCATTGACTAAGCAATGCAAAACTTCTTGCCATATCTATTTTAACCATTGTGTTGCATTGACCTCCATGTTCCACAATTTTAAGTGCTTTATTGTATTTTTTAACATTTATTTTATCCTAGTAGTCATTTTCTTTGAAAGAGAACACTAATCACAAAGATATCAACATAATCCTTGCTTTTAAACTGAAACTGTTGAGTCAGCTTGTCATGACTGTCCAATATTTGTTTTAGTTCTGATCCTTAATTCTAAAATTTGTCCTTTAAATGGTCAGAATCTATTTTTTTCCTTAAGGTATAACTTTCAGATCATATTAGTCTTTGATTTCTTTTTCTTTTTTTAATTTTTTAATGTTTATTTATTTTTGAGAGAAAGAGGGAGACAGAGACACAGCATCCAAAGCAGGCTCCAGGCCCTGAGCTGTCAGCACAGAGCCCAATGTGGGGCTCAAACTCACAAGCTGTGAGATCATGACCTGAGTCAAAATCAGACACCTAACTGATTGAGCCACCCAGGTGCCCCCTTGGTTTATTTTTTGAATGCAAGTATACCATTTTTCTACTAAACAAGTAGAGCAATTGAGTCCAAGTCAATAATCCATGGTGTGTTTCACCTCTGTCACCCCCAATTTACTGGTTTCCATTGTATCCCAAATATATATATATTTGTTAAAAAAAGGAAATCTTTCTGGAATCACACAAAAATATATAGTAAGTAATAACAAACCCCAAGCTTATATGAATAGTAGTAAAAACACCCTAAATAGGAAGACTCATAATACATACTAACATCTATAATTTGAATCTCTTATACAGTAGATTTTACATAGCTGCTTTTTCCCTCATTTTAAAAATGAGCATTCATGTTTCTGGTTCCACATGTTAGGAAGCCCATCCTAAAAACAATTCTTCTGGGATCGGTAATAGAGATGAGGACACAGGTGAGGCTAACAAATCATGTTGCCCCAAATGAGAGAGAGGGAGAGAGAGAAGGAGAGAGAGAGAGAGAGAGATTCACATACAGGGAGTCATGGCTGACACATAAGCAGAAACTTCACTGGGAGCCAGTGCTGGGGTAGGAAAACCCAAGCTGTAATTGATGAATTGCTGGAGGCTCAGTGTGGACAATTCTGAGAGTTCAAATCTCCAGGGAGACCCAGGCACAGGCAGTGCCCACAGTTTTGTGAGAATTACCTTCCGGAGCTCAACCACTTTATCACAGTAAATATTGAAGAAAAATCCACTCATTCTTCCGCAAGGGGAGGGGGAAAGGAACCATTCTGAAATATCCACAGTATTCTTTTCTTAACAAGGCCTGCACTCAGGAAAAACTAGTTAACCAGGCAGGCCCTAACCTACTGGATAGGCTATCAGAGCCTTACTGGCCTCGAAGAAAGGAAATACCCAACTCCAGTCCACTTAGCCTTCCTATCTCAACTAAGGAGGGTGCGTTGGGGGGTACTGATAAACAATATGTAGTTCATGGTCCAGAGACACAGACTCACTAAAAGATGAAGACTCAATCACAGGACTAAAGAACTCTTCCCCTCCCCATAAAACCATCACATTTTTAAAGGTCAATTTACAGCACTTCCTTTTGAGCACTACATCATGTCTGGCTACCCTCCCCCCACCCAAAAAAGAATATATATATAATCCTTCTTCTCTCCTTACTAAAACCATTTCAAGATTCCCTTAATTGTTGTAAGAGATTTTTTCTTTTTCTTTTTTCACAAGTTAACTCTTATGGGAATTTGAAATTGTATTTTATATAAAATATGTGATAAATTGAACTATTCATATGTTTGCTAAACAGGTAATTCCCTTCCCCAACTGATTTAACATTAAATGAGTTCAACAGTAAGGAATAGATGATATGGAATTGTAACCTGAGTTCTCAGGAATCACATTTGTCATAATTAATGCATTTTCTGTACATGTTCTCACACGACGAGATGTTATTCACCTTCTAAAAATTACACTTTTTGTTTTCTCACAAGATGGACATTTTCCCACAAAGAGCCAACATTTAGAACATTTTACAGTCGATGAAAAGACACCAACAAAGCACTTTACAAATGAGACTGGATTTCTAAATGATCAGCTGCCTCACAATGCTTTGTTCAAATTCATATCTCAGAATAATTGCAAATTACTACATGGCATGAACTGTCGGCATATAGGAAAGAGATCATTAGGGCATGAATTAAGACTGGCTGAAGCCAAAGGAGAGGAGGGGCTGGATTCAAAAGATATTAGATTATACTGAATCCTTCTCCCTCTACGGATCTGCATAGAAAATCTCTGTGTTCCTATTCTGTGCCCTCAACAGGCCTGAAAATTGTAGCATTATTGCTACCCTGCGTGAGCTGCTGTGGTTATATATGGTGCCGCCCAAGTCAAGTAAGGATTCTTCCGCCATATTTTTATGTTTTAAAATGTATAGGATTTATTTTCCTACTTCTCTTTTCACAGGGAAAAAGATTCATGAGGGATTGTTTTCAGGGCTAAAGCTCTCCCTCCATTCACCTCCAACAATGCTGGCTATACTTCTAGTAGATGTTGAAGAAATTGGACATCAGTTTGGAAGCACTAATACCTTCGGAATTGCTATCCAACACTAAAGTATGATCCTAAGTCCAAATTTTTGTAGTTTGTCTCAAAAAATGCCTGTTTAAATTTTTCAAGGTATGTTTATAATTAGTGATTGCTTTTGACAGTAGGAAATATTTAGTATATATTTTGCCATTGATATACATATTATTTTTTACTATTATAAAAGCAACTGTTTTTCGTGGTAAAATATTACACAACACTGAAAATATATAACTATAAAAAATGGCATCTCTGATAAAAGCACTGAAATCACCATGAATTGAGTATTTCCAATTTTTACAATATGTGGTTTCTTATTTTTAACTATTATAAATGAAAATATTGACCACAAAACATTTATTTAAATCTATGCCCCTATCTTTAATTACTTTCTTATTTTTAATTCCACAAACTAGAATTACTAGTTCAAAGGTATGCCCATATTATAGCTCTTGGCACATAGTTTCAAATTGTTAACCACAGAGGTAGTGAGTGTCCAACTTCCTAGCCTCTTACGCACGCTAGTTATTACCATTAAAAATTTTTGTTTGCCCACCCATAGTTAAAACTGATCATCATTATTCTAATCAAATTTTACTAGTTAATCATATTGAATATGTATTTATCATACTAACTTTTCATTTATCTTTCACATTAGTCATTTTCCAACTTAGATGTAGAAATAGGGGAATTCATAGCTTTAGAAAAAGCCCTCAAAGGAGAAGTTTGTGTAGCAGAAACTGAATTTATCGACGGGAAGTGTCCTGCCAGCTTTGCCGTGTCGTGCTGATATATGAAATACACTGCAATATCCACAAATCCCACCTCTTCACGCCTCCTGGGTCTTCTGAGTGAGAAGCAGATACACATTATCCAGGAACAGATGATTCTTGGGGCAGAGCTCACAGTCTCATTGTCGTTTTGACCTTTCCAGGTCTGTGGGAGAGAGAAGTTTGTGCTCGCAGTGATCTGGATGTGTAATTTTTTGAGAAGTTTCTGTGTAGATGAAGTTTACAACAAGGGTTCTATAATAGAATCTGAGGTTCTTAATTGCCAATTATAGTTTGGTCTTCATTTCACTCCTGCACGGGAATAGGAGAGATGGAGTTTGGGGATCCCAGCTTCTTCAGTGTAAAAAGTGGAAGAAATTTAATTTGTTTAAAGCACATTTCTCCTAAGGATGAGCCACACACAACCTCATCAGTGACAGAGTTCCTTCTTAAAAAAAAAAAAAAAAAAAAAGCATTTCTTCAGTAGAGAAGGACTTAAGTCAAAATAGGAACAATGATACCAAAGGGAAACTTTTGAAGCTCCGAATCTTCCTTTACATTTCATTTCCAAGTTCATTTACAAACTGCATACTGTTTAGATTAGGGAGTTTTATCCCACAATCGTAAATTAACTTATTTCTTCACAGGAGCCCTGCTTTATTATACAGTAAGTTTTCCATACTTATCTCTTGATAGTTATGTCCAGTGATGCAAATCATAATCATAGCAACAAAGAATTTCATGGCAGAGAGTAAGTCTAGAGCTGACCTATCTCATTGTCTGAGTTAGCAGGTACCAAAAGAAGTTCTGAACCAGTGTCCTGAGATGGTGGCATGCCTGTCTTCAACAATACATCCTGAAAATCTCAGAAAGGACTGTGTCTCATTCATCTATAGATCCCTAACGCCTAACATGGCACTTGTCACCCACCTAGAAGAAGTTATTAAATAGCTACAGAATATGAGACTTTCTAAAAGTTGAATATAACTTCCCAGACAGTATCAAATTAAAGTAGCATAACAGCAGGTTTTTTATTACTATTACAAAAGCAATTTGTGTTTATTAAGAAAAAATATTAGATGTGGAGTGTAGTTAAACATAACAGGCAATTATAACAATCTGGATTTGTATAGAACACTACTGAAATCATCTTGAAATATTGGTGTGTATGATCTCACTGGGAAAATATTCTCTGGTTGATATCTTAATGGTTGTATCATCTTTCTTCCGACGGATATGAGGAAATTAAAGCATAAATCCCTCTCTTAGCCTGATTCTACCCCCTGGAAACTCATTCATATTAGAAATCTCTTTGTTTATCAAAAACACGTGAAGTTGCAATATGTAAAGCCTCGAATGAGGGGAGTCGGATTAAATTAATATGCAGTTTCATGTTCTTCATGTAATGATTGGCTTGTGAGATAAATTGCAGAACGCTTCCAGAAAAACATTACAGATTGATCAAGAGATCAAGACCTGGTGGGGCAAAATTTTGCTTTTCTCCTCTTGTCTGGAAGATCTTAATGTCATTCCTTGTTCAGTGAATAGTAATTTTTACACATGGACAAACTCATTTATTCAGTTAGTGTTAACTGAGCACTTACTAGGTGCCAAAGACTGCATGGGGTGTTGCAGATGCAGGAGTGAATAAAGTACATTAAGTACCCTCACGAAGGCCAGAGCATTTGGACAGCAAATAAGCATATTAAAAGACGATTATATAGTATAAGTACTGGGATAGCAAGAAGTAGCTGCTGTTATAACAGCATCTAATCCAGCTTGAGCATATTGGTAAAGCCTTCTCAGAAGAACTGGTCCTAGCCAAGTCATGCAGGAAAGAAAATGAGCATTAATCGAACCATAAGTGGGTTCACATAATATGCTCGCACTCTGAGACATAGTGTGATTCAGCGGCGGAATTAAAACAAAACCAAACAAATTAAAAAATAATCACAACTTGAGAAACCTAATAGAAGACCATGGGGGAAGGGAAGGGAAAAAATAGTTTAAAACAGAGAAGGAGGCAAACCATAAGAGACTCTTAAATACAGAGAACAAACTGAAGGTTGATCGTGGGGAGGGGCCTGGAGAGGGGAAAATGGGTGATGGGCATTGAGGAGGGCACTTGTTGGGATGAGCACTGGGTGTTGTATGTAAGCGATGAATCACGGGATTCTACCCCCAAAACCAAGAGTGCACTATATACACTGCATGTTAACATGACAGTAAATTATATTTAAAAAAATAATAAAAGAAAGAATAAAAGAAAAAATAATCACAACTGGATCAAAAGTGTTCAACTCTATTCAAACAGAACTCTAGAATTGGCAATGAGACTCTGGGCTAGTGACAGACTCTCTGAGCCCTTGTTTTCTCACTGGCAAATGTAAATAACATTATATATATCACAAGACCGTTATGAGGATTGAAAAAAATAGGAAAAATGAAGATGCCTGGTACTATTCTTTGGAAATTTGGTACCAACTTAATAAAACTTAGATTAAGCTGAATCATGTAAGCAAAATGCAAGATACATCATATGTATAAGGCATGGACTCTGGTGAGTATGTAGAAGCTAAATCAAAAGATATATACTGATATTTTATATATTATAACACAATATATCATATGATATATAAATGTAACATATTTAATATATAACAGGTGTAATGTAATTCGATATTAGATATATAATATATATTTAATACAAAAATATACTTCATAATTGAATGCTTTCATTTAATAGTGAAAATATTACTTTAAAAAATCAACAAGGTTGGGGCACCTGAATGGCTCAGTCAATTAGGCGTCAAACTTTAGTTCAGGTCGTGATCTCGTGGTTCTTTAGTCTGAGCTGTGCTGACAGCTCAGAGCCTGGAGCCTGCTTTGGATTCTGTGTCTCCCTCTCTCTATCTGTCCCTCCCCTGCTCATGCTCTGTCTCTCTTTCTCTCTCAAAAATAAACATGAAAAAAATTTTTTAGTTAAAAAAATCAAACAATGTCAATCATATCAAAAACAAGAAAGCCAACTGCTAACATTTATTGAGACCTTAGTGTATATCAGAAACTGAGCTTGAGAACTTTTTATGCACTGTCTTCATTTGTTATCACACAAATGCTGTGAAATAAATAATATTATATATCTCACTCCCATTTTAAAGATAAGGATATTGAAAGCCAGGGAATTAAAAATACAACTCTTAAGCATGTTAAATTTCAGAGCCAGGATTAAACCCCAGGTCATAACCCTAACCATTCTCCTAAGTTAAAAACAGACAAACAAAAGTAAATGGAAAAAGGAAATCATAATTGGCTGGTGGAAGAGGTAGGATTCTGCCCTTGGTTTTAGAGAAAAGCCTCTGCCTCTGTCCCTTCCTCCCTCCCTTCCTTCCTTCCTTCTTTCCTTCCTTTTTTCCTTCCTTCCTTCCTAGACACAATGTCATTGTTCATATTCAAGGGCTATGATTCATAAATTTTTTCAGCATATATTTTGTTTAAATTTTAATCCGGAGACCAAATATCAAAAACCCAGAATTACAGCGAGGCAAGTGGAGTTCTCATTTTGGAAGTGATGCCCAAAATACTCAATAATGAAGGTAAGTAATATTTAATGTGATATTTTAAAATATTAAAAAATAAGAAAAAAACCATAATCCATGATGAACAAATCATTAAAGTGTTAAATAAATGCAGGATCCAACTCTGTATTTGTATGATCTTACCTCACTCATGCTATTGATGGCCACAATTCCAATAAAATTTTATTAACAAAACAGGTGGGTGGGCTGTGAGCCACAGGTAACTTATTTGAATTTTTTTTTTAAGATTACATGAAATATTCCTCATGTCAATTACTGAGGGGTTTTTTTTTTTTGGCATCCCCTTTAATTTTGTGCCCAAGGCAAATGCTTCGTTCGCCTCATCCTAGTGCTAGTTTAATAATCTTAAGAGAAAGCCCAATGATAACATTGGTCCAAATGTAGTGGTTTGGGTGAAAGTGGGGGGTTGGGGACCCACAAGCTTCCCCAGTGGAATTTGTTTTTTTCCTTCCATGTCTCCCCATTTCCTTTCCCACCACACTACCCTAGCAGTCACTGAAGTCCTCAGACCCTGTGACTGAGAAACTTCAGGGAACCTCTAAGTCTGGATAGCTTTCAATCTGGGGGAAATGGAGTTCTTTCATGGAGAATTGGAATCCCTAATTAGGAAAATAAAAGCAGATTATTGGAGTAATTTAAGTCCTGCCTTATTACTCCAATATGGTAGAGATGAAATTCAAATGATACGTAAAGAATTGCTCTCCAGATACATCTTGAGTCTCAAATTGCATTTCATTGTGTCCCTCTGGCATTTTTCTTTGTCGTGGTTTTATATTACATTGTTATTTCAAACGCAATAACCACTTCAGTGCATGTACATCTGCGATCTGAAACTAAGTTTTGTGAGTCTTCTTCAGGTTGGCATCTACTTAATTAAAGTTCAAAGAAATATTGGAATTATGAGTATAATTTCTCCTCAAAACACTCTTCTTGAGGGGCGCCTGGGTGGCTCAGTCAGTTAAGCATCTGACTTCAGCTCAAGTCATGATCTCACAGTTCATGGATTGGAGCCTGTGCTGACAGCTCAGAGACTGGAGCCTGCTTCAGATTCTCTGTCTCCCTCTCTCTCTGCGCCCCCATCTCTTAAAAATAAGTAAACATTAAAATAAATAAATAAATAAAAAGTCTTCAGGAGAAGAAAGGAGCAGTGGCTCCAAGAGCAGGCCAGAGGTGAGCACTCCTGAACTTCCGGGGAACCCTTGCATTTTTATCCCTGATGCTCAGCAGGGGACTGATATTTATTTCTCTCTGAGACTGCCTGATGCTCACCTTTCTTCTGTTTAATAGGTGTTTCCACACATATAATGTGTGATTCTTTTTATTATTATTATTTTTAAGTCTATTTATTTTGAGAGAGAGAGAGAGGGTGTGAGAGAGAGAATCCCAAGCAGGCTACTCGCTGTCAGCACAGAGCTCCATGTGGGGCTCAAACTCACAAAGCGTGAGATCAGGACCTGAGCTGAAATCAAGATATTTAACCGACTGAGCCGCCCAGGCGCCCCACAATGTCTGATTCTTAGTGTGTTGTCACACAGAAGCCTAACTAGTGAGCATGCGTAGGCTTTATTCCTTTCCCACCCACGACAATCCCCATGTGTACCTAGAGATATCGGCAAAGCTGAGATCTTTATTTGAAAGACTCTCTGCATTTTTTTCTTTGCCTAAATGTGATTTTCTCAGCCAAGAGTTACCTATCACTGGTCCACAACCTCTAAAACTCCAATCTTTGGAACCTTGTCAACATGATACCCATAATTAGGACATGTCCTCCCATCCATCTATTTAAGGGTCCTGTCACAAGAAAATGGTACCCGGCCTTCTTAAATAGAACTATAATAACTTTGGGGACTTTCATTTCCAACGTACTCCAGACCGCAAATGACCTCAGTTTGATAGGCAATTTGGGAACTTTTTTTTCCCCTTGAACCAAGATCAGTCTGCTAAATGTCTAACCTAGTGCACAGAATATGTGGATATATCCTTTAGTATCAGTAGAAGAGATACTACAGTTCAATTTATGTAATAGTATATAGAGGGACATAATCTATACTCTGGTTTACCTCTTAGAAGCTGTGTGAAGTTGGACAATTTTCTCAGGAGGTAAATAGCCACGGATGTTAATTATACTTTCCACAAAAGATTATTCTGTGTATAAATTGGGATCACATCCATGATTCAAGGGCTGAGCCAGTATTCATTGGGAATATTTAATTTTGTGACCCTATCTTCAAAGAGGACACTGGGGTGTGTTGCTGAGGATGTGCACAATGTGGTCTTTAATTGATGAGGTCACAGCCTAATCATTTTCCTTGTGAAGAGGGCTTATGACAGTTAATACTGAATGTGCAGAGTTATCCAAAGCAAAGGTACAAGAAGAGAATAAAGCAGATGACAACCAGGAGTAATTCCTAATCACTGAGTGATGTGACACTAAGATTATTTTAGTCTTCACATTGTGAGGAGAGGTCAAGGTGATTACTTTGGAGTGGACACCCGACTACATGTGTGTAAATGGAAAGATATGGAACAAGAAGAAGCATCTGCAGGTGTTGATTTCCCTGCTGTGCCAAACATGTTCTTAACCTCACTGCCATGCTTAGTCTGTAAAATGTGTATATCTCACAGTAAACAGGATCCTCTTTTTCCAGTGGGGAGTTGGAGGAAACAGAACTTCTTATTTATTGTCTGTACGCATGTAATAACCATTTTCTGAGCTTCTCTAACCCTCCAGCTGTTAAATAGGTAGTAGGGATATAAAAGCTGTGAATTCCTTGTCCTCAATGAACTAATAATGCAATAACAACAAATGACTTGTAAACTAGCAAGTGCAATAGAGATAAGATCAGAGCAGGGAATGATGAATAACAAATGCATCAATTTATCTTTTTCAAAGGGCTTTCTCATCTGTTAACTTGATCATCACCCCAACCCCGTGAGGTGTACCACGTGCATTCACTCACTCTCTGCGGTGGACACTTGCTGTGTTTTTAGCTGCCTCACAATTTGGAATATCCTCCCATCCTTTGGGTCACATTTCCCCATATGAGCTTGACCGTGCACTCTCTCCCAGCCTCCTGAAGCCGAAATGTAAACCTGGGACCAACATACCAACAATCAGAAGCACCCCGTCTAGGCTTGATTTTGTAGCCATAAACCAAAGTAGAAGTTGGTGTCAAGAGTAACAGGTTCAGTGGAGTTCTTGGGAACATTGCAAAGCATGGCAACAAATGCTCTGTGTGACAGGTGGTCTCCTCACCAAACGGGGCTGGGGTCTAGCTTTCAACTTTGACCATGGAGCTTTATCTTGTTCAACTGTGCAGAATTCCCATTGATTGTATGAACTATTAGGTATCTTTTAAAATAAACTTCTTTTCTGCTTAAAATTGCAAACGTGAGGGGCACCTGGGTGGCTCAGTTGGTTGAACGTCCCACTTTGGCTCAGGTCATGATCTCTTGGTTCATGGGTTCGAGCCCCATGTCGGGCTCTGTGCTGACAGCTAGCTCAGAGCCTGGAGCCTGTCTTCAGATTCTGTGTCTCCCTCTCTCCCTGACCCTCCCCTGCTCATGCTCCCTCTCTCCCTCTCTCTCTCTCTCTCTCAAAAATAAATAAAACATTAAAAAAAAAAACAAAAAAATTGCAAATGTGGATTCTGTTGCTTGAAAAGAAGAACCTTGACCCATCCACCTATATTTTACAGACGGGAAAGCTCAATTTCAAAATGCAGAGACTTATCCAAGATAGTTAGGAAATGACTGAGATATAGCTCAAACCAAGACTACTGTATGACTCCGAAGCCTTTTTGTTTCCACTGGTCATGTTTGCTACATTGCAATGCATGCCAGTCTCATGAACTATGGAGAGAGGAAACCTATAAAATATGGAGGAAATTAGTACCTGTATACTCAACCCCTGTTTCAGTTAGGGTGAATGTATGCCCTAGATGAATCAGGAGTGTCTTGGTTTATGCTTCCATCTTTATTCCCAAAGGTTTGAGTTAGGTGCCACGGTGAATCTAAAATACTGATTGAATGATTTTTGTGTTTATTTTGTTTTTCCAGGTGAGATTTCTTAAAAATTATTTTTGCGAAAGCATTTCATTTTTACTTTCTTTTCCCCCAAATTAGTTTATTTTTCCAGCTTTCCTGAAATATGATTGACAAATGGAAATTGTATGTATTTAAGGCATACAGGTGATATATATGTATGTGTATATACGTGTGTATATATATGTGTGTGTTATACATACATATATGTATATATATATAAACTATTATCACAACCAAGCTAATATAAACATCTGTCACCTCCCATAGTTATCTTTTTACAATTTTTAAGGTTTTTTTAAAGTGTATTTATTTATTTGGGGCACCTGGGTAGCTCAGTCGTTAAGCGTCTGACTTCGGCTCAGGTCATGATCTTGCAGTTTGTGAGCGCGAGCTCCGTGTCAGGCTCTGTGCTGACAGCTCAGAGCCTGGAGCCTGCTTCAGATTCTGTGTCTCCCTCTCTCTCTGTCCCTCCCCTGCTCACACTCTGTCTCTCTGTTTCTCTATCTCAAAAATAAATATTAAAAATTTTAAAAAAATAAAGTGTATTTATTTATTTTGAGAGAGACAGAGAGAGTCTGGGAGCAGGGTGGGGGCAGAGGCAGAGAGACAGGGAGAATCTCAAGCAGGCTCTGCACCATCAGCACTGAGCACAATGGGGAGCTGAGCCAAATGTGGGGCTTGAACTCATGAACATGTGAGATCATGACTTGAGCCAAAATCAAAAGTCTGACGCTCAACCAACTGAGCCACCCAGATTTCCCGACAGTTATCTTTGTGTGTGTATATGTGTGGTGAGAACACTTAAGATCTACTCTTTTAGCAAACTTCAGGTGTGTAATATAATACATTATGTCTCCAGGACTTATTCATCCTATCACTGAAATTTTGTACCCTTTGATGAATCTCTCTCTTCCCTGCTCCCTACCTCCACACCCCTGGTAACTATCTTTCTACTCTCTGTTACTATGAGTTTGATTTTTTTTAATGATTTTTTTAAGATTCCACATATAAATGAAAACTTTATATTTGTGTCAGACTTATTTCATTTAGCATAATAATTCATTTCTCCATGAAATCATGAGAAATTTGTTGAACACTTACTCTGTGCTGAACGCTAACTTCAATGCAGAGTCTTGAAAAGACATTCAACATGAAGATGGCCTTCCCATTTGCCCTTTACTATCTGTGTGACCTTGAGAAAAGGTAAGGAATACTCAAATTTCATGTGTCTTAGCTTTAACATCCCCACTGCTCTCTGATGTGTTCCATTTTAGATGATAAACTATAAGGATGGTTTCTAAGGATAGGTGCTCAACAAATTTCTATTATTTTAAGAAATAAATAGACTGATGATGAGAATATCTGACACATAACTCAGTCCTTTGGGAAAAAAAGGCCTGGGGTTAAATAGAGGAAAAATCAATAGAGAATTCCTCACCCAGGGAGGGTTTTTTTCCCAGTAAACTATTTTTTCTATAAATGGGATATTTTTTCCCACCCAGTGTTTCCTCTAGTAATGCACTTGGCAAGACTTGCTACGGGTGCAATTTCTAGAACTATCACAAACATACACATACACACACACAAACACACACAGGCTTCGAAGCTAAAAATGAGGAATCATTTGGGCATCTTCCTTCCAAAATCAGAAGCTCAAACTTTTTACTATTTATATATCAAAAGAAAAACTTTCATTAAAATCCTTGATTTGCACATTTATAATTGACTTTAAAACTTAATGACATATTTCCCACTTTGTCATCAAAGTGTATCAGTCAAAAGTAATAGTAATTGGTGTACAGTGCAATTATGTTTTGACAAATAAATTAATAATGAGTCAAACAAGCTTTCTATAAACAGAGATTTCTTATTTTTTAAATTAATAACTGGAATCTCTGTCTCAACATGTCCGTGTATTTCTCTGTTAGAATGTTCCAGGAGATGCCGCAAAGAAGTAGCATTTTTGTTTAAAGTCTGAGAATGAGCAAATAGACTAAAATAAAGGGATCTGCATAAAATTAATGCAAAACACAAAGTGACTTAAATCTGTGTCTTTATTCAGGCTAATATGCTAAAAAATGGCTTTACTTGGTCATGCCAAAATACTCTCTCTAGAGTCACAAATTACTCAATTGCTATAAGTTCCGCTCTGTATTTATGATTTATGTCTTCATTGCTTTGAAACTAGATGAGAGGCAGCTTGCCACAAAGGTAGAAGTGTAAATGTAGTTGTAGAAACATGGAGATGTAGTTATCCGTGTAGATATATACATATCTGCAGGAAAGTGAAAATGAGAAAAAAAGGAAAAGAAGAAAATTTATGGAGAAAAGAGATGATAGTTGTGTCAGGAACAAATGTGAAATTTATTCAGGACTCCCCAGCAGCCAAGATAAAAAGGGAAAGAGAATTGATTATATAGTAAAAAGGTTTCTCAAATGCATTCCACGGCATATTAATCATAATCTGTTCTTACAGACTGTCCATCATACAGTGTATGGAGGCAAATTTGGGTTGTCAATCTTGTGTTCAGTGTTCTCTTTAGAAGATGACAATGATCAGCACTGGAGAGACCGTGGGAGGTATGCGCCCTCTTCCCACACCAGGTCCTACATGTCTTCTCCATCTGGCTGTTCCTGAGTGAGTAACATGTTTCTCTGAGTCATGTGAGCTGCTCAAGCCAATTAATGGAACCCAAGGAGGTGGGCGTGGGACCCTCCATCCGAAGCTCAGGCATCAGCGGGACCGGAATGTAACCCAGGGTACTGCAGACAGAAACTGTGGACTTCGGGTGTAGCGGACCTGTTCTTCAGGGCTACCTCAAGAAACAAGCCAAAGCACACATGGTGGAGAGTTCCAAATATCACTGAGTAGGGAAATAAAATAATCAAAGGCATAACAAGAGAAACAGAGAGACACCATTAAAAGACACTTCCTGAAACGACAGGTCCTGGACAGTCAATGAGCCTCCTTTAATAGAGCAATACTAACAGGTGCACAGTGCATAACGAGCTTTTAAAACTGACAAGAGACAGAAAGCTAGCCAAAATGACAAAACAAAAGAAATCTCCTCTAAAGAAATTCCAGGAAGAAGTCACAGTCACAGAACTGCTCAAAACAGACATAAGCAACATAACTGAACAAGAATTTAGAACTGTCATAAAATTAATCACTGGGCTTGGAAAAAGCATGGAAGTCACCAGGGAAGCTACTGATACAAAGACTAGGGACCTTCAAAATAGCTGCAATGAGTTAGAAAAGGCTATAAATGAGGTGCATAATAAAATGGAGGTGGCCACTGCACGAATTGAAGAGCAGAGAGAAGAACAGGTGAATTAGAAGACACAGTTGTAGCAAAAGAGGAAGCCGAGAGAAAGAGAGAGAAATTGATACAGGAGCATGAAAGGAGAACTCGAGACCTGAGTGATACAATCAAACAGAATAATATCCGTATCATAGGAGTTCCTGAAGAAGAAGAAAGAGAAAAAGGTCCTTAAGGGGTGCTGGATCAAATTATAGCTGAGAACTTCCCCAATCTGGGGAAGGAAATAGACATTGAAATCCAAGAGGTGCAGAGAACTCCCCTGAGATGTAACTTGAATCAACCTTTGGCACGACATATCATAGTGAAACTAGCAAAATATAAAGATAAAAAGAGAATTCTGAAAGCAGCTAGGGATAAAAGGGCCCTAACAGACAAAGGGAAACCTATCAGAGTGGTTACAGACCTATCTAATGAAACTTGGCAGGCCAGAAAGGAATGGCAGGAAATCATCAATGTGATGAACAGGAAAAATATGCAGCCAAGAATCCTTTATCCAGCGAGCCTGTCATTCAAAATAGAAGGAGAGATAAAGGTGTTCCCAAATAAACAAAAATTGAGAGAATTCATCACCGCCAAACCAGCCCTACAAGAAATCCTAAGTGGGACTCTATGAGGAAAATATTGCAAGGAATACATGGTACCAGAGACACCACTACAAACATGAACTCTACAGAGAACACAATGAATCCAAACCCACATTTTCCAATAATAACACTGAATGTAAATGGACTGAATGCTCCAATCAAACGACACAGGGTAGCAGAATGGATAAAAAACCAAAATCTGACTATTTGCTGTCTACAAGAGACTCATCTTAGACCTGAAGACACCTTCAGATTGAAAGTAAGGGGATGGAGAAATATCTATCATGCGACTGGAAGTCAAAGGAAGGCTGGAGTAGCCATACTTATATCGGACAAACTGGACTTTAAAGTAAAGGCAGGAACAAAAGATGAAGAAGGACACTATGTAATAATTACAGGGTCTCTCCATCAGGAAGAGCTAACAATTATAAATATCTATGCACCAAACTCGAGATCACCCAAATACATAAAACAATCAAAACAGAAACAATCTTATTGATAAGAATGTGCTTATCACAGAGGATTTTAATACTCCACTTACAGCAATGGATAGGTCAACCAGACAGAAAATCAGTAAAGAAACAATGGACCTGAACGCCACATTGGAACAGATGGAGTTAATAGATATATTTAGAACTCTGCATCCTGAATCTAGAGAATTCACTTTCTTCTCGAGTGCGCATGGTACATTCTCCAAGACAGATCACATACTGGGGCATAAAGCAGCCCTCCATAAATACAAATGAATTGAGATCATACCATGCACACTTTCAGATCACAATGCTATGAAACTTGAAATCAATCCCAGTAAAATGTCTGGAAAACCTCCAAAAATGTGGAGGTTAAAAACCACCCTACTAAAGAATGATTGGGCCAATCAGACAATTAGAGAAGAAATTAAAAAATATATGGAAACAAATGAAAACGAAAATACAACAATCCAAACTCTCTGGGATGCAACAAAGGCAGTCCTAAGAGGAAAGTATATTGCAATCCAGGCCTATTTCAACAAACTAGAAAAAGCGCAAATGGAAAATCTAACAGAGCACCTAAAGGAACTAGAGGGGGAGCAGCAAGAGAACCCCAAACCCAGCAGAAGAAGAGAAATAATAAACATCAGGGCAGAAATAAACAATATTGAATCCAAAAAAAACAGTTGAGCAGATCAATGAAACCAAGAGTTGGTTTTTTGAAAAAATAAACA